>OW679197.1:174981537-175590292 GCA_940337035.1 Agriotes lineatus | reverse complement strand
GTGTTCAAAATGAACATTTACAGCAAATTCTTAAGCAATTGGAATTATTACCAGTTATGAATAACATAATTCAGCAACTAACCGTAACGGTGGCGAATTTAACATCAAAAATGATCGAAATGCAGGTTGAATTGGAAGAAGTTAAGGATCGTGTTAACCTGAGCGATACCAAAGTACTGAATCTCGACAAGAATATTGAAACAAAAAATCTTTAAATAAATAATCTCAAAATGAAACTGAATACATTTGATCAGTATTCGCAAAATAAGAACATTGAAATATATGGATTAATCGAAGAAAAAAACTAGAATCTGCTAACTAAACACAGCGCTATTGCAAGAAAACTAAATATTGAAGATTATGATAGCAAGGAAGTCGAAGCTATTCATCACTTACCAACAAGGAAAAATAATAATGCGCCTGCTCCTATTATTGTCTAGTTCCTAAGAAGAAGTCTGAGTGATGCTTTTGATGATAAGAGTAAAAGAGCTCTGATTTGCAATAATGATGTTACCTCAAACTCAGGATATTCCAAGATCTTTATTAATGAGAATTTAACGCCTGAGAATAAACATTTATTATGGAAGGCAAACACCGCAAGAACAGAGTGCGACTATAAATACTTGTGGACTAAAAAAGGGGTCGATATTCTTTAAAAAATCTGATAATGCAGCCCCTCTTAAAATTATGAGTGAAGCTGATCTTCCACAAAAATAAAACAGTTGTAATTCAGCTGGTAGTGTAAATAGAGACACAACAAATAAAGTTTTATCTATTTACTATCAGAACGTTCGTGGTTTGAGGACAAAAACTCATCAGTTATATGACAATTCCAGTTTATATGATTTTTCTGTTATTGCTTGCACTGAAACAAATTTAGGTATAGTAGACGCAAAGATACTTCGGACAGAGAGAGCTTTAAAAGTTAAACCGCAAATGAGTTTACTATTGTTAGTCCGCTTAAGTCGTGCCAGGTATACGCAAAGGTGGGAAAACGTAACCAATGCCCCAAGTTTAGTGAGAAAATGATAGAAATAATTAAAGAAGAAGTTAATAAAATTCAGGTAAATAGCTGGAAAAACTGTGTTCGGCATGTGATTGGCATTGAAGACCAATTTTTTAAATTTATTGATATTCCAGAATTAATTATTAATTTAAGAGACAGCTATAGTGACGATTGGCCATGTGATAGCGATAACGAAAATTAATTTATATATTGTACTCATAATTGTTGTTTTTTGTATATATCAATCAATAAACTGTAGTTATTTGTTGCATATACATATTTTCTATAATTTTTTGTCTTTCTTGATTGTATCTTTTTTTATTAACAATGTTGTTAAATAAAAATAATAAGTTTTTAAACACTAACAAACATTGCGTTTCCGTAGCCGCATTTCGATTTTAAGGATATGGATTTGCTTGTGAACTATTACAAAGGGATTGTCGTGTGTACAAAATAATCCCACCTGCCATGCTCATTAACCTTTAAGTAGTAGCCTGAGGCGTCCGAAATATCTTTGCTCCAACTATAGTGCAGTAAGGATGGTGAATTGTGTTCGAGTGGTGAAGGAGCGCTCTTAGCGATATCAAAACAATTCATTTCAGAGGACTTTTCATTTTCTTGTCCTGTTGCTTCTTGTGACGCGGTTTGTGCAAAAGTTTCGATTAGCAATCATCTTTCAGTATTCATTCTTGTAATATATATTCGTCCAAGTATGTCTGTAAATAACTACAATATAATTTATGAGAGCATTATAGCTCTATCTTCTATTTTTAATTCTCACGTTATTATTATTGGCGACTTTAACTTGCCTAATATTTATAAATATTGCATTGACAAATGTTACTTTGCTGACTTATTTACCGAGTGTAAACATTTTCTAAATTTTACGGGATTGTTAAATTTTGATCAATTAAACCATGTCGTTAATTATAATTGTAGAATTTTGGATGTGGTATTATCCAATATGAACGTTACTGTAATTAAATCAGATGATAGTATTGTTACTGAACATCTGCACCACCATTCTCTCATTATAAATTCTGAATTTTGTATTAACAAAGAAAAAATGTTACTACCTAAAAAAGAATCATTTTTTAATTTTAGTCGAGCAAATTTTCTGTACGTGTACGAATTGTTTAGTAATGTTAATTGGAACTTTCTTAATAATTGTGTAAATGCCAAGGACGCAGTTAATTTACTTTATAATGTCATTTACAATATTTTTGATAAGACCGTTCCAAAAGTAATTAAATCGAAAAGAAAATATCCTTGCTGGTACACCCCTGAGCTAATAAATTTAATCAAACAGAAAAAAAATTTAGGCGATTGTTTTTAAAATTTAGGAATACTACTTATGAAACACAATTTAAAGGTTTCAGAGCTCTTGTCAAACGGAATGCTAATATTCCGTACGTTAATTCTATTAAAAATGCCGAGCAAAATATTAGATCTGATCCTAAAAGTTTCTGGGCCTATATTAAACAGAAAAAACAAAGTTCTGGTGTGCCAGCATTGATGTTTTTCCAAGGGGAAATATTAAGATCTAGTGATTTGATTGTTCAAGGATTTAAAACATTTTTTGGTAATAATTATACACATCCAGTAAATTTACCTGGAAATGCAGGAATGACTGAGAACTGTATTAATACTTTAAACCAAGTTACTGAAGATGCACTTAAAGCTGCTGTTAATAAACTGAAGAATTCCAGATCTCTGGGTCCGGACGGAGTGCCAACTTATATAATAAAAGGTTGTTGCGACTTTTTTGTTAAACTGTTACGTATAATATTTAATTTAAGCATAACAACCAATACCTTTCCTGAAAAATGGAAACCTGCAAAAATATGTCCGATTATAAATCTGGAAAACTCAATTATATTGCACTTCTTTCTGTATCCTCTAAGCTGGTGTTTGAATCAATAATTCATGACAGCCTATATCGACAAATTTCAAGTCAGATTTCTCTAAATCAGATAGTTTGGAAAGCGGGAATCAAGTTGACGTCATTTATACAGACTTTAGAAAAGCCTTTGATAAAGTCGACCACAATATTTTGTAACAAAAGTTTGTCGATATGTGTGGGCACCAGAATTTTCTTCAATTTATCAAACGCTATTTGTCAAACCGTCAGCTATTTGTGTATTACAATAATTCCTGTTCTGAATATTTTGTAGCTAGGTAGGGTGTACCGCAGAGATCAGTTTTAGGACCGTTATTATTCTTAATTTTTATAAATGATATTTGTAACTGCATACGATTTTCAGAATTACTTTTGTACGCCGATGATTTAAAGGTTTTAAGTTGATTTATAATATTCAAGATTGTGAGATGTTGCAAGCTGACATAGATGCAATTTGTAAATGGTCAGAGAATAATAAACTGTTTTTAACGTTAATAAATGTTTCACTATGACCTATTCCAGAAAGCAGTCAGATTTGCATTTTGGTTATACTTTAGATAACGTATCGTTTTGTGGACTATTTCCCAAGTATCGGTTCATTTTGACATTTATACTGATGCACAATGCCAGTTTTAAATGACGTTTTTGAAATGTCACCTTGATTAAAACAACATATTTAGTGGTTGCCATGGATATAAGTGGTAAAAGAAACTGATAAAATCCCAAGAGAAAATTTTGATTTTTTGCCACTATAAAAGCACGTGATTGGTTGAATTTTGAAAAATCATGGCATTTGATTCGCTAATAAGAGATGCGGGAAATAGTCATTTCAATAGTCCTGTTATACTAATGTGTCAATTATATAATTCTTATTTTAGTGACATTGATTTGTTTAATTTAAGTTTGAATAAATTTAAGACCATTGTATCACTCGCCTCTCGGCTATTACTATTTGATTTTGGTACTTTTATTTTACATGTATTCTGTAATTGGGTATTTTTACCTGTTGAATAAAGATTATTATTATTGTTATTATTATTATTATTATTATTATTTCAGTATCGTTTTTCCATGTTTAATCAACCACTGATCATCCACAACATGGTCATTACATAACCAGCTTGTTGCCTTAAAATCCTTAATGTTGCTGTTATTTGCCCAAAGACGCTTTATTTTCTCATTCCTTAGAAAACGATGCAATGAATATTCCAGAGCTGTTCGATTTTTATAATTAATTACTGAACAACCAGCCATAGCACAATATTTTCTATGTTTTACCAAATTAAAAATATTTGATAAGTATTTGTCACAACTGTCCCAAAATGTGATTCTAATTTGTAATGCTTGCTAAACTGTTGTCCATAGGTATGCATGATCTGCATAAAATTTAAATTCAACAAAAATCAGGTACTCCATTGTTTGTGGATCCAAAGTGAGTTGCCTACATTTCCCAACTCTTTATATACAGGGACTAAGGTCAATAAATCACGTTAGCTACGCTAACACAGGTAGGGAAACTCGGCATTATTTATGTCAAACCAAACTTGTTTTTGTCAGTGGCGTACCCATCAGTTTATAGGTTATAATAGAAATAAATTAAAGTTTATGTAACGTGAACGTAATAAATAAATATTACATTGCAAATTATTTGTAAAAGTTTTCCAGCTTAAAAAAATAATTATTACAAATACAAAGCTTTAACGAACATGTTGTACCTCCCGCCGCATTCCAATATTCGGCTATCAAAACGCGAGCTTGTGTTTTGCTTAAATTCTTTTGCCAAGAAATTAATTCTTGCTTTATAGTACATAGCCAAAAAAATTTACCAATGGCATGACACGTTGGCAAATTTATATTTGTGTTTTTCTTAAACGAAGTTAATATTACATTAAGTTTGGATGACTGTGAATACATTTTCGAGCCCGTATTGAGTGAACTTGCCTGGGCATAAATAATGAAAATGTTCTTTTTGAAGAATAAAATGGGCTAACTCAATAGAAGAAGGGTCATTAAAAGACACAAAAATGTATATTAATATTAGTGTATTAATAAATTAATATTACGTTTGAAAATAAATCCAAAATAATCTTTGAAATATCTCACATTGATTTCTATACCGTAAACTAAGTTGAGGTACTGCTCCTAGCTTCAGTTTTAATTTAGCAGAACTCAGAACGCGAAAACTATTTGCACTAACGTGAATCTGAAAATAACCACAATGAAAATGTCTTTGGTATGAGAACTGAAGACGCACCCCACATACACGTAAATGATGCATGTCGTCTAGCGATCTATTTATTTTTTCAGCCACTTCTGCTGTTTTATGCTATTTCTTAGTCTTTAATTTGCAATAAGTAATTCATGAATAGGTATGGCTAAATATTGCATTTTAAATTACCTTCAGGAACTTGAAACAGCGTATATCCTTTTGTGCTGTGGTTCAGGCAACATTTAACGCAGCAAATGAAAACCATAATGCTATTAAATATAAATACGTCTTAACGAAATTCGCCGGGAATCCGAGATGACAATCATTTCTTTAGGCCATAATTTAGGCAAATGATTTGTAATCGTGAAAAATCACCTTTGATATTTCTTCAGATCTTCAAGTTTCAGGGTCAGTATATGACGAAAAACATTTTAAATTGCTGTTAATGACGATCATCTGCCGGACTTACCACTTAGAGAAAGGATTGTGGCATGGCATTCGAAGAACACATTAATAATAAGAAAAATAATTTTTTGTAAAATCGTACTAAAATATGGTCATTTATGCATTAATTTGCGGGCGTAAATAGTGCCGTTTGCGCCCTAAGGCCTAAAAAAAATTTGCGGGCGTAAATAATGCCTTTTGCGCCCTAAGGCCTAAAAAACCAGCATCACATTGGAACCAACAACAATTTGATTTTTGAGAACGAATCGTGCCATTTATTTTTCAAAGCTTTATGGTGGATTTTACAAAAAATCTTGTTTGCATTTCGGGCGTGAACGGCGATTTTGGCCCTTTGGCGTTTTATAATCCTTCGGCCCTTCGGGCCTCTGGCTTATAATTCCGCCGCGGGCCAAAATCGCCTCCTTCACGCCCTTAATACAAAAATAACTATTTTCACGTCTGGGAGCAAAACACGGTTTCTACGATACCAAAATCGTGACAGAAATAATGAATTACTCCCTAGAGAAGAGAAATGTCCCTAGGGAGTTTCTATTATGACTGAGCAACAAGAGTTATTCTCCTTAGCATAGAAGTTCGGCTTAGATCGCGTAGTATTTGTATATGAACACCCAGCATTTTCTGGCTTAATGTGCCTTGCACCTTGTGAAGTCGAGCAAAAACCCGCGCGATGACCATGCTCTTTGGTGGTTCGTGTTGTTTGAGTATCTTGAGAACGAGGATACTTAGGCAGATTTAGCCGTTTTGCTGTTTGTGCATCCATATTCACTAACGTTTCGCAAGACCTTGCAGCTTGCATCATCAGAGTGAAGGTCGCACTACTGGGTGTTCATATACAAATACTACGCGGTCTAAGCCGAAATTCTATGCTAAGGCAAATAATTCGAGTAACTGCGAAAGCCTCAAACAGTACATGAACAACAAGAGCTCACAATTATGTCAAATTCGAGACTATCAGGTTAGGTTTTGCGTCAGTTTTGACACAAACTGACGCAAAACCTAACCTGCTAACCTCGAATTTGACATAATTGTGAGCTCTTGTTATAATGACTTACAGTGCCACCAACTTTAAAATTTACCATAGGCTACTAATATTAAAATAATTGTAACTAAAATGTCAATAAATGACGTTTAAAAATACAGGTTTTTCGTTTTAAATCTTCCTGCAACGTGAAAAAAATAGTATATGCAACTCGGAGAGAATGCTATTTTGCTTCACTGCAATTTCTCTCCCTCATTGCATAATCTACTATTATGCCCTTACTAGTAGCGCCTATGGTAAATCTAACATTGACAAACTCGTTTTTTGAACTTGTCAAACGGTGTTTCCCTACCTGTGTTAGCGTAGCTAACGTGATTTAGTGATCTTAACAGGGACTCTACCGAAACGTGATACAGAACGATCTGTATTATTTAGCGGCCAAAACAACTAAGTACGACCGTCGCCTGCGTTGATAGGTTATGCTAGTTCGTTTATAAAGCCTGCTAGCTAGGCATTTTGACATTTATTTAAATAGTTTATATTTTGTTCTATTCGCGCTAGTTCACTCAATTTGACGTTTTAAATTTGAAAACTTGTGTTTGTTTAAAGCATTTTTGAAAATGTCTCGTTTTCTTTCATGTGGAAATAGGGATAGGAAAAACGTCTCCAATCATGAATTTCCTTAAAGGGAAAATATGTGATCTGTTAGATCTGTTAGACATTCGGATAGCTGGCAGGTTTCATAAAGACGCAGTTTTTGTTAATCAACGCAGGCGTCGGTACTACTTGCGCGAAGCGGAACGGTAAGACAGAGCTTGCGTTTGCAGAACTCTGCAATATTATGATGGAGAAGCAGAAGATCTCGCTAGTTATTTCGTGACTGAGCTAAATTTTGCAGAAAGTGCTAAAATTTGAAATTATTATAACACAGTATATTCTCCAGTCCTTTTAATTTTTATATTTTAGAAATTTGAGAGAACATACCAAACCTTCTAAACTGAAAAGGTTTACAATTTAGAAACAAGCCAGAGAACATCTAAATTCGGCATAATTATGAATTCACATAAATTTACATGTAGTTGTAGAACCGGTATACGATCTCGTGATAGAAGAAGCTTCTTCGTACGTTTATAATAAAATGAAGTGGGTAATATGTGGATACGAAACTATTTAGGTAAAATTAATGGTAGCAGACCGCCGCGTTGGCTTTTGAATGACATTTTAAAACAGCTATTTGTTGATGTACCAGTCGTACGCTTTATAAAATCAACTTAAACATAACATATATTTTCACAAAAAACAGGCAAAATGTAAGCATCTCGTTTATCGAGTTCCATTGAGGTCACGCGTTTACCAAGAACCACCAGTTCAACAAGCAGTTCCACTGGGTTTTTACTAAGAACAGGATGCGATTCAGAGTGCTTCACATTATTTTGTGTGTGTTAACTACAGTACTAGCGGAAGGTGAACCGTTCATATCATTTATTTTTTATTCTTATCGCAAAACATTTTAGAAACGTGTAAAACCCCAAACGATGAAGAAGCCGAGTGTGTTTCTTTGTTCTAGTGTCCGATTCTCACCAGAGCATTGGCATCTCAACATGATTCCGCGATAGAATTTGTGCAGAAATCGAATTGCGGCGGGACTGCGCTAAACCCGCTGGTGTGTTGCGGTTCAGTGTCTTCTTTTGCGACGCCGCTACAGGACAATGGAAACGCTGCAGTCGGACACTCCAACAAAGATAAACTACTGCCGGACAGAAGATACTGTGGCTATCAACATTCCGATGATTACTTCCATACTCATAATGCCACATCGATAGATGAGTTTCCCTGGCTGGCAAACCTTCTTTATCAAACTCGTTTTGGCTTGGAGACAAGATGTGGCGGCACACTTATTAACAACAGATATATTCTTACAGCAGCCCATTGTATCAAATCAGGAAGCGTTGAGGTGTAAATGTATTTTTGTAGAGGGTGGACAAATTTCGATGTTTTTATAGGTAATCTAGATAACTATAGAAGATATAGCAAAATGGACTTCCTATCCTCGCTCTCTTTTTTTGAGAAACTTAGTAACTATACTTCAGCCGCCGAACAGATCGAGTGAAGCAGGCAACCCAAATAACATATTACAAAGGTCACTCGATACTATTTTAATTATAATTACTAAATGGATCAGAGATGGCGACCCTTATAATTAGAATTAACTTCAATTGACATTAAATAACTTTCTGAGGTTAGCATTCAAATATCAAGAGATCAAATTCGAGGTTAACAGGTTAGGTTTTGGTCAGTTTTGACACAGACTGACGCAAAACCTAACCTGGTAACCTCGAATTTGACATAAACTTAGAGTGCCACCAACAAATTATTCATACGGTTGAATTTCCACAGCCCGCTGACGATCAGCTTTTTTATGTCTTTATATTTGCATGATAACCTCAAAAAGTTATTTAATGTCAATTGAAATTAGTTCTAGTTATAAGGATCGCCATCTCTGATCCGTTTAGTAATTATAATTAAAATATTAAAGAGTGACCTTTGTGATATGCTATTTGGCTTGCCTCCTCCACTTTATCTGTTCGGCGACTCAAGTATAGAACATTTCGTTAATCAAAATTAGTGCTAAAAAATCATTTTTTGTGTCCAACGTAAAAAAGTTTAATAACAAGCGATTCGAACATCAATAACAGTTATAATTTTTAATTGAAATGTTAGAACAAATATTTCCAAATAACTTTTTTGTGTATTTCGAAAAATAATGCTACCTTTGCAAGTCATTTTCATATTTTCGAACTTTCCCCGTATACGAAAGGAGACATTCAAATGTTGGCAATTGCATTATTAGTTAGAAATGGTGCAGATACTTTTATTAAGATTATATCCGGCATCTCTATTGGACTATAGTCCAATCAAAATTCAACTAATAACGTGTTTTGATAATGGTAAAAGATCGAAATTTTTTCTTGCGATTTTATCAGTTTGTTTTGTCATTTGTATCCATGGCAACCACCAAATATGTTGTTATAATCAAGGCGATATTTAGGAAATGGTCTACAAAATGTATTTCGGGGTCATGATTTTATTCGGAAATTTTTTTACTATTGATTTGTGGTCTCTTTTTTTGGAACGTTTCTCGACAAACTAACTTTGACATATTTCAGCAAGTTAGTTTGTCTTATGACATTGACAAAATAACAAACTTTCGTAAAACATTTTTATCGGTAAAATCATTTGCACTTAATACGTTACTAGTGTACCTATAAGTCTTTACCCGCCAGGCGTAGCTACTGTATGTTTGTTAATTGAGCCCGATAGCTTGTCCATAAATGTTGTTTATACAACAGATCCATATACGGGTGTTCCTAAAATAATGGGACACCGATTAGTCATAGATTCCTTACGTTATAATAAATCGATTAAACGTAATATACCTTAGTACAAAGTCCCTTCAGTAAGAAGTTATAGGGCCTTGAAGTTCAATTTTGTATTTCTTATTTTTTTGTTAATTTCCACAAATGTAGAGATATCGATTTGAATTTTGGTATACGTTGTTATGGGCCAAAAGTCACTTTTCGTATTAATTTAACGATTTGCCTTATCCCTGCCTAATTCAAGGCACTTTGCACATTTCGCTCTAACTATTTACCCTATAATAGCCTAGTTTTAGTTACCCATTTCCTCAAGTAAAGTCACTGCAGATTAGGCCTCACGTTGTACGCGTGCTATGTTGGTTGCAGATGCGATTTTTCTGCAAATTTGGAATTTTCTGGGCCTAGCTGTCAAATTATCATTAGCCATTTTGAGTTGTCAGAAGATGGATGTGGTGAAAAGCATCTTTGGTTAATCGATGCATGAATATTTGTAATTCGGTTTTGTCACGCTCATCCTAGCATTAAAATGTATATCTTGGTGTGATTTTTGTCTGGGAGACGTCCCCGACGTTTTTGTTGTGATACATTTCAAGCACGGATTTTTGTCCGGAATTTATCTGACAAGCACATGTAACTACTTGGGCGATTTGGAGCAGAACATCTCACGGTATGCTATTTTGACAATTACTGGTTATATTTCTAAGGCAGAATGTTGTCCCTTTTAGCTCCCTTTTGGTACGGGCGGTGAACGCACTCAGCTTCCCTTTGGTACGGGCGGTGAACGCACTCAGCTTCCCTTTTGGTACGGGCGGTGAACGCAGTCAGCTTCCCTTTGGTACGGGCAGTGAAAGCACTCAATTCCCCTTTGGTACGGGCGATGAACGCACTCAGATTAGGAAGCAGTCCTTTGGTATGAACTAACGCATCTCTGTTGGTGAGCGGCGAGTTTGTTCATGTGGCGCAGAAACTCTTCGAAGCGTTTGGTCGATGGATTTGGCCCCTCTTGGAGAGCACTCTCTCCAGGCAGTTGCTGCAGTCGGCTGGCTGTGAGTTTGGGAGATTTCCAGTCCCTAAAACAGGCTAGCAGATTTACTGGCCCGAGATCTCTGCGTTACCTGCGATGAAGCCCATTGGAACACCTGGCTTCCTCGACATCGTGCAGTAGGCCTCCGATTTAGCACGTTCGTCACCTGGTGCAGCCAAGGTCTGTCTTTGCAATTTCCTTAAGCGTTCTTGTGCAGTTTTGAGCTCGACCAACTTAACCTGTGTTATAGGCATGATTTTAATGTGTGTTTAATTATTCATTGTAGCGCTTTGTGCTACGGCCAGATTTTGATAAGCTAGTTAACTTACTTTAATGTTGTGATAACTCACCTGCAGTCTGAAAGTAAACCTATTTTGTTGTTTACATCTTTATATTTGCAACTTGACATTTTAAGCCTTCAGGCTGTGTCTAATGTAGATGCTTAGGGACGATAAGGTTTCCCTTATGTAAATTTTGTAATAGCAATTCTTGCATACGCCCATTTGAACGATTTTAGACTCGATCTCAGTGGAGAGATCCGTCAGTCGGTTGAATTTGGCTTAGTGCGGCCCCACTTTGCAAGAAATTAGCGAAATCAGTCCGATCTTTGTTTAAGCAATTACGCCCCTTTAGGGCGAGATTTATTTAGCGTGTTTCGGGTAATATTGCGCCCCCTATAAACCAAGATCTTGGGTAATAATGGGTTTTGTGTACATTTGATTACTAGTACAGTTATGTATATTTGCAACTGAGGGTTTAGCGTTGATTTCAACTTGACAAACAAAACAAAACTTTAACTACCGCTTAAATTTGAGACGCGTTTGGTCATACATGCGAATTGCTACGATCTACGACTTTATTTATTTAATCTGGTGAGTTTAATCTGTGATAAATTTTACGATATTATTATATGAAATCTGGTTTGTGATATTTGTTGTTGTTGTGATATACTACCGAGCACTGTTAATATTTTATTAAATTATATATACTCGTTACTTATGCCTGCGAATTTGATTTGTGTGTCCTTGTCGCTACCTCTAATTTTCAGGATCGCTTAGTAGCACCTTCCGTAGTGTCTGGTTTGACGATTAGCAAAGTGCTGGGTTACTGCTACTTGGCGCCCATAAATTACTCATCGTTTCAGCTTATGCTTTAAGTCTTCTGTTCGACCCACGACCAGCTCCGGCTGAGAATCCGGTAGCCTTTGCTACTCCTTATTTTATAGTCAGAGTTTGGTAACAAGGAATTAATTGGCGCCCAACGTGGGGCCTGATTTTGTTTGAATTCGCTTGGCTTGGACTTGTTTTATATATTTTTTTCCCTTGCTGTGCTCGGAATATTTAGATATATAGTTAGAATTAGTCCTGGTGGTATGGTATCTATATTGCATGATAGTTATATAGATTTTTTTTGCATGATCTCCCAAGTGCAGGTAGTTTAGGAACGTGGCATCCAATACTGTCGTTAGATTTGTGGTGCGACGATTTATTGGAGATTTTGTTAGTATTTTAAGAAAAATTCTTGGTAGTTTTAGTCACTTTATTCGAGTGTGTATACAAATAGGCAACACACTAGTTTTGAGTATTAAATTAGTCATTTAGTTTCTTTGTTGAATACCCGAAAATGGACGTTGATCGCTTACTTGTCGATGAACTTGATTACGAATTATTGGTTCGGGGCATTTCTTGCCAAGGTAACGTCATGGAGAAACGCAAATTACTTAGGGCCCGATTTAGGATGGAGCGTGATGGTAATGTCAGTTTTCCTGAAGTCCACATTGATTACAGACAGGAATTGGAAGCATGCAGGGCTAAATTAGCTACCCTTGATGCAGAAGTCCGCATTTGCAGTTCCACCACAAAAGATAATAACTTTAAGAGATTACATACTCGTCTTCTACATGTTTATGGCCGCTTAGAGAGAATTGTTTCCACAGAGTTCTCTGCCCACCTGAAAAATGAAGCCGTGAATATTTGCCTTCAATTATTAGACGATCTTGAAAGTAGGACTGAGAATCGACAAGAGCTCGATTTAATTTCACTTGATGAACCTGATGCTGCTACCGGTTTACCTCAAGCTCCCGATACTTATCGAGATTATCAGGAACAACCATCTCCACCAGATGTTGAACCTAGACGTAGCTCCAACGTCACCTTCAACCTCAATGCTTCACAGCAAAGAAGATCTTCACTTTTTCATAGCACTAGTATGGCTACATCGAGTCATGCACCCTCTGAACATAATTTCATTCCCGTCAACAAATGGAAGATGCAATATAATGGTGAAAGTGGCGTAACAAGCTTTCTGGAACGTATTGAAGAACTCCGAGTTGCTAGAGGAGTACCTAAGCAACATCTGTTTACTGCAGCCGTAGAACTTTTTACGGGTAACGCCTTAATCTGGTACAGATCTATTCGTGACACCATCAACAGTTGGGATGATCTCACCAAAGCTCTCCGAGAAACTTTCTTGCCGTGTGATTATGAAGCGACTTTATGGGACGAGATTAGAAACCGCACTCAAGGTGTTGATGAGCCGGTATCCGTTTACATTGCGGTTATGGAGAATCTTTTCCGACGCCTTCCTTCAGTGCCTTTGGAAACCACACGTCTCACTATGATAAAAAGGAATTTACAACCTTACATTCAATCACAACTGGCCTTACAATTTGTGCCCACAATTTCAGAACTCACCCGAGTATGCAAGATGATCGAAGACACTCGCGTACGAGCTTCACGCTTTCGAAACCCTCCAACAAATGTGAAGAATCTGCTTGAACCAGACTTAGCATATCGTCGGTCACACTCGAACTTCAATATAGCTTCTGTAGAAGAATCTTCTATTGTTCCTGCCCTTTCAGCTTGTAACAGCCAACCTGTTGTGGATGCCGTCAATCCCATTGTTTGTTGGAATTGTGACCAACCCAATCATCGATCAATTAATTGCCCTCAGCCTAAAAAGATGCACTGTTATAAATGTGGCAAACCGAACTATACCTGCAGAACCTGTCCTTCATGTTCGGGAAACGCCAATCAGCGTCGTTAAGAGGCCGATTAGCACGCTGCAAGCATATCAAGGCCAACAACCGTATTGTCGAATCTGAAAATTCTGTCTTTAAGCATCAAGCTGTACTCGACTTCATACTCAGTCATGCCGATAAAGATGAACGACCCTACCTGAAGGTTTCGATCTTTGGAAATTATATTTTAGGCCTTTTAGACTCTGGAGCCTCTCGAACTCTCTTAGGTAGACAAGGCTGGGAGATGCTACAGAATTACTGCCGCCTCGATACTCAGCACATTTCTTCTTGTGTAGTGGCTAATGGTGACAAATGTATCAGTATAGGTACTACCACGATACCTATAACTCTTCGAAACAAAGTCTGTGTCATGGACGTTTTGGTGGTTCCTTCACTACCTCATTCGCTCATTCTAGGCATCGATTTTTGGCGTAAGATGAACATCATCCCTAACCTTCGTCAGGATGAATGGAATTTTGCCATGGACAATCCCAACGTTTTCGTCAATGCTATACAATCTGCCGAACACCTTTCTAGTGCACAGAGCCTTCAGCTACAAGAATTTATCGATAATACCTTTCGAGTCATGGGTGACAAGATCGGATGTACTCACTTAGTCCAACATGAGATTAGAACGCAATCTCCACCTATAAAACAGCGTTATTACCCCATTTCGCCGGCCCTCCAACAACATGTCGATAGGGAATTAGATAGGATGCTGAAAGATGGCATTGTGGAACGCTCTACCTCTGCGTGGTCGTCTCCGATTCTTATGGTCAAAAAGAGTGATAACACCTATAGGTTTTGTGTGGATTTTCGTAAGCTAAATAAAGTTATTCAGCCAGATGCGTACCCCCTTCCGTATATTAGCAGTACCCTCGACAAACTTCGGGATGCACGTTATCTTACGACCTTGGATATCAAGTCCGCCTATTGGCAGATACCTGTTGCAGAGTCTTCTCGTGAATATACCGCCTTTACGGTGCCTAACCGAGGCTTGTATTAATTTTGTCGTCTACCTTTCGGTCTTCATACCGCCTCGGCCACTTGGCAACGATTGATAGATCGTGTGATAGGGGCTGACCTAGAACCTTTTGTTTTCACCTACCTCGATGACGTCAATATATGTACACAAACCTTCGAACAACATTTAGACGTTTTACGAGAGGTTGTCAAACGCTTGTCTGATGCCGGTTTAACCTTAACACGTTGAACCCTGACTACCACTATAGTGGTATCTTTGGTATACAATAATGTACTGACCACCACTTTACTGGCAGGAACTTCTATCTAGTTTAATTCTTCATATTTTTTGTCAGTCCTGAAGCAAACATGACAATTGCTCACCGGATATGTTCAAGGTCCGTAAAAACACTTGGTCTTCCAGTATAGTGGTAGTCAGGTTAAAGAAGGAGTATTTCTGGGTTGTATTCCCTAAACTCATTTTTCGGAAAGATGCTTATGTCCGTTTCCTGGGAGAGGTTGGCACTACCATCTCAGGGTTCAAGGTGTTAAGCAAGGAAAAGTGCTATTTCTGCAAACCGGAACTTCGATACTTAGGCTATGTAGTCAATTCCAAAGGTCTGTTAGTCGACCCGGATAAAGTTCGGGCCATCCTCGAAATACCCACACCAACTTGTGTTTCTGAAATCCGCCGCATAGTGGGTATGGCCTCATGGTATAGGCGCTTCGTACCTAATTTCTCTACGTTGTTGGCTCCGCTGACTTCGTTGCTTAAAAAGAACGTCAAATTTCATTGGACTGCAGATTGTGAAGAGGCTTTTCATTCAATTAAGGAACACTTAATTTCTGCACCTATACTTGCGTGTCCTAATTTCGACTTGCCTTTCTCTATTCAGACTGACGCCTCCGCTTATGGTCTTGGCGCCGTTCTCACACAAAATCAAGAAGATGGTGAGAAGGTTATCTGCTATATTAGTCGCTCTTTAACCAAGAACGAGAGAAATTTCAGCACCACCGAACGTGAGTGCCTGGCAGTTATTTTTGCTATAGAAAAGCTTCGGCCATACATCGAGGGAACGAAGTTCACTGTGATCACTGATCATTATAGTTTAAAGTGGTTGAACAACATTAAAGATCCTACTGGCCGAATTGCTCGATGGGCAGTACGCCTACAACAATATGATTTTGACATCATCCACCGTAAAGGGAAAGATCATGTAGTACCTGATACGCTGTCTCGTGCTGTGCCAGTGGTAGATGCCATTGAAGGACAACCCATGTTAGACGCAGATGTCAAGGACCGTTGGTACCTACGTATGCTAGCCAACTTACGGAATAATCCCCGTCGTTTTCCCTTGTGGCGTGTTGAAGGGAACAAGCTATACAAGCACACCACCGTTGCTTACTCCGACCTACGGGAAGACAGAGATGAATGGAAACTGGTGGTTCCTAAAGAGAAACGTACTGACCTGATATGCCAGAATCATGACCTTCCAACAGCTGGACATACTGGTGTATCCAAAACTTTAAATCGTATAGCTAAACTTTATTATTGGCCCAAGATGCGTGCTGACGTGGCCCGCTATATACGCCGTTGTAACACCTGCGGGAGAACCAAGCCTGAACAGCGACCTCCTGTCGGCTTTATGGGTGGACATTCAATTATAAATAAACCGTGGGAAGTAATTTGTACTGACATTGTTGGTCCTTTGCCTCGGTCGAAGAAAGGTTATTCTTATATCCTCGTCGTTGCCGACTGTTTCAGCAAATTTCCTCTATTCTTTCCTTTGCGCTCAGCTACGGCTCCTAATATAGTCAAACACCTTGAAGAAGATGTGCTCCTCGTGTACGGGGCGCCTCGCCGCATCATCTGTGATAATGGTGTCCAATTTCGCAGCCGTGAGTTTACTGCTCTCATGAACACCTACAACTGCAAAATGTCATTTACAGCCTATTATCACCCTCAGGCGAATCCAACCGAACGCATTAACCGCGTCCTGAAGACTATGCTAACGGCATATGTTCGAGATAATCACCGTGAATGGGACAAGTATTTACCTCATGTGGCGTGCGCTATTAGAACCTCCAAACACGAAGTAACTGGACAAACTCCTTATTTCATCAACTTTGGTCGGGAGATTGTTCTTAAGAGACCTGGAGAAGCTGACGACGAGAATGCCAATGCCGAGCCTGAGTTGCGATTTGATCGCGCCAACGATAACAATCGCTCTAAAGCTGTCCAACGCTTATATGCTGATGTACGTCGTCGTCTGGATAAAGCATATGAGAAATCGAAAACATATTATGACCTTAGACGCCGTCCTGTTGAATATCAGGTGAACCAATCTGTTTGGCGCAAAAACTATGTTCTTTCTGATGCTGAGAAACATTTTTCAGCGAAGCTTGCACCTAAGTATGTTGGTCCTTTCATTATCCATCGTCGTTTATCCAGATGGGTTTATGAACTTAAGACCCCTGAAGGTAACCTGCTGCGAGGGACTTGGCATGCTAAAGATCTTAAACCCCATTATGACGACAATCGCGATCAAGTACCTAACGAGGGTTAGTTTGCTGTTATTTCGCGCTTATTTGTTTTACCACTAGTTTTTAAGTGATATTTTGATTCCAGGTTGTTTTCTCATGTTGTTCCCTTTGGGTTTGTAGTGTGAGAAATATCGTGGGAGTTTTAGTCCATTTGGGAGGATGGTTGGGGACTTGAACGGTCGGTTACTTTCCCGTCTATTCCTTACTTGTAAGGTAGGCTGAGACATTCCATCTTGTCATACAGGGGTGTGACATTTTTGCCGTCTCGCTTCCGGTGTTCCGCCATCTGGTCACTGTAGATGGTGTTTCAGTGTGCAGTCGGTCCTGGGCTGTACACTTTTCCCAGACTAGTAGGGTGTAGGACTGTTTTATTTTGTCGTCATAGGGCATAGTTGCTTATGATCGCGGAGTGTCCTACGGGGTCTGTGACGATCTCAAACCTTTTTCGGCTTTTTCCCATTTAGAAATTTTCTGTTAGTTCATTTGATTCCACCCTACGTTGACAGACTGACGTGACAACGGACGAATCCCTTCTCATCCTTCTTCTGTGTTGTCCACTATCTCCTTTCCTAGAGCTTTCTAATTCCCATTCCCTTTTTCATTACTTTCATCTTTAGTTTTCTTCTTCGTGTTAGGTAGTCCCCTTGGTGGACGTTGTGCTGAATTGGGCCTGGATCGGTTCATCCACCGGCGCGCCTTTTAGATCTAGCAGCGATGGATGTTCCGATGCCCTTTTCTGGGTGGCGTTCACTGTGAGGTCTGCTTATCCCTTCCTTCTATTTTTCGCTTTCAATCTTTTAATCCCGTCGTAATCCCTTTTTTTTTCTTTTCGCCTTCTAGTGTTGGAGTATTTAGGCCACGTATCCGTTTCTAAATTATCTGGTGTTGCCTTGGGTGTGTTTGGTTTTTGCAGTATTCTCTTTGGGGTTGTTTGAGGTATCGATTATGTATCTGTAAGGTTTTGAAGTGTTGTTGATGTGCATGCTTAGGTTCTACGTCGGTAAATTTGAGGAATTTACCTATTTTTAAGTAGGGAGAGAGTTGTTATGGGCCAAAAGTCACTTTGCGTATTAATTTAACGATTTGCCTTATCCCTGCCTAATTCAAGGCACTTTGCACATTTCGCTCTAACTATTTACCCTATAATAGCCTAGTTTTAGTTACCCATTTCCTCAAGTAAAGTCACTGCAGATTAGGCCTCACGTTGTACCCGTGCTATGTTGGTTGCAGATGCGATTTTTCTGCAAATTTGGAATTTTCTGGGGCTAGCTGTCAAATTATCATTAGCCATTTTGAGTTGTCAGAAGATGGATGTGGTGAAAAGCATCTTTGGTTAATCGATGCACGAATATTTGTAATTCGGTTTTGTCACGCTCATCCTAGCATTAAAATGTATATCTTGGTGTGATTTTTGTCTGGGAGACGTCCCCGACGTTTTTGTTGTGATACATTTCAAGCACGGATTTTTGTCCGGAATTTATCTGACAAGCACATGTAACTACTTGGGCGATTTGGAGCAGAACATCTCACGGTATGCTATTTTGACAATTACTGGTTATATTTCTAAGGCAGAATGTTGTCCCTTTTAGCTCCCTTTTGGTACGGGCGGTGAACGCACTCAGCTTCCCTTTGGTACGGGCGGTGAACGCACTCAGCTTCCCTTTTGGTACGGGCGGTAAACGCACGCAGCTTCCCTTTGGTACGGGCAGTGAAAGCACTCAATTCCCCTTTGGTACGGGCGATGAACGCACTCAGATTAGGAAGCAGTCCTTTGGTATGAACTAACGCATCTCTGTTGGTGAGCGGCGAGTTTGTTCATGTGGCGTAGAAACTCTTCGAAGCGTTTGGTCGATGGATTTGGCCCCTCTTGGAGAGCACTCTCTCCAGGCAGTTGCTGCAGTCGGCTGGCTGTGAGTTTGGGAGATTTCCAGTTCCTAAAACAGGCTAGCAGATTTACTGGCCCGAGATCTCTGCGTTACCTGCGATGAAGCCCATTGGAACACCTGGCTTCCTCGACATCGTGCAGTAGGCCTCCGATTTAGCACGTTCGTCACCTGGTGCAGCCAAGGTCTGTCTTTGCAATTTCCTTAAGCGTTCTTGTGCAGTTTTGAGCTCGACCAACTTAACCTGTGTTATAGGCATGATTTTAATGTGTGTTTAATTATTCATTGTAGCGCTTTGTGCTACGGCCAGATTTTGATAAGCTAATTAACTTACTTTAATGTTGTGATAACTCACCTGCAGTCTGAAAGTAAACCTATTTTGTTGTTTACATCTTTATATTTGCAACTTGACATTTTAAGCCTTCAGGCTGTGTCTAATGTAGATGCTTAGGGACGATAAGGTTTCCCTTATGTAAATTTTGTAATACCAATTCTTGCATACGCCCATTTGAACGATTTTAGACTCGATCTCAGTGGAGAGATCCGTCAGTCGGTTGAATTTGGCTTAGTGCGGCCCCACTTTGCACGAAATTAGCGAAATCAGTCCGATCTTTGTTTAAGCAATTACGCCCCTTTAGGGCGAGATTTATTTAACGTGTTTCGGGTAATATTGTGCCCCCTATAAACCAAGATCTTGGGTAATAATGGGTTTTGTGTACATTTGATTACTAGTACAGTTATGTATTTTTGCAACTGAGGGTTTAGCGTTGATTTCAACTTGACAAACAAAACAAAACCTTAACTACCGCTTAAATTTGAGACGCGTTTGGTCATACATGCAAATTGCTACGATCTACGACTTTATTTATTTAATCTGGTGAGTTTAATCTGTGATAAATTTTACGATATTATTATATGAAATCTGGTTTGTGATATTTGTTGTTGTTGTGATATACTACCGAGCACTGTTAATATTTTATTAAATTATATATACTCGTTACTTATGCCTGCGAATTTGATTTGTGTGTCCTTGTCGCTACCTCTAATTTTCAGGATCGCTTAGTAGCACCTTCCGTAGTGTCTGGGTTACTGCTACTTGGCGCCCATAAATTACTCATCGTTTCAGCTTACGCTTTAAGTCTTCTGTTCGACCCACGACCAGCTCCGGCTGAGAATCCGGTAGCCTTTGCTACTCCTTATTTTATAGTCAGAGTTTGGTAACAACGTACTTACTATTATAAACACCATAGGTGACGGCGATAAAAACAAAAAAAATTTTGCTCAACGACTCTTATTCCATTTCATGCCCTATAGTTCCGATCACTTTGGTAATTTTTGACTCTAAGGCTTGTTTCTATAGCATGGAAAGGGTCGAAACGTAAGAAGTTGACTTTTCTTAAGGCCGCCATATTAGATGCGCCATATTGAATTTTGAGGATCTGAGATTCTTTTCATCAACCCTAGGTCTCAAGAAATATCTGTTCCGTATTTCAATTTCTGGGTGATCGGAAACACACTCATTTCTTCCCCTATTAGTCAACTTACATGTATTATTTTGGTAATTTTTGACTTTAATAGCTGTTCCTATGGTATTTACTAACTCCTACAAATGTTTCAAGTTTCTATATCTTTTGGAAAAGGTCGAAACGTAAGTTTTCTTAAGGCCGCCATATTGGATCCTCTTTATCGAATTTTCCGAATTTCAGATCATTTGCATCAACCATAGATCTCAAGGAATAGCTGTTCCAAATTTCAGGTTTTTAGCAGACACGACTGGATTTTATATACAGCGTGCAAATTAAGTAAGGCATATGTTCGGCAACTCTGGTGATCTTCGTTTTCGGGAAAAAAATCAAAAGAGTATAGCGATTCAAATTGCAATATATTAAAGTCATTTTCAGATTTTTATATCATTTGTTTTAAATGTTATGACGTCATAAATATTTTTTAAAATTGATTTGATTTGAAGATGGTAGAAGAGTTTAGGGAAGAAAAAGAAAGAGTAATTATAATTACCAGGGGGTTTGACACAAAAAACTTAGTAATGATTACTATTTGATTTGACAATAATTCCAACACAACAAATGAATGTACAATCATCGATTTCCATTAAGCCCAGGTAACTATCTTTACTATTTGAACTTTAAGGTAATTTCTTTTAATGTTTTTCTAATGTAACCTATTCCAAATTTTATACCCTTGAAAACAGATTAAAACTTGCTACCGAAACAAATAAAAAAAAAACAGGTGGTAATTTAAAACAAATATTGATAACATCATAACATTTAAAACAAAAAATTCAAAAATTTGAAAATGACTAACATATGCCCTGCAATTTGAATAGCTACACTCTTTTGAGATTTTTTTTTTGAAAGCGAATATTAACGGGGTTACCGTATTTATGCATTACTTAATTTCCACACTGTATATTGATTACTGAATAACATTTTCTGATTAGGTAATGAATAATAATAGTATATTAAAGTATGAGTGGATAACAAGGTTTTTAAAACACGCGCGAGTGTTTTAAAGACCAGTTATCCACAAATACTTTACGCTATTTTTTATTATACCTGCAATACTGGAAATAAATTACGCACTAAAAATAATAAAATAATTTTTGTCGTGGTAAATCGAGAAGGCATAATAATATTGCTACTATAGTTACGAGAATTGTTTACGTTTTTGTCGCGTCCACGTCCGTTGTTGCATTCAGTCGTGTCAGCAAAATAAAGATAGCGATAAAGTTATAATGTTACCTTTATACCTTGTTTCCTTGACAACCTTTAAAGCTGGGCGTGCTTTAATCGCCTGTTTTCGCACGCTCAGGAGTGATTTAAACGGCGACTCTTATGCAGGTACAATAAAAAACAATTTTTCATATGTGTGCAAATTTATCACGTACACTATATAATATTATAAGCAACAGTCAAACGTGATTAATTCGGTCAACCAAATTGTCGTTATTGTGACAACTCAATGACATATACTTTGTCTAATTAGATATATTCTAAATGACACGGGCTTTCTACTACAAAGCGAAGACATATTAAAAACTGCTATGAACATTTTTAGTGTTTGCTATAATATAGTAGAATTGAATAAATCAACCCCAAATAATATACAGGGTGTTTCCTAAGTACGTGTACAAAATTGACTGGCATGCTCCTGGGCTTAGTCTAAGACAAAAAATTGCTATCATTATCGGTTCGCAAGTTCTTCGTTTTCGAAATACAGGGTGTTAAATTTGAGAGAAGAAAATCGTATATTTTGTTAATTTTTGAAAACGCGTTGAAATATTTATTACAAATTCGGTGTGTGTATATGCGGCGCCAAGAACAATTTTTTGTGTCGGTACCCTACTTTCAAACCACTAATGGAGTTCGTATGAGTCCCCTTTGCACGATTGAATAAGAAAAAGAATGCGTCACGAGGACACTATTGATTTTTTCAGTTTCGAGGTTTTTCAATTCCTTGATTAAAACATGTAATACATGTTTTTTTGGGTTTTTCTTCAAATGTGCCGTTTTTTGGTAAAAGTGGGAAAAATGAAACCAAGTGCTGCCAATTTTTTTTTATTATACCAGTTGCTTTTGAGCGTGTACGTAATTCAATGAGAGGAAGAGATGAGATGTGCATCATGTTTGAATGTGATAATTTCCAACAGTTTCATTGATTTACTTGTCTCCCGAAAACTTTATTTTCTCTTAATTTTAATCTATTTATGTTCCAGTAAACAAAAACATTTGGCAGCACCTGGTTTCACTTTTATAATTTTTACCAACAAACCGCGCATTTTAACAAATAATCCCAAGAAGCACTTTTTACAGTTTTAATCAAGAAATTCATGAACCTTATCAAAACTGAAAAAAAAATCAGTGGCATCCACATGGTAAGTATTCCCTTTCTCTGATTTAATCGTGCAAAAGGGACTCATACATACGCCACTGGTGAGTTGAAAAATGGTGTACCGACACAAACAATTGTTCTTGAAGCCGCATGTGCATACCAAATTTTTGTTAATATTCCAACTCGTTTACAAGGACTAACAAAATTTACGATTTTTTTCTCTGAAATTCAACACCCTGTATTTCGAAATTAAAGAACTTGCGGACCCAAGTTGATACGAACTTTTTTTTAGAATAAGCCATTAAACAAACATGTCAGTCCATTCTCTACACGCATTTACGAAACATTTTTGAAAAATCAAAGAAACCTAAGAGTGAAAATATTTTAACGTTTCTAATAATACTGAAACAATAATAGGAAACACTTGATAATGCGAATTACATCAATATGCAAATAAAAACCATTGCAGGCGGTGGGATTCAAACGCGATATCAACGCTTGGCAGCAGCCCGCTCGCAACCCGCCCCTTGGTCCTGTTCTGCCACGAAGTAATGTTTCGCATCTGTGCGATGCGGCTGAATTATATGCAACACGCTTAGTGTTGCCCATTTTTGTATATTTTACAACATTTACTCTGCATCTGGTCGGTCCTATTTTCATCAAGGGTAAAGCCTGAGCTATGTGTAAATTATTACTTTGATCTATTCCTCAGTTTAAGCAAAAATAGACAAAATTTTATTCATTTAAGGTGTTCACCTTGTATAAATTTGACCAAAAATATATTTGTTTTCGTACGAGATAGACATAATCCGCATGCAACACATCGTCTTCCTCCAGAAAATAGTTTTTGAGCTATGCCGCCAACAGGCTGACAGGCAGACGGGATTGAAAGAACACGTTTTTCGTCATCTAGGAACCCTGAAACGTGAAGATCCCAGAAGGTGAATTTTTAGCGATTACAATACTTCCTTCGTATTTTAGGGGAGGAAAGTAAAAATGGAGCTTTATGGTGTAACTCAAATTTCGAAACTTTTTTTAGAAAAATTGGGCATTCCACTGTGGTTTCTCTGTATTTTCATAAATAAGCACGATATAACCACAAAACGAAAAGTCGAAAATTTACTTTTGTTTATAACTCGAAAACAAAAGACTATAACAACTTTTAGTTCTTACCACTCGGGGGGAAAAGGAGATCGAGAATGGGTGGTCTATTTTCCCTTGTGTAAAAGACAAAAAAGGTATTGTAATCGTGACAAAATCATTTTTCCTGGATGAGAAAAAAACAGGTTTTCTCAATCGTCTGTCTGTCTGTCCGTCCGTCACTCCACCGTCCGTCTGTCTGTCTATCCGTCACTCCATCGTCCGTCTGTTTGTCTGTCTGCCAATCCGTCTGTCTGCCTGTCTGCCTGTCGGCGGTATAACTCAAAAACTATTTGTTGGAGGAAGACAATATTTTGCTTGCAGATTACATATCTACCTTGCTCGATCCAAGAAAGTGTCTGCATAATATACAGGGTGCCCGAATTTCGTACGGACAACATTACCTTTTGTATTTGAAGAGATAGAGAGATGGTTAAATTATCAAAAAGGTGCAGGTTTGAGAGCTCATTAAGAATCCATTTTCAAATCTTACTTGTCATGGCCCACTTGTTTAAACGCTTATTCTTTTTACGGGCAGAAATCACTAGTGCCATGATCACATTAACTTTGTTTTTTGTTTGTCACGTTATCTGTAAAATTATGTTTCGAAGCAAAAGGCACGCTTATCATCATACGTGCTTGTCAGTAGTGTCAGTGTTATTACTTCAACTTATAATGGAAAATTTTGAAAAATGTTATGTATTTTCTACCTATATCAAGTGCAACAAGAACGTAGAACTTACACGTCAAACATACGGAATACACAGACACTGCTGACAGGCACGTATAATGAAAAGCGTGCTTTTTGTTTCGAAACATAATTTCACAGATAACGTGACAAACAAAAAACAGAGGTATTGTGATCATGGCACTAGTGATTTCCGCCTGTAAAAAAAATAAGCTCGGTTTTTCAAAATTTTGAAGACGTTTCCATATCATGTAATGCATCATTGCATTCCGAAAAAAATCCTCTCTTAAAAGGCCCAAAAATTGCACGGTACCAATTTAAAATTTTGAGGTTAGGGTAGATTACTGAAAATTTGCAAAAATGAAATTGATTTTATTAAGTGCCAATAAAAGTATTTAAATTACAAGGCAAATTAGTTCAAATTACATCTCAATATCTTAAGTAACAAAAAAGTTACGGCATATAAAAGAAATTAGGAGATTTTGTTTTTTTTAAAATTTTAAACAAGTGGGCCATGACAAGTAAGATTTGAAAATGGATTCTTAATCAGCTCTCAAACCTGCACCTTTTTGATAATTTAACCATTTCTCTATCTCTTCAAATACAAAAGTTACCCATGTTGTCTCTACGAAATCCGGGCACCTTGTATGCAGGGTGGGCACCTCAAAAAATAAAATTTCTGCAAATTTTTGTTTTAACTGAAGTTACATAAAAGCAACATTTTGCACATGGCTCAGGTTTTACTCTTAACAAAAAGGGCATACTTTGGACCCAACATATAGGTAGTGGGGCAAAACTTAAAAAAAAGTATTTTTTTCTCTTTGATATTTTCAATATTTTTAGTTTTAAAACTTCCACTTCCGACGAACATCCCCAGTAAAGCTCCTTACAGATTTTTTCATATCTCCTATAGTTATAGTCGTGCCCTATAAAAACATCGAAATTTGCCCACCCTGTACAGTGCGTCTACAATAACGTCTCTGTTAAATTAGACCAAATGTTCATATTAAATTTCTAAGGTAAATTAGTTTTGAATAGTAGACAACTGAAAAAGTTAACGAAAAATAGAAAGAAACAAACAAATTCCAACGTACTTGAATAGGTTTTATATTAAGTGGCGGTGGTTTTTTGATTCGCTTTTGCGTTACTTAATACTAGAATGAAATTTACATTGCTTCATAGTACAAAAACAGTAACATGTAATTATTTGTCCTTGAAAAACTGAACACAAATAAGTACGCAAATAATGTAGACACAAATCAAGCAATATGCAATGCACAGAATATGAAAAATCAATAGTTTTAAATTGAACCTACAATTGCGTTGCAAATATTATTAAATAATAAATATTAAATATTTAAAACAATTAGCTGCTTTGCCGTATTTACCGTTCTTTACAATTTGACCCATTATTCCCAAAAGTGACATGCATTATTGACAAATTATTTCCATTTGCGCCTGTTCCCTGTTCCTCTTTTCGAGTTTGCCATAAAGTTATCGGTTTCCTCTTAAATCGTTTAAATAGGTCTGTAAGTTAGACTGTTGTCCAGTTGGTTCACCGCCATCGCGTTTGGATAAGATTCGAGACGAAGTTGATATTTTTCAATACCGCACTTCACTTCTCCTTTCACGGTTTTCATGTGGAGATCACGTTTATCACATACCATAAAGCGTTTGTTATAGACCTTTGTATTTTAGACTGAATCGTTGCAGAATTTCGAAATTTGAGGTGCTCGCTGTTTCCCACAGTCATATACCGTAGGTCCATACGGGTTTTAGTATTATTTTGAAGGCCAGCAGCTTGTTCTCCAGCGTGAGTTCAGATTTTCGTCCAATTAAGCTCAGTTACCAAACATTCACATGCAATCGAACCCGGCCAATGAAAATGGGCAATTACTAGTTCCACAACAAGGAATGGCACTAAGCTTTCCCTCTAACTCACAATTAAACCAATCACAAACATCCTCTCCCTATAACTCACAATCAGATCCATCACAATCCTACGTCGCAAATACGCCAACACAATCAACTTTAAATGAATTTTATACCGATACAGAAGACGAAAATATGATCACAGAAAACAACTGGCAAGAGGTAAAAAGAAATAAAAGAAAACGATTAATAAAGCCCAATAAAGCAAAAAACTCTCAGTCTGAAGAAACAAACCAAACTAGCCCATCAAACCGATACTCAAATCTACCGGAAATAAAAGATGGTGAAGTTAATACAGAAACTTCAGAAGCTCCAGAAACCAACGATAAAAAAGTTCCCATACCACCCCCAATTTTTATCCAAGGCGTGAAAAATTATCCGGACATGATCAAAGATTTCAGACATATTGCGGAAGACGAACAATATAAAACTAAAAGTATGGTAAACAATGTCGTTAAAATTAGTCCCAATACTCCGGACACATATAGGAAGTTCATTACATACTTGCAAGACAAGAAAGTAGTTTACCATACATACCAGATAAAGACGGAACGAGCCTATCGCGTAGTGCTGAAACACCTACATCATACGGTACCAACTGATGAAATAAAAAAAGAATTGGAGACACTAGGACACAAAGTGAGGAATATAGTAAATGTAAGGAACAGAAAAACTAAAGATCCTCTTCCAACCTTCTTCATAGACCTTGAACCCTCACCAAACAATAAGGAAATCTACAACCTAAAGTTCATACAAAATAAATATGTTACTGTTGAGCCACCTCGAACAAACACAGAAATACCACAGTGCACGAGGTGCCAGAATTATAATCATACCAAAGCCTACTGTAACCGCCCCTATGCATGCGTGAAATGTGGAGGATCGCATGATTCCAAAACATGCAAAAAACCTAGAGACACGGCTGCAACTTGTGCGCTATGCCAAGGTTCACACCCAGCAAACTACAAAGGTTGTATGGTGTATCAAGGTCTGCAAAACGCTACTCATAAGAACATAACAACTCCGTTCACACCCGTCTCTAAGCACCAGCCTCGACTGCAAAGAAGCCATCCCGTAAATCAGAATGTGTCATATAGTCGGGCACTTTCAGGCAATACTAACCAAATGCAAACTAGCGAAAATACTATGCAACCCGTAGGAGACATAACACTTACACACTTTCTTAACGAATTTAAAACTATGTTCAACCAACTTATTCAGCAAAACAGTATGATAATGAACATGCTGTCAACAGTCATAGCTAAGTTGGTCTCATAATGGCTAATTCTTTACGAGTGGCTCTCTGGAACGCAAATGGACTTCATGCAAAAAAAGATGAAGTCATAACATTTCTTAAATTAAATTGTATTGATATCTTGCTAGTTTCAGAAACACACTTCACTGAAAGAGCTTATTTAAAAATTCCCTACTACAATATTTACCACACCAACCACCCAGATGGAACAGCACATGGGGGCACAGCGATTATTATCAAAAATACAATAATACATTATGAGTTACCACAATACAAAACTGATTTTTTGCAGGCTACTGCTATACAAGTTAAAAAAATGCCAAATCCGATAACTTTTTCAGCGGTCTATTGTCCACCAAGACATCGCATTACAAAAGAAATGTTTAAACCTTATTTTGCAACACTTGGTAATACATTCATAACTGGAGGCGATTTCAATTCCAAGCACACAGTGTGGGGTTCAAGACTAACAACCACGAAAGGCAGGGAGCTATATAAATTGATAAGCGAAAGGAGGTATACTCATCTGTCAACTGGAGAACCGACTTATTGGACATCCGATCCAAACAAGATTCCTGATCTCTTGGATTTCTTCATCTGCAAAGGAATTTCACCAAACTATGTCGAAGTTAAAACAAATCTTGACCTCTGCTCTTATCACACCTCTGTAATTGCTACTATTAGTACAACGGTAATTACAAAAACACCAAAACCTAAACTAACCAACAGGAAAACCAACTGGGACGCATTTCGGGATTATATAAATGAAAACCTAACACTTAATCTACGAATAAAAACCACGGCAGAGCTTGAAACAGCAACAAATCATATTACATGTATTATCCAAGAAGCAGCGTGGCATGCAACTCCTTCAACCATAGAAAATCAATCTCTGAAAATATCCAACGTTCCTCTAGAAGTAAAAAAACTGGTAGCAGAGAAACGACGAGCGAGGAAACAATGGCAAAGGACTCACAACCCAGAAGATCGGACAAAGTATAATAGGATAGCAAATAAGTTGAGATCCAAAATCAAAGAAACAAGAAACGAGACTTTCAGGCTTTATGCAGAAAACCTAAACAAACATGATTACTCCATCTGGAAAGCCACAAAGAGTATCAATAAATCACAAGCCTACATTCCACCGTTGCGTAATAAAATAGGATTATGGGCTAAAACCGACCATGAAAAGGCAGAACTGTTTGCCCAACATCTATCTGAAGTATTTCAACCACACTGTGCCCAACCAGATAATCACATCGAAAATTTCCTAGAATCTCCTTTGCAGCTGTCACTACCTATCGCTACTTTCTCTCCAGGTGAGGTAAAAAAGGAAATAAAACACCTACATAACAAAAAGGCACCGGGATACGACCTGATAACAGCTGAGGTATTAAAAGGATTACCCAGAAAAGGAATAACATTTCTCACTGTGATATTCAACTCAGTTTTACGACTAGTGTACTGGCCCAAACAACTTAAATTTGCACAAATAATCCTCATTCCAAAGGCAGGTAAACCCCTTACTGAAGTAACCTCTTACCGACCCATTAGCCTGTTATCTGTAATTTCCAAACTCCTTGAAAAGCTAGTGTATAAGAGAATAAAGGATAAAAATCTACAAAGCAGCTGGCTGCCATCGCATCAGTTTGGGTTTAGGGAACAACATTCCACCGTACAGCAGTGTCACCGGATAGTAGATATAATACGAACTGCCCTAGAAGAAAGAAAGTATTGTACTGCAGCATTTCTTGATGTCAGCCAGGCCTTTGATAAGGTTTGGCATAGAGGCCTTCTTTATAAAATCAAAGAGAACCTACCACACCATTACTTTCTACTCTTACAATCGTATTTATCAGATCGCTACTTCCAAGTCAAGTTTAATGATGATACATCACAAATCCACCCCATAACATCTGGAGTGCCACAGGGGAGTATACTTGGACCCATGCTGTACCTCCTTTTTACATATGACCTACCAGGTACCCAAAAAACCGAAACAGGAACATTTGCGGACGACACGGTAATTCTAGCCACTGATAAAGATCCAATAACGGCAAGTCAAAACCTACAAAATCATCTAAATGTAATTGAAGAATGGCTCAAAAAATGGAGAATGAAAGTAAATGAACATAAATCCAATCACATAACTTTCACATTAAAACGCTCATCATGTCCTGAAGTTTTCCTTAATAACACACAAATCCCTCAAGCAAATGAAGTAAAGTATTTGGGTATGCATTTAGATTCTAAACAGACTTGGAAGAACCACATCAAGAAAAAGCGTAAAGAAATGGACCTGAAGGTCAAGAAAATGTACTGGCTTTTAGGAAGAAGATCGCCACTGTCCTTAGAGAACAAAGTTCTAATCTATAAAGCAATCATTAAGCCAATCTGGACTTATGGCATAGAATTGTGGGGATGCTCGTGCAAGTCGAATATCGACATTATTCAGAAGTTCCAGTCCAAGGCACTTAGGGCAATCGCTGATGCTCCTTGGTACGTGTCGAATATAACTTTACATGCTGATCTCAAAATTCCATTCGTCAACGAAGTAATCGCTGAAAGATCAGTAAAGCACCAAGGAAGAATAGCAGCCCATCCAAATGAACTGTTGGAGCCAATAACCAGACAGCCACAACACAGACGCCTCAAGCGTAAATGGCCGCAAGATCTCGCCACCTGAAACCATGTTTAGTGTAGTGCGTGTCACTCAGTGTTAGTGTTTTATGTTAATCCATGTCTAGTGTACGTTATTACCTTGTTATAAATGGTGACAGCAGCTTCTTATGGAAATAGAAGTATATACGGCAGCATCGCTGGAGGCTCCCGTAACAAGACATTTTTAGACATAAGATTAGCTTATAGAATTGTAAATGTATTCTGATTGCTAATTAAACCAACAAAAAAAAAAAGTTGTTTGCGCTTGGTAAAGCTACATTTATTCCACGTTAATCTTCTTTCTCCGGATCGTGTTGTCTCAAATACTTTCGGCTTTCTGCAATTTCTAATCCAGTGCCTTTTAAAGGCCTGTATATAATTTACTAACCTATGTACAGGGGGACTCTACGACCTCGAGTACCTGTATATAAGATTATACGAGTGTACGGTCCCGCCGTTCCATTTCTCGTGTGAGAATATGAGAAAATTCTGAGGTAAAGAACAAATACACATTTCCCAAATGCAATAAGGCAGACACTAGTTTTTGGGGATTTTCTTTTTGGTGTAATGACACTGCTGTAAAGTCAAATTCGTGTTTTTATCCCCAGTTGGAGAAAATTGTGCTACAAGGATAGATATAAAAAAATTACTAGTGGCTGTAACTTACACTTTAATGTGTTGATCTAGTTTGGCGACATCTATTATCATACAAGCACAATTTATGTTTAATTTCGCGACGTTAATTTCAATTAAATAGCGAATGAGCCGAAAAAACTGCTTGCGTTGCCATCTATAGGTGTTAACATAATTTAGAGCAAAATCTGATAATTTTGTTTCGGCGATCCCATAATTTTAAATCGTACAAACAGCAACACTGATTACAAAGCAAGAAAGCGATAAAGAATGGATAATTTACAAATGTTCATTGTAAGAATGAGGTAAACTTATGCGGTGCTTTTATATTGTATTAGTACATCATTTAAAACAAGCAAATTGAAAGGAATAAATAATTATTATGAACCAATATCGTCTAATGAAGCTATTTTAAATTATATTATTACCGTAGGTATTGTAATCTATAACGTACTTACCGCAAATATAGTTTTAGCGTCTTCAACAATAAATATTAGTTTCACTGTTACAACCTACGTTTCGCATCTACTACATCCACGCACCAATGCACGCTTTACTCGTGATTCGTAAACGCGTCGTACAGAATGCAAATGTTGCACAAAAAAGTTGCTGCTATTCGATCGTCAGAGGAAATCATAAATTAGGCTTCGGGAATACCCTATCCTGATTTGTTTAATATGTAACTTAATAAGACCTTTTTTGCGTTCTGGAGATTTAGCACTCAATCGAGGTCAGTAATTGAAATACCACAAAGTAATTCAATTACCTTCAGTAATTTAAATTACCACCGGTAATTTAAATACTTTTTAAATACTTCAGAGTAATTTCATTACACAAAAGTAATTGAGTAATTGAATGTAGTAATTAATTACTTTCAAAAAGTAATTTTCAAGTACTTTTTAACAAAAAGGGCAATTCCCAATTACAATTACCGCATTTTGAAAAGTAATTCAATTTCAAGGCAAATAAACAAAAAGGAATTTAATTAGTAATTTAATTAAAAAGTAATTAATTACTGCCCAGCTCTGCATATCATGTCATTTTTCTACTATGCCTCCCTCTCTTTTAATAAACTAGTGCCATATTTCCGGAAGTTTTCTGTATTCTACGAGAGAAAAATCTTTTGGCTGTTGTCACACCCCTTCCCGAACAATTTCGATTACTAGTTAATGCAGAAAGAATATCCTTCACTGTAATTCGACGATCGTTTCAAATAAGTTCATTTTACTCTGTCAGAATTCTCTTCTGTTGTTAATGTTTTTGGACGGCGAGAATGCGGTTCATTCTCGGCACCTTTGCAGTCACCTTTAAACGCTTTACTGCTTTTGTAAACGCTTCTGTCTGATAGTCAATGCGCATCAAACTGTCTTTTAACTCTTACACAAATTTCTTATGGTTTTATATCTTCGTTGATAAGAATAAGAAATTTACTAACAATGCGTTATTCGATGCTAATGCACTCCCACTTCACTCATGCTTGTCAATTGAAGGAAAATGAATTGTGACCACTTAACGACTGAATGAAGTTGGGACTTGTGCAGAGCATTAATTAATGTATTCAACTTCTGTACATGTCTTTGCATTTTGGCGCGCAATTCAAATTATAATTCATATTTGAACGCTCCTCGTATATGCGAATTTGAGAGCAAAAACTAAAAGAAAAGATAGAACCAACGGTGGAAGACGCTCAGTTCGGATTTATAACAGTTGAATTGCCCCACCAAAAAAGGAAAGTTTCCCAATGTACAAACTACCAACACTACGGACACCCGAAGAAATACTGTAGCCAAGTTAGATGTTTAAAATACGGTGGTACACACTCTACAAAATCCTGTGAGAAGTCAAAAATCGTGGCGGCCAAGTGCGCCCACTGTAGTGAAGCCCACCCGGCGAACTACAAGAAATGTAAGATCTACAAGGATATGCGAAACAGAACATTCACTTCACTACGCTCAAAACGACCAAGCTAAATTCAACTAGAGCCGATTGCTCTACCCACAGCATGCACAAGTCGAGTCATTTCTCAACAGACACAACCTACAACATTTTACATCGACAGACTAAGGGCCGGTTGCAGAAAGCAATGTTAAGGGCCGGTTGCAGAAAGCTATGTTAAGTCTGGTGTTAGCTAACATCGCGTCAAAGTGAACAAAAACGAATCAAATCTCAAATGCTTATGGTAACTAATACATTAGTAAACAAAATTTGATGCGATTTTGTTCACTTTGACGCGACGTTAGCTAACACCAGACTTAACATTGCTTTCTGCAACCGGCCCTAAGTCTGGTGTTAGCTAACATCGCGTCAAAGTGAACAAAATCGCATCAAATTTTGTTTACTAATGTATTGGTTGCCATAAGCATTTGAGATTTGATTCGTTTTTGTTCACTTTGACGCGATGTTAGCTAACACCAGACTTAACATTGCTTTCTGCAACCGGCCCTAAAGAGAATATGATCGGATTAGCGGAGAACATGAAGATAATGCCAAATCTACTAACAACTATAGTTTATCAGGACTACATTTCTTCGTTTTTTAGACGAGGGAAGTAAAAATGTAGTCCGCTGGAATTCGCACTGTGTGCTCCGCCCCCAGGATAACTAAGCTACGTGCGTATTCGAATTGGACGAGTTTTTGCTGCGTTATAAAGTACCATACTATTCTGTCCAATTTGTGATGTTTGCCCTGTAGCTGTTAGGTTACATTTTCGCCAATGATAAAGATTGATCTACGAGCAAATTATTCCTTGTATCTATTTCTCAGGTAAAGCAAAACTAAACAAACAATTATTTTTTTTAAAGTGCTCTTCCTTTCCATTCCAGATATTGGCAACCATATTAGCTATTTTCACTTTATTAACTGCCTCTCTAAATGACTGTGTAGTAGTAATAGAGAACCAGGTTCGAAGATTCTTGAGCCAGAAGATTCTTCTTAAGGTGATCACCCTGTATATATTTCTCCGAATTTTTTTCAGTTTTATGCCAGGTAGACGTTCGTAATATGCATGCAAAATATCGTCTTTCACCAAAAAATAGTTTTTGAGCTATACTGCCAACAGATAGACAGACAGACAGGCAGACAGTCAGACAGACAGATAAACAGACAGACAGACAGAAAGACAAACAGACTGATATACAGACAGACAGGCAGGCATACATACAGACAGACAGACGAAATTAATAAAACCTGTTTTTCGTCATCTAGGGACCCTGAAACGTGAAGTTCTGAATAAATCTCGGAAGGTGATTTTTTCATGATTATAATACTTCTTTCGTCTTCTAGAAGAGGGAAGTAAAAACGTTCGATTTTATTATTTTCATTTATAAAATATTCTGTATGAACAAATAACCTTCATCATTAGGTAAACTTCGGCGGGGGCCTTAATAAAAAATGTATTCATTTGTTCCCCAGTAAAAACTTTGGATTTCTTAGGGCGATATCCAACGTTTTTTTTTTCTTTACATATGTTACCAACTTGTTAAATTCAGAAATATCAATACTGTCGGTCAGTTTCGTGGTTTTATTCAGCATTGAATATTATGTCCACTTCCTGCAGACTTACATATACTGATCCTTCCGACGAAATAAGCGAGTAAAATTTTTTCGTTTCTTTCTACTTCCTTTTCATCTAGCTAGTTTTTAAACATATTGTATGTGCTTTTGTACCTTGCTTTGGATTTCGTATGTATCAATGGTTCACAGCCGATTTTCCAGGCTTTCTCAATTTCATTATTGACGGGTATCTTAGACAGCCCGGCAAAATCATCTTCACTCTAATTGGCTCAGAATCCTCCATGATAAGGAAATTATACTCTTAATAAACCTTTATAAACGCAAATACCAGAATTTTAAAAATTTGTTTATTAGTTAGTAGCCAATGTCACGTATTGCCATACCAACCGTATGGAAAGCAAGCTGATTGTTTTAAATACGAAGCGAGTGGGATTTTTAATAATAAAATAATTTAAAAGTTAGGGAATATCCTAGTTTTTCGATCGTGCGAAAAACATACGAAACTCAATCGTTAAGCGCTTATAACAAGTCTCGAAAATTAGAAATTCTAACTTTTTCTCGACCTGGCAAAAGGCACTTACCGATCTTATATCGTAAGATACTATATCCAAATGGATCTCTAGGTATTTCGCAATTATACGTTGTTCAGGGTCACAAGCGGGCACGTCTCTTTTTCTTAGAGCAGAGGTAACATGGACAGACTTTACTTCATTGGCCTTGAAAGGCAAGTTTTTATCTAGTTTTCTAGCGAGTTCAAAGATATTTGAAGATTTTCTGATGCAATTACTGAAAATTTTGTGCAGAGTTAAGATGACGGTGTTGTTCACAGATGTGGCCGTCGTGTGGTGGGTATGTCTGATATACACACGCGATAGAGTATAAGGCTCAGTCCGCTCTAGTTTTGATATTAAGATTATTTGGACCTCTTTCCACTATGATGAGAAGTGGGATGTTTGTAATATGGTGTAACATTTTTGTACCAGTCTGAGCTGTAGCCTTCTTCGGATTTAAATTATCTTTGATAGTAGATTTAATTTCTTCTATTTCAAACTTTGTTATGGGTTAGGTTAGTTGGTTTGCAGCATCGATTTTTTCTGGATAGTATCTTCTCCTTTTTGAATTAACACAGTGAGGACTGATTGAAATATTTCGGCAAAGTGAGCGGAAAATGCTTCAGCGTGTTGCCTGAACCTAACCATGTTGGTATTTGTTTAACTATTGAGGTCTTATGGAGTTTTTAATTATAACGGCTGGACCACTATGTGAGTATTTTGTATCATATTGTATCATAGATAGTGAACCGTAGTATTAGCGATAGCTGCAATTTGCAAAGTGCGTTTGAGATGTAAGTATAGTATGTCTAGGTTATGTGTGTTGCTGAATGCCTGAAGCTTTTGATTAGGGTTGGTCAGGCCGTTGGTGTTTCAAACTGCCATCTTAAGGATTTGGGCCATTCGTATATATATAATATATTTAATTGCATAATCCAAAATTTACAAATATTATTATTACATAATTACGTAAATCATAACTATTACATATACTTTCGTAAGTATTTATTTACAATTCCCCTTCATTCTTTTCTATTTGTTGCTCTGATTCTCTAATTTCCAACCCGGTAGTTTTTAAATTCTTTTGTATCTGCTCTAGTCATATTTTCCGGGGTCTTCCTTTTCTTCTTTTGCCTATTGGTTTTCTATACAGCTCCATCTTTGGTATTCTCTCACCTTGTAATTCACTTAATCCTTTGTGCTTTACTGTATTCTTCTTCTGTTCTTGTCCCACCATAGATAGCTCTCAGTATTTTTCTCTCCCATCTGTCCAATAAGTCTCTTTCAGATTGTTTCAATACCCACGTTTCGCATACATAAGCTACCGTTGGTCTTAGAATTGACCTGTATATCTTTATTTTCGTGTTTCTTGACACCAATTTTCATTTCAGTAATTTTCTTAAGGCTCCATATTTTTGATATCCTTTTACAATTATTGCATTTATGTTCTGATCCTCACGACCGTTTTCTTCGAATTACACCCCTAGATATACAAACTTATTTACCTTTTCAAAAGTGTATGTGTTGCCCTCGGTGCTCATTATATTTAGCTCATTCTTTGATATCTTGTCCATAGTTCCCATTACCACATATTTTGTCTTTCTCTGGTTTATTCTCAAACCTACTTCTTTTGCATTTTTTTCTGATCCTCACGACCGTTTTCTTCGAATTACACCCCTAGATATACAAACTTATTTACCTTTTTAAAAGTGTATGTGTTGCCCTTGGTGCTCATTATATTTAGCTCACTCTTTGATATCTTGTCCATAGTTCCCATTACCACATATTTTGTCTTTCTTTGGTTTATTCTCAAACCTACTTCTTTTGCATTTTTTTCTATCTTTTTGAATATTCTTACTAATTCTTTTTCTGATCTTGCTATTAAGGCCAAATCGTCCACAAAGGCCATTAATTGGTGTTCATTGCTGAATATCGTTCCTTCCTTTTTCCCTCCGCTTTTTCTGACAATTTCTTCAAGTGTTAAGTTGAATAATACGGTAGATACTGCCTAAGCCCTTTCTGTATTTCGAATTCGTCCGAGTTATGCCCCTTCCATATCACCGCGCTACGCAATTTTTTCATCGGGCTATTAGTGCTGATAAACTATAGTTGTTGGTAGATTTGGCATTATCTTCATGTTCTCCGCTAATCCGATCATATTCTCTTTAGTCTGTCGATGTAAAATGTTGTAGGTTGTGTCTGTTGAGAAATGACTCGACTTGTGCATGCTGTGGGTAGAGCAATCGGCTCTAGTTGAATTTAGCTTGGTCGTTTTGAGCGTAGTGAAGGGAATTTTTTGTTTCGCATATCCTTGTAGATCTTACATTTCTTGTAGTTCGCCGGGTGGGCTTCACTACAGTAGGCGCACTTGGCCGCCACGATTTTTGACTTCTCACAGGATTTTGTAGGGTGTGTACCACCGTATTTTAAACATCTAACTTGGCTACAGTATTTCTTCGGGTGTCCGTAGTGTTGGTAGTTTGTACATTGGGAAACTTTCCTTTTTTGGTGGGGCAATTCAACTGTTATAAATCCGAACTGAGCGTCTTCCACCGTTGGTTCTATCTTTTCTTTTAGTTTTTGCCCTCAAATTCGCATATACGAGGAGCGTTCAAATATGAATTATAATTTGAATTGCGCGCCAAAATGCAAAGACATGTACAGAAGTTGAATACATTAATTAATGCTCTGCAACAAGTCCCAACTTCATTCAGTCGTTAAGTGGTCACAATTCATTTTCGTTCAATTGACAAGCATGAGTGAAGTGGGAGTGCATTAGCATCGAATAACGCATTGTTAGTAAATTTCTTATTCTTATCAACGAAGATATAAAACCATAAGAAATTTGTGTAAGAGTTAAAAGACAGTTTGATGCGCATTGACTATCAGACAGAAGCGTTTACAAAAGGAGTAAAGCGTTTAAAGGTGACTGCAAAGGTGCCGAGAATGAACCGCATTCTCGCCGTCCAAAAACATTAACAACAGAAGAGAATTCTGACAGAGTAAAATGAACTTATTTGAAACGATCGTCGAATTACAGTGAAGGATATTCTTTCTGCATTAACTAGTAATCGAAATTGTTCGGGAAGGGGTGTGACAACAGCCAAAAGATTTTTCTCTCGTAGAATACAGAAAACTTCCGGAAATATGGAACTAGTTTATTAAAAGAGAGGGAGACATAGTAGAAAAATGACATGATATGCAGAGCTGGGCAGTAATTAATTACTTTTTAATTAAATTACTAATTAAATTCCTTTTTGTTTATTTGCCTTGAAATTGAATTACTTTTCAAAATGCGGTAATTGTAATTGGGAATTGCCCTTTTTGTTAAAAAGTACTTGAAAATTACTTTTTGAAAGTAATTATTTACTACATTCAATTACTCAATTACTTTTGTGTAATGAAATTACTCTGAAGTATTTAAAAAGTATTTAAATTACCGGTGGTAATTTAAATTACTGAAGGTAATTGAATTACTTTGTGGTATTTCAATTACTGACCTCGATTGAGTGCTAAATCTCCAGAACGAAAAAAAAAAGGTCTTATTCAGTTACATATTAAACAAATCAGGATAGGGTATTCCCGAAGCCTAATTTATGATTTCCTCTGACGATCGAATAGCAGCAACTTTTGTGCAACATTTGCATTCCGTACGACGCGTTTACGAATCACGAGTAAAGCGTGCATTGGTGCGTGGATGTAGTAGATGCGAAACGTAGGTTGTAACAGTGAAACTAATATTTATTGTTGAAGACGCTAAAACTATATTTGCGGTAAGTACGTTATAGATTACAATACCTACGGTAATAATATAATTTAAAATAGCTTCATTAGACGATATTGGTTCATAATAATTATTTATTCCTTTCAATTTGCTTGTTTTAAATGATGTACTAATACAATATAAAAGCACCGCATAAGTTTACCTCATTCTTGCAATGAACATTTGTAAATTATCCATTCTTTATCGCTTTCTTGCCTTGTAATCAGTGTTGCTGTTTGTACGATTTAAAATTATGGGATCGCCGAAACAAAATTATCAGATTTTGCTCTAAATTATGTTAACACCTATAGATGGCAACGCAAGCAGTTTTTTCGGCTCATCCGCTATTTAATTGAAATTAACATCGCGAAATTAAACATAAATAAATTGTGCTTGTATGATAATAGATGTCGCCAAACTAGATCAACACATTAAAGTATAAGTTACAGCCACTAGTAATTTTTTTATATCTATCCTTGTCGCACAATTTTCTCCAACTGGGGATAAAAACACGAATTTGACTTTACAGCAGTGTCATTAAACCAAAAAGAAAATCCCCAAAAACTAGTGTCTGCCTTATTGCATTTAGGAAATGTGTATTTGTTCGTTACCTCAGAATTTTCTCATATTCTCACACGAGAAATGGAATGGCGGGACCGTACACTCGTATAATCTTATATACAGGTACTCGAGGTCATAGAGTCCCCCTGTACATAGGTTAGTAAATTATATACAGGCCTTTAAAAGGCACTGGATTAGAAATTGCAGAAAGCCGACGACACGATAATAGAGAATAGACCATCCATGACAATAAAATTATGTTAAAATTGATAATTATGTTATTTTATAATTTTTTACCAGAATTCCGAAAAAATTATGTTAGAATCTGATAATTATGTGACGATCGGCAACACTGCTTGTAATGGTCATATGCTGCTTTGTATACGGACTGCTGCAGCATATTATGTTTGATTATTATTAAAAATCTGGAATAGTGTCTTATAAAAATCGTGACTTTCTTATAATTCCGATTACCTCATCCAACATTACGTCTTTACGTTATATAGGGTGCTGCGTTGACGGACAAAACATACAAAACCATGCTAATTACGAGACATTCAAATATTGACTTCGTAATGGTTTTACACAAAATTCCATTTAGTTTTCTTAAAAGAACCGTGCGTAGGATCCAATTTATGTAATTTCAGATATTTTTGTGCCCTAAATTTAAAATCAATAGGTAATATTAAAAATTTGGTAAAATTAATAGGTATTATTGAAGATGTTAAGATTTTGAAATATGAAAGCAACCTGCGCCATTTGTCAAACGTTGACAGTAATTTTATGAAATAAGTATTTTTACCCGTTTCTTACACGGTGTGTTCAAAAAGAAATTACATAAAGATTGGCCATGAAATATAAAAGTAATGTCAACAGCAAGCTTTAAAATTCATTAACTGTCATGACTTTTGTTGTTATTGTACGTTTATATTATAAAATTGAAAATTCTAAAGATTCCTGTCCCTAAAGCTTGCTGTCGACATTAGTTTTATTTTCCATGGCCAACCCTTGTGTAATGTCTTTTTAAACACATGATATAAAGGAGGAAATTACATTTTAGTCCAGATTTATACATATGACACGTTTACATTTTATGATGAGAGTATCTCTTGTATTCAGCTGCATTCAAAAATATTTAAATATGAAAATAAGGGGCTAGTTAATCTATTACTGACCAGGGAACAAAACGTATATTTTCGGGAAACCCTTACAGGCGATAGAAAATGTCACTTTCGTATAAAGGGGTAAACATTTTTTTTCGAACTGAGCCAACAAAAAATGCTCAAGTTGCGACAAATGAATCACCATGTAGTGTTCTTTACAAAATCTAAATAGAATTTTGCTGTCAAACAATTAAGAAATCCAATGCTGCACCCTGTATACTTAAGTAAGTTACCTATTTTCGCCATTCAGCCTCATGTTAGGCGTATTTAATAGTAGATTGTTCTACAAGTTCAGAAAAGTGAGAGTTTTTCAACATTTAATTTACGAGCGAACGATGCAAAGGGAGTGGATTAATTTTACACGAACATGGAAAAATTACTTTTATAACATTCAGCGTGCTGTTTTTTCTAATGCCATTACAAAAAATCTAGCCAAAATGACATTCGACATTTCTTCGTATTCGAAAAAAAAATACTTTTTTAAATCGCCAGTGAAGAACGTCGATATCGTCATTAAAATATGAGAAATGGGCAGTGAAGTAATCCATTGTTTCACGACTTTTTGTAGGCGGCTGGGCGATAGGTAAACGTCAACCGACGTCAACATAACCTACAAAAGTTGGTTAAAATATTGTAATTTCGTGATTTTGATTAAAAAAAACAATATGCCCCTCGGCACTGGAAGTTCTTTTTTATCCCTCATGTGGTTTATTTGCTTTGGCCTTACGGGCCTCAACAACTAAACCCACATTCGTGATAAAAAGCCCAACTACAGTGATAACCTATGTGGAAATTAATAAAAAAATTAAAAAATTGTAATTGAACTTCCAAGTCCCTATACGCTATACCTTCTTACTGAATGGACTTTGTACTAAGGTATATTAGGTTTAATCGGTTTATTATAACCTAACGAATCTATGACCAATCGGTGTCCCATTCTTTTTGTTACACCCTGTATAATTGTTATCCTTGACCTTATGTATTTACTTAAATCTTACATCAAAACAAACTAAAAAGTTTTGGTTTTGATGAACCGTGCATGTAGCTACAAGATTTAATTGTCAAAAAACCTTCAAAAGTGATAAAAGTATGTAGGTTACTACGAGGGTTACTATAGTTAACTAAACATAAAAAGTAAGCATTTTTAGATTACGATTACGAATCGACACGACACTAATGATAGTTGCAACTTGCAAGAAAGTTCTAATAAATAGAACTATATAACCATTATTTTTATTGAAAGTAATTGAAAAAGTAATTGATGTTTACAAATACAATTACTGAGTAATTGGTACTTGAATTACTATTTCCTGTGAGTAATTTAATCTCTGGTAATTAAATTACTTCATTGGGCGGTAATTGGTAATTAGTAATTAATTACCTTTTTAAAGTAATTTGCCCAGCTCTGATGATATGCATTAGAGTCCTTGTGTTTGTTTTTGAATAGATAAATATTAAATTATAATTTATATTTGAACGCTCCTCGCATTTTGCCAGGTATGACAGAAGCGTTATCTTCCTGAAGTTGCCACATTTGCTTAGATCTCCTTTTTAATTTACATATATTATTATTCTTAAAGATAATCGCTCTTCTTTTATTTGCCCTTCTCCGTACTTGATTATTTTTGCTTTGATTTTGCCCTGGCCTAGTCGAGTTTTGTTTTTGCTGTAGCATTCCTAGTTCTTAGTTTGTAATAGTTAGTTTAGTTTTATTACTTCTATTTTTCTATCTTCTATTTTACTATAATTTGTCTTGTATTGTTTTATTTTTTTCCCATTTAATAGTGCCATGAAGTAAATATCCATCTTTCGCTCTTCGCTCTTTTTTCCATTTAAATTTGTTTGTGTTTTTATACTCTTTGTAGTCCTCTTGTTTTCGTGACTATAGGAATTTTTTTAGTTCTTTTCCTTCTCCTTTACTATTTTACTGATATTTTTTACCATGGTGTTTTTTTCTTGATCATTTTCGATGTACAGCAGGATGCCTTTGCTGCTTCAGTTATGTTTCTTTCCTGTATTTTAATTACTAGTAGTTGTCTGTATTTTTCTAATACCCTCGGTATTTTGAATTTATGACTGTTTATGTTAATTTGAATTACCTTTTTTATTTCTTTATAGTAATTTCGTCTTGTAGTTTTCATTCCAGTAGTAGCAAGAATTTAGAGTTGGCTGCTACTCAGATTTGTTTGACAGATTTTCAACATTATCTTTCCCTGTGAGCTTTGCATTTTTCTTCTCGTTTTCCTTGATATTTCTCAATGTTTTGGTTATTATTTCCTACCCTTTTATTTAAGTCTCCTAGTATTATGACTTCGCTTACAACGATATTTACCTCTTCGTAGTTTGTCGTCGTCTTCGATGGGATGGTATGTTACTATAGTTATTGTGACAAGTTGCTTTCGTAACTTACAATCTGCTTTCATAACCCTCTCTTTTCTATAATTCATCTTGCTTACGTTGTTTATTTTGTCATTCTTGCCCTGATTAGACATGCTTAGATTCTTTCATCCCCACTGTGTATATCTAGTAACCTTTGTATATACCTAGTTTCATCCCACTTCACATGATTTTTGTCTATGTCATCCCCATATACTCGATATCAGCTTTTATAACTTTTTCTACAATTTCTGTTTATTTCCCTTTAATACCCTTTGCATTTCATATCCCTATTTTACTCTTCTACCTTGTGTTAATATTTTCAAGTTTACCGTTTTCGCAACTCGTGCATTTGGGTGTTTCGTCATCATTTGTTCTGATCTTGTTTTATTTTTTCCTTCATATTGTATTTTTCTTTCTGCTTTGATCATATTGTTCTTGATATATATTTTTCTTCCCTTGAGTGTAGTTTTGTTATAACCCCTACTCTCTTGTTAACATTTTCAAGTTCACCTGCGATAATATTGTTACCGTATGCATTTTTGATGTCATTGGCTTTCGTTACGGCTGCTTCGGTCTTTAGTAGTTTTGTTATATACTACTCCATTATTTCTTAATCAATGTCTGGTTTTTGATCGCGTATCCATTTATTACTATGTTGTTTTACTACATATATTATTATGTAATTTGTACTTGCGGTTAATGATAATTATTACCCCAAAACATAACAACACATTTATTATTTTTATACAACTGTTCTATTTTCAATTTACATTAGCAACAATCATAGAAACACCCGAAACCAAACTCAATAGCACTGCGAACACTGTAATTAATTAAAAGATATTTATGTCTGATTTATATTTTTAATTTCGAAGAATGTAGCTTGATCCTGTTATACATTTTGATACTAAAGCTAATTTTTGTTGTTTTCTTTTCAAGGTCATCAGTTCGACTTGGGGAGTTCAATGTAAAAAATGAAACGGACTGTGTTGGGGAACGTACGTCAGAGTTGTATGAATGCAGTGATCCGCCGTAAGAGTTTGGAATTGAGAAAGTAATAACACACCCTGAATACCAGCAAGGAACTTCCGTTGACAACGACATAGCACTAATCAGACTGGACAAAGCAGTACAGTATACAGGTAAAGAATGTATATTTACACAGACATTGAGCAACGTATCTTATATTCCTCTTATTATTCAATTCACCTGTTATCTGTCAAAATTTTGATATTTCATGAGCAATCAAAAATATGAGCGGATATTTCTTCTTGGAAGGCATTAAAGTGAATACAGTGAAATCTCTCATAAGCGGGCACCGATTTTTGTCCGCTTAATGGAGGTGTCCTCTTAATAGCAATGTTTTAATTTTCGATTTTTTGTTTAATCTTGATTTGAATATAGAACGACAAAGAATACATACCTACATTTTTAAATACATACAGTGCTACGTTTGCCTTTTATTATGACACTACTGTAAAAAAGTAGCTTTAGTACATACATATCAACTGCAGTCTGTAATAAAGAAAACCTACCTGCTTTTAATCAAATGCAGCTATAAACAAAGCGCATTTTGCTATAAATAAATAAAATAGTTTTCTCAGAACCCTTCTTTCACTTCCGAAATTCAGATACACAACTGAGGATTAAGGTTGGAGAACATAGGGCACATATGAAAAGAGGTAATTCTCCTAGTTTCCTAGCCGAACACGCATTCTATAATGCGCCCCATACCACACATATGAAAACATGTAATTCTAATTCTAATTCCCTATCATTTAGGCACATAATAATTAGTAGCATGTCCGCTTAAGAAGGAAATATCTAAAAATTTCCAGAATTTTCCTGTCCGCGTCCTGTCAACAGAGAGTCCGCTTAATGGAGATGCCCTTGCATTTAAACTACATTGGTTGCCGACGGTTCGGTGCCAAGAAAAATGTTCGCTTAATAGAGGGGTCCGCTTAATGGAGTGTCCGTTTGATTTGAGAGATTTCACTGTGTTTTGAACAAATGAAGTTTTTATTAGAAAAAAGTAAATTGTCAGCATCCCTGAAGTTACCTACTGACTTAAAAAACTTGAATTGTTTTAGTCGTTGTGTTCCATATGTGCTTACACCTTCTTGTAGTCCGAACCGTATTTTTGTGCATATTGAATTCTCAACTCTTAAAGATCACGTTTAACTTTTCAGGAGGGGTAGATCCATCCAGTTTGTAATCCTTGAAATTTGAAAACCAAATACATTTTTGTTTTCTATTAGTATAAACTATATGCTTTAGTGCATCGTATGTTCAAATTTATATCTTTAGCCAATTAAATTCAGGAAATGAACTTCTTTCTCTTAATTATACTACACAATTGTGCACAGAAGACTATTATTTAATACTGAATTAAACTATTTTACAATGTCATGTTGGCGTTCCAAAGAATATTGTAATAACGTTTCAAATTGCTTCCCATTATTATTAATATAAAAAGAATTACAAGTGTCAAAACCTTCACAAAATTTTTGAGTATTAAATTTGTTAGCTCCATTAGTTTCTTTCAAAATCAAATTGCAAAAAAATGAAATGAAAGAGGTATAATAGGTAGGGGTTTCGGTTCCAAGTACCCGGAGTTCGACCCGCCCAGTCCATTAGAAATACCCAGTCTCGGCGAGACCTAGCCAATGTTTTTAATTTTTTTTTGTAATATTAAGTACTTACTTGTAAAATGGTACTTATGTTGAATAGATTTTTATGTTTTAACTTTACTAAATTATATTAATTAAATGTGTTTTCTCGGTTTTTTATTTTTTATTGGTATTACGAGTACATTACTTATTTGTTCTTTCAAATAAAATTTAAACAAATACTTTTTTTTGTATATTCTTTTCATCATTAATGGTTAATGATTACAATATGTGTTTGTTGTAATGAGTTGTTGATAAAACAAAAGAAAATTATATATATATACCGGGTGAGGTAGATACGTTTGAACATAAAACATCAAATACCCGGACCCGGACTCCGACTAGACTGGTCCGACTGAGTTCTACCCGGACTCGATCGGTCCGAAAAGCCCGAGTCTTCCCAAACCCTAATAATAGGGCAATTCTTTTACTTTATTGGTCGTAAATATTAACAATTACACCTTCAAATTGATTTTGCAGATTATATCCGGCCAATATGTCTGCCTACACTTAAATCACGGCTAGCAAAACCTGGAGATACGCTGACAACAACTGGATGGGGAATCAATGTCAATAAGGCATTCTCGGAAACAAAGAAGAAAATTTTACAAGAATTCATATCTACTGACGAATGTATCGCAGCTGACCAAGGCTACAAACATTACATCAACGATAATCACTTTTGCTCTAGAAGTTTTGAAAACAATACCGACCTTTCGTGCATAGGTGATACCGGTAGCCCTATAATGTATTCCTATAGAAAGCAGTGGCAAGTGGAGGGAATAGCCAGCTTTGGAGCTAGCGACTGCATGGCGAGGTTACCAGATGTGAACACCAAGGTAGTTAACTATTTAGACTGGATCAAGGAGAGCATAAATCCATAAATTCATCAATGTGAAGTCAATGCAAGTTTATTCTATATGTATAACAGATAAGGTGTTTATGCATAATGTGAGATTAAGTTTTATGTCTTACTGCTATATCAATAAACGAATTTACAAAGACTGATTATATACTTTTTGAGGCTTTCGCTGTTACTCGAATTAGTCTTCTTAATATAGAATTTCGGCTTAGACGTTAGACCGCATAGTATTTGTAGATGAATACCCAGCATTCTCAGGCTTAATGTGCCTTGCACCTTGTTAATTCGAGCAAAAACTCACACGATGGCCATGCTCTTTGGTGGCTCGTGTTGTTTGAGTACCTATCTTGAGAAGGAGAATACTTAGGCAGATTTGGCTTTTTTGCTGTTTATGCATCAATATTCACTAAGGTTTCGCAAGTCCTTGTGTGCGTCTTTCACTCTCATGATGCAAGCTGCAAGGTCTTGCGGAATGTGAGTGAATATGGATGCACAAACAGCAAAAAGGCCAAATCTGTTTAAGTATCCTCGTTCTCAAGATACTCAAACAACACGAGCCACCAAAGAGCATGGCCATCGCGTGGGTTTTTGCTCGAGTTTACAAGGTGCAAGGCACATTAAGCCAGAGAATGCTGGGTGTTCATCAACAAAAACTACGCGGTCTAAGCCGAGATTCTATGTTAGTCACCGACTGCTGTGGTCATATGGTCAACGTCTTACCAGTCACGGCTTGTGATAATTGGATTTTGGAGCTCGTAATTAACAATAACTAAGCAAAAAATAATAATTAATTACTCACTCACATTTCGTCGATCTTTTAATCCAAATATTACCATGCTTTTTAATTTTAATAATCCAACAGGAAATGTCATATGCACAGAACAAAAAATATTCAAACACAACATAAGTGTTAGAAAACGAAATACGATCATTTATTTAATGATAGAAAAAAACAGAGTATGCAATGCATCACATACACAAATCCATTTGTTCGTTTTGTGAATGTCCACACAAAAATGTCTTGTAAAATTGGGAGTTCCAACTTTGTTATGCAAGTTGAAATATAATACCGGCAGTTTTTTTAATTTTAATCTTTTCAGCTAACGGTAGGCTTTAACATTAAAACTGAAAATAATTGGTCATGCATTTTTTGTATAAAACTTGCAATGCAGCATACCGTATGTATGATACATTTAATTTAAATAATTATATCCAGATATCTAATGGGTATTATGTGATATAACAGTTGTATGTTTTAACTGGTGGGGTTGTAAGGGCAACCAGAAGGTTGTTTATATTTTGTGGGTAACAAAATAACTTGAATTCAGAATCTACAAGAAATAGTCACGTTAAGGGTTAAATTTTCATTGATTGTGAAAAATAATAATTCATGATTTGATACGTAGTAGTAATAAAGCATTCTCTACGATCAAATTTTACTTCAAGTCACAAATATTATTTAAATATATAATTCAAGATTATTTGATTCCATTTAACGTGGTATATTCTATTGCAAACATTAGAATACTACGAAACCAGTAAAACCAGTGAAAGTGAATGTTGTGGTATGCTGTAGAACTGTCAGCATTTTCAAAGAGCTACAACGAGCTTTGATTTGGTCGGAAACAACCAATTTATCCAGTTAGGGGCTGAGGTAGTGTATTCAGGTACAAGATAAACTTTCAGAAGGTTAGTGACCATTTCTTACAAAATAATAAGAAATTATAAAGCAAGTTTGGTGCGGCAAATCGTTAAGCTGTTGTAATTATATTTAGAAATAAATTTTAGAAAAATTATTTTTCTAAATTCAATAGTGATTTGAGTACTCAACGTTTTCGACAATTAAATTTTGAAATTTGCACATTTTGGAATTAGGTTATATTTAGAATTTTTATGTTTAATCAAGCTTACATATATTTAACATTTGATTAAATTACTCGTTGATGATATGTATTTTATTTTGTAATGTCTTATCAAACTTCAATTGCTACTAACAAACTGAACGTACGAATTTAACTTTATGAAGTACCTGAAATTTGTATTTGATTCATAAAATCAAATAGTTATTATATTTTAAAAGTAATTCAGTATTTAACTATTAGAGAAAGTTGTTAGTTCAAAGTTAACCCATTCAGCTGGGAATTATGAGTCCTATTGTATAAAACCGACTAGTCGTGGCTTAAATAATAGTAATCACATGACACAATTTCAAATGTCAAATTGATTTAGGAGTTACGTCAATTCCTATTTATTGCATTAAGAAGTAAGGTAAGTACATAGGTGCGCTGTACCTGATAGTATTTTTTTTTAATAATTAGTAAAAAGGTATATTTAATTTGATACTGCAAGTGTGGTTGATAAATATTACACTGTAAGTGGAACTCGAGATATGAGATATATCACAATTGGTTTACAAAGTGTAGCTTAGATATATTTCAATTGGTACATAAAATAGGACTCCAAAGGGGGTGCTATTACAAACTGCATGAAACAACCGAAATCCCCCAAGATAAATAAACACGATCCAACCAGTGATTTCCGATATCGTGGCCACACATTTCATATTTCGTTCGTTTCATATACGAGTACTTAACCCGCGAAAAGTATGAGTTCTGGGAAGGCGTGATTTCGTTTCTCGTTTTTCTGCAAGCAGTTATACCGATAAGAACGAATTTATTACCAAACTAGTGATCGTTTGTTATCGGCGTGGCGGCTGCTTTTACCCTCGGAGTGCATTACATTTCAGGAGCACGATATTTGCAAACATGATGATAAGTCCGTGAGTTTACGGCGGTCTTGGCTGCAACAGCGTTAGCCTTTGCGTCACATTGAAACTGATATATCCCGATTCTGCAGAGACAGCATTTTTGCCAGTAATTTCCAAATGAGTATGGGCCACATTTCGGATTTCTTTTGGCAACCGCCAGCTACTTGGTGCATTATGATCGAGTGCGTTGACACATAACTCATGTTATGGATATTATTTTACATGTTTTAAACTTTATCGAATAGTGATTTCCGAGTCGCGTTATTTATACCTTGTTCAGTGGCGTAACTACCGAGGGGGCAAAGGGGGCAGCGGCCCCCGGGCCCTGAACTTCAGGGGGCCCAACGGGTCTCCTGAAGTTTAAAGCCCGGGCAGGTCCAAACTCGGTCCCGTATAAAGTTTCAATGAGTTCGAGAAAAAGACTCGCTATTGTTCATTTTGCTTTGATGTTTCTGTTTATGAATTAAAAAAAAAATAATTGAAAAATGATAACCAAAAATGCTTTGGCAAGAATAGGACTTACACTTGGCAATTAAGGGGCCCGGTGAAGACCACGGCCCCCGGGCCCAAAATTTGAAGTTACGCCACTGACCTTGTTTTATAATAACGGTAGGATAGATGATAAAATATATGTTCAATTATAAAAGTTACCTTTTTCTAATGACATGTAGGTTCAGTGGCGTAACTAAGATTTTGCTCTAGGGGGTGTTCTGGGAGAGTGATCAATCTTACAATAAGAATAAAAAAAATTGAGCGTACCATAAAGTATAGTTGATTTAATTTATATAGGACTTGCGGTAGGCCTTGATTTAACTTCTTGGCAATGTAGACCACCTAAAGTACTTTTATTTTCTATAATAATTTTCAAGGTCAACTTTCTAGTTGATAAGTTGCATTCCTGCAGGGTCCCTAGTTTTAATAATGTTGGTACATAGATTTTTAGTTTTTTTCCACCAAAAAAATGATTGTCATTTTGACAGATATGTCATAATAGTGGGTAAAACGAACAGCATAGTAAAATATTGCAAATTTATTAATTAATAAATTTACAATATTTGAAAATAAACATAATGAACGTTTGCAAAATTAAAGGTAATTGTAATTAAACGACAAACTCAGAGAATAATAAATTATTGGACAATTTTAAGAAATGTAGTAATAGAAAATGCAGAGTAAGTAGTGCAATAATTATTGACATACTTGTATTTTATGTACAGTCGTGTTCAAATAAATCTGGGACAGTGTTTTTTTCACATGCAGGTTGAGTTAAGAATTGAAGAATATCTCCATGGATTTCCTCTTATCAGAAGGGGTTACAGATTTCATTAGCTGTTAAAGTTTAATGTAACTCTTTCTGATAGGAGGAAATCCGTGGAGATATTCTTCAATTCTTAACTGAACCTACATTTGAAAAAAACATTGTCCCAGATTTATTTGAACACGACTGTACATTCTTCCACATCCATTTCATTTTCAGACTGAGATTCTTCCGATAAACATTGCTTGTCGTCAGAATCTAAGTCTTCTGCATGATAGATAATAAATGGAGGAATGTTTTCTATTGGCGTAATGCCCATATGCTTTTTCCTGTCGTCAGAAATTAGCTTCTCTATATGATTAACATAATTACGTATTCCACATATCTGAGGAAAATTTTGACAGAGAATCTTTCCAAACCACTTGTACCTTCTCTTTAAAGGATAATTTTGCGTCATTAATGTTATAATGCGTTTTGCAAAATGCCCATGCCATTTCTATGGCATTGTACTGGCAGTGATAGGGCGGAAGTCTTAGTACTTCGTAGTAATGCTGCAAACGAATGTTATCAAAAACATACTTTTTATCATTTTTCTTAATAATTGGCTCAATTCGTTCCCAAAGTTTTTTCTTAGTCCCGAGATTTAATTCTTCCATTCTTGTGGTAACCGGCATCATTATTTTTACTGGTAAAGAAAAGTTCACATCCCTCCAAAAACCCACCCCTATAACCAGCGTGCAATACCGTAAATCTATCACCTTCACTTTTAATTTTGAAATTTTGCATTCTTTTATCATCTTCCTTTACCCATCGCAGAATTTGATAACCGTTTTAGTAAATCCATGTGTTATCCAAAAATATAAAAGTGATGTCTTCCCCAGAATTTAAATATTGTATATATTTGCGTAAGAATGTAATTTTAGCTGTAACTACATATTTTCGTTTGCATAATATTTTTCTTGTATTTACTCTTTTAAATTTAAAGCCCATATCCAAAATTATCTTGTATAGTAGTGATCTTGGCCCAGCATATTCCACGGTATTTTTCAAATATCTAACTAAATCGTGTAATGCAAAATATTTTCCCTGTTCCAATCTTTTAAACATTTCCCTGGTCATGTTTCTTTCTGCCTGTTTTAGAGTCTTTCAATTGCTCTTTATTTTCAAAAATATTATAAATAACTTGTGTTGAAATCTAGAAAAAATTGTGGCTTTAAATTAGAACGTAAAAGAATCTACCTTCATGTTTTACTGAAAAGATTTTAGAAAGTTTTGTTAACAATTCCATTTTAGGCATTTGTGGATTTATTTCCAGAAATTGATCTTAGCAATTTAATACCGCTTGCTTCATTTTTGCATTTAAAATATTTTTTGGTTTTCTTTTTTTATCCGATTTTATTGATGATGACGATGATTCCATGTCAAAAAAAGAAATTTGTCAAGAGTTCAAATTAAGAAACTTTGACATTCAAAATTGACACATAACCACAATTTTGAAAAAAGTTCTAACACGAGGTATAAAAATTTCCTAGCGTTTTAATCACATATCTACCAACATTATAACACTTTGACAGTTATTATAGAAACAAAAAGTACTTTAGTTACATTTAACAATTTACTAATACTGATGTTGACAGACGTCTATTTAAATAGGTGAAATTAACTAGTGTGGCATTTTATTTGCTTATTAACCAAAAGAAGTCAGAAATAATTATTTGCTAAATAAATAACAACTTAGATTGCTTGTAAAACAAAATTGCAAGATATGCCTGTCTTTGCAGTAACTTCAACCTATGCAAATGTTAAATGTCATTTTGAGTGTAAAAAATTAGTTAAACTGACATTATAATAAGAAATGAAATAATACATGTATGTATTATCGATAAGCTCATTTATTTTGCGTTGTAGATGTTGGTGCTTTATGCGCTTGCATCTGGCGGTACAATGCTCAACTTGCCCCGGATTCGCGATACAACATTGGAGCGCGCCTTTTTTGCTTGCCCATCAACCATTGTGTGAGGTGTGTCATGTTGATGAACTTATTCAAAATTTTAAAAATGGTCGAGTCCGAATTCGGAATGTAATAATTGATATTCAATCATACATTACTAAAATGTAATTTTAGATTTTTTGTTTAAGACGAATTTTAGTTATTCCTAAAGCCTCTGGGGGTGTTCCGACACCCATATCACCCCCCATAGTTACGCCACTGTGTAGGTTGTTGATGGCTGGGAGGCTAGAGCCCTTGAGCACTTAGGAAGCAGCCACCACTGAGTCCTACTTAGAATTTAGTTGAGACTAAGGCGTTCCAATCCTAGCAAGGGACCTTTTATATACTACACGTCGTAGTAACATGGAACTCACGGCTTTACATCACTTTCGAATGATGGCATTTTGTAGCGGTTTTCATATACATCTCTAATTAAAAATAAAAAATGTCACCGGGACCGGAGATCGAACTCGACCCCCTTAGATAATAATAATAATAATAATAATAGTCTTTATTTTTCAACATACATGCCAAGATGTACAAAAAGAGGAATTACAATGTACGTTGAAAAACCTTAAGGCGTAAGCTCAAAATACGTGCCATGCAGACACGCATTTGGTTTTCAGCTTAAACCTTAATAATCTTAAACTTAAACTTAATCAATTATTATATTAATTAATTGCTCTCACTGTTGCTCTAATAAACAATAAATCTAAAAAGAAAACACAAAATATTATATTTTAAGACTCATATCTCATTTCTGCAAGTAATTTTTCTTTTAGTTTGATTTTGAATGATCTACAGGTACATGATTTCAATTCGGCAGTTAATTTATTATAGATTTTGTAAATTTGGAACGTAAATGACCGTTGATATAACACGGTGCGGTGAGCGGGTGGTGTAATTAATCCTTTATTTCTCACATTTATATTATGGACATCTGTTCTGAACCGAATTTTTTTGTATAAGTATGAAGGTGTTTTATTCGTCATAATTTTATGAAACAAACAGGCTGTTGCTAGATATCTGCGGGACTTCATATTGAGCCACTTTAATGGAACTAATTTATGTGTGACGTGTTCAAATTTACGAATTCCAAATATTAGCCTAATACAAGAGTTTTGTACCCGTTGTATTCTAGAAGATGTATCATAGGTTAAGCATGAATTATAAATTTCAGCACTATAGGAAAACTGTGACAAAACAAGAGACTCACATAACATTGACTTTAGCCTGCTACTAAGTGAGTGTCGGTGAGGATAAACTAGTTTTAAATTTAAGTAGGCTTTTTTAACACAAGAATTTATTTGCTTCTCATATCTAAAGGAATTGTCTAACCACACGCCTAAACTTTTTACTTCACTTTGCATCTGCATTTTAGTATTATTGATGTGCAAGAGAAAGTTATCGTTAATTGAATTTACTTTATTTGAACGGCCAAACAATATATACACCGATTTTTGATGGATTCAAGAGAAGACAATGGTTAGTAGATACACTATGAATACTTGCAAGATCACTGTTTATTTTCGACACCGCATCAGCTGTTTCACTACAATGAAAGGAGTAATATAGTTGGGTGTCGTCGGCGTACGTTTGTATTTTACAATGTCTTATAACTTTATGGAAGGAACATGTATAAATTGTAAATAGTAGGGGACCAAGAATGGAGCCCTGTGGGACACCTTTGTTTATACGTTTTAAGTCAGATACTTGATCGCGCAGTTTGACACACTGTTCTCTACTAGATAAATAAGAACGAAGTAATTGAATATCAGATGGCGATAAGCCTATATAATGCAATATTGATACAAGGAGTTCGTGATTTAAAGTGTCGAAAGCTTTACTGAAATCAAGTAATGTCAGAGCAGTTACAAGTCCTTTATCAGTAGCAGACAAAATCGCGTCGGTTAGGTTTAGCACTGTAGTGGTACAGCTGTGCATAGGTCTAAAACCAGATTGATGCGATGGTATTATATTGTATCTACTTAAATGATTTCGAAGTTGGTAATTAATAATCTTCTCTAGTATTTTTGAGAGAACCGGTAAGACACTAATAGGACGTAAATCCTTAAAACTAATAGGTTTATTAATTTTGGGGATAGGAATAACAACGGCCTTTTTCCAGATATCTGGAAAAGTATTAGACACTAAACATTCATTAATTAAATGCGTAACGTATGGGAGAATTGTGGGACAGCACATTTTTATCATATATATATTTAAATCATCAGAACCGCACGCTTGTGTTTTGATTTCATTTACGATTCTTGTGACCGTATCGAAATCTACAGTATCAAATGTTACTTCTTCCATATTAGGTGATATTTTGTTATTTTTGTAAAAACTTATTGTGTCATTATTTATATCGTTAGCACATTTAAATTCACTCATATCAGGTTCGACTTTATTTTTGATCTCAAGCTGTTTTAGTTGATTCCATAGATGTTTGGAAGGTTTATTATGAATCGCAAAATCAAAATACGCCCGTTTTTCATGTTTAATTGTATAATTAGTCAGGTTACGTAATTGCTTGTAGTAATTAAAATGTTGAGGTTGCTTGGTTCTTTTATACTTCTTATGTGCTTCATCTCTCAGATTCATTAAAAGCTTAACATTATCAGTAATCCACGGTTTATTTTGTTTAGTAATTTTAATAGTTTTGACAGGTACATGTTTATTGAATAGCGAATCCGTGAGAAAGGCCAGCTTGTCGTTAACATCATTTAGGCGAAATATTGTTTGCCACGGTATCAGATTTAAATCATTATTAAAATTATCCAAATGTATATCTTTAAAATTCCTAACAGTTTTATAAGGGCATGAATGCAATTTAGTGTCAAGATTTAGTGTACATTCTATTAACTCATGATCTGCAAAAATACTTGGTAAAACAGACCAATCAACTACAATATTTTGATTTGAGATTAAGCATAAATCTATGAGGGTTTCTGAATAAGTAGTTACACGAGTTGGGCTTTCAATTAATTGCTTAAAATTCATTAAATCAATTAAATTAATTAAATACTGAGTTTTATAATCGGTTAAATTTAACCAATTGATGTTAAAATCACCCAGGCAGCAGGCATAGTCACATGTTGTAGAAGCAATTACACAAGATTGTTCAATTTCATTTAAAAATGTTTTGTAATTAAGGTTAGGTTGGCGATAAACACAACCTACAGCTAAAGTAACTCTATTTAGAATTAATTTAAGCCACACTTGTTCAATATTAGCGTTAGTCTGTAGAATTTCATACTTATACGTTTTTTTTACAAATATGCACACACCACCGCCGCTCATCACGGTCAAATCTAATTAAATTATAATCACGTAACTGCAGCAAACTATTTGGTATATGTTTTCCTAACCAGGTTTCTGATATGCAAAACAAGTCATATGGATTATTATCTAAAAATTCTAATAATAAATGAAATTTGGGTAGTAATGATCTTATGTTTACATGAGCTATACTAAAAGTCATGATTACAAAATGAATATATTTATGTTAGATTTGAGAATTATAGTTCTATTTCACATTACACATATTTCTTTGATATAAGCAAGGATCAGTAGTGAAGATGCTTAACCACTGAACTACTGACCCGGCTATTTTCAATTTGTAGAAAAATTGTGGAAACGAAGGTTTTGAGTGCTTTATTAAATTTAGAAACTGTATAAATATAGTGTAGGTATCTTCAAAGCTTCGAAGTAATGGTATAGTAGTAGATTGTCATCTAAAATGGGATCAGCATATACAAAAACTAAAAAACAATGTTAAAGGACTCATTTTAAAAAAATTTAAACTGAGAGATTCTGTGAATGAGTCTCTCCTCAGCATTATTATAAATTCCTTGTTGAATCTCTATTAAGGTATGAAATTTTAGTTTGAAGTTGCGCTGGTGAAACTATAATTCGCCAACTTAACGCAGTGTAAAATTGTATACTAGAAGTTATTTACCGTAAAGATATATATTGCTTTACAGGTATCATGATTTGTCCAATATACGTACGTTATACATTCTTGCAGTATGTGTATATAGACATAAAAAATGAGAATTTAACAAGTTGCTTATTTCCCGTCAATATGGTACAAGACACAATTTAATGAAACGTTTGCAGCTACCCAAATGTAATTTTAACGTTACTCAGAAATCAGTGAGTTACTTGTCGCCAAACTTTATAATTTATTACCGTCACATATTAAAAATATTGTTAATATTAAAAAGTATAGTCTGTAATGTAAAATGTATTTGAATAATAACTGCGAAAATTTTATTAAGTTATTGGACTTATAATGATTATATAATTTTAATGTATAGTAATACGAGTAGATCAATCTCATTTATTTTTAGATGGTAGTTTATTTACATTATTTATTTGTTCTGACTGAAACGGAGTTGTTTGGAAAATTGTTTTTCTTTTTTAATTATTTTTCTTTTATTTAAATAACTTTTGCGTTAAATATTTATTTAAGGTTTAGAAATATAGTAATCAATAAGGTGCAGGCAATTGTTCAGTCAATTAGGCACCTTGGTAACTGTTGCAAAAATTGTATACCTATATGTCAATGACAAAATAAATTTATTATTATTATTATTAATATTATTAATTGTAGTTAGTTGGTAGAATAAATACTTTATTTATTTATTCAAATAGCCACGACGGTTTTCTGAGAAAAATGTGACGTTTGGGAAACTTGACTATCGGCATTATTTGCAGAAGCTTCAATAAGCAAGTGATACTTTACTCATACTCATGCATGATAAACTTGTTTATGACGCCACCAAAACTGAATAAATAGATCGTCACCGAAATAGTATAGTTGCCGACGTTCTGTAGGCAGCATGCGTTTCATATCCAGTTTTCTTGTTTTTGCATTCGCTTTAGTAGAAGCAGCAGGTAAGCCAGTTTAGTTTTATCTAACGAATTGTATGTATGTTTACACATCTATATACTGTTATTTATTCTAGAAAAGTGCGAGACACCAAATAAGGAAGAAACTAAATGCATATCTCTGTATTCGTGCCCTGTTCTCCTCACCGCCCTAGCGGGTCAAGCAACTCAACCTAATTCATCAGTAGTAGAATTTGTGGAGAAATCAAATTGTGGAGGAACCCCATCGCATCCCTTGGTATGTTGCGGTTCCACATATACCTTTACTGTGCTTCAGAACCGGGTTAAAGTCGACAAGTTATTGCCAGACAGAAGTTACTGCGGATACCAGCATGCTGATGATTACTATCGCGAAGGAAGCGATATTTCCATTGACGAATTTCCTTGGTTTGCGAATCTCTTGTATGAGTCTGCTGCTGGCATCCGAACACACTGTGGAGCTACGCTTATTAGCAACAGATACGTCCTGACCGCTGCTCATTGTGTAGTAAATACGGGGAAAGTTAACTTGTAAGTATTTAACACGTTTTCAAGCTAAGTATGTACACCAGTGGCGGCTCATGGAGAATTTTGACGCTAAAGCAAAATGCGTTTTCCATCACTCCACAGACCAAGACAGGTTCCGATATTCCGAGATTTAAATATTTCGCATATAGACTGGCAAAAGTTTAGATCTCAAACATCTCTCTTTAATTTTTCGTTTAAATGTAGAATTGGACAAAAACTTGCATTTCCACTGTTTTAGATACTTAGATGCATGCGTGATTGATGTATATTATTTACAAATGTGCAACAATTTACAATAAATTATGAGCATAATCAAATAGATCACCAATAAGACCGTTTATAAACTGTCGAAAAGCTTGGTGCCGCTGCGATCGGGCTTCCATGCTTTCGGAAAACAAGCAGCGCTTATCGTACAGTTACCTAGTATTATATAGTTGTTTATAGTTTATGATGCCTTTTTATTAAATTTCAAGAGATGCTGAATTTCTAAGTATTTAGTTAAATAATGATACTAAGCTAAAAACAATATTAGCTTTGCTTACTTATCAAATTTATTGAATATGATTCAATATTATATCTTTTCAATTAAGAAGCTTAGCTGATATATTTATTTGGGACGTATACAGACAGCAGGTCCATCAAAATATCCATTAAAATTGTATATCCACTTAAAATTTAACAAAATATATATGTGAATGTGAGAGATTGTAATATCTTCAAAAACCCAGTGGCTTAGCATAACTTTATTCGGTGAAGTGGATGATGTAACATGGGGCAAACGAAAGTGAAATCAAACTTGATTTTGAAAATGTAAACATATGTTGATTATCAATTCACATTTTAGGTGCGTTCATTAAGTACATCGCGGAGCGGAGCGTGAGCAGATCGAGTTTTAGTCACGTGACTAGCGAACATGGAATATCTGAAAATATTTGCCAATGCTCAATTGTCATGTGTTACGAAATGCGCAAGTGTCAAATTATAATTTCATTTGGTAGCAGTTGTAATGTTAATGTTTTAGAATGAAATACACATACATAACCTAAAACCTAAACCATTGCATAACTGTCACCAGCTTTCATGTCAAAATTTTATTTGAAAATTACCTTAAAAACTAATACTAAAACAATGTTATATCTGCTACATCAATAATTACGTATTAAGTTCAATGCGTTCACATTCTGTAGCAATTATTTTTAAAACCATTCAAAGTATATATTGGGGTTTTAAAAACCAGGTTTTTTAAATGTGAAAACAGGAAAAAATCTAAACAGGTCAAGTCACACGAACGGGGTGGCCAAAAGTCTTTGCTAAATACCCTACTATCATAAAACTGTGCTAATAATTGAGTTTTGTTTGGGCAGTATGGGGTCATGCTCCATCTTGTTGATAGTAGCCTTCCTGCATTTCGTCGTCATGTAAGTAAATAAATGGTCCAAGAACATTATTCTGATATGTTTCTCCATTCAAAGTCCCGTAAAAGTTGGCCCAATAATTATTCTCTGCACATTGCAATGCAGATTCTTACCTTTAGACTTTAGAGGATATAAACCGACTCGACGAATAATGACGATTATCGCTGCTCCATAAACGCATATTCTGGGAATTTACGTAGACAGTAAGATCAAGTTGAAGTTTATTAATTCCATTGTCCGTACATTAAACAATACAGATTGGTGTGGTCAAGAATTATAATAATATATACATTATTTATTATATACATTCTCCTACAAACAAAGGATGTAACATTCTTAACCTAGGTGAATACTAATAACAAATTAATTGACTTGGTTAAGCAATCAACACTTAAGTTTAAGGAATTTCTTGATGCTATAGACATTATTATCATGTAGGAAAGATATTAATTCTCGCTTAAACAGATTAGCATCATTAATGCGCCTGAGGTATTCTGGCAGATTGTTAAGCAATTGATAATACGAAAACGATGGCGCCTGTGTATAGCGCCTACGGTTGTACTGAAATATGTGTAACTTGTTATTACTTCTCGTACGTAGCTGTGAACGTCGCTGTTGAATATAGAGGGATGCTCTCATTTTTTACCCACAAACAGCATTTGTATGTGAATAAGTCATATACTGTGAATAGTATGTGCGTTTTAAAACTGATTCTTGCAGAGCAGCTTTTCCCCAAACTATTAAATTATAGCTTAAGCGAGACTGCACCAGTGCATAGTAAACCTTAATGAGATAAGGTTTTGATATGTAGCTTTTAATGCTTCGCATTGCAAAAATGCCTTGCTTAATTTGGAACAAATGCTATCTGTTTGTGCATGCCAATTTCTCGCATATCAGAATATATAACCCCAAAATTTCACCCCCCCCACCACCCCCCAATATTTTTTAAAACGAAAAAAATCAAAAATTCGAATATCGAAAAAACGTTTGCTGAACCCTTGCTGAACCCGCTAATAGCAGGCAAACCAACGTTCGGGCAGGACAACGTCTGTCAGATCCGCTAGTTACTATATAATTACTGTTTGCTTGATCAGAATGTCACCTATAACAGCCATGGCCGTTAAAATGTAGCAGCCACGGCCGTTACAACTGTTGCTGCAGTACCAAATTACGCGCATTGTTTTAATTTATTTCAGAACGAAATTATAAACATTTGTTGCTACACGACCAAGTGGCTTGTGGGACTCAGGTTTCTAGGAAGTTTTATTTATATTAAAATCACATATCTTAAAATTGGCCAGTTTTAGCAGATATTATCAAATTATGACTTATGAAACAGCATACGGCCGCTATTACATATTATATAACTGACCCGGATAATAATTTATTAGCCTCAGCCTAATCGACCTCGGCCACAAAATGTATCCTCAACCGTTATATGTTCAATATCAGCCTAATATCGTTAAATACTATAATCGTTGCGCAGGAAAAAAATAACTGGCAATTGCTGTAATATCATAAAGGCGCAGAAACTCTGATTAATAGGTATTTTAGATAAATATTGAGTATCTGAGTTACCATGAAATGAACGTTGGGTTACAATTCCAAGTAGCAAAGAGTTCCAAGCTTCTTTTCTTGGTCTACCCTGCATAATCGATTTAGTTTTAAATGTAAAAAAGTGCTAATGTCTTTACGATCCTATTATACAGTTACTCGAGAAACTCGCCGGGCTCCATAGCTCAGTGGTAACTATTCTGGCTACTGATCTAAGGGTCGAGAGTTCGATCCCGGATACCGGTGAGGTTTTTCAAAATAAAAAATTACGGATGAAAACTTCTACAGAATTCCATCATTCGGAAGTGACGTAAAGCCGTGGGTCCCATGTTACTACGATGTCTAGCATGTAAAAGATCCCTTGCTAGGGTTGGAGCTCCTTAATCTCGGCAAAATTCTAAGTAGGACTAAGGTACAGTCGTGTTCAAATAAATCTGGGACAGTGTTTTTTTCACATGCAGGTTGAGTTAAGAATTGAAGAATATCTCCATAGATTTCCTCTTATCAGAGAGAGTTTCGGGTTTCAGTAACTGTTAAAGTTTAATGTAACTCTTTCTGATAGGAGGAAATCCATGGAGATATTCTTCAATTGTTACTCGTAACTGAACATACATATGAAAAAAACGTTGTCCCAGATTTATTTGAACACGACTGTACCTGGTACTCTGCATGTCTAGACTTTGTCCACGGGGTTGGAAAAAAGGGCCTATGAAGGCCTACTTGCTTGACATCAGTCTCCCCACAAATAGTACTACTACTATAGAAAATCATTTACATCTATTTTGCACCAAACAGATGCGAACTTAAGGTGTTCAAATCTGTACTTAATTCAAATATGAAAAAAAAAACTGCGTTTATACCCCTTTCATTCTAAGGTCCTCATATGTAGAACTAAATCTTTTGTGACAATAAGATATACTAGCAGTCCAGTGAGACAAATGTCTCATTTAACGCGTCTTCAAACCTCGATCGGTTAGGCAACCACCCAGACCTGGAAGGTGTCAAAGTGGTTGCCTAACCGATCGAGGATTTAAGGCGCAGAGGGTCGCAGCTACGTTTGGCGGCCGAACCAGTTTTTATTTAATACGCGTTCTATTTGAAAAACGGTCTTTTTGTGATTTCTCGAAAACCGGAAGTGTCACGTGACTGAAATTCGGTTCCTGACCTGACATGACCATTCCAAACATATAACTTTAATAACTTTTTTCTCTATCTCTTACGGTTTGGCTGCTGAAACAGCGTCCCGGACAAAACAGCGTCCCAGACAGACACGTCTATTAGATAAAGGATTACAAACGCAGCCTTATTAGAAAGTACTTGATATATCCACTAAATTTTGTTGTAATCTAAAATCATGCAGACCGTTTTTTAATGCGGTGTGCTTTTTGAAAAAGCTAATAGCCCTAATAACTGATTTTCTTTGATGCAGAACAGCAGTGCGGCTCGGGAAATACTACGAAGGAAATAAAACAGATTGTGTTAGAACAGATTCAGATTTCGAGGAATGTAGCGAACCTCAAGATTACGGCATCGAGAAAGTAACACCGCACTTAGCGTACAACAAAGGGAGGAGCCATTCGAATGACATCGCTTTAATAAGGCTAAACGTGACAGTTTCGTATTCAGGTAAGAGCAATTGTGATTATTGTCGATTGAATCCGATCAATATCTAAAGGGTGTATACATATTGGCGCAAAAGCTCCAGGTAGCGATATTCCTTGTACAATTCTGAGTTGAAAGTCTTAATACGAAAATGTTGAATTGGTCTTCATAAGCTCTCACGAGCGGTAGATAGAAAACATGATTTTTTTCAGGTAAAGTACCTTTTCTGTTTCAAATATGTGAAAGTATCGTCACGCAAAGTTGTTCAAAATATAAAATTATGATCGCATGCAAAATTTAAGAAATATTGGCTTACTTTTATGAAACCGTGTGCACTAGATGAAGTAGCTCGATATTTCTGAAATTTTACATGGGACCACAATTTACCATTTTGAATAACTTTCCTTGATGACATTTTGAAGTATTTAGAACTAAAAAGTATTTTTATCTACCGCTACTTTTATGAAACCAATGTTACCACAAAAGTATTTCATCTAGTGCACACGGTTTCATAAAAGTAAGCCAATATTTCTTAAATTTTGCATGCGATCATAATTTTATATTTTGAACAACTTTGCGTGACGATACTTTCACATATTTGAAACAGAAAAGGTACTTAACCTGAAAAAAATCATGTTTTTTATCTACCGCTCGTGAGAGCTTATGAAGACCAATCCAACATTTTCTTTCGTATTAAGATTTTCGACTCAGAATTGTACAAGGAATATCGCTACCTTGAGCTTTTGCGTCAATTTGTATACAACCTGTATATTAATAGTTGTAATAAAGGTTGTAAAACTGCCATTTAAAGATTGGATAGACTTGGGGCATTAAGCCTCAGTTATCAATATGGAGTTCTTAAAGACTTTTTTCTACTCCTGTAACTAAAATGCCATTGAATATACGAATATACACGTCGCTAAGTGACCTTTTAATCATGCCTTCATAACCTATGACTAAAGAGCCTCTTAGTCATGAGCTGAAGTTGGCAACGATGTTTTAGTCATGGGGTGAAGTTAGGTTCAAATAGTATTTGCTTTATTAGCCACAGCCAAAACTAAAATGAAGTTAGTTTTCAACCGTCACTTTGACGTTTGTCAAGCACAATTTAACATAATATAATAAATGTCAAAATTTTAATGAAATAATATGATGTTATATTCTCTAAATTTGTGGTCGTAGAAAAAGTATAGTATTCAACTCGTTTTATAAACTTATTAGTCACTCATTTTATAAAACACTCGCTCCGCTGCGCTTCGCTCGTGATTAATAAAACTCGTGACTAAAATGACCTTTATAAAACTTGATACATAATATACTATTTTCTACTCCTGTAACTAAAATGCCATTGAATATACTAATATACACGTCGCTAAGTGACCTTTTAATCATTCCTTCATAACCTATGACTAAAGAGCCTCTTAGTCATGAGCTGAAGTTGGCAACGATGTTTTAGTCATGGGGTGAAGTTAGGTTCAAATAGTATTTGCTTTATTAGCCACAGCCAAAACTAAAATCAAGTTAGTTTTCAACCGCCACTTTGACGTTTGTCAAGCATAATTTAACCTAATATAATAAATGTCAAAATTTTAATGAAATAATATGATGTCATATTCTCTAAATTTGTGGTCGTAGAAAAAGTATAGTATGCAACTCGTTTTATAAACTTATTAGTCACTCATTTTATTAAACACTCACTGCGCTTCGCTCGTGATTAATAAAACTCGTGACTAAAATGACGTTTATAAAACTTGATACATAATATACTATTATCTACGACCACTACTAAAAGTAGGCCTTTTAGCGCTAGCTTGTTTCACTAAAAGTGACGTTTTATAGTTTACCGTGGTTAAAGAAATCAGCTGTTTACTTTTAGCCCACGTGCTAAAATTGAAGTGAGGTTATAAAACTACAATTTCGAACTGGAAGTGAAGTTGTAAAGTTATTCTAGTTGCTTCTTGCGTTACAGGTAAAGTGTTTTTGAAATAATTAAAGCGTTATGTAATGAATACAGTCAGATGTGGAGTATCAATAATTACATTTCGTAACTCACCTGACAGAACTGGCGTGGCAAACAATCGCCCAAGCGGCGTGGCCTACTGTTTATTATGACATAAATTAAAAGTGTCGCAGATGCAAACTTTTGTTATATCGATATTTATGGATTAATGACGGTAAAATTAAGGTCGTAGATAAAATATATACAACACGTGCTAAAAGTCGTTTATGCACGAGACATGTTATGAAACTCAGCCTTCGGCTTCGTTTCATAATTTTCATGTCTAGTGCATAAACGTCGACTTTTAGCACTTGTTGCATAAATAGCTATTATAACCCATTGATTACTTTCAACGTTCAACTTTTTCTCGTGGTTTATCTTGCAATAACTATGTACAGGGTGGGCAAATTTCAATGTTTTCATATAGAATCTCGATAACTATAAGAGATATGGAAAAATAGATCCCACATCTTAGATCTCTTTTTTCGAGAAAAGCTTAATGGTATAAATCAAAATAGGCTACCGACTTTTGTTTTCGAATTATAAACAAAAATTTAATTTTTGGACTTTTCGTTTTGTGGCTATATCTCGCTTATTTATTAAAATAGGTAAAAGTAATTATTATGTTCTTGAGACACTTTTTTGATAAGAATCTACTTGCGTAGTCAGTTTTTCAAAAATAGTTTCTAAATTCGAGTTATAACATAAAGTTGCATTTCTTTATATGGAACTCATAGTTGGCTGTGGCATTATGAGAAAGGGGATTTTTTCTCATTTGAGTGATATACAGTGTGTCCCAGGATTGATGTTACAAGAGGTGAAATGGACTAAAAATTTTTGAATTTTATTTTAAGGTTCTGAGAAACGGTTCTAATTGGTTTGAAAAAAATTTTAAGAATATTTTCAGTTTTTGAAAAACAAGTAGGCCTTGACAGGGAAGCGAAAACTATTTAATTTTCAGGTAAACTGCCCTTTTTGTCTATGATACGGCAAAATTTTATTAATAAAAGTTGTTTATAATGAGAAATTATGGCCCTATACAAAATTTCAGAAACATTTGTCGAATTAGAAAAAACCGTTATTTTTTAGAAAATTGTATTTTATTTTCAGGTTCATGATACGGCAAAATTGTATTAAAGAAAGTGGTTCAGAATGATAAATTATGACCCCATACAAAACTTCAGAAATATCTGGTGATTTAGATTAAACCGCCATTTTTAATAACTGCTATTTTTTCACTTATAATTACACGAGAGCTTTTTTTTGTCAAAGTAAACTTGACATTTTAATGAAAATATCTTGCTTGGCAATTTAACGAAAAAAACTGCCTCCGAAAAAATTACGAGCCGAAGGACGAGTAATTTTTTCCAGCAGTTTTTTGAGTTGAATTGCCTAAAAGCAAGGTAACTCAAATTATAAATGTTAAGTTTACTTCGATAAAAAAAAAGCTTGAGTGTAATTCGGTACGACAATTTAATGAATACATATTTAATTTACATATTAGGTAATTTAGAAGTCACTAACTTAACAAACAAGGCAAAAATTATTTTAGAAATAGACCGCTTTAAATGTTAGGTTCCGTTTTGTCGCTGGAAAAGTTAGGGCTAACTTTTGCCGCTGTCATAGTGACAAAAATCCGCGGCTTATGGGATTTTTAGTGTATGCATTAAATTGTCAATCTAAAAACTAACGGTTTAATCTAAGTCGACAGATCCTTCTAAAATTTTGTATAGGGCCATAATTTCTCATTCTAAACAACGTTTTTCCATAAAATTTGGTCGTATCATAAACAAAAAAAGTAGTTTACCTGAAAATAAAATACAATTTTCTAAAAAATAACGTTTTTTTCTAATTCGACAGATCTTTCTGAAATTTTGTATAGGGCCATAATTTCTTATTCTAAAAAAACTTTTTTTAATAAAATTTTGCCGTATCAGAGACAAAAGGTTTACCTGAAAATAAAATAGTTTTCGCTTCCCTGTCAAGGCCTACTTGTTTTTCAAAAACTGAAAATATTCTTAAAATTCTTTTCAAACTAAGCAGGACCGAATCAGAGAACCTTAAAATAAAATTCAAAAATTTTTAGTCCATTTCACCTCTTGTAACATCAATCCTGGGACACACTATATATCATATGGGACCGATTTATTAATTTTCACTACTTTATAGCAAAATGTCACAATTTTCAAAGTAGTTTTTAATATTTCTTAGTTTTCTAGTTGAAGGATTGTGCCATTTAGAATATACGTGATTAAACAAAGTATATGTATTGGCGTTGTTACAATACCACCGTTTAATTGACAGAATTAACCATGTTTGATTGTTGCTTATAATGTTATACACTGTCTGTCATACATTTGGGCACATGGAAAATTGTTTCATTATCCATTTATGAGAAAATTTTATTCTTGATAAAAGTCTTAACATCTTTACAAATTAAAAATGCACTTACAAAAATTTAAATATCTTCCTTCGTATCGAAACTATGAACATGGCTCAAAAATAAGGTACACCTAATTTTCAAAATACACAAAAATGTTAATTGGAAATATTTGTTATAAGATTTCTATTAAAAATTATAATTAATTCGAGTTGCTATTGATGTTTGAATCGTTTGTTATTAAATTTTTTTGAAGGTACCTGTTTTTTACTCAAAAATTAAATTTTTTGCACTAATTTCGAATCACGTAATATCCTGGTTGCTTAGCGAGAGAAACTCAAGTTATAGTACACCTTTATCGTATCCGTTGATAAGTTAACTTGAAACTATCTTATTTGGTAGTACACAGGGTGGTAAGGAAAAGTAGAAGAAACCAGTAAAAATTGTTTTTCGGGGCAGGTGATTGTGACTTCATATTTGACACCTACTTTCAATTATAAGCAACCTCTTCAAATAACATTTTTGTCTAGTTTGAAAAATAAGGGTAGTTTATTCTTGAATCATTTTCGTATTTAGAAACTTCCTCGGTATACGAAAAAAAATATAAAATTTTGGTAAGTGCATTTTTAGTTTGAGAAGATGCAGGAAGTTTCATCAGGAATAAAATTTGCTGATAATAAACAAAAATCCATGACACCGGTATGTTATTTTATATATCAGGATTATATATTATGATATATATCACTGGAATGGGAAAAAATCTTCTTTCTTATAATACCTTAGACCACTATGGGTTCCACATAAAAAATACAATTTTATGGTATAACTCGAATTTTAATTTTTTTTGAAAAACTGACTACGCCACGGTATTAGTATCAAAAAAGTGCCCGAAGAACGTAAAAATTACTGTTCCGTATTTTATAAATAAGCGAGATCTAGCCACAAAACAAAAAGTTCAAAAATTAAATTTTTGTTTGTAACTCGAAAACAAAAGACGTAGTCCAGTTTGGTTTGCACCATTAAGCTTTTCTCAAAAAAAAAGAGATCGAAGATGGGGCATCCATCTTTCCATATCTCCTATAGTTATCGAGATTCCCTAAGGAAACATCGACAGTTGCCCATCCTGTACGTACACTACTGCTAACCTGAATAGTATGAGTTGAGTATTAATAATCCTGTATACCCAAAAGCAGTATTACTAACATACCTAGCTAATTTAAACTAACGTTGTAGATTATATTAGACCAATATGTCTACCACTACCGGGCCCAACATTGGCAAAAGTTGGAGATACGTTAACAACAACGGGTTGGGGACAAACAGCAACTAGGAGGGAGGCGGAAAAGAAGAAAAAGATCCAATCAAAGTTAATTTCTAACGTGGAATGCATACAGGCTAGTAAGGGCAACTACGAGCCGATATTATCGGGAGACCAATTCTGTACCATATATCTTGCAAATAATACTGAGTTCACATGTGTGGGAGATGGGGGTAGCCCCATTATGTTTTCTTTTAGGAACCAATGGCATCAGGAAGGAATATCCTCGTTTGGGCCTGGAACTTGCCAGACGGTACCTGAAGTCTATACTAAGGTCGTTAACTATATAGACTGGATTAAGGAAAACATAGAACCTTAATGTGGAAAACTTTAGGTTAAGGAAATCATAAACTATAATGATTGAAGTTAAGCCAATTTTTTTACTGAATTTCACGTAGTTTCTTGAAAAAACTAATCAAAATTCAAATAAAAAGATACCAACAAACTGGTGTTTGATTTTAGCTGTATCAAATGTTTCAAGTCTGTTTGACATACAGTGTGTCTCATCAACTATTAGAAAAAAGTGATTTTTTACTGAACAAGTATGGTCATACGAATTCAGTAAAACCACTTTTCGTCTCGTTGTTACGTTTAAATTACGCCGCCTGGGCTGCGATAACCTCGATGCGCTATTATCTTGGAAACGCAGAATGTGGTCTTCGGGCACGTTCCTTTCCGCTCGTAGCTTTGAAGCAAGCATGGTGGTTTAGCAATTTAAGAGCTCTTGGGGATTTTTAATAAGGCTATAATTAGTTTTCCGTATTGGTGAAATGCAAGCCTGTACGTTTTCGTGTTTTGATGCCCCGAGCTCACGAGAAGGAAGTTTTCCTGCGTTTTGTGCGGATTTTTTGTAATTAAAACCACGAGCTTTTCCACAAGCCCGGATCGTTATCTGGGGTGAGTAATTAGACGCCCTAAAACCCCCTGTAGTTCTGTATTTTATCGTCGGACTCCTATTTCCCATTTTCACAGCAAGCAGTGCTAGGCACTAAACGCCGGTTTAATTCGCGTAAGATAGTGAAATTTTGGGCCCGATCGCCGCTCCGAAGCAGGTGCGACGCTCGATTGTTTTCCGTGTCCACGGCAACCACTGCAGACGTTTTGCGAGCCGATGGTGTTGAACATTTGCGAGGCCGCTTTCCCTTTTGTTGCTGGCGCCTACTTAGAGCACAAGAAGGACCTGCTCTGGGGGTTGTTTTCCCTCTCTGGTTTGGCATTCCAACCTCGCTGTCGCGGTGCAGATCGTGCTGAAAAACACCAGCTACGGCCGCACGAGTTTATTGGCCGAGAGCCCGAAACCGCGTTTAAGTTTCTTCGAAGACTGAGCCCAGGAAGTTCTGCGGGCCAAGTGGTTGCTAGGCCGCCCCTTTTAATTTGTGCAATCTGTAACATTGCTGTACTGTGTTGTAAGCCTGTATGTCGTTGTATGTAATTAATTAATTTAGAGCGATTCTGATTGATGCAACTTATTGTGATAATTATTTATATACTTGAACTGTGATATTTTCCCGAAATTATATGATCTTTATGCCAGTAATCAGAGTGAGTTTAGTTACGGTTGATTACTTTGTTTGAAGCTATCTTTCTGGAAGTGTAATATTGTGTTGGGTATTGAGTTTACAAATTCTCGTTAGAACACCGGGGAGCATTCGCCGTTACTTCAAAATTTGTTGGCGCTCTGGGCATTTAATTACTGTTCTACCGCTTCACTTTTAAAGAGCTACACGCCTCCGATCGCTGAGCTGGCGGCCGGCTTTTGCACCTAAGTGTACCTGATTGCAATTTTTCTTTGGAAGATCGCCCATAAAATAAGTAATGATTAGCTAACATCGTATAGGTACTATTTTGGAGTTCGCGCCCTGCCATTGTAGCGAACGGACGTGTTATTTAATAAGTGTTCTAAGTTACTTAGTGCTCTAACTAAACGATTAGTTTTATACAAAGTTTGTATATTTACTTAAAACGCGAACTGTGCAGTGTCCGTAATTAACCTGAGAGTGTGGGCTTGACCTGCGGTATCGTATACAACAGACCGCGGTGAGCGCTCAATGTCTTATCAAAGAACTTTAGCCAAAGAAATTCAAAAAAATCAACTACATGCTCGCACTCCCGAACTATTAAATAAAAATAACAAGATGAATGCTAACTCCAATCTGCATTTAGATGTAGTAACTAAAGTTAACGAATACTGTGAACTTTCACCCTCTGATCGAAACACAAATCAACCAGATCAGCAGCAAACTTCTCAAATGGAAATTTGCGAATCTACATTGTCAACAAACACAAACTCAGCTAAAAAAAATATTACATCGCCTGACATGAACGACAGAAACAAACGGTTCACTTACTCACAAAACGCAACACAAAGCTACACTTTTGATTTCCCACCTCTCGCAACTAAAAATAGATTTGATCCGCTTACACAAACTACAGAAGATGAAACCAATAACACAGATGCCATTACCACAACGCCAACAAAAGTAAATACATTGCAGATTAAAGATACAACTGAAAAAAATCCTCCGATATTTTTACTCGGCTCTCCGAACTATCAAGCAGTTTTGAAAGATATAAAACAAAAAGCGTTAAGCGACTTCACAATAGCACACGCAAAAGATAAACTACGTATCAACGTTACTACAACCACCGATTTTCGAACATTAACCAAATTTTATGACTCTATTAGTGCTAAATACTTTACATTTAACAACCCTCAAGATGCCAAGTTAACCGTCGTATTACGCAATGTTCCTAACTCATTAACTTCCGCTGAAATAAAAGAAGAGCTACAACGACTCGACCTCCCTACAAGTAAAGTCACAAGACTATACAACAAAGCGAAGGCTCCTGTTCCTATAGTCGTAGTAGAGCTAGAAAAACAAAACAAAAAAGAAAATAACATATTTAGTCTCACCACATTGTTTAACTGCATAGTAAAAGTGGAACCTAAACGGAAAAGTAAAGACATACCACAATGTACGAATTGCCAAAGATTTAATCATACCCGTAATTACTGTAGGTTAGACCCACGATGTGTAAAGTGCTTAGGAAATCATAATTTTTCTCAATGCAAAAAACAGTCACAGAAACACCACTATGTGTCAACTGCAAGGGCAAACTACAGAGGTTGTAAATTTTATACCGAATTAAAGATTAAATCGCAACAAGCATCCGTAAGACTCACACCTACAAACAACAGAAGGTCGGATATTACACAACACCCAAGTTACGCCAAAGCTGTTAGAGGTACCAACACAGAGACGACAGGGAACGATGATAAAACACAAGAAGAAAACTCTGCTCTTTCAAATATTTTACAAAGTATTATCAAACTAATTGCACCTTACATGGCTCAAATTAAAACATTCCTGCTGTCAATAATACCATCACTTTTCCTAAATGGATCTTAAAAGCTACGAAAACTTAAATATAACAAACTGGAATGCCAACGGCGTTCTATCTCAACGAGCTACATTGATAGCTTTTATGGCTAGACATAACACAGATATACTATGCATTACTGAAACTCACTTAATTAGAAATCAGCCCTTAAAACTACCAGGCTACGTTGTTTTTCGTAGTGATCGAGACGCACCAATAGGCTCCGGAGGAGTGGCAATATTAATTAAAAAATCCATATCAGCTGGTGAGATTGAATATAATACTACCAACACCATCGAAGTGGTTGCAGTTAAAATACAGTTAAATAACCAACAAAAACTAAACATAATATGCGCCTACAAACCACCCAACAGAAAACTTCAAGAAGTCGACCTATCAGCTATGTTCACGAGCACCGAAGCCACAGTTGTTGGGAATCTCAACAGCAAAAATACTCTCTGGGGCTGCAGATCTAATAACCCAGATGGAAAACAACTAAACGACTTCTCTACTCAACATGCAATACAAATTTCGGCACCATCGGCACCAACGCACTACCCTTACAGAAATGACCACACCCCAGACATACTAGACATCATATTATGTAAAAATTTCTCTCGCCCAATTTATCAAACGGTGTTGCCAGAACTTGATTCGGACCATCTCCCAGTAATAATAACCTTTAAGAACTCTCCTCAACGTATAATTAAACCACCACGATTAATCAACGGACTAATAAACTGGGAAATATTCAAAAGCCGCTTAGATAAAGCATTGACGTGCCCATCACAAATTAATACCACAAATGAAATAGACAAACTTATAGATAACTTAACTAAGGCTGTAAAAGGTTCAATTCAAGCAGCTACGACAGGACAAGCTAAAAGACCCACAAAAACTTATATGCAACCTCCACAAGAAATAATGACATTAATACAAGAAAAGCACAGAACACGTAAACTTTGGCAGAATACTAGAGATTCGATGCATAAAACTTGTTTGAATCAATTAATTCGAACTATAAAATGGGAATTGGAAAATGACAGAATCTCTACTTATCAAACATAAATCTCTGAATTAGAGCCGAAAGATTGCACATTATGGCAAGCAACAAAAATAATTCTCAAACAACCTCCTACAATAACTACATTATACGCTGATCAAGAAACGTACACAACGGACGACGCGAAGTGTGAAGTTTTCGCCAAACATTTGCAAAATGTCTTCACAACCGAAATCGTTAACACGGAATTCGCTCAGGATGTTCAAAATTATATGCTTCACAACTTTCCAACAACTACAGATGAAATTAGTCCTACTACGCACACTGAAATTCAACATCATATTAAAAACCTAAAAATCAAAAAAGCGCCTGGCCATGATAACATACCTAATATAGTCTTAAAGAACTTTACTGACAAAACTGCTGCATTTTTAGCTAGCCTATTCAACGCATGTTTACGCCTAGGCTATTTCGCTAATGAATGGAAGCATGGCATAATCTTATTATTTCCTAAACCCGGAAAGAACTCAAAACATCTAGATAGTTACCGTCCAATAAGCCTCCTACCGACGATATCCAAAATACTCGAAAAGATTATTCATTCAAGACTTTCCAACTTCATTGACGCAAATTCTATGCTCCCACATACCCAATTTGGATTCCGTCAAAAACATTCAACCACACATCAACTCGCAAGAATTTCAGAAACTATCAAACGTGGTCATGAAAATAAACAATATACTACGGCTATCTTTCTTGACGTACCTAACTAAGGCTTTCGACAGAGTGTGGACAGATGGATTACTGTATAAATTATGTCAAACCAAAATACCTACTTACCTACAGATTATACTAAAATCATTCTTATCCAATAGAACTTACGCTGTAAGAGTAAATTCAACGGATTCAGCTACATATAGTATCAATGCTGGAGTACCACAAGGCTCAATTCTGGGACCGATTTTGTACAACATCTTTGTTCATGACATACCCGAGCCTGCTGATGCAACCCTCGCACTCTATGATACAGTATTAATGACCCAACACGATAATATAGTAGTAGCAATTGATAGACTGCAAAATCAAGTTAACATGTTATATAAATGGTTCAACAGATGGAGCATTCAGCTAAATCCGCAAAAATGTGAATCCAAATTTTTTTCATTACGCAGAATTAAATCACCACCCAAAATTCGAATAGGAAACCGAGAAGTACAATGGAACCCCACAGACCAAGCTGTGAAATATCTCGTCCACCTCGATACCCGACTAACCTGGGGTATATACATAGACAGCAAACTTACCCAACGTTACGCTCGACTTGCAATGTTATACCCAATTATTAATAGAAAAGCAACATTGAAACTGAAATGCTCGTTATTGTTGTACAAATCAATTATTAGGCCTATCATAACCTACGGCTGTCCTGTGTGGGGAGCAGCAAGCAAGACGCACTTCGAAAAATTACAACGCTTCCAAAATAATATTCTGCGTATAGCACTGAATGCTCCATGGTATATGCGGAACACTCAAATCCACCGCGAAACAGAAGTACCAACAATACGCGACTTCATAAGAAAATCTGCTAAAAAGTAGGTACTTTTCTAACATAAATGAGTGCTCAGGAGCGATCCATTACTCTCTGGGAAGCAGGTGCATTCACAAACGACTCAGTAGGAAGTTACCACAAGACCTATATCTGCCAGAGTAAGTGATATCAGTGACAATAGTGATGTACAGACAAATCAAACGTAAGTTAGAGTGCTGTTATTTAATTTTGATTATCACATACCAAAAGACAGTAAACAATGGACTATAGCTAAATAGTGCCTATTAGATGCCCTAATTAATTACAAACCAGCCTGTATAGTATTTTGTATACTGGTCTCGCTAATGTATATTTTAAAAAAAGGTACTATTTTATCGCATTTTATAAGAGATGTGAAATATTACATTTTTATATAAAAGTGACACTAAATGTCAAAACATAACCAAGCTGAGTAGAACTCGTTTCTATGTAGGTACTGAAGCACAATAAGCAGCTCCAGTTGATGTTAAACTCTATCCACTATAGTCCCGGATTGTCAAAAATGACGTTTTAGGGTAGCACTGTTGAATTTCTATTGGTTTTTTTTGTTACTACTAGGTTGGACAACGCAAATGCGTAATTTTTAAAATTTGCGTTTGTGTTACCTGCAACTTTTATTTATTTTTGCTTAAGTCAATTCGAAATAAAAAATATTTTGATTTAACCATAACCTATAATTTATAGTTTTGACATTAGTAACTTAATTAATTGTTTCTAGTTACCCATAGCTTGACTTAAAGGTGTTAACCATAATATAAAGGATTGTTTTTAATTGGATTTTGACATTGACAATCTGGGACTATAGTGAACAGAGTTTATGCGTTTGGTATATGTATTGTTGGTTGCACTGTAAGTCTATGTCGTGTTTGAAGTTGGTAGGTTATATTTTGCGTCAATTCGTGTCAAAATTGACTCCAAACTTAACCTGTAAACTTTGAATCTGACATAGACCGGCAGTGCCACCAACAAGAAACTTCAGTATTGCGAAACGTAAAACGAATCGCCGCTGCTATACTGCAAGAGTTGCTATGATGCAGAATACCAATTTACTCAACGATTTTGAGTGTAGAAATGTAGTGCATTACTATATAGCTTACAAAATCGAAAATGGGCTTGTTGGGAGCTGAGATAGTTTTTAGTGGTACAGTCAAAATAAATAAATTAAGCGACCAATTTGAATAATTGTACATTTTTTAAATAAATGTATTGTATCATCTCTGGCCTCGTTGAATAAATGCTCATTTATTCGATGTATTACAAATAATAAAAAAAAATACTATTGAAATTAACCTAATAATTACATAATATAAAAATTGTACCTATAGGTAACAATTTGATAATGATATTTTGTAATACTGATAGCATATTAACAAACACGTAACTAAATAGAGGAGTTAAATAATTAATTTTATCTACAACTTATTACGTCACTCATTTGACACTATTTCCGTTAGGTAATAAAGTTTATTACACCAGTAGTGGTGTAATGAACTTCCATTACACTACTAGTGATGTAATGGCTTTATTACCAAACTGAAATAGTGTCAAATCAATGACAATGGCATTTGTCTACTAAAATATTTTAGAAAATGACAGATCTGACATTTCTCTGAATGCACTTATCTCAATTTTAGGCAGTTGTAGATATAATTTTGTACAATACATGTGTGATAATGCATCATTAATATACTTGTGTGCTTACACACACGTATATTAATGATGCTCTTATCCCACTTGTATATTAAATAACTTTTAAAAAGTCTACATGGTCATTAGTCACTGCCAAAAATGTACCACTGTCGTCATCTGAAGAGCCTGTATTGACAGCGAGCATTAGGGCTTCAATGGTGTCAACACTGTGATATAAGGCATTGTCCATTATCCATTTGGAATCAAATTAGGTATAATAATAACAATAATAATAATAATAATCGTCTTTATAACTTGTGCATATAAACATATATGAAAAATGATGAAGTACATATATATATGATATATACTCAACACGAAGCAAGAACAGCGAAGTTTAACCAGAGGTCATTCTTCCACTTAATTATTTCAGCATCGTAATCGTGAGACACATAAGCACAATAAAAATAACAAATAAAATCATAGAAAGAACAAAAGAAACAGACAGTTGTAATACTAAAATTTAAAAAAACCTAATTAATTAAAAGATACTGTTTATATCTGAGACGTAATGAATGTAAACCACCACTTTTAAATTTAAGATCCAGCGAATTATAAAGAGATACAGCATTGTAACTAAAACTCCTTCGAAATAACGCAGACTTATGTTGAATCATAGTGAGTCGATTTAGATTTCTGAGATAGCGATTGTGAATAGTCTCCCTAAACACAAGCTTTTCTGTTAAATACTTCGGTTCTAGGAATTGCATTACTTTTATTAAGAACATAACGATAAACAATATTAGCAGCAGTAACTAATAATTTGAGGGATAAAAGTTAGCATGAAATAAATAAGTTTTAGAAGGGTTACGTTCAGAGTTTGATATATGATAAATGTTCGGAAGGCCTGATGCAATTTAATTTGTAACTGATTGATTTGAGCTTAGTTACGTCAAACATCATGTGAATAAAATGATACAGAATGATTTGTTAAGTACAGAAAGTATATGAGCGTTATGTATTAAAAGGGTATAAGCCAGCAAACGGCAAGTTCGTTGAAAGATAAACGACAGAGTGCTAGCAAAATAATAATTGCAATAGAGCAATAGAAAAATGTAAGGTAACCGATCAAAAGACAATTAGTGAGATTCTAAAGGAACTTTAAGTGTTTCAGTGCATTATAAACCAAAGTGATTTAAAAGCAGAGCAAAGTGTGGTGACATTTATTAAAAGAAAGAGAAAATTTTAGTAGTTAGGCAAAGACATGACATCAAAACTGTAGTCCACAAAGTCAAACATGTTGTCAATCCTAATTTCTTTTATAAAATTGAAAATCTAGTTGCCAAGTTACGAGGCAGTCTTTTGTTGAACATTACCAAACAAGCTTGTAAAATTGGTGTTGTGAGCAGATTGAGCTCCACATTTTATCGCGTAAAATTATAAATAAAAAGTCTTTTGTAATACCAGTTGTGTGTAAAGTTATTCACCAGCGTGTAGTGGGTGTAGTTTGCCATGTGTTCTAAGTGTAGCAGTTTAGCCAGCAGCAAGATTCGTCCCAGTGCGAGTAACCTGGGGGGGCCCATTTCCATAAGTAAGCAGCATCGCCCAGCAAAAATAGTGTCTGCTAAGTGTAGAGAGGGCTTTCAGAAGTCCGTGGGTGTAGAAATTTTAACCAACAAGCCTTTTCCAAGTACGTAATTCCCGTGGCGTCATTGGAAAGTGTATCCAGCGTCCGAAAGGTCTCCGATTAAGGTAGGATTTCACAGAAAGCTCTTGCAGCAGCCCCATAATTCGCGGGGTTCTTCAAGTTCAGACTGTCTATAAGGTGTAGCACCATATTTCAGAATCCCAGGTCCCTCCAGCTTCGAGTAAATTAGATAGCGTGTCTAGAAGGTGTGAGGTGCAGAACAAAAAGCTATCGCGCGTGGGTTTTGACTTCACACTAGAAACCAAACGAGATTAGCAGTTGCTACGTCACAAAATTAATCGTATTTACCTGATGCTTGCTTGCCATTTTGGTGTTTAAAATTCAATTTGACGCTGTTTCTTAAGACCACAGATAATTTTGTTGTGGCAATCAAGTTTATAGGTTATAATTGTCAGATGGAAATTGTGCATTTGCCCTAATAATTGAGAGTAATTGTCATACAAGAAATTATTTGTTATACAAAGTTTTACTTAATTTTATGAACCGACACCCTGAGTTAAGGTTTGTTTCATGTTTACTGGAGCTGAGCCCTAATTTATTGCAAATAGATAAAATAAGGAATGAGCAATAAACCAGTTATTTGTGATAATTATTACTACATTCTTTTAATTTGGCCTGCGTTTGGCAGGCAGGTTCTTAATTGAAACTTTGAAACAATGTATAAAGTGTAGTATCCCTTGCCATAATTATTTTATATTTAAAACCCTACTATTATATTTTAAAACGGCGAGGGCTATAATAATATATCTGTTTGCCTATAGGACTTTCATTTTAGAGCTCTTTTGCAGTAAAATCCTTACACTTTCTTTAAATCTCAAACTTGTGTCTATCTTAAGTCCTAAATTCATAGCACAATTAGAAATATGGAGCTGCTCGTTCAGTAACTTGAGCTGAATTTAATCTTGCAAATTTTTTCGCCGTTTCTCAGTCCAGAACAAAACAACCTGCGTTTTCTCTGAGATGATTTTTAGATTCCGTAGTTTGATATTGATTCAAAATCTTCATTTATCATTCTGGTAGCCCTGTCCGGATTTGAGGGGTCGAAATGATGCAGCAGTTGGGTGTCGTCGACATAAGATTGCACGTGAGAACGAGTGACAGTTTGAAAAAAATCAGAAGCATAAATGAAGAACATCATATAATATAATCTTTTTCTCACCTACGTTGTGAATTAAATTTATAAAATATATTCTTCTCAGTCTCACGTTGTAAGCTAACTTTGTAATATACCACTCTCTCGCGGTGTTATTACAATTAATATTTAGTTAAATATACCCTTTTATTATTAACAAGAAGCAGTATCAGGTATAGCTCCTTAAGTACTTACCTTACTTCTTAATGAAATAAATCGAAATGGACGTATCTCATGACTCAATTTGGCACTTTGTGATTTTACTTTTTTAATACCTCGGCTAGTCAGTTTAATAAGCAATGGGAATTTTTGCTCCCAGCTGGATGGGCAAATGTTCAACTAATAATGGTAATAATAATGGTGAGGCACTAACACCGCATGAAGGAGCTTGGCCTGCAAGACGGAAAGTCAGAGCTTCCGTATCGTAGCTTTCACATCCGGCTGTCGGGTGACAAATTCATGACACGTGGTGATGTGGTGAGCATCACGCATTAGACAACCGCATTATTATCCTTTGTTCTTTGGAACGCAGGTACCCAATTATTTAAAGCGCCTGGGTAGGTCGCCCGCCAGGCATCCACCTGGGATTTGAACTCCAGACTTCCGCACCGCAGTCCGATGCTCTAACCATTGAGCTACGCTGGCGCTTAATGTTCAACTAACAACTTTATATTGTAGTTGAAGACTGAATTACTTTAAAATATAATAATTATTTGATTTTGTTAATCAAATACACTCTTCAGGTACTATACAAAATTAATTTCGTACTTCAGCTTGTTAGTATCTTTTCAAAGTTTGGTCTGACATTACAAAAATTAAATTGATCTTTTCAAAATATTTTAATCAAATGTTTAAAATCTAAACTTGATTTAAATTATGCTTCTAAAATATCCAAATCCAAAAATATAAATTTCAAATTATAACGACCGAAATCCGTATTCGAATCACTATTAAAATTTAGAAAATTAATTATTCTAAATTAATTTCTAAATATATGATTACAATTATTTAAATGATTTGCCGCACCAAACTTGCTATATACGTCTTAATATTTCCTAAGAAATGGGCACTAACCTTCTGATAGTATCTCTTGTACCTGAGTGTTATTCCAGCTCCTAACTGGATGATAGTCAGCAAACACCTCCTTGGTTGTTCACGACCAAATAAAAACTCGTTGCAGCTCTTTGACCCCAATTTTTATGTGGACAGACAGTTCAACAGCATATCACAAACACTCACTTGCACTTTTTTACCGGTTTCGAAGTAAAATACCACTTTAAATGGTTTCAAACAATCTTAAATTCTATTTTGAATAATACTTGTGACCCACGGTCAAATTTGATCGTAAAGAATACTATATTGCTATTACGTATCAAATATTCTAACGTGATTATTTATCGCCGATTATAAATTCAAGTAAATTTTTCTACTTCAGATGTAAAACAACAACTCGGGTTGTCCATTACAACCCCGCCAGTTAAAACATAGAACTGTTACATCACATGATACCCATTGGATATCTGGATATTATTATTAAATTAAATTCATCATTCATACGGCATGTTGCATTACAATCAGAGAGCCAATTATTGAACCCGATGGAACCCTAGACACTATTTCATTAGAAGAAGAAAATTTGTTATGTACACGCATAGGACATTTTATGGATTCTTTCCAACATTCTGGAAAATACCCTTGCTCCATGCAACAGTTAATACTATGTGTTAGATGATTTACAATTACCGGCAAACTGAATTTTACTATAATTGCAAAAAGTTAATCTGTGATCACTAATGCGTTCAGCATCAAAGGTTCCACTTTTATCCAAAATGTCTTGATTACTTACAAATATAGGGACTAGTAAAGTCGATGTGGTGCGAGTAACCCCCGTAGGTTTAGAAATAACTTGGAAAAAACCATAGGAATCAAATAATTGTGATACTGGGTTTCTAATATTACTAATCGAATCAACATTTAAATCTCTCATAAAAAAAGCACATTCATACAATGGCAGAATATCAGGTATAACATTATCCAAGGCTTGGACACATAATAAAATATAATTTTTTGTGCTGTAAAAAACTGATACTGCTATTGATAAATTGCTGTATATTTTAACCTTTATCCAAAGAATTTCAAATCCATCAATCTGTACTTCATTTTCAAAAAGCAATCATTCACTTTTAAAATCGTTTTGTACCGTTGTGTACAGTATTAAGATTTACATTTTTTTTATTTTTCCTATCGCAATTTACACACTTTTTTTCCACTGATTTGCATTCACGATGACCATGTTTTTCCGAACATTTTGAACAGGCTTTCTCCGATTTACAATATTTTGCATAGTGGTTGAAACCCATACAATTTTAGCTGAATAACACTGACATGGTTAAACACGTAACACCGTGACCATCCTACCTTAACCCTTGTCTGATCAAGAAGGTATCTATGTGTTCTTGAATCCGTCTCTATAATTATATTTATCTTCTTATACTTATTTTCAGACTTCTTTAACACTCTTACATATACTTCACTTTGTTCACTTAGATTATTTCACTTTACGATCAGATTAATTATCTGTTCATCTGTATCCTTTAGGTCTAGGTCAATATCGTCTCTGCTTATGTTTATCATTTTCAGTTTAAGTTTTTTCAACAAAGGAACTTCTACCGTATATTTCTTTCTCAGCTGTTTTTCCAGGCGATTACGTAGCGAAACCATTTCTTTTTTATCCTCGCATACAATAACTGCTGTACTTTTGGCTATGTTCATAAATTTAGACATATTTACCCCTGTTGGATCGACATTTTGTCTGTTGTCTTTCTTTGTTATGTTATTAGTATGCTCACATTTTAGCTTAACTACTAGAACTGTTTCAGGTTTTCTATTTTTCAATTTATTAGTGTATGAACTTTACGAATCCCCAGATGGTAGGTCATGCCCTGCTATCTTCAAATTGTTACATTTTGAAAAAGTATAATAGAAGCAAATGCAGCTCACTATCCCATAAATTATAATAAACTTAGAGAGTTCATGGAAAACCCTTATGGATCTTTCAACCCTCTTGAAATATCAAGAAGATTTACCCGCGATACCACAGCACTGATTGAAATTATAAAGGGCATCTACCCTAGTTTACAAAAAAGAAATATCAAACAGAGATTTACTAGAATAACTATTAAATTAAATGCGCAACTTATGGAAGTGCTGTCTAGCTGTGCAGAAAGGGGTAGATATACTGCTGAACCCACTCAAAGACATGTTCCAAGCAAGTGTTGCCTTGGGCTACATTCCTCAAGCCTGGATAGTGACTAAAGTAGTATTTATCTCTAAGCCTGGTAAGAGCAGCTATGCAAAAGCTAAATCCTACAGACCTATCAGCCTAACGGCATCTCTCCTTAAAACGCTGGAAAGATTAGTAAACAGATACTGGAGGCAGGAAGCCCTAACTTCACTTCCGATTCACAAATACCAACATGCTTACCAAACAGGGAAGTCATGTGAAACCGCACTACACCAACTAGTGAGAAAAATTGAGAGAACCTTGGAGTACAAGGAGTACGCAGTCGGAGCATTTCTAGACATAGAAGGTCCTTCGACAACATCTCCTACCACTCTATTGAAACAGCAATGACAAACAATCAGATCGATAACACCACGATAAGATGGACTATGGCAATGCTCAACACTAGAGTTGTAAAAGTCAAGTTATTTGACAAGGAAAAAACAGTGCATGCGACAAGGGGATGTCCACAGGGAGAAGTTCTTTCTCCACTCCTGTGGTGCCTCACAGTTGATGAACTGCAGATCTAATTCAATAACAAAGACTACTACAATCAAGGATACGCTGATGACATTATCATACTGATTCAAGATAAGTACCAAAGAACCGTAGACAATGTAATGAAATCAGCACTAAAGAAAACCGAAGAGTGGTGTCTAGAGAATAATCTTAGAATTAATTCTAGCAAAACCACTCTCGTTGCTTTTACTCGTAGAAAGAATATCACAAACAGAATCAACATAAAACTGTTTGAGACAAATGTCAACTGGGAGAACGAGGTTAAGTACTTCGGTCTAACTATCGACTCCAAACTGACTTGGAACTTTCACCTAGATAAAACAATCACCAGGTGCATACAAACATTAGTTATTGGGAAAAAAGCTATAAGTAGTACGTGGGGGCTCAAACCGGAACTGACCCTCTGGCTGTACAAAACCATGGTTCGACCAATCATTTTATATGGAATAATCGCCTGGTGCCCAAAATAAAACAAGCAACTGCGATCCACAAAATCAGCAGAATACAATATCTAGCTAATCGGTGCATCACTGGAGCTTCTAAAGCCACCTCAGGACAAGCACTGAATGCTATCTTAAATCTGCCCATCTTCCTGGAAGGTGAAGCCAGAATGGCAGCCTACAGATTACAAAGTACTGGTCACTGGATGACCACAGCTAATAATTTAGGACATGGCAAGATCATGTCACACATCAACAAACCAATATTAGAAATGGGTTCTGATCTTATAACCAAAGCCTATGACTATGAAAAGAACTTTACTGTGCACACAAGTTGGGATCCGGACCAACTACCAACCCCAAAAAATAAGAACCTCATTTTTTACACTGATGGATCTAAGTTTGAAGGGGGTACAAGCTTTGTTGTGTACAGTACCAATCCTAGGAACAACGAAAAAGCCAGTCTAGAAAAGTATTGTAACATTTTTCAGGCTGAAGTACAAGCTATTACCATATGCGCAAACATCAGCATAGAAAAGAAGCTGCTTAATCGAGATATGCACATTCTCTCAGACAGTCAGGCAGCACTGAAAGCGTTTAACGCTTTCAGTAGGTACTTCATCGAGACTGGTCAAGGAATGCAAATCCAAGCTTCAAACCTTGAGCCATGGAAAGACAGTAAAATTATGATGGATTCCAGGTCACCTAGGTATTGAAGGAAACGAAAAAGCGGACAAGCTCGCAAAAGAAGCAGCCCGTAATGAAATGACCGGTCCAGAACCTGGTCTAAGCATTCAGAAAAACCAAGCCCGCTTAGCCATTAATGAATGGGTCAATACCGCACACCAACTAAGGTGGAGAAACTACAATCAAGCAACACACTGCAAAAGATTCCTAAAAGCGAATCTACAAACCACCAAAATCCTGCTGAGACTGACCAGAACTCGAATCAAGCAAGTAGTCAGTCTACTAACAGTCACTGGAGCATTCAGAAAATTTATGCACAAGATCAATATCTATAGAGATGAACCTGTTTGCAGGCTATGCCAAGAGGATGATGAAACAGCCTAGCATATCCTCTTTGAATGCCCAGCATTAGAGCGTAAAAGACACCAACTCTGTTGGAGCCTTAACTCTATTGAGAACCGCAAGCTAGTAGGGGACATTGCAAGTCTAGTAAAAGATACGGATGTCGGCCTGCTAACCTGAAAACTCCCGACAATGCAGAAAGCCCAAAGGGCTGACGTGCGCATGTCAGAAAAAGACAGTCGTGGAACCTAAATCTAATCTAATCTAATCTACATGCCAAAGCAGCTTCATACAAAACACAGATTGACAGAATAAAAACTACGCTTGACGACAACAGACAGCACCAAAGAAAACTAATACAGCAAAGATGGGAAAGGCAATGGACAGAAACGAGTAATAACAAACTGTGCAGCGTAAAAAATGATGTACATAAATGAACTGATGGCAACAATCTAAACGGAAAGACGAAATAGTAATAAACAGGCTTAGAATAGGACACACGAGATTAACGCACGAACATCTGCTAAAGAAAGTTGTAGAACCCCTATGTGATAGCAGCACAGTACCTTTAACAGTGGAACACCTTTTATATACCTGTACTAAATTACAAGCACCAAGGGCAATATATGCAATTAAAAACAATATTAGTGAAGTTTTACAAGTGCATAGTCTGCAAACAGATTCATCTCTATAAATATTGATCCTGTGCATAAATTCTCTGAATGCTGCAATGCCTGTTAGTTAATCTTTTAGAATTTTTAAAACGTACAATTTTGTTTAATCTACGAGTATACATATATAAAGGAAAGTCACACCCCAACTAATCAACGCAGAGCCGTAACCACTGGTACTACGAAGTTGAAATTTGGGTGGAAGATTCAATTTGCTACATAAGGTAGTGCTAAGAAGGGATTTTTTGAAATTCTACCGATAAAAGGGTGAAAAGGGGTAAAATGTGTTTTTACGAATTCCTCAATATCTCTTACACCCGATGAGATATCGACTTGGTGGTTACTTGCAAAGATTTTCAATGCAAATGCCTAGGAACATTTTTCAGGATTTTGCCCTAATCAACCCCTAAAGATGTAAATGTAGATTCGGGGTGATTTAAAGAACCCTTCGTATCTCCTACGTTTCTTGGGTTAGAACATTCTTTTTTGGCATATACATGTATTTTTAAAATATTTAAAAATTGGTTTAAGGGATTTTAAAAAAATTTCCCCCCAAGGGGGTGAAAAGGGGTAAACTGTGTTTTCACGAATTCCTCAATACCTCTTAGACCCGATAAGCTATCGACTTGGTGTTTGCTTGCATAGCTATCCAAGGCAAATGTCTAAAAACGTTTCAGGATTTGGCCCTAATCAACCCTTAAAGGTGCGAATCTGCATTCGGGGTGAATTACAGAAACTCTTGTATCGCCTGTGTTTGTTGAGTTAGAGCATTCTTTTTTGTTATATAGATGTGTTTTTCAAATCTTTAGAAAGGGGTTTTAGGATATTTTGACTATCATCCCTAAGGTGGCAAAAAGGGACAACTGAAAAGGGGTAGGGGGTTAAAATGATTAATTATTTCCACTCTGGGTTAATTTCAGGATAAAACGGGCTGAAATAATTTTTAGAAATTTTAACCCTAAGGGACGAAAAGGGGTAAACTGTGTTTTTACGAATATCTCAATATCTCTCAGAATAAAATGGAAGAATTTCTGAAATTCAATCTCCCTGTGGTGGAAACAGGTATCCTGCTATAATTTATGAATACAACATTTACTAAGTACATATATTTTTGATTTTATCTCATTGTTATACTAAAACTATAGTTTTATCAATCTATACAAGGGTAACGGCAATTACATACATATTTCCAGGGGGTACATAAAGAATAAAAGAGTTAGGGAAAACTTTTTTCGAAAGAATATTGTTTCCTTTTTACCAACAATATTGTTTTGCAGCCTTTGTTAGTTTAGCGTATTGAGTGAGGGGAAGAGGGGGAGGGGGGTTCAGAATTCATTTAAGATTTAGAAGAAGAAACAAACATTTGTAGTCCGTACGAAGAACGGGCATCTTGCTAGTCTGATATAATATAATAATGTAATCTATGTATAGAGGTGCTACAATCCCCAACAGTTGTAGCACCGTAATAACATTAATAAAAATAGGGACTTAAACAGGTTATATAAGTTCGAAAAGATTAAGAAAGCAAGAGTAAAGGGAGAAAGTTATGAAAACTACAAAACAACTGTTGTTAATAGAAAGACAATGGGAGAACCTTGCAGGTATGTTGATAACCTCAAAATGTGTTATGGGTTGATCTGTACAATACCCCTTTTATTCGTACCGTTGTAAGAACAAATGCTTCATGAAAATACTCGATGGACACAAAAACGAGATTTTTAATAAATTTTACGTCTTCGATACAAAGAGTGAGCAAGATGCTTAGTGGCAAGCATTGATTGCATGTACTGGAGTTACACGTAGACGCCCAAAAACTGATGCACGTTTTGTAAAAACACATTTCAATAGCTATAGGTGTTCCATTTCTTCAAGCTCAGGAATATTTAGTGTTTGTAAAAAAGTATTTGCGAGAGTACATGGCATAACAGATAATCGTATTCGGAGATTAACCCATCTCCTTTCTAATTGATCTCCACCAAAAGACTAGCGAGGCAAGAAAACTCCCTCTCAAAATTTGGGGAATTTGTGAAAGCTATAGAAGATGATATAATCGTACGTTCATTTCCAGTAAAAATGCTGACTATACAGGCCGCGAATATCACTATTTGAGCGAAAAGTTAGATATAAAAAAAATGCATGAATGTTTTGTAGCTCAATCTAAACGTACCGTCGTAAAATATAGTTTTTATCGCAAAATTTACAAAGAAAGATTTAGCCTTAGAGACTCTGTATATTAAGATTAGAGATGGGACATACAAGTGATCAATGATGATAGGTTGGAACCTTAGAACAGAAAATAGACAGGAAAGCGCATTTCTTTTAACTTGGTTGTAACATCTAGGCGACAGAAACGGCCATTTTGATAACCCATGTATGACTAATGAGGTGTGATACCGGTTTGACAGTTGTGGGTTTTAGTTAGTTTGAGACTAATTTTGGCTGTTCTCAGACCCCAAATACCAGGACTTTGGGCATTACATTCCATTAGTAAGTATTAATATTACTTTTCACTTCAAATAGAGAGATAATTTCTCTGAACATGTCACTTGTCATACGTACTTGTACACAACAATAGTCATGGGCATAGAAGGGAACGTATAGTGGGGTCATTATTTGTAATCACACAATCTGAGGAAGCAATTTAAATTACAGACAGTGACTGAAGTCACACAAACTCGCATGTAGTCATAAATCACATAGTGTAAAGTGCACTTAATAAAACTGTTGAAATTGTTTGCTGCACATGCACTCTCTCGATATGATACGCCCCTGCCAAAAGGAAACAACCATCCGCCATTTTAAAAACCCATCGCGGTCGCACGGATTTCTTATAAATGCGGCTTCCTGTCTATTTTCTGTTCTAAGGTTGGAACCAATTTCCGTGGCCTGCTGAATTGTGTGACAAATGTCAAAGTGACAGCCGGCCATGGAAATTATTAATGTCATTTGACATTTGTAGTTTTTGTTGTAATTACAAGTGGCATTCTCTTTATGTGATTTTTTATTAGTGCATTCATTCATTCATTATCTTCTTTAACCTTTAGTAATATGGCTAGAGCGGAAAAAGAGAAAGAAAACAAAGTAACAATCTTCTTCTTAAGGTGCCGTCTTCTTTGGAAGATTGGCAATCATCATGATTATTTGCGTCTTGTTAGCTGCTGCTCTGAAAATCTGGTTTGTTGAGCAATTGAACCATTCTCTTAAGTTGCGAAGCCACGACATTCTTCTTCGTCCAATGCTGCGTTTTCCTATAATTTTGCCCTGTATAATAATGTGAAGTAGCTGGTATCTCTTTCCTTTCATTACATGCCCTAGGTACTGGAGTTTGCGTTTCTTTATTTTATCAGTTAGTTCTAATTCCTTTGATAGTCTTCTTAGGACCTCGTTGTTGGTAACTCTGTCAACGTATGATATTCTGAGTATCCTTCTGTAGAGCCACATTTCAAAAGATTCTACTTTTTTTGTCATTGCTTTGTTCAGTGTGGCGGCTTCTATACCATACAACAGGATACTGAATATAGGTATAATATTTTAACATACGTATTTTAAGGTCTATGTTTAAGTTTCTATTACAGAAGAATTGTTTCATTTTTATAAACGTGCTACGCGCGATTTCGATTCTTGTTCTTACTTTCTTTGAAGAATCATTATTGCTGTTGATCATGGTTCCTAAATATTTGTTATTCATATACTCTTTCTATGGTTTGATTGTCCACATTCAGTTGAATGTTGAGTTCTGGAGACTTCGTAAAGATTAGGAGTTTTGTTTTATTTAAGTTTAGGTCTAAGCCGTATTGTTTACTTACTGTGTACACTTTCCTCGTATAGAGCTTCTCTCATAATGGCTTCTGAATACATATTAAAGAGTAGTGGGGAAAGAATACACCCCTGTCGTACTCCTCTCTGAATTTTAAGATTTTCTGAAAGTGTACTATCAATTCTAATGTTTGCCTTTTGATGATAGTAAATATTTTCAATGATTTTGATGGCTCGTGTGTCTATTTGTTTTTGCTTCAGTATTTGCATAAGTTGGTCATGTCGAACTCTATCGAATGCCTTTTGATAGTCTAGGAAGCATGCGTATACTTTTTTATTAACATCTAAACATCGTTGCGTTAGTACGTTTAAGCTAAATAATGCCTCTGTGGTGCCCACCCCGTTGCGAAAACCAAACTGTGTATCACTTATGTCCCTATCCAGTTTTTCATATATCCGGTGATGTATAATTTTTAGGAGTACTTTTAGCGTGTGACTCATCAAGCTTATAGTTCGGTGATTGTTACAAGTTTTTATAGTTAGTTTTTTTCGGGATTGCAATCAAGATCGACACTAGCCATTCTTCAAGTATGTCTCCTGTCCTATAAATTGAATTAAAAAGTTCTGTAAGTATATTTATATTGACATCGTTAAGGAGGTTCCATAATTCAACCGGTAATTCGTCTGGACCAGGAGTTTTTCATTTGCTATATCTGGGCCACTCTCTGTACTTTCTTCTATTACTGATGTCTGTTGTCTGTCATCTTGAAATAACCCTTCAATATAATCCTTCCATCGTTTTAGTTTTTCTTCCGTGCCCAGTAAAATGTTCCCATTATCGTCTGTTAGTAAATTTGTTTGGTTTTTGTATCCACCGACAAATTATTTGATTATTTTTGTGTATGTTGAATGAATCGCCTCTTTAGCTTTTCTTTGAATTTGATAGTGTATTGTTTTGTATCTTTGCATAGCTTTGTTTTTAGCTGCTCTTCTCTCTTGTATTAAGTTTAATATTTCTTGGGTCATCCATTCTTTTTTCTTATTTTCTTCAGTGTATTTTAGTTCTTCTTTGCTTATTTCAAGTACTTTGTTCTTGATATTCTTCCATTTATCATTTACGTGTTCTTCTGCTACATTGATGTTTTGTATTGCCTGTACTTTATTATTAATTTTTTCTTTTATTTTGTGTTTGATTTCAATGTCCTTAAGTCTTAAAAAGTCGATTTTGTTGACCTTCTGATGTTTTTTTACTCGTTTTAAACTGAATTTAAAGGTTGCTACTACCGGGTTATGGTAGATTTTATACTGTTTCTATACCTTCTTCCAGTCATAATATAATCGATTTGATTTTTGACTATTTTCCCTTCTGTGTCTTGGGGTGACATCCAGGTATATAACCTTCTAGGGGGCAGTTTATATAATGTATTGGTCACAACCATTTCTTTCTCTTGAACAAATTGAACTAATCGTTCTCCTCTTTCGTTACGTTCACCGAGTCCGTAGTCTCCTATTAGGTCTTCACATTTCCCTTTGCTAATTTTGGCATCTAGGTCTCCCATAATGATGATGACCTCATGTTTCTTCACAGCCTTTAATATTTTATCTATTTGATCGCAGAATTCTTCTACTTCGTTATCTTCGCTTGTCGATGTTGAAGCCTATACTTGTAATATATTTATCTTTACGTTTAGTTTTTGTGTTTGTAATTGTAATAGCATTACTCGTTCTGAGAGGGGAGTGAAGCCGACTACTGATCTGTTGGTGTCTTTGTCTACTAGAAAGCCAACTCCATGTGGATGTTTTTGTTGATCACTACTGCCCGAAAAGTAGAAGGTCTCATTGTTGGTGGGGCATTTACCGTTATGTGGCCATCTGACTTCACTGACACCTAATATATTAATATTTAGTCTACTCATTTCTATTTCTAGGTTATGTAATTTACGCTTTTGGCATTCCAGGTATCAATTTTTAAGCTCCTTGGTATAGCGCTATCCAAAACCGTCCCCTCCGGAGATCCGATTAGGGGACTATTAACTCCGGGATATTTAACTTAGCCATGATGATTTGTACTAGAGATATCCATAAGAATCATTAATGTAGTGGTTTCCCGTTGCCTTCTACATTCCCACGCCGTTGACTATTTCAAGTTCATCCGCCTTTAGGAGAGATTTCTCACCCCATGGGCAAAGAGAGTGCCCTTACCTGTGTTTGCTTCTCCACCCTCAAGAGGCTGTTGGCTATACACAGGGGGGTCGCTTATACCGGCGATCACTCGGTCTGCTTGGTCGGGGACTGCTTATTCGTCAAGTATATCTGCTTATTTTGCAGCTGACCTCTATATCTAGAGGTCATTCACTATCTGCCACCTGTGACGCCACTGGTAGCCTGCAGCACAGCCCCAGCAAAGTAACAATAGGTTACAGCAAAATTTTTATAAATAGGAAGCAACGAGGTTGGGACAACAGAGCAGGCAAAATATTAAATGTTTCATAACAAAAAAGCTTAACAAACTAGCGAAACAAATAGCACAGAAAGAATTTAAGCCTACATACGCTATGAATAAATTCAGTAAAAAATTTGTAAAAGGCTTTACCCAGAACTTCCCTCGTCGACATTGTGACACTAAATAATTTTAAAAATAAAATTAAGTTAGGAGGAAAAATATCTTCACGTTTCTAATAAATTAAATAAATTTTCAAATAAAAAAATTCTTTACTGGAGGGATATGAACCGCGGCGCTTGCGACTGCGAACAAAACGCTTTGGCCAATTTCTAACAGCGCTATGGAGCCCTGTTAATACCGTTCCATTTTAGTAGGCTTAAGCTTCACGCCGGGCATGACTTCGTTTCATGTGCGAAATGCGTTTCAACTAAATCAGGCAATGGAAAATTAATTATATTTTTTATATCAAAAAGCCAATGCAGATAATTCTTTCGCTAAAAATTCATTGATTCTTTCTGACACATTTCATACGCTGCGCTGGATGTATTGCAATGGCTTATGAGATATTGTTGTGATATGATTGATAAATAAATTCAATCAAAAGTCCACCACACAAATTATTTTTTTAATTTTGTAAAAATCAAACTTCGACTGATTAATTTCTGGGTTCGCCGATTTATAATATTTGCTATAGTAGTTTGCCCTATATTGATAATGCATCCATCTGTTGATAATAAATTGCTAGCTGAGATAAAGTACACATGAAACTCAAAACCTCAGGTCTTGGGTTCCCAACTTCAATCGAATTTTAAAAACTGGCTCGGACGCCACTGCAAAAGTGATTTGAAATTTAATTCAAACCGTACTGCGCCGGTGCAGATAAATTGACAGATAAACTGACCCACATAATTCAACTTACGCTGTCCGCCTGCGTTTTGAAATGAATTGTTAAAAGGTTTTAATGAGCAATTTGATCAGGTAAGTTTTTAATTTCGAGCCTTCAATCGGCGTCACTAAGCTCTTTTGTTTTCCAGGCTAAAACCGCGATTAACTTGTTCCAAAAGAACGCTTCCATGCAATTGTTATTCTTAACCTCAAAATTCGGACTTAAAATAGAAATCCTGAAGACGTAGCTGCTCATGGACAGGAACAATAGCTGGATTTCGGTTCCGCAGCTCATGTTTTAGGTAAAGTATCACTTTCCCTGCTTTTTGCGCCGATTAATTTTGGCAAATGCACTAACCTCACTTTCTTTCGGATGCTGCCTTCGGAGACCTCTTCTATGGTGCCTGCGCTGTTTGTTGAGCCCCCTGTATGGTGAGACAGATGTGCGGAGTCTTGTAGACCTCGGCCGGACCTGCTGGTACCCTATATCAGCCTCTGGAAAACCGCAGAACACTTGCTCGGGATGCTGGAACGACTGCCGTTGGAATCGGAGGAGGTGGCCGACGAAAATTAATTTTATAGCGTAGAAATGGCCACCTTTACTGTCACTGATGCAGCACAAATTTCTCTACACACTGGTGATATTTTAAACTCAATATTTTTATGTTTACTATGAAAAAACATAATAAATTAGTAGAGCAAAAACTGGCATGTCAAGAATAATTTTATTTTCAATTGTTTGTGGCCAAGCTTCTTATAAACAATAAAGCATTTAAATTCGAATTGACAGGATATAAACTGGGTACAAATTAACAACTTCCAACAATAAATTCAAATTTTACAATACATTTTGTGAAATTTCTTACAACTAAAATAAATGTTTTTCAAATTCTTCTTTAAAAACGTCTCTTAGCGCCACTCACTTCGTTTTATTATAATTGTCTTGTTAGTAGAGAGGCCAAACTAAATTAACTCGTCAAATAACGATTTTCGTGGGACTCAGTAGGTTTATACCGACAAGTGGTATCTTCTTATTCGGTGGTGTTTCCTGAATATGAAAAACCATGTTGTCGCTTTCTCAGCCTGTGGAGTGAGGAGCTATGACGTCACAAAGGTGACCATTCTTGGTTCCAGGTTTCAGTACAGAAAACCAGGTTTAACCCAAACATCCAAAAAGAAAGTTCTACCCAGCAGCAAACTGTTTAGTACCCTCCTCTTAGTAAGTGGTATAAAGTTGCGCTTTGGGTTTAGGCGGGAGGGGGTGGAAAGCTAGAAAGGTCGTAAAATGGTAGGTTTCAACAGTTTTTCGCGAATATCTCGTTAACTATGAGGTTTAGCGCAAACTTTATCTTATACAAAATTAATCTATATTTAATTTACAATAAAAATGGTCTTATGCATTTTTGACTTCTAGACAAGAGTTACGGAGATATTGAGGGGGCAATGATGTCATTATTTTGTAGTTAGCTTGGGATTCACCGTAATCACTTGAAAGGGAGTATGTTTCGTTATAAAAAGTACTTAGTAACGCATCATTAACATAGGAACATTTGTATGTGTGTAAGTATGTATGTACGCCTATGTGTATGAATCTCACAATATATCTACATTGCTCCCCTCCTTTGTCGTTTTTATCTTCATTTTGCCTATTTTTCCTTATAGATAATTCATCATATCGTTTTCCTCTTTTCCATTTGAGCTTTTATAATTAAAGCTACTTAAATTACCTCCATATTTTGTCATATTTTCCTAAAAATATAAAACCATGTGGATAACATTGAAACAAGGTTGACTACAAACTTTATCTAATAAGCTTTAATACAAAAAATAATGGCCATTTTTTTTCTTCACAATACATGCTTTTCAGTAAATTCAATGTTCTTCAATGGAAAGTGGTATGTACAACGTACATGGTAGTTACATAGTAATAAATTACAGCAATCAGTAACCTAAAAATCATTAAGCTCTTTTTCATGTTGAAGATTATCTTCATCGATGCCGTCGTCAATAATTAGTGCATCTCTGTTGGTGCACCTATGTCTGGAGCAATTCTTGCACATATTTGAGCATTTCTAGCCACTCTGACTATGCTCACAGTGCAAACAATGAGGGAGAGCAATTTTTCAGGATCAGCTGCCTTTGTGGTTGCAACTGGACGCAAATAACCCCCAATCCTTTTCCAACCCCATTTTAGTGAATCTTTATTGACATTGAGCCATTGCTGCACTTGATGGTAAACTCTATAAGAGTGTTGTTGTCCAGCTGCTAAAGTGGGGGAAAGTACAACCAACCTCAAATTTGTGTGTACAGGCTGCTTTGCGATGGTCTGAAAGTAAAATTGATGGCGCAGAGTATCCAAATTATCTGCATTTGTTGATGCAAATATCGAAAGGAAGAAATGGTTCTGCCTTTGGGTTGTTAAAAGTCACAGCTTTGTGTAAAGCTCCTTGTCACTTTGCACTTTTTCAGAAGGCGTTATATTTCCCTTTCTATAAATTGAAGAAACGGTATCACATCCGGCGAAAGTATAAGCTGTCAAGGGAACATCCTTCATTTCCCCGATACCTCGCTGTATGCACCAGTGCAGTAAACTTTTTCTTCTTGGTTACCTTTCTTCGGTACAATCATCTTCAACTGTTTGTTGGCTTGAGCATGAACAACCAACAAGACCAATAAATCGGTGTCATTGGCAATTACGATAGCCTCTGTTTTCTTCTTTGATTCGTCAATTGCTGTAAAAACGATCTTGATGTCAGCACCACCTTCTGCCTAAATCACTTTGCAGCCAGCTTGCTGTTGTGTACAGTGATTAGAGCAATCAGTTGCATCTTGTTTTTAGTATTAGTTAGAAATTTTGCTTTTCCAAGAGTGACATTAATTCCATCTTCCACTTTCACTTCAACATGTGTAGTAGTGGATGATCTGCGCAAATGTCGTCTTTGGTGCTGGGTGCTTCACCATAACCATCTCGCTTCCCCACTTCCTTGAACCCTTTATATAATACACTTGGAGAGAATATTACGAGTTCATAGGCGTAATTTTTGAATTTTTGCCAAACAGAAAAAGTTACATACTTACCCCCTCCATATCTCCGTAATTCTTTACTGAACTGCAAAAATGCATAAGACCATTTTTATTGTAAATTAAATGTAGATTAATTTTGTATAAGGTAAAGTTTACAGTAAACATCATAGGTAACGAGATATTTGCAAAAAACCTGCCATTTTACCACCTTTGTGACGTCATAGCTCCTCACTCCACAGGCTAAGAAAGCGACAACAGGAGTTTTTCTACTGAGGAAACACCGCTAATTACGATGGTATCACTTGTCGGTATAAACCTACTCAGTCCCACGAAAATAATTATTAATTCTCTTGGCCTCCCTACTATGTAGCGCACATCACTCTATTGATTAACTATTCAAACTAACTTTGTTCATTTCCTGTTAATGTGTGCTCTTCTTCAATAATTAAATAATGTGTCCTTTTCCCCAACTTTTATATTAATCTTGGTTGCATGTTCTATTTCAGAATTTTCTTCTGGATTGTGCTCTATTGCACCATGATCCATTCATTTATCCTCTTCTCTTACCTTATTTTAAAAAGCTCATAACACACGTCTTTATGTAAATATTATTTTAATAGCTAACGCTTCATTTTAAGCTGTTCATATTTTGAACTATTGTGCCAGTTTTAACAAAATTTAGGTTCGGTTTCTACATTGCCCAAACCTTTTATATTATGTTTAAAATTATTTTACTGACACCAATACATGAAAATTGAGCTTCAATATTTTTCTATTAATTCAATTACTTTCAATGTTAATGGCCAAGTTTCGCCATTGTGGTTATAATTTGCTAATTATACTGAATTCTCCAGTTGTATGCATTACCTCAACTCTGTGCTTTAGTGACAGTATTTTTAATTTCTTTGTATTGCTACCAGAGCTGAGTAGAGGGCTAAATACCACTGCAGTATATATACACTTACCTGTAATCGTTTCCAAAATACGTCGATGCTAAAGTTTATCCCGCAAAAATTCCCCGTACCCTTTATTTAAACAATTCCTATAGCAGTTGTTAAAAGTAATTGTGAGAGCAATTTGATATCATCTGAATGTAGAAAGGATAAGCTTTCCACTAGTTAAGAATCATCGAGAAATATTCGGAACTAAGCTTGTAAATGCTATGTATGCATAAAATTCCTCTATTTTCAGCGTCAGCTTCGCGAAAAGATTGGCTCATTATGCGGCTCTCGGCCTAAAAATCAAATTAAGTTAGGAGTAAAAATATCTTCACGTTTATAATAAATTAAATAAATTTTCAAATAAAAAAAACGTTACCGGTGGTTGAATTCGAACGGCAGGCGGACCGCGTGTGCAGCCCCAACGTTTAGTGCGATATCACAAGCTCAATTTCTACCTGAGCCACGGTGGACAGGCCTCTCCAATTTCTCCGTCGCAACTATATCTAGTAACGCGCTAATTTGTGACTTGTTTTTGTATTGAAAAACATGTATTCTATATCTATTCGCTCCCATTTTTGGTAAAAATAGAGCTTGCACTATGTACAAATTATTACTTGTATCTATTACTAAGTTGAATGAAAAATGAACAAAATTGTATTTTTTAAGGTGCTCACCCTGTATATATTTGTATGAAATTGTACCTGTTTCATTCCAGGTATATATATATAATGCGTATGCAAAATATTGTCTTCCTCCAACCAATATATTTTGAGTTATACCGCCTTCAGACAAACAGACAGACAGACAGACGGAATTGAGAAAACCTCTTTTTCGTCATCTAGGGACCCTGAAACGTGAAGATCTAGAGAAATCTCGGAAGGTGATTTTTTCGTGATTACAATACTAAATACTTCCTTCGTCTTTCAGACGAGGGAAGTAATAAAAAACAACAGAGTAATATTAATATGAAGTTAGTCGCATGGAATGCGACGAAAGCTTAAATCAGAACGTTTTGTTATCCAATACTACGCACTGTTGCCTGTGAGTTAATAGTATCGAAAGCCTTGAAGAAATCCAATAGTATTAATACCATAAGATTACCAGCATCGCTCGTTCTTAAAATATCATCTGTGTTGTTTAACAATGCAGAACTGCAATTGAAACTGCGGCAAATACCTGACTGATAATCAGGTAATAATGAGTTAACTTCCAAATATTTCCTGATTTGTGAGTCCATAACTTTCTCAAAAATTTTCTATAGTACCGGTAGTATGCTAATTGGCCTTAAATCCTACCTCAATTTTTTCCAGTTTTTATTTCCTTTTACAATAAAGGAAGTATTGGATTCGCCCCAAAAATTCGAAATTGAGTTTTCAACAGATCTTCACGTTTTAGAGTCCCCTGAACCCAAAAAAACATATTTTTTTCATTGGTCTGTCTGTCTGTGTGTGTGTCTGTGTGTCTGTCTGTCTGTGAACAGAATATCTCAAAAACGAAAAGAGGTATGGCGTTGAAACTTCATATATAAGTTTTGTGTACTATGTAGATGAGACAGCAAGCTTTTGAAGAAAATCGCATAACCGGAAGTAGGTGTTTACTCTTGTGATTTTTCAGTTTTTTTCGATTTTTCCAAAAAAGGCTCTAACGATTTTTTTTAAACTTTACATTTTTATTACATTTTTAATGTGTATTGATGTGAGATAGGTGATTTTCCAGTTGAATACTTCTAAAGTAAGTTTCTTTTGTTTCTTTTTCTATTTTTTTTATTAACTCTTATTTTAAATAAAACACCCGGTATAGTATTACATTTTTGAATTCACCTTAAAATTCTAGAGAAAATTTGTCTCTTCAACTAACGCTCTATTTTGTACCGTTTTTGTGGAATCTGTAATTTTTTGAAAATTTTTGACAAATAGTTAAAAATTAAAAATGAAATTTTTGACTAATTATAAGATCACTGTAAAAGGAAGTTGTGTGAGTGTATCACACCAGATTTTTTGTTTTAGTTCGATTCGTTCATGTAACGGTCCTATCAGGACCTCTTTAAGATCTTTTTTCAACTAGTACGTGGTCTATTTGGTTGACATGTCTTACGTCTGGGGACATCCAGGTTCTTTTGTGTATTTCTGTGTGCTCGTAATATGTGCTCTTGATTATCATGTTTCTTTCACTCGTGAATTCTATTAATAGTCTTCCGTTTTTATTACTTAACTAACTTGTGATTGCTGTGTGGCCCGATCGTTGGTCTGTACATGCTATCTTCCTAATTGTGCGTTTATGTCACCAATTATCATTTTTATGTCGTATTTCGGTATGGTTCCATAAATATTTTCGAATTATGCATAAAATTGCTCGTTAACTTCCAGCACCGCTTCTTCTGTTGGCGCAGGTACAATTATTTTTCATTTACAATACTTATTTTTTGGTAGTTGCCTCAAATTCTTATCATGCATGGTGTTTCCGATACTGGTATCAAGTGCATTAATGCTGGTCTCAGTTTTTTTAAAACAGAAATACCCCTAGTAAGCTGGCTCTGTTTCCACTGTTAAATAAAATATAATCTTCTGTCCGTTACTTCATTCCTCATTAATTTGGTTTCTTGTAAGGCGGCAATGTCCACACAAAATGTATTGATTTCCTTAACTAAATGTTTTAACGAACCCTCCGCATTAACCTCTCTTACATTCCACGCGATTAACTTTATATTAATTTTGCTCTGTTTTTTTTTACTGAATTTATTCATAGCGTATGTAGGCTTAACCCTGCAGTGGTCGCGCCAAGTCTCACAGACCCGATGGATACGTTATTGAGTGGGAATTTGTTAAAGGTGGTGTAAGAGGGTTGTGCGTCTAGGTACCTTCAAATTTTTCGACTTAGTTGCTTCCCGATAATCGGCATAAGCACAGTTGTTAGTGTTCGTGAGTTATTTGGAAAAAACTCTGTGAAACTTGGCGCGATCATTTACGTTTGTGAATTTTTTTTGTCTTCTCCACCAGAAATCCATATAAGTAGAGAAGAAGTAGCTGAAACTTCTTCAGACCATCCAGTAGATGACGCTAATAACCCCACAATTAAAAAACGTTGCTTTTTCCAAAAAAGTAGGAAAAAAAATCGTAAAAAAATTGTGTTTTCGCATGCAGGGTTTTTGTGCACTGGTTGTGCATCTTTGAACCAAAATGACGAAAATGTATATAAAAAATTAAAATCTTGAAATTCATCAGAGGCTGTGTTTACTATTATGAAATTAGCATGATCTACAAAAACCTTTGAAAAATAGATAAGAATAAATAGAATAGTATTTTTTTAATGTTAGCAGTAACTAAAATATAACTGAAAATCTTAGTAATAGTAAATAAACATCTCATATTAAAATTTATTCTCATATAAATGGTTCTTAATTTTTGGGTCTAAGAGACTTGGCGCAATCAGAAGTGTCATGAAACTGGGCGCGACCACTGCAGGGTTAATTTTTTTCCGTGCTATTTGTTTGGCTAGTTTGTTATGCTTTTTTGTTCTGAAACCTTTAATATTTTTCCTGTTCTGTTGTCATAACCCCATTGTTTCTTATTTATAAAAAAATTCCTGTAACCTATTGTTACTTCGTTTCCTTTGTCTTTTTCCTCTCTAGCCATGTTACTATCTTGCATTTTTCTCTCTTCCTGGGTCAAGTCGTCATCAATGCATTTATTCGTGCTTTTTAATTTCGATAGGTTTTTCATTTCATTTTTCCTTCCCAGTTCTCAACCTTTGCCACTATGGAAGATTGAAATGTATTTGTTCTTACTGTCTATGCAGAAACAATCTTTTTCGAGTACTGTAGGGAAATGAACTGCATTTCTAAATACAAAATTGTTTAAAAAAGTGATACTTTTCAGCATAGTAACACTTTTCTGTATATCAACGGTAAATCGTTTAGCAGAGTGGTACTTTTCTACATAGCAACACTTTTCTGCATAGCAACGCATAGTTTAATTTTGAAATGCACAGTATTTCACATGATTTTTGATATTTTTATATCAAACGTTCTAGACATTTCCCTGCAACACGTGAGAAAACTGGTTTTGCATGTTCGGCGCGTTTTTAAACTCGGCTTCGCCTCGATCAAAAGGTCCGCGCCGTGCACGGAAAAATCATAATTTTCTCAACTTGATGTAGAATATACTATAGCCGTTACCCCAATTCTGTTTTTAAAAAAGCATAAACTCTCTCTTTTAAATTTTTTTATGGCAATTAACATCTTCTGTCTGTCTGTCTGTTGGCGGTATAACTCAAAAACTATTTGTCGGAGGAAGATGATATTTTGCATACACATTATATAGTGTGTCTGCTTAAGTTCGCACGATATGGAAAACTTTTTTATTATTAATTTTACGAAAAAAAGTTATTCTTTATAAAAAGTTCTACATGATCCAAAGCTTAAAATGCAATTTTCAGATATCATTTTTTTAAGCCGTATACGAAGAATGTCAAAAAATATGAATTCTGCTCAAGAGTCAAGTACCTTTATTTGTGACAATATCGAAAATTGTTATTAAGAAAAGTTTATTAGAATTGAAAACTACGTTCAAATATCGAATTACACCTATCTACGATAAAAATCAGGTTTTGTATCTGTTTTCCATATGAAACAACTTAAAAAAATGTGAAAAATAACAAAACCTGATTTTTATCGTAGATAAATGTAATTAGACATTTGAACGTAGTTTTCGATTCTAACCAACTTTTCTTAATAACAATTTTCGATATTGTCACAAATAAAGGTACTTTACTCTTGAGCAGAATTCATATTTTTTGACATTCCTCGTATACGGCTTAAAAAAATTATATCTGATGATTGAATTTTAAGTTTTGGACCATGCAAAGCTTTTTATATAGAATAACTTTTTTTCGTAAAATTAATAATAAAAAAGTTTTCCATATGGTGCGAACTTAAGCAGACACTGTATATACGTCGCATGAAACCGTGAAAAGTTCAGACAAAATTTTGTTTATTTTTGCATTAATTTTAAAATAGAAGGAAGTAATAATTTTCAGATAGGTCAGGCTTTATATTTGCCGAAATAGGACCGGATAATGTCACAAAAGAGTAAAAATGTTTCAACAATAAGACCGTTTCGTTAACTAGAGGCGTGCGCCGCACTCATTTCAATAAGGCTGGATGGCACAGTTTGACTTATCGATGCGGTAACGGTCGCTATGCAGATGCGGCGGGTTCAAAACCCAGCGGGTTACATTTTTTTAAAATTTGCAAATTGAGCTGATTCGCGCAAGGGAAGTTCGGTGTAAACCCATTTACAGATTTTTTTATTTTCTCGGCGGTAGACCTTTGCCTTATTTATGTTACCGACCTTCGCTATCAACAGCGGTCAACGAAACTGCCTTGTTCCACTGCAATCGTTCTTAAATTTATTCTTTTCATCTCTTAATTAGTATTTTTTGCTGTTATCACTACAAAATAAGCTCCACTCATTAATTAAATCTTTCTGGATTATCATCACAGTCGTGTTTTTCACGGGATAAACCCCAAATTTTTTTGAGAAATTATAACTTTAACCCTCCGCCGCACAAACTCCGTCTCTATCAAAATGTTACATTGGGAAAGATTAAATTTCATACTGCTGTATTAAGTGCAAACTTCCTTGTTTGAAGACAAGCCTATTAGTAGTCCAGGAAAATTACACAAAATAAAAGCTAAATTTCGGAAAAATTCCCGGAAAGCTGAATTTTGGTATGCGCCTTGATATTGTGGTTCTAAACAAAATGTCAAAAGTCCCCTGTGATCCGAGTGCCGCTAAAAATTTTACGCCAGGTCAAACGTCACCAAAACCAGTGTTTCGTGAATATCTCGTTAACGGTCACTTTTACCGAAAAATATTAATTAAAAAATTAGTAGCTTACAAATTTTTTTACAAAAAAGATATCAAGACTTTTATTTGTAAAAGTAACCGTTTTGGAGATAATTTGATTTACAATGTGCTTTTTTCATGTGGTGTCCCCAGTAGGCCTAATCCACGTTTATTTTTGTTTGAAAAAATGTTTATTTTTAAAAAAATTATTATGAACTTGTTCGTTAATCAATTTTGGATTCAAAACAGGAGTTATTAATCTCAATAATTAATATTCATCTTCAGACTCTATTTCAATCTGTATGCTTTCCTCTACTTCATCTTCTTCTTGTTCTTCTTCTGCTGTCTTCTGTATTTCCATAGATTCACTCAGAAAACGCGATAGACCTAAATCTTCAGTGGAGTCGCAATTATCGAAGTTATTTATATCGGGTGTTACATTTAAGCAAGACTGACCTTGGCAATTACCACAAACTGGTGAACAATATAAACTAACTTTTCTGCAGCCGCAGTTTAAGCTACAGCCCTTGGCGCAATTACAAAAAATCTGGTGTGATACACTCACACAACTTCCTTTTACAGTGATCTTATAATTAGTCAAAAATTTCATTTTTAATTTTTAACCATTTGTTAAAAATTTTCAAAAATTACAAATTCTACAAAAACGGTACAAAATCGAGTGTTAGTTGAAGAGACAGATTTTCTCTAGAATTTTAAGGTGAATTCAAAAATGTAATAATATACCGGGTGTTTTGTTTAAAATAGGAGTTAATAAAAAAAATAGAAAAAAAAACAAAAGAAACCCACTTTAGAAGTATTCAACTGGAAAATCACCTATCTCACATCAATACACATTAAAAATGTAAGAAAAATGTAAAGTTTAAAAAAAATCGTTAGAGCCGTTTTTGAAAAAATCGAAAAAAACTGAAAAATCACAAGAGTAAACACCTACTTCCGGTTATGCGATTTTCTTCAAAAGCTTGCTGTCTCATCTACATAGTACACAAAACTTATATATGAAGTTTCAACGCCATACCTCTTTTCGTTTTTGAGATATTCTGTTCACAGACACACAGACAGACAGACAGACAGACAGACAGACAGACAGACACACAGACCAATGAAAAAAAATATGTTTTTTGGGATCAGGGGACTCTAAAACGTGAAGATCCGTTGAAAACTCAATTTCGAATTTTTGGGGTGAATCCAATACTTCCTTTATAGTAAAAGGAAGTAAAAAGAGTATTCAGCAGAATGTATGGAGCAGGTGAAAGCCGAATTTGAATTGACTCCAAAATGTTATCCTGTAAACCTGGTAATAGACCCGATATAAATGTTGCCGAGCAGCACTAGATATTGGCGGAAGAATAGATAATGGAACTGGTTTTTTGAGCTGTGTAGATTTTACAAAATTTGAATATCTGTTGAGTATCAATAGATACTTCTTTTACTGGGGTCTTATACATAGCCAGAAGAAAACGAATTCCATTGTTGAAAATCACGTCTTGAGAAAATTCTGTCTTGTAACGAGCTTACTCCTGAGGACTGGGGATGAACGTTCAAGGATACCATTTTGGAGCCAATTTAAACTCGGCTTTCACCTGCTCCAGACATTCTGCTGAATACTATTTTTCGTATTTGCACCAAGGGTTGTAGCTTAAACTGCGGCTGCAGAAACGCTGGTTTATATTGTTCACCAGTTTGTGGTAATTGCCAAGGTCAGTCTTGCTTAAATGTAACATCAAATATAAATTATTTCTATAATTGCGACTTCACTGAAATGTAGGTCCATCGCGTTTTCTGACTGCATCTATGGAAATACAGAAGGCAGCAGAAGAAGAACAACAAGAAGAAGCAGATGATGAAAAGGAAAGCATACAAATTGAAATAGAGTCTCAAGAGGAATATTAATTATTGAGATTTAATAACTCCGGTTTTGAATCCAAAATTGATTAATGAACAAGTTCATAATCTATATATTTTTATGTAATGTAATGCACCACTTTAAGCTAGCCCTATATTATGTAATAATACTAGCTCCTATTACTACTGCATAACATTTATTATGTATTTGGTATTTTACTTAAAACTTGCCATTTATTAATGCAATGCCCTTTTTAATTAAATAATAATTCCTTTCAAATCAAGTTCTCTTATCTCAGGTGGTTCGCCAAATCAAGATCTCTTTTAATTTAATTTTAATATTGTAGTTAATGACATTTGCTGTCAAACCGATTTTCAAAACTCATCAAGCCAGGTATTGACAATTGTATATTATCTTGACACACATATTAATCAATTCACCTATGTAAGCACTATATCAAGTCCAATTTAATATTTTATTTTACTAATTATTATTTAAAATACTTTCATAAACTTGTTACACAAACCTTAATAACTTCTTTTGCTTTTTACTGTCAAAATCCAACCAAGAATGGATCCTGATGTCGACCGTCTGTAACACCTACTGCTCACGCTTCAAATGGTAACGCCTATGCTGATCAGGAAACTCTAGAACTGCATCCCTCTCGTCAACAACCCCTTTTGCTCCTAGAATTCAATCCTTCTTCCTTTCAAATGTTACCACCACACCGATTAGCTCCTGGTAAGTTCCAATATTATGATGTTCCAAATATAACCTTGGTCCTTTTACAGATAGTCCGACAACTCTAATAATATTCTCCAAATTATCCAAATCAAATAGTTACTTGTAAGCACTTCCAATAATCTCCTGTATGCAGGAACAAATTCAAATATCATCCAATAATATAACCATAGGTATTTGTCTATTTCCAATTAACTGTATTTGTATAATCTCTTCACCGATTATATTCTTCCAATAACTTCAATTAATATTTTCATATAACACACCACGTAGACTTGTTTAAAGCCCTTTTAAATTTGTATAAACCAAATAACAATACAAATTTAAGGCATTATTTTCTGTTTTTTATTGATCAAAATTTTTAATTTTCCATATACACGTCTGCTTTTACGAGTTGTTTTTGTAACTAATTAAACAAAATTTTCATTCATGTTAGATACAATTCTTATTGCACACTTATTTATTTTAAATATCCTATTATTACATGCTATTAATTCTTATCATTCTAACAAATACATTTGTCAATTGTAACCTTGGCTTGAACTTTATTAAAATTTTCTGTAACCATTAAATTAGTATATTCAATTAATATCAAAATCTCCTCTCTCATCGTCTCAATTAAATTTATTTATAATGTTTAAAATTTAACACCCATCAAGATTTAATCATAGCAATCTTCGAAATTTATTCGTTTTAAATATTTCTTTATTGTATTTGATTACACTGCCTCATGTATCATAACAATATATATAAATCAATCGCCGTGTGTTAGTAACGCAAAAACTCGAGAACTACTTGACCGATTTGGATGATTTTTCTCCCGAGGTGGTTTAGCAAAAAAGAAAATTCGGAAAATCCAAAGGCAAAGCCGGAAAATTGGAAAATATCGAAAGTGTGTTTTTCTATACACTGTACGACTTTTTATTTGCAGTCATACTTTTTATGATTGGAAACAGTTTTTTGGCTCCGCTTAATTGTTTCGCCAGTTACCAATTTATTTCGGGCCTAATCTGTATATTTTTATTTGAATTATAAATCCTTTGCATTTCAAATTCTTAAATTTTCCAAAGCAGCTTATTTTGTACTTGGATCGAGCTCCTTTCGTTTGAGCGATGCACTTTTAACCCGTGCTATCTCTTATCGCAGGCCGTTGTAATGCGAGCTTTCCTTTGGAAACGAAATTTTCCTCCGAGGCACTTGCTGTTCTCACCGGAGCCCGCCGTCACCGGCGCGGCTAAGGTTTGTTTGTTTAAGTCAAATTACGTGCGCTCAACCAATTTTTATGAGCATTGTGTTTTCAAGGGCTGATTATGATCAGCTCTTAATTAACAGTTTCATATCTCGGAAGCAAAGTTGTTAGCCTAATCTCATTTTCGACACCTGTTGGCGTTCTGCCTAGTTGCTGCCGCTTGAGGGTGCCTTCGCTACGATTACCGGTGCATCCACGGCGATTTCGACCAATGTGTGTAGCAGTTCACGACCAGCTTCTGTTTCACCGCAGTCTATGGACATCGATGTTAGTTTGCGCTAGCCCGGAATTATTTTTTATTATCTTCGATACCTGGAATTTATATTCTAAAACCGTTATTATTAACCAGAAAAGCTCAAATTCATACATTTTAACTTTTACGCATATATTTAATCATGATCAATATTTAAAGCTACAATTTTGATGTGTATTGACCCGTTGTTAAAGGTGCATTCACGCCTTTTTTATTTCAATAGCCTAAACAGAAAGGTTTTATGAAATTACTGAGGTATGCATATCCCACGATTGGTTTTGATGTTACAGTTAATTTAATAACCCGAAAGGGGGTTGTGATCTTTGTGCGTGTCACAGCCTTCATTTGACGTACACAGTTTTGTTATTACCTTATTTGCATTCTAATTATTCTGATTATTTATTATTGATTCTACAAGACCATTTATTAATTACCCAGGTCTGCGACCAAATGTTTTTCTTTAAAATAATGGGTGATTCTTATGTATTTTGGTGCTCTGAGTTCGGAAATGCCCTCAGTTTTTTCCCAGCACGTAAGCATTTTCCGCAAAATGCATTTTTCTGCGGGATTGCCTACCTTAAGGCGTATATTTATGAATATGCCGAAAAAAGTTGTTTTTCCTATTCGGCTTCATAGTTTTATATTAAAAACTATGAAATATGATAAAAATTAGTATATTTAACAGTATTAGTCAGCGTATGAATTATGGAAACCCATTACCTTAATAGTATGCAATTAAGGTTTATCGCTTTTCTTCGGTATTTTCAGATTCCAATGTTACTGTAATAAATGTTTTTGTTATTAAAAGTACATAAATAAATAGGAGAAATTCTTTCTGGTAATTAGCTTAATTGTGGTGAACATTATTGACAAATGAAACCTGGATTTTCCCATTGCCCTATATATACCCCTCGTAGTCCTTCGATTTGTTCATTTCAATTTAAATATTCTTAAAATGTCTTTCGAAATGTCTTCAAGAACTTGTGTTAATAATCCTGATAGTTTCTGTTACATTTGTGGCGAACTTGTATTAAAAAAACAATCTCGAAGTATTACGGAGTTTATTAAAAAAGTGTACTTTGCCTATTTTGGTGTGAAGATCGGAGATCTCGAAAAATCTTGGGCCCCTCATGGAGTGTGTTCAGGCTGTGTTGAAGGACTTCGCATGTGGTCTAAAGGAAAGGTGAAATCTTTTCGTTTTGGGGTGCCTATGATTTGGAGAGGGCCGAGAAACCACGGCGATGACTGCTACTTTTGTTCTTGCAACATACAAGGGTACAATGCCAAAAATAAAAAAGATATATGTTACCCAAACATGCAATCTGCACTTCGGTCTGTGCCTCATGGACCCGGTATTCCAGTACCAGTGCCCCCACACAATTTTGACGATTTGCCAGAGTCATCAGAGAGCGAGTCAGAGCAGTTGGATGATGAGTTTCAAGTCGAAGACTGTGGACCCCAACAGTTTTCACAAGAAGAATTAAACGACCTCGTTCGTGATTTAGGGCTTTCTAAAGAGTCTGCTGAATTACTGGGCTCTCGACTTTAAAAAAAGAACTTGTTGAGATCTGGAACTTCATTCTCTTGGTACAGAAGCAGAGAAAAACAATTTGAGTCAAATTTTTCTCAAGATGGCGAACTTGTATATTGTTCTGATGTTCCCAAGTTGATGTCAATGTTTAACATTCAACATGTGTCAGATGAATGGAGGCTTTTTATTGACTCGTCAAAAAGAAGTTTAAAAGCAGTTTTGCTACACAACGGCAATAAATACGCTTCTGTACCCGTGGGGCACTCTGTGCATCTAAAAGAAAAGTATGACAACATGGCTTTTATCCTTGATAAATTGAAATATAAGGAGTTTGGATGGCCTATCTGTGGTGATCTCAAAGTCATCTCTATGGTGCTTGGACAAGAAGGTGGCTATACGAAATTCCCCTGTTTCCTATGTGAGTGGGATAGCCGGGCAAAAGCACAGCACTGGAGCCAAAAAGTGTGGCCAACGAGAACTTTGAAGGTTGGAGAAAAAAATGTTCACTTTGAGTCTTTGGTTGATCCCAAAAAAGTGCTTTTACCCCCACTTCACATCAAGCTTGGACTGATGAAGCAGTTTGTCAAGGCATTGCCAAAAGATGGCGAAACGTTCAAATACCTTGAAAAGAAATTCCCGGGACTGTCTGAGGCAAAGTTAAAGGAGGGTGTTTTTGTTGGCCCGGACATTCGGAAACTAATGAAAGACAATCAGTTTGAAAAGGTGATGAAAAAAGCTGAGAAAGAGGCGTGGATATCATTTAAAGAAGTTGTGACTAAGTTTTTGGGGAACAATAAGAACCCGGATTATGAAGAAATTGTAAATAAAATGTTGAAATGTTTTAAAACTTTGGGGTGCTCCATGAGCTTGAAACTTCACTTTTTGAACTCCCATTTGAGTTATTTCCCAGAAAACCTTGGTGCCGTAAGTGAAGAGCAGGGCGAGAGGTTCCACCAAGACATCAAAGAAATGGAACGGAGGTACCAAGGACGATGGGATGTGAATATGGTGGGAGACTACTGTTGGATGCTTCATAGAGAACTTCCAGACATCCCACACAAACGGAAAAGCTCAAAACGGAGTTTTGGGGAAAAAAGATGTAGATATTATAAAGAATTATAAATCCTTATTGTATATACTACATATTATTTTTATCAAATTGTATTTAAAAATGTAAATAAACCACTAGTAATATATTTTTTTTATTTCAAAATGCATTTTTACCTATATGTACTGCGGGTTTTGCATAACCTTTTTTTTCATTTTGCGGAAAATCCCTACGTGCTGGAGAAAAACTGAGATCATATTTGGACTCAGCGCACCAAAATACATACGATTCACCCATTACGGTGAAAAAAAATTTTCAATTTGCAGGCCTGTGTTATTAATTAAATGCTAGTCACTTGTAGTTCATTTAATTTCTTTGAAATTTTTTGATTTTTGGCGCCCATTTCCTCTCCTGTTTTGAAGACATTCTAGGGTACACAGCTGATGATTTAAACCTACGACCCAAGGCCGCCGAAATTTGAGTTAGCCCGGCCATCGCGGTAAGTAAAGAGTTTTTAGAGCTGCCGTGGCGTAGAAACTGTAGGGGGGTTGATCTGCGATTTTTCTTTACTAATATCGATTATTTTAATTAATCAATCGCAGGTCGGCTTCTTTATTGTTTCAGATTCTGTGTTTAATGGTTTGAAGGGTTTTCCTCATCATGTCATAATCCAAAACAACGTTCGCCTGGTCAGCTAGTAATTTAAAAAAATAAATACCTTTCAAACAAAAATAAACGTGCACTTTGATAAAATGCAATTTTAGAAGTAAACAATATATAAACCATTATTTTTATAATAAAACCAATCGGCATTAAATGTTTGATTCATTAACATCGAGGTGCTACCCTTCCAAACCTAAAATTTTGAAGTGTGAGGCTGCACTTCAAGGTAGTTACAAAATTATAACATCCCGCTGATTAGCCTGACTACTTTGTCTTAAAACACGGTTGCAGTCTCAAACGTGTGCTCAGAATTAAAGGGACAGAGTCAGCGCTAGTAACGCAAAAACCTGTTCAGCTTCCAGGCAATTCTGTTCACGAATTATTTCCAAACGGTTACGTTTACGAATAAAAGTCGTAATCTCTTTTCTGTAAGAAATTGCGTAAACCACAAATTTTATAATTAATGAACGAAACACCGTTGTTGGTGACCCTTGACCCCGCGTAAAATTTTTAGCGGCACTCGGATCGATGGGGGCTTTTGACATTTTGTTTAGAACCACAATACCAAACCTCATACCAAAATCCAGCTTTCTGGGAATTTTTTCGAAGGGCCATGTCTAATTTCTCTGGACCACAGAGGAAGTTTTGAGAATGTATTTCAGCTTATGAACATTTTGACTACATATAGTTTGTAAAAACCTATACCCTCTGATGCAAATTTAGATAAACTAATTAAAGATGGTTATTAAGTAAATAATTTTGTCAACATGTTGATATTGTTGAGAAATTTTCGTGAGCACATGGGATTTTACCGGCAGTATTAATTGATAAACAATGTTTTTTTTTTATTTAACGCTCTGTTATATCAGTTGTTTACAAAAGCAACGCCAAATTGGCTAAGTCAAATCTGGCACAAGAAACTCAATAGCAAGGCCATGGGATACTTAATTTCAAACTTAAGTATAAGGCAACGGCTACTCGCTAAGTGCGTAACCGATTTAAATGTTCAACTGCATATGAAATAAGAAGGTACCTAGTATAAGCGTTTTTTTAAACAAATTGAAGTTCAATCTGCTTAACATACAAGTAAAATGGGGGCCAGTAGAGTATGATAAATTTTAAAAACAATATCAGTAAAGTTATTAATTCAAGGAATCGGCTGTCTACTAGTATATTATGTTATTAGGATTAAAAGTGATAGTTTGTGTAGCGAGACCAGACGCGACAAGTTATATGAGTTGTCACTTTTATGACGTTTAAAAATAAAAATACTTCAACCAGTGCATTCATCAATAATTAAATCAGACCTTCACTTCTTCCACGGTGATGGAGCTAAGGTATGCATTGAGATTTGCACGCAAGTTGCTAGGAAACATGATTTATTGTGACGTCACTCAACACAACAGCTCTTAATAGTTTTCCTCTCCAATAGTTTTACTATGCGCTTCGAACCGGCAAGATGAGCATTATATCTGTTTTGATTTCGTTTGCGTTTGTGTGTGTTGCCCGAGCAACAGCAGGTAACTATGGAGCCAACATTTCTTTGACAAACTGCTGTATCGCTTCTTTTAGAAAAGTGTACAACTCCGAACAACGAAGCAGCCGAGTGCGTTTCGTTGTATTCGTGCCCTACCCTCGTCAGTGCAATTGCAACTCAAGAAAATTCGTCTATAGAATTTGTGGAAAAGTCGAACTGCGGAGGCACTGGTACGAATCCTATGGTGTGCTGTGGCTCTACGTCTACTTTTAAAGCAGAGGCCTCAGAGACAAATATTTCGAAATCTAACAGTATGAAATTATTGCCCAGTAGAAAATACTGCGGCTATCAACATTCTGACGATTACTATCGCTCAGAAAATGATACGGCAATCAGCGAATTTCCCTGGCTTGCAAATTTGTTGTTCAGGGCGGACACGAAAACTGGAACTATCTGCGGTGCTACCCTCATTAGCACAAGATACGTTCTGACGACTGGTAGTTGTGCAAGCTCTACTGGTTACTACAGTATGTAAGCATCAATTTCTGGATTTGTTTGTTTATTGTAACCTACATTTTATAATCTGTACATTCTTACACGAAAACTATTGAACTATTGAACGAAATACTATACACTAGTTTTTGAGTCATCACTTAGGTGGTCTTATTCCAATTAAAAAAATCTTCTGTGATACACGCACACAACTTCCTTTTACAGTGATCTTATAATTGGCTAAAAATTTGATTTTTACTTTTTAAGCGTTTGTCAAAAATTTTCAAAAACTACTAATCCTACAGAAACTGTACAAAATAGAGCGTTAGTTACAGAGACAAATTGTTTCTAAAATTTTAAGCTGAATTTAAAAATGTAATAATATACCGGGTGTTCTATTTAAAATAGGAGTTAATAAAAAAAAACCAAAAGAAATCCATTTTAGAGGTATTCAACTGGAAAATCACCTATCTCACATCAATACATACACATTAAAAATGTAAAATATGAAAAAACTCGTTAGAGCCGTTTTTGAAAAAATAAAATAAAACTCAAAAATCACAAGAGTAAACACCATACTTCCGGTTAAGCGATTTTCTTCAAAAGCTTGCTGTCGCATCTAGATAGTACACAAAACTTATATGTATATGAGCTTTCAAAGTCATACATCTTTTCGTTTTTGAGAAATTCTGTTCACACACAGACGCAGACACACAGACAGACAGGCACACAGATACACAGACCAATGTACAAAAACATGTTTTTTTGGATTCAGGGGCTCCAAATCGTGAAAGTTTGTTGGGAACTCAATTTCGAATTTTTGGGATGAATCCAATACTTTCTTTATTGTAAAAGGAAGTAAAAAATTTGCAGTAGTAGAAGAAAATATTTTTTAACATTTTTGGTACAGAAAGCGCTCAGCAAGAAGAACAACTTTTTGCTAGATCATATAACCGTCGATGATTGTTCAAAATTATGTAGAGGAGACTGAGCCCCTTGATACAAAATTAACTCTATATTTTTTTAAATAAAATTCCTCAAGTTAATAGATTACTCTAATATAGGACTTCATTTATATACCTTTGGCTGTGTAATAAGCAATTAGACAATTGACTTATTGAATTGTGTAATTTAAAAAAATGCTTTTCACTTTATTTTTGTATATCAACGTGGCACATATAGTGGACATTACACAACAATAAAAGGATAAAATAATAATAAAAAACTTGTTAAATTTAAAGTTTTATTGGGAAATAAATATTTAACTATAAATATATTACTAACAACTTAAATTGTACTAATAAAATACAAACAGAAAACAAAACATTTAACAAACATCAAAATTATCAATGTTGACAACAAATTTAGAAAGCTGTTCTACCTTTCTGTTTTGTAAACTGGAGAGGGAATTAGCAAAACGTAACTACAATATAGATATAAAACATCTTTTTAATCTTTAATCTCACGAGCGGTAGATAAAAAAACATTCTTTTTCCAAGCAAAGAAAGTGCTTTCTCCAAGGAAAGTTATTCAAAATGTAAACTTAAGCTATGTACAATTTAATACACACGGTTTTATAAAGGTAAGCCAGTATTTTTTAAATTTTGCATGGGGGCCAAATTTTTCATTTTCAACAACTTTCCTTGATAATAATTTGAAGTATTTAAAACAGAAAATATATTTTACCTGAGAAAAGGCGTTTTTATCTACAGCTCGTGGAGGCTCATCAAGACCAATCCAACATTTGACTATGAAGATTTTCTACTTTCAATTTTACGAAGGACATCGCGACGTGAAGCTTTTTCTCTATTTAAATTACACTCTATACAGTGTGTCCAAGATAAGGAGGGCCAGTATGGGGATCTCGGTAATTGTAAGAGATACAAATTTGGTTAAATGGGAAGAAAGTTGCGCAATTAAAGGATTAACAAAATTACGCCTAGAAATCCTTGATATGATTTTTTGTTTTTGAATTATCTAAAAAAAACGAATTTTTGGATTTTCTATTTTATTATATTCTGGCGTTAATATTAAAGTTAGAACCAAACTGATTTAACTTCTTTGAAGCAGCTTTTTGTGGACTTAATGATTACGTTATCAAATTTTTTATTCGACGTTTCATCTTCGAGAACCCATCATCAACTTTATTTTTTTATATACTGTCCTGGTTTTTTAATGCTAAATTTGTGAAGTCCTTTTTATTCTGAATTCAACAATGTACCACATGTTATGGTTTAATTACGTTTCGAGCTATTTTTGATCATCACCAGAAAATTTTTACGATACGGACCTGCATTTCTCATAATTTGGTAAAAATAAGTTCACACAGGAAGTTAGGCGTTTTTAGATGCCGTTAAAATATTGAAATGCACATCATAATGTCATAATTCTGATACATTAATCTAATAACCAACCAATAACTATTAACAATAAATAGCAAATAAATGAACAAAAGATAGACAGAAAGAATAACAAAACGAACATCGAAACCTTTTAATAGGTATTACATTTACAGAAGGTATTCAAAAAGGTTGCCATCATTCTCTAAGCATAAATAACATCTTCTAACTGTAGAATCTAAAACATTATTCAGCAATACTGGCGTTATACTTTGAAATGCTTCAAGAACAATCTTCTAAGTTCTTCTTCTGTTTCAAATTTTCAAAACTTTGAATACCTATTACATTGATTCAATGCTCGTTTTGTTATTCTTTCTGTCTATCTTTTGTTCATTTATTTGTTGTTTATTGTTAATAGTTATTGGTCGGTTATTAAATTAATGTATCAGAATTATGACATTATGATGTGCATTTCAATATTTTAACGGCATCTAAAAACGCCTAACTTACTGTGTGAACTTATTTTTACAAAATTATGAGAAATGCAGGTCCGTATCGTAAAAATTTTCTGGTGATGATCAAAAATAGCTCGAAACGTAATTAAACCATAATATGTGGTACATTGTTGAATTCAGAATAAAAAGGACTTCACAAATTTAGCATTAAAAAACCAGGACCGTATATAAAAAAATGAAGTTGATGATGGGTTCTCGAAGACCAAACGCTGGATAAAAAATTTGATAACGTAATCGTTAAGTCCACTAAAAATTGCTTTAAGGAAGTTTAATCAGTTTCGCTCTAACTTTAATATTAACGCCAGAAAAAAATAAAATAGAAAATCTAAAAATTCGTTTTTTTTAGATAATTCAAAAACGAAGAATCATATCAAGGATTTCTAGGCGTAATTTTGTTAGTCCTTTAATTGCGCAACTTTCTTCCCATTTAACCAAATTTGTATCTCTTACAGTTTCCAAGATCTCCATACTGGCCCTCCTTATCTTGGACACGCTGTATATGTAAGGGTGTAAAAAAAGTCTGGAATATAGCAAATATTTTAAAAACTACAGGAGATGAATTTTTCAAAATTTCCAGACTTATATAGATAAAAACGGCGAATCTAGGAAGGACAAAACCGTTTCTGTAACTGTACAGGGTTAGTCAGAAAAAATACCAACTTTTGTATTTTAAATTGGACACCCTGTATATTACCGAGGAATCAAATAGTCCTTCAAAAGACAAATTCAACAATATAGGGCTTGACGGATTTTTCTGTCAAAATGACAGATGTGCGGTGACTTAAAGAATAAGGTTTACAACAATAGACCGGTTAATATTGAATCTTTACAGGATCATATTAGAAATGAGATACGTCAAATTCAATGGGATACTGTCTTTAAATTTTCGTAAGACGTTGTCAAAAGTATTCCATCGAATTTGACGTATCTCATTTCTAATATGATTCTTTAAAGCTTCAATATTAACCGGTCTATTGTTGTAAACCTTATTCTTTAAGTCACCCCACATCTGTCATTTTGACAGATAAATCCGTCAAATCCTATATCGTTGAAGTTGTCTTTTGAAGGAATATTTAATTCCTCGGTAATATACAGGGTATCCAGTTTAAAATACAAAAGTTGGTATTTTTTCTGACTAACGCTGTACAGTTACAGAAACGGTTTTGTCCTTCCTAGATGCTTCGTTTTTACCTATATAAGTCTGGCTATTTTGAAAAATTCATCTCCGGTAGTTTTTGAAATATTTGCTATATTCCAGACGTTTTTACACCCTGTATATGGATATTGGCTGATATTATTTATATATCGTATTCACACTTTTTACGAAGGTACCATATGCAGAAGTTCAGTTTACTATGCAAAAGAAGTAAGTAGAAACTCTAACCCCATTTGTTAATTAAAATAATACCGTTATAATTATGATAATAACCTTTTAAATTAATGTTTTTTGAACTGATGCTGTAGTTATGAATCTCGATCTGCAAACATGTGTTTTTCAGAGTAAATTGCCTCTTTACGAATATAATTTCCTTGTGATCTTTTAAAATTTAGAGAATGTAGAATACTAATCGACCCTTGTTTATCAAGAACCAAATCCATGTAACGGCAGCTATAAAATTTACCTAAAACGGACACTTTTCCAATAGTAACATTTCCAATGCCTAGCTTTTACTCGTCGTAGAGTAGAGATGATTTATCTAATTTAATAAATTAATCTAAATCGCAAAATATTTTTAGATGTCAAATATGTGCCTAATTAGCAAATCTTGAAAACCAAATACAAGGAGCTACTAGGATAGGAGACAAATAATATTTTCAAACAAGTTTTACCTTGACAGTAACATGTAAGCACACTTCAGAAAGGGCATCAAATACCATTCGAATAAAAATTAATTCAATTTATTGTGCGCTGAAGTGCAATATTAAACCACTAATAAAACAATTGGTTGGTTTCACAAAATATGTTGAAACTCGGACATACCTATATGTTTCGGTATTTCGACCATTCTCTCTTTGAGAATGGTCGAAAGACGGAAACATATATTTTATGAAACCAACCAAGTGTTTTATTAATAAATAATTCTGAAAGGTGACTAATACCAAGGCGGTCTATATTGTTCCAGGCCATGACACTGGGCCTATAGAGTGACCTTTGGAATGGCCTACCACAATCTAGCAACATGTCTTCACCAACCTTTAACAAAAAATTACTAGTTTTGGTCACTAAATAAACAATCTGTCAGTGCACTATCCCTGTTATTGTGATGCATTCCAGTTGAAAAAGAACCCATAAAATCACTGCAATTTACATCACAGTGCGTCACTTCACCGTAATATTCGATTTAAAAACTATTCCTAATGGGTAGCTACCTAATTCTCCATTGCAAGTAAATCGTTACTAACTTTGACTTCATCTAGAACAGTAATTTCTTCAAATTAACTCGCCTGGAAGCTAGTGATATTACAGTCGGAACAAGTCGCATCATCTTATTACCTTTTATATCTGCTCTTTTAAAGTACTTTTCACACACAACACTAGCCTTTCCAATCTGCTAGCTTGTTACGGTCTTAGCGCTAGGCCAGGGCATCACTACAAAAAAAAGTCAAAAACCTTTAAATACTCAAAATATTTCCACTCAAGAAACCTCATGCGGACAGCCGTGAGTAGAAAGGGGCGAGAAATCCCCCACCACTTTTAATTGATTGACCAATTAAATTGATCGGATGATTGACAGGTGCTCCAATTAATCTTAAATTGATCTAATTAATTTTCGCGGATTGATCTAATTAATCACATATGAAATTTGATTTTACACATATGAAGTTTGATATTTAATTTTGATATGTGCTACTGATTAAATTACGCGGCGGCCATCTTGGTTTTCTGGCGCGAATATTTGAATTTAAATATTTCAGATTTTTTTTCTAAGTTCAATTTTTTGATTTTAAACTTCCCGGGTGTCGTCCATCTTGGTGTGCGCGCCCTTCTCACGGCTGTCGTTTTTAATTTTGAATTTTCGCCGTATTATTTGAATTTCAAACTGCTAAATCTTCCGTCTCCCTCATCGAAGCTGCTCTCTCTCTCTCATGCACGGCGATCAATTTAATTTCGCGCGAATATTTGAATTATTGAAATTTTTCTTCTAAGTTCCAGTTTTTGAATTTAAGCTTCCCGGGTGACGGCCATCTTGGCTTTCTCGCATTTTGAATATGTAATTTGTATATGACTTAATTTATATGAAATATTGTATGAAATTGCATGTAGAAGGCTTTTTAAACTATATGTTTTCTTAATTATGCAGAGAGTGCTCGTTTATATAGGGAGGCAGGTTGGCCGAATGGTTAAGGCGTCAGATTTAAGCTCTGATCTCGAGAGAGAATACGGGTTCGATTCCCGTACCTGTCATATTTTTTTATATATTTATTATGAAAGTCTTGATTTTAAGCTAGTTTATTCACGACGGCTCTACCAGAACAAACGACTGAGCTCCCTTTCGACTAAAATGGACAAAGAGCGGAAGATGTTGATTGTATCGCCGGAATTTGTCCAACGTCTTAAGTCTGGCGATGATGCGGAGAAAAATATATTATCACAGCTTGATGACGAAATGCAAAAAGTTTTAAAGTCCAAATTAACTGATCACGATAAATGGATCCAGTACAATCAAGTGTTACAACGATTCCTTCATTTCACAAACCAGGCGCGGCAGCCAATCAAAATACCTATTGAAACAACCAGTGACAGCCTATCAAATGCCGTTATTTTATCTACACTTCCCAAAACTTTTAAGAAAAAAGCTGAAGTTTTCCTACGCATTTTGAGTACCTCAAGCGATGTGAGCTGGGATCACAAGGGTACCGTTACTATAAAGGGTGAAATTTTACCGGCGTCTAACATAGTCGATTTAATTCACGACACTCTGCGGCCTCGAAAAACTATTAATCCACCCGGACGCCTACAGTTTGCTGATTACATCAAAGACCTTAACGTTGCTAATGTGCTGCTAGCTAAACCTAAACAGCAAAAGAAGCCAACCCCGACTGGTACTACAGGAAAAACCGAAATGGAAACTGATAACTGCGAGTCCGATTTAGAATATAAATTAAAAACACCAGCTACTCATCCAAGTCCACATCAAAAAGGTTCAGTCAGAAGAACGCCGATAAGGAAACGCCTCCAAAAAAGGGCCGTTAGAAAAACGCCTCTAAGGCAGATGTCATCAACACCAAAAACGAAGGGAATTCTAGATTGGGTGCATCTTAAACTTTAAAATGACACAATGAAATTCTGATTTTATTACTTGCAGCCTTTTTAATTTGAAATGTTGTGCACCTCAAACTACAGTTTTGTAAATTGCTAGCGAATTTTTAGAAAATAAGACATTCAGCTGTACATTTATATTTATATTATTAAGTATTATACGAAATAAGAACAATATATTTGTTTATTACAAAGTGTTTGTGTTTTTTATTTCTACTCTGCTTTTGTTTTTTCTCGAATCTGCAATAATTACAAAATCTAAAGCTAAAATATTAGTATTTGAAGTTATTTTACAGTTACAAAGTGTAAAATTTCAAAAAATCAATCTACGATTTCATAATGGCGTGATATAATTTAGAAAATTGTTATTTCTTTTAATTTTGTGCGATACATTTTATAAAAAAGTGTAAAACATTTGCAAATTTTTCAACGAAATTGTGTGTTTTATTCAAGTTTATGTTAATTTTGTTTATCGAAATGCTTGTGGTAAAAGATTTTTTCAACGAAATTGCTATTTCTTTTAATTTTGAGCGATGCATTTTTTTATAAAAAGTGTAAAACATTTGCAAAATTATGCATGATGTCGATTTTTGTAAAAATGTATGTGAGATGGCGTGTAATTGCGTGATTTTTGTTCAATTTTCGTCGTGTGTTTAGTAAAAATGTCGCTTTTTGTATAATTTCAAGTGACATGATGGCAGTTTTTGTATAATTTATGTGACATGATGTCGATTTTTGTATAAATTTATGTGAGATGATGTGTGATTGCGTTATTTTTGTTCAATTTTCATCGTGTGTTGAATAAAGATGTCGTTTTTTGTATAATTTCAAGTGACATGATGACAGTTTTTGTATAATTTATGTGACATGATGTCGATTTTTGTGAAAATTTATGTGAGATGCTATATGATTGCGTGATTTTTGTTCAATTTTCATCGTGTGTTGAATGAAAATGTCGTTTTTTGTATAATTTCAAGTGATATGATGACAGTTTTTGTATAATTTATGTGACATGATGTCAATTTTTGTGAAAATTTATGTGAGATGCTGTATGATTGCGTGATTTTTGTTCACTTTTGAGTTAATTTGTCGTCATCACCTGCATATTTAGTAAATTGTACAAGAATTTTTGTAATAAAAATGCACAAAGATCCCACATAACTGAAGTTTTGTTTATCGAAATGTAGGTGGTAGTAGATTTTTCAATGAAATTGCGTGTTTTATTCAAATTTATTTTAATTTTTCGTCAACACATACGTCTTTTCGTAATTTTTGCGTGCTTTTATTCAAATTTATTTCAATTTGTCGTCAACACAGACGTATTTTCGTAAAATTTTACTATTTTTTCAATGAAAGTTGTATAAAAATATTGTTTTTTGTCGTTTTTGTAGAATTTAATGTGACAAGATGCCGATTTTTATAAATTTTCATGGGAGATGATGTCGGTTTTTTAAAATTTTAAACGAAATACTTTGGAAATTGCATGTTTTTATTCAAATATTAGTATTTGAAGCTATTTTTCACATACAAAGTATCGAAAATTCATATAAATTGAGCTTCGATTTCATAATTGTGTGATGTACTTTAAAAAATTACGGTTTATTTGTTAAACGTTTGCAAAATTATGCTTAGAAATAACTCTTAAAAACTGTGTTTACATCATTTTTTCGGTACTATAAAGCCGCTTTGTAAAGATTTTTCCAGCGCACAATGAAAATTCGTAATGCAGGAGAATACGCGTATTTCAAACAAATTTTAATTTAAAATCGACGCAGATGACAATATCACAACGATTTATTGTAAAGTTATTAGAAATTATCGTTAACTCGAGTTGTAGAAATTGACAAACACAGAAATAGATATGGCCATAGGCAAACAAACTATTTTTCAGCATGTCTTCTAAGCGTACAATTGACCGAGGCCACTGACAAAAGCCGTTGGGAAATCGCCCACGGAGGTGTTTAAAAACGGACAAACAGCGTTAGTCACCCGGAAAGTCGTAGCATGTCTTCTAATAAATCAGAAACTTGATTATATCAAATTCGCTTACATTTAATTCCGTGGCTCGATAGTTGCTTTTTCATTTGAATAAAAGGAGAGTGACAGAGGACGAAAGACATCAGCATAACGTAATCAAATCCCAATGACGTTAAATTCATGGCTGATTTACCAATTGAAATTCAAAAACGGAGGCCAGAGAGTAGAAGCGTTTCTTAGAAATTTCGCGCGAACTCGTAAGTTTCCGCAGCGATATTATAAAATTAAATTAATTAATTGCCTGCTTTAAATTTCACTCATCGCTGTTTGCCCCGTTTATTTAAATTGTAATATAAAACACCTAGGTTTAATTAATAAAATAGCCGAACGTTTGCGAGTTCGTAACTTGATTGCATTTTCCGCTTGAATAATTACGCTGTTACAAGATTTGTTCGCTTTGCCCGCAACTCAAACCAGCATCGAAATCACGCAAGTGTTGAAGTTAATAATTAATTATGGCAAAACTGCTTATGAAAACACTTTTTTAAAATTACGACGACTCATTTAACACCGCAGACTATGTACTTCCATTCTTATAAAACATATTTCTCAAAAAATAGTTTGTTTAAAACAAGGGAGCGCGACACGCATGTGTTGAAGTTTTAATAGCATTCAAGCACGATGTTCGATAGATCAGTAGGTTAAGACTTCGAACTCGTAATACTGTGATCGCTGGTTCGAATCCGGCCTAGGGTAGTCGCAGAAAGCTTTTTTTAAATTAAAATAAAATGCGAGAAAGCCAAGATGGCCGTCACCCGGGAAGCTTAAATTCAAAAACTGGAACTTAGAAAAAAAATTTCAATAATTCAAATATTCGTGCGAAATTAAATTGACCGCCGTGCATGAGAGAGAGAGAGCAGCTTCGATAAGGGAGACGGAAGATTTAGCAGTTTGAAATTCAAATATTACGGCGAAAATTCAAAATTAAAAACGACAGCCGTGAGAAGGGCGCGCGCACCAAGATGGACGACACCCGGGAAGTTTAAAATCAAAAAATTGAACTTAGAAAAAAAATCTGAAATATTTAAATTCAAATATTCGCGCCAGAAAACCAAGATGGCCGCCGAGTAATTTAATCAGTAGCACATATCAAAATTATATATCAAACTTCATATGTGTAAATCAAATTTCATATGTGATTAATTAGATCAATCCGCGAAAATTAATTAGATCAATTTAAGATTAATTGGAGCACCTGTCAATCATCCGATCAATTTAATAGGTCAAATCAATTAAAAGTGGTGGGGGATTTCTCACCCTTTTCTACTGCCGTGCACTGCCGCCACACAAAGCTCCGAAGCTTCAACAAAACTGTTCACAAAGAACACGATACTTGACAACACGAAGTCATCGGACAAAAAAGGTACGGTAAATGACAACAAATCGTCAACAAGTACGAAACATTCCGACCAGCGGTAAAGACTCGTTAAATGCTAACGGTAAGTATACAAAACACTACTATAACTGTTCGGGGTGTCCACGAAGAAGTCGATAAACAAAGTTGGGCGGTACATGATAATAATGAGAATAAGATAAAAAGTCCAACGAAAATAACTACGCCAAACCAACTAAGAAGATGGCCTGGGGGACGTAATAACCGCACCAGCGAATCTCCCCAAGCACACCAACAGCACACCATAACTTATCAACAAACCAAAACACGGTAATGAAGGTGAAACAGAATTCCAACCTGCTTACCAAAAATCAACTCGGTACAACACCAAACGATAGGAAAAAAATTGTCAAAATCGGTAATCATCAACGTCAAAATCGATAAACCTCGCTAACGTGAACGTCAAAATCGATAAACGTCAGTTCGGTACAACAAAAGTGTCAACTTAGCCCAAGGCTAAACAATGTAAACGACAGGGAATCGAAATCCCCACTAAGCCTTCGCAAAGACTTAAAAAAACAAAGCGAGGCCAAGCAAAGCAAGGCCAGCGCAGCCAGAAAGGCCAGAGCAGTCAACAAAAGCCTAAAGGCCTGAAAAGCCTCCAAAAGCCTAAAGCCCCACGAATTGGGCGTCAAAAAGCTTGTTACGGTCTTAAACTGACTTTACGACACCGCTCATACAATAACAAAACGGCCGGCGCGGGCCGTAACTGACGAAAACGGGACGAAATATCTCCTAGACCGCCACCCACGCCGCAACAAGTTAGGCCGAGCTAGACTTTCAGTGGAGATGGGCGGGTCCTTTCACGAGATTATCTGAGGGTAACGGCCAGAAGGTCGGTAACTAACGGTAAAATAATGAGGGCGCCACCAAGCCTGTCTTAACCCGACTAACTGGGCCTGGGCGGTTAGACGGGAGCGAAGTATTCAAGATACTCCGTCGATAAGAATTCTCATGAGCTACAAGCTCAAATAACAATTTCGTGATCGCAAATACTCGAATGGTAATATTGGGACTCTTTGGGCCGAGACTGCGCAACCACTGGACCTACCTGCACGCTCTGATCTCTCACGTCTCGCCGTACACCAATCTTTACACTGTAAAAGGCGCTATCTGAAACAAAGCATGCACAGGTCGAATAGGAATAATACGTCCCTTAATTAAATATGCGTCTATTGGTCGATAACTACATCTGGGCAGCAAATCGTTCCGCCAAGCTTATGTTATTTCTTACGTTAAGCACCAGCTGATGGACGCGCTATGCTAGTAAACAACGCACTATGGGTGGCCGGCCGCAGTGGGCTCGTCACTTTACATAAATTAGAGTACAGTTTAGAAATACGCACTCCGGAAAAGGGCGCGTTAGTTCGCGATAACAGACGCCGACCTGCAAAGGCAACGAGAGCAGTGTAGCTAGCAGCAAAGCACGACGCCGCACAAATGCGCGACGATTTAATTGAAGGCCTAACTCGTTAGGCAGCTGGGCAGCGTGACTGCAATATTTGACCAAGAAGAGGGGCTAACATAGCCTCACTAAAGCATGCGAATTTGGAATAGCTTCCAGCCCCTGCTACGTCGCCCACCCAGTCGTTGGCTGCGGTTAACACCTGATAAGCAAAGCACAAAGCCCTCGCAAACATAAACAAAGAGATCGAACAGATTAGGGCGCGCCAGGCTCAGCACGGCGAGGCGTTGATTCCATTTATGTATTAATCGGTACAATATAGCGAAGCTTGCTCACCTAACGTTACTGAATTAAAAGTTAGCACAAACGTAGCACCAAAACATAGGCGCAGAGTTCTTTAGCTATTTAGGCGATGAAACGCGAAACTCGCGCACATGAACTTACTAGTAGGCTACCAAAGTAGCGTCTTGGAGCATGGTGGCCTCAAGCCGGCATTAAAAGCCGCGACAAGCAAGCAAAGGGCATGCATCCGCCCACACAAAGTTGAGCACAAAAGCACCGCCGCTCGCACAAGCGACAGTTAATATGTTTAAATGGTTGTAATTACAGATACCTTAGTCCGTAGATGGTCTATGAGAGTTGCGTGCAGTCAGTTGGTAGAAGGCGGCAGTCTGTGGCAGCTCAATCGCCAAAACACGGCATTAGGGGTAAACGGGCTGGAATCCGCCAAGATGGCAGCGTTAGGACGCTCTCCTGAGAGCACACTTACGGCGGCAAAGAGGCCTACTTCGTCCTGCCTAGAAAGATCCTCGAAAACAGCGAGTTGCAAAGGGAAAGCCCCCTTTCTCACAAACGCAGAACTGGCCCCGTGAAGCCCTTCACACACCTACGCTTTGGCGTAAAGACTCGTCACTCGCACAGTCACACGCGACCTCTTAAAGGCGAAACAGTTTACGGCATCTTCGCTGTAACAGCACGGGAAATAGGAAGGCTTTCACAGCAACGGTAATTTACACAACATTCGCTGAAACAGCACGAGACGGGAAAAACAGGCTGGCGTCCCCGCCATGGCGGGAACGCCGCGAAACGGCACACTCTGCGACTTCCTTGATCAACGGCGTGAGCTGAACTGCCCAAGCAAGCAGTGTTACGACCCCTGCAGTGGCGTGATCCAAAACGGCGTTACCACGTGACCCTCGACAGCCAATGGCGATGCGCTCAATAAAACAAATAAGTTCCGGTAACGAAGACAGCACGCCTCAACGGCGTGATTTCTAGAAGGTTCGGAATTCTTGCGAGCGATAACACCCGGCTGCCAAAGTACCAGCAAAGGGGTGCTCCAACTGACGAGAAATACTGCGTTTTGGGCCAAATATGTGCAAAATCATTATTGTAGAATTAGGCGATGGAGCCAAATAAGTAACTAAAAGGGTTTAGCATACGGGCACGCTGCCCTAAAGCCTGGGTGGCTAATTAAAATACCAAAATGACCTGACAAGTTCTCTAAATGCAAACTGTCTTTCTATTTTTGTGCCACGGTTCTATTAGATGGAAACTTAAACACACTAACATATGGAGTAACTGATGAAGCGTTAAGTGGACTTGCAGCCTGGTACGTAAACTTCAAAGGCATTTTTGGAACTTATATGACCTGTCTTGTCAAAATAGTTTTGAATGTCAAATATATTTCAAACAAACAAAACTTAGTGTGTCTTGGAATGGCCTAGTACACAATCTGGCAACACAGCCAGTGTCATGGCCTGGAACAATATAGACCGCCTTGCTAATACACAATATTTCATCAAGTACCAACCGCGCAATCAGTTCAATTTATGCAATATTAAACATAAATAGTTGTAATCCTTGTAAACGTAAGGGTAGTAATGAAGTTTGAATTATGCTAGTATTAAAATTAACGAATACGCTATTAACAATAAAATTGCCTCCTTGTTTTAAGAGTTACGTAAATGTGTCGAATGAAAATCTTAGCGAATGTCGCTTTAACTCTCACGTTAAAGTTCGATGAAAGATACGATACGAAAATATATTGTGGAGTAGTGTAAATCCAGTAATGGCCAGTAATGGTCTGGGCAGGAATTACCGCGGATGGAAAAACATCTTTGGCGTTTATCGACCAGGGGGATTAGGATGACCACAGAAACGTATCGTACGAACGTATTAGAGGTCGTAGTAGAACCATGGGCACGTCAACATTTTAGAAATCGTCGACGGACATTTCGGCAGGACTATGCAAGGACCCATATAGCGAATACCAGTATTGCTTGGATTGCAACGAATTTGAATCCAATGAATTACGCTATATACACAGGGTGTTTCATTAATAATTGGAAATATTTTAACTGTAGAATCCTGGGCTCAAAATATTATTATTTAACCCAAATCACTTAGATAAAATGTGGCTTGTTACTGAGATATAGGGTGTTTTATTTAAAAATTTAAAAATGATTTTTTCCCATTACTTTAAAACTATTTGACGTATCCGTATAATATTTGGCAGGAAGTGTAGACACTGTAAACCATGCTAAATTATGTTAAATAAACATTTCTGGCTAGTACCAGAGGCGTACCACAGGGGCAAGGGAGTGGTTGACCCTTCCCAAATTCTACGCCACTGGCGGAATTGCCATTTTAGCACAATTTTTCGATTCTCCAATACTTTCTATGTAAATAACATACTCTTCCTTCGTCACGATAACGTCATTATTTTTCGAGATATTTAAAGTTAAACATAAAGCTGAACAGTTATTTTGATTTTAATGTGTATTAATTATGTCGGTGTTTTTTGTCATAAGATTGTATTTATTACTCAAATGAAACTTTAATCCGTATTAACAAAAAAACAATGTTATTTATTGAAATTTATTGAAACGAATACATGGATACATTTTTTTATGTTGAATGCATCTATGTATTAGTTTCAAGAAATTTCAATAAATAACATTATGTTTTTTTGTTAATACGGATTAAAGTTTCATTTGCGTAATAAATGCAATCTTATGACAAAAAACGCCGACATAATTAATACACATTCAAATCAAAATAACTGTTCAGCTTTATGTTTAACTTTAAATATCTCGAAAAATAATGACGTTATCGTGACGAAGGAAGAGTATGTTATTTACATAGAAAGTATTGGAGAATCAAAAAATTGTGCTAAAATGGCAATTCCGCCAGTGGCGTAGAATTTGGGAAGGGTCAACCACTCACTTGCCCCTGTGGTACGCCTCTGGTAGTAGCCAGAAACGTTTATTTAACATAATTTGGCATGGTTTACAGTGTCTACACTTGCTGTCAAATATGATACGGATACGTCAAATAGTTTTAAAGTAATGTGGAAAAATCATTTTTAAATTTTTAAATAAAACACCCTATATCTCAGTAACAAGCCACATTTTATCTAAGTGATTTGGGTTAAATATTAATATTTTGAGCCCAGGATTCTACAGTTAAAATATTTCCAAATATTAATGAAACACCCTGTATATGGTATATTCTAGAGACAGCGGCCTGTGCACAACGTCATGTTAATATTGAAGACGTAAAGCATTCCTTAAGAGTTGTAAGGGCTAGAATTCCTGAAGAAGGGCCTGCATTAGAGCATGCGGGGGAATTTTTGAAAGTGTTTGAGTTTATTTGAGCTGTTAATGTTTCATGTTTATAATAATAACAAGTTTATGAAAAAAATAATAGAAATCAACTATACTACCGTTCGTTTGTCTTAGCAACAGAACTTAATTGTCACCCTGTATATTTTTAATATGAACAAATTATGCTCATTCGTGCTGTTAAAAAATTTGCTTTCTTGGTACTTGAACTTGAACATTTTAAATACATGTAATTGAAATAATTTGTGCTCATTTTTGCTTTATATAAAAAAATTTACAGAAGTTGCACCTTCGTTAATGTATTGAAAATGAATTTTGCTAATTTTCAAGTCTAAGATGTTGAATTCGATAGGATATTCAATTTTTTTATATAACTTTAGAAGATGTATTGCTTATATGAGTCATTTTTATAATTACATTTATTAGATGTTTTAAAGGAGTCCTGAGAATTACAAGCCATCTAATCGGCGACTCCACATATTATTATTATTATCCATAGTTTACTTTGTGTACTCATGAAACGTGCTTTAATAGCAAATATAAGAACTGGAGCGTAGATGATCTTAATAGGAGGAACAGGGCAGTGTGAAAAAGGAATTAGATATGTAGACCTTTGAGTTGTTTAATCGATATGTATCTTTAGTTTTGTGTTAATTGTTCAATAAATATATTTTAAACGAATTTGTTGTATGGAAAGCTTTTACATCGTATAAACTAGGTAACTTTGCATTTTCAGTATATATACATATGTATCGTATTTCTATTTTTTCCATACATTTTTTCTGCTATAATTGCGCATTAAGTTTTAGTACGAACAGCTACCAACCCTGTCAGTAGCCACTACCATTCTGCGAACAAGTGCAGCTCGGTAATGACATTAACTCCCGTAATATTATTCATGTTAGAGTAGAATACAATCCGACACGGTATTTACTATTTACTTGCAAATTTAAAATTTCAGAAAAGGCCAGAATAAAAAAATTGCACATTTCCCTTATTAAAAAATTGAGAAAAGAAGGTTAGCCCTCCCTTCACAACAGCATTCCGAAATCTCTTAAAAATGCAATCGACCCGTAGAAAGCCTGCAAACAGCGAATTTTACACATATTTTGATTTTAAGGTTTTTCTGATAATTATAACGGTTTTCTTATTTTCCAACCCCTAAATTCACCTTGGCTGCAAAACTCCCACATCCAGAATTCTCTTAAAAAATACAATCAACCAGTAGAACGTCTCCAATCAGCAAACTTTACACAAATATTCATTTCAACGTTTTTGTGATAATTATAACGTTTTACCCATTTTGCAACCCCCAAATCCACCTGGACCGCAAAATTACCAAAATCTGAATTCTCTTAAAAAATAGAATTGACCAGTAGAAAGTCTCCAAACCGCAAATTTCACACAACTGTTAATTTTAAAGTTTTTCTGATAATTATAACGGTTTTCTTCATGTTGCAACCCCCAAATCCACCTGGGCTGCAAAACTTCCACATCTCGAATATCCATCCTTAGAACGTCCCCAAACAGCGAGTTTCACACAAATTATGATTTTAAGGTTTTTCTGATAATATAAAGTTTTCCCATTTTGCAGCTTTAAAATCCAATTGGGCTGTAAAACTCCCATATTTCGAATATCGATCCTTAGAAAGTCTCCAAACAGCGAATTTCACACAAATATTGATTTTAAGGTTTTTCTGATAATTATAACGTTTTCCCTATTTTGCAACAACTCAATCAACATGAGTCGTAAAATTCCCTCATCCCGAATTCTCTTTAAAAATTCAATCGACCAGCACAAAATCTCCAAACAGCGAATTTCACACAACTAATGATTTTATGGTTCTTCTGACAATTATAACGTTTTTCCCATTTTCCAACCCCCAAATTCAACTACACTGCAAAATTCCCACTTCCCGATTTCTCTCAAAAAATAAAATCGACAAGTGGAAAGCCTCCAAACAGCGCATTTCCCACAAATATTAATTTTACAATTTTTCTGATAATTATAACGGTATCCCAAGTTTGCAACTCACAAATCCACATGTGTCGCAAAATTCCACATCCCGAATTCTCTTAAAAAATACAATTGTCCAGTAGAAAGTTTCCAAACAGCGATTTTCACTAAACTATTAATTTTAAAGTTTTTCTGATAATATAACGTTTTCCCATTTTGTAAGCCCCAAATTCAACTGGACCGCAAAATTCCCACATCCCGAGTTCTCTTAAAAAATACAATCGAACCGTGGAAAGTCTCCAAACAGCGAAATTCACACAAATATTGATTTTAAAGTGTTTCTGATAATTATAACGTTTTCCCCATTTTGCAATCCCCGAATTTACCTGGGGCGCAAAATTGCCACATCTCGAATTCTCTTAAAAAATACAATCGACCAGTAGAAAGTCTCGAAACAGCGCATTTCCTACAAATATTAATTTTACAATTTTTCTGATAATTATAACGGTTTCCCAAGTATGCAACTCACAAATACACATGTGTCGCAAAATTCCACATTCCAAATTCTTATAAAAAATACAATTGACCAGTAGAAAGTCTCCAAACAGCGAATTTCACTAAATTATTAATTTTAAAGTTTTTCTGATAATTTAACGTTTTTCCATTTTGTAACGCCCAAATTCAACTAGACCGTAAAATTTCCACATCCCGACTTCTCTTAAAAACTACAGTCGAACCGTGGAAAGTCTCAAAACAGCGAAATTCACACAAATATTGATTTTAAAGTTTTTCTGATAATTATAACGTTTTCCCCATTTTGCAATCCCCAAATTTATCTGGGGCGCAAAACTGCCACATCCCGAATTCTCTTAAAAAGTACAATCGACCAGTAGAAGGTCTCCAAACAGCGAATATCCTACAAATATTAATTTTACAATTTTTCTGATAATTATAACGGTTTCCTAAGTTTGCAACTCACAAATCCACATGTGTCGCAAAATTCCACATCTCGAATTCTCATAAAAAATACAATTGACTAGTAGAAAGTCTCCAAACAGCGAATTTCACTAAACTATTAATTTTAAAGTTTTTCTGATAATATAACGTTTTCCCATTTCGCAACCCCCAAATTCAACTGGACCGCAAATTTTCAACATTCCGAGTTCTCTTAAAAAATACAGCCGAACCGTGGAAAGTCTCCAAACAGCGAAATTCACACAAATATTGATTTTAAAGTGTTTCTGATAATTATAACGTTTTCCCCATTTTGCAATTCCCGAATTTACCTGGGGCGCAAAATTGCCACATCTCGAATTCTTTTAAAAAATAGAATCGACCAGTAGAAAGTCTCCAAACAGCGCATTTCCTACAAATATTAATTTTACAATTTTTCTGATAATTATAACGGTTTCCCAAGTATGCAACTCACAAATACACATGTGTCGCAAAAATCTACATTCCGAATTCTTATAAAAAATACAATTGACCAGTAGAAAGTCTCCAAACAGCGAATTTCAATAAATTATTAATTTTAAAGTTTTTCTGATAATTTAACGTTTTCCCATTTTGTAACGCCCAAATTCAACTAGACCGTAAAATTTCCACATTCCGACTTCTCTTAAAAAATACAGTCGAACCGTGGATAGTCTCCAAACAGCGAAATTCACACAAATATTGATTTTAAAGTTTTTCTGATAATTATAACGTTTTCCCCATTTTGCAATCCCCAAATTCACCTGGGGCGCAAAACTGCCACATCCCGAATTCTCTTAAAAAGTACAATCGACCAGTAGAAGGTCTCCAAACAGCGAATTTCCTACAAATATTAATTTTACAATTTTTCTGATAATTATAACGGTTTCCTAAGTTTGCAACTCACAAATCCACATGTGTCGCAAAATTCCACATCTCAAATTCTCTTAAAAAATACAATTGACTAGTAGAAAGTCTCCAAACAGCGAATTTCACTAAACTATTAATTTTAAAGTTTTTCTGATAATATAACGTTTTCCCATTTTGCAACCCCCAAATTCAACTGGACCGCAAATTTCCAACATCCCGAGTTCTTTTAAAAAAAACAGTCGAACCGTGGAAAGTCTCCAAACAGCGAAATTCACACAAATATTGATTTTAAACTGTTTCTGATAATTACAACGTTTTCCCCATTTTGCAAAATCTAAATTCACCTGGGGCCCAAAATTGCCACATCCCGAATTCTCTTAAAAAATACAATCGACCAGATGAAAGTCTCCAAACACCGCATTTCTCACAAATATTAATTTTACAATTTTTCTGATAATTATAACGGTTTCTCGATTTTGCAACCGCTAAATCAACCTGAGCTAGAAAATTCTTAAAAACCCACAGATTCATCCACGTATTGCAAAAAACAAAATTCGACATTATTTCTTCCCCGTTTCCAATTCCAATTTGCTACAAATGCACCTCAGCTTTTTACTCCTGTAACTTCGCCCCCGTGCACCGCAGACCCCCCAAAAACCAGACAGTATGATAAGCGTTGGTTTATCCTCTTTCCAACTAGTCTAAAATTACATTTGGATCTTTCAAAAAGTATGCGATTGTAAAGGCGACGAACGCTTTTGTGTCCAGAAAAAATCGTTTTAACCTCCGTATTTTCGCCCCCTCGAATTTTAACGTTTTTACAGCCTTTCCAGATAGTTCGCCCTTGATGAGATCTTCAAATTAACACCAACAACATTCACCTGCAATACCTACAACTTCCAAAAGTTCGTGAAAAGTGCGAATTTTCCAAGCGTCACACAAATCGCTAAAAAAGCACCGTACTAGCGTTACATCTCCAATTCGTTAAACGTTTTCAATGTTAAAACTGTGCTGCTTCGATAGACTATGGATTAAATCAGATCTTGAAACTTGAAAGGGGAACGATTTGGCTGCATATTGCAACTGAAAGCTGAAGGTTGAATTCCAGACCTACGTTGAAGAGCGGCACTAACACTGTAGGAAGCGTTTGACAAGCCAAGAAGAATACCGTAATATTTAATCACAGCTCGAAGGTTTCTTTGTATTTTCGTATTATGGAGAAAATTTAAAAAAATTTATTAACTTTTTAAGTTTTTATCTACAGTGCAGCGGTTCGACTCGGAGAATACAATGTAAAAAATAAGACGGACTGTATAGGGGAGGATGTATCACCGGATCTGTACGAATGTAGCGAACCTCCACAAGAATTTGATGTCGAGAATATAACGATTCACCCTAAATATAATCCTAGACATCCATACAGTAATAATATAGCTTTGATAAGGCTAACAGAACAGTAGTCTACTCAGGTAAAGCAATATTTATTTTAGTTTACATCTTCATATATAATTTTTTTATTAACTTGTGGCACTATCGGAATTTCTTTTATGTTTCAATTTGATACCATATATTCTTGTGAAAACTTACGGGTACGTTTTTAACGTTCCTTGCAGATTACATTCGGCCAGTGTGTCTCCCTAGACATGGAGCAATGTTGGCTAAACCTGGGGATACAGTGACGACAACTGGCTGGGGAACAAATCATGCTGCAATTCTGAATCTGACAGAAACGAAGAAAAAGATACTATTAAAAGTAATAACAAACGGGGAATGTGCTGCAGTTAGTGATGAATATCAGGAGCTCGTGACAGAAAATCAGTTTTGCACTACAAGTATCTACAATAGCACCGAAATTGCCTGTGCAGGTGATGGAGGTGGACCAGTCATGTTTTCCTTCAGGAATCAGTGGCAGATAGAGGGAGTGTTTTCTGTTGGCAACGCAGATTGTAAATTTGGTAAACCGGATGTTCATACTAAGGTAGTTAATTACCTAAACTGGATCACAGAAAATATATTACTATAACTATTTAATGCGTTACGTTCTTTACACCTAATATTGTCGGTCCATATTTTTTTGAAAAAAATGTTAAAGAAAGGTTACTTAGGGTACGTAGATATATTTAGCAGTACATAAACGCAATATAAAAGAGAGAATGGGTGAATTTATACAGCGTGATTGACAATCAGGTAAAAAATGATAGAAGTAAATCAGTCAAAACATATCAAAGTACAAAGTTGCACTTTTAAAGACTTACAGCTTCTTAAAGATTAAGAAAAAAAAACATATTTAAATTCATTATTTAAAATTGCTTTGACATAGTTGACATATGTGAGTAGCTATTGTTTAATGATAGGCCCTCTTAATGGCTTGGAGATTGATGCAGCTGCTAGTCGCTGTGTTATATTTTTTGCTGAAATATTTCATCTGACCTACATTATTAATATTTTTAGAAACTAAAATTTTTTGCCGGTTTCAGTTTTTCAATTGGAGTTTTTGTTTGTCCCCAGAAATAACAATTCCTAAAAACTGATCTTATCTGTGAATACAATGATTGTATTAACGCCTGCAGTTTTATATTGTTTATATTTATGTAATGTAGGAGCTGTCGAGTTTAGTGCAATAAATAAATAATTGGCTGTACAGAGTTGTGAATATTGGTATTGCTATATGAATTTATTTTTAGATGGCTTATTCAAATCAGCCTTTTATCAGCAAACAGAATGCCATCTTTATTGACAACTAGTATTTGCTTTCCTTTCAGCAGTTCATAGGCTTAGCAGGCATTTTTTTAGGTTAAAATTTGATTCAGATGTTAATGTGTTAAAGTGTCTGTGAAAACGATTGCCACAAATAAATTGTCAAAGACTGAAGAAACCAACAAACCACAACACTGAGACTCCTGAATGTAAGTATTTTTTACCCTACATACCCTACTTCAGAAATATCGCAGAAGTTATCGAACCATAAATAAAGAGCGTTTTGAAATTGGGCCAATTCGTGCCAATTGTGTTTACATATTTCATACCTTTTTATTATATACACGATTAGTAACAAAGCTTAACAGTATGTGTATTATCTCTTATTCAAGTAGCAACTCAGTATAAGTAGAAACTTTATGCGGCAACGTACTATAAGTTTCTGAATGCGGACTCACTAGTGCAAACGTGCGGGAATGTGCGGACCCTGCATTATAATCCCGATAACAAAGAACAGCCAAGATCGCAACAACACCGCGGGCTGCGGAAGATTCATTCGCTCCAAGCTCGTCAAGGGTACGGATCGGCCTTTTAAAAGTGTTTTTGAAGGTTTGCATATGCAAGCAGCCGGCGCCATGCATCTCAAATCAAGGCGCGTTTATCTGCGAACATCACCTTGAAATTGATTCTGTGGTGTTCCGATTCGACATCGCTCGAAGCCGCGATCTTGACCTCAAGAAGGCATTCAGCGCTGTTTCCGGCTCTTTGGTGGCAGAATTAAAACCAGGTTAGTTCTTACTTGAAACCGCGCTACGAATTGAGAAAGCAGTTACAATATTATTAGTAATTGTTTTCATGAATAATTGCGCAACTGTGAGTAATGTGTTAGCGGTTCAGATAGTGGGGAAGTACCCGCAGCCATTACGCAGTCATTACGTCATTTGCTGACTCGGGCGTCCAGGGATCCCAAACATTGGCGCATTCTAAAGAATTGACAACTTCGCGTTCAGTTTATTCGTTGTGCGCGGAATTACATTATACCTCGCGCTCGCGGAATTTAGCCTGCATGAATAACTGAACTTTTAAAGATGTAGTTAATACATTTTTCCATGTGCAGCACGTAACCGTTCTATGTACTTGTTTGTACTTTCTTGTGTGTGTTTTCTTACAGATTATATGTATTCATGTAAACTGTGAGGCTTTTCTTACTGGTAGTGTTTTTATGTGTAAGTACAATATTCTAGGTGACAACGAGCTGACCTCAAACAATATTAGCTTACCCTGAGCCGCACTGACGATGCTAATAGAGCCTCATACCTCACCGACTGAATAAGCTAGCGACGCAGAGCATTGTAAGGTACAGTAGAATGTAAGGGCTAAGCAAAGGCCGGTGTTACAACTTTATCAAATCTGGCATTCGAGGAGATATGTGTGGAAGTGGAAAAAGCAGACAGCAGTCTAAGTAAAACTTTTCAACACGTTAATTTCCCAGCGTTGAAGTTTTAGTCACTTTTGAATTTGTGATTGGTATTTCTTTCGAAAACCTCCAGTGGGCAGTTAATAAGAATAATAATGATAATAATAAATGCCTCTATTATTACCCATACAAAACTATAAAAAGATATGTACACAACCAATCAGAAATGAGTAATAAATGGCGGACTTCAGCTTAACGCCGCTCTTCCACTCAACGAAAGGTGAATTGAGTAGTGAACCACAAAAATACCAGTAATAATACAATAAATAAATAATTATGTAGCATCATAGGAGTGGTATGCAATATAATAGTTTATATAATTATTTAACGATTGAACTACTTATACTACTTAAACTGTGCTGAGAGACATGGCTATATTAATAGCTATAAATAACATACCAATGCGTATAAAAGAAAATGTGAGAAATTACTGCTTGTTTAATAAAAAGGTAAAAAAACATCTTTTTAGAGGACGGTATCGTTAAAGTTTTAAAATTTGAGGACAATGAGTTGTAGCATTTTGCAATGTTATATGTGTAGGAACGTTGAAACATCGTAGTGCTGTGCATAGGTGGTGTTGTAAAGGACCTTTTCTTCTTAGATTTAAATTATGTATGTCCGTTCTGAACCTAATTTTAGCGTATAAATATGGCGGAATTTTGGAAATAATAATTTTATGAAATAAACAGTAGGAATGCAAAGCTCGTCTGTTTATCATATTCAACCATGACAAATCCAGGAGTTTGTGCGGGACATGATTACGACCTCTCAAACCAAATATTAAACGAATACAAGAGTTCTGTATTTTCTGTATTCTAGTAATATCAACATTATCCAAGCATGGACCGTATACAGTATCGCGAAAATTGAAGTGCGATAAAACTAGAGCTTCCGATAAAATAGTTTTTGACTTTTTATTTAATATGTCCTTGTTTAAGTAAAGGACATTTCAAATTGCAGTATGCCTTTTGAATACATAAGCTAATATGTTTCTTAAATCTTAGATCTGTATCAATATACAGCCCTAAATTACGTGAGACCTCTGTAACAGGCAACTGTACATTATTAATGTTTTATCATGAGACTGTTAATAGCCTCTTTCCGTGGTTGACGTCTACCAAAAAGCATAACTTGTGGTTTTAATGGATTAATTATAAGTGAATGTTGTTCAGCTGATTCAATTAAATGACCCTAACTCCCTATTTATTATTTTATTCGCAAAGAGAATACCATTAGAAGGAAAAGAGTGGTAGATCTGTGTGTCATCAGCATAAAAATGATGATTACAGCATTGAAAGCAGTTATTTAAGTTGGAGGTATATATTGTATGCAGTAATGGACCCAATATTGATCCTTGGGGTACACCTGTGCGTAGCTATTAGGATCAGGTATTTCAATAAAACACTGCTGGAGCGTGTGGTTTGAAAATATCACAAATTCGTTAAATCCCCTCACCACACAAATATTTAACAACTGCTAAATACGTATTTCGACAGCCATGCTGTGATCATCAGTAGCTACGAAAAACTTACACAGCAAAAAGGCAGCAATATACTCGTGACCAAATCACAAATGGGAGTGGGCGAAGTCGCGCATTTTACATCTATTTATACTTTCTAACCCGGAGGGCGTGCCGAGAGCCAATAAACATGGCCGACGCTCAATATAACTTCAATAAATCATACAAGATGGAGGACGGTATAAGTCCGCCATCTTTGTTCAACAGTTTAATATCTCGGTTCTTAAAAATGGCCAAGCTTTCAAAGAGATTTAGTTGCTTTGTTGAAATTAACGCCGGTGAGAAAAAACCAATACCGTCCCTTTTATCAATGCTTCCCCTCGAACCCCCACATCACCAACAACTTCCCGCGCCCGCCAATCTTCCATCTCTTCTATTACATTCCAGCCCGATTCCTTCAGGTATCCCATTAAAAATATCCCGGATAATTTTGCTACCCAAAAAGCTTTTTACTCCCTTCTGATCTCCCACGGCAGGGGCATCAAAACCTTGTAGTCAACTACAATAAATCCGCTCTTCTTATTACCCAGCAACCCCTCAATTCGGACTTACCCAATCCAACCTCCGCACCGCCACTAACAGCAAAACCCTTGAAGTTTGCCCCTTATTCCGAAAGGCCTCCCCACCCAACAACCCAAAAAGCCACCCACCTCTTCTATTGTCGCCCGTGACGTCGACCAGGACATCGCTCCTGAAGACGTCAAACTTCAGTGCCCCCAACTCCAAATCTTCAAGTGCTGGAGAATCGCGGCTAAAGCCACAAATCGCCCCACACCCTTACTCTGTATAATCTCCACATATAAGACCACCATCGACTAACTCCTCATCAACGGCCTCCAGCTTTTCGGTCGCAAACACCCTTGCGAGCCCTCCCCCCCCCTACACCACTCCAGTGCACCAAATGTTTTACCTTTGGGCACTTCCTCTCCGAATGCAGAAGTAAACCTGTGTGCCCTACCTGCCCAAACACCCACCCTCCGGAAAATGCCCCAGCGAAACCCCCAGCTGCCCCTTTTGTAAAGAAAACCATCCAGCCTGGTCTCACCAATGCCCCCAATTCCCAAAACCCCAAACCATTTACCCCGAAACTCCTGTTGTCCCGACCAAAGTCATCGAACCTAACCTCGATCCCGAAAACTCCGACATGGACGAAGACCAAACCCACGAACCCTTTCTATCGGTGAGACAATTCATCCGTTTCCTCACCAAAACCCTCTTCGATCTTTTCCCCCTGCAGAAGCAGAAGATTCAAACCACCCTTGAGCAGTCCGCTCATGCCTGCCTAGCCCGTTTCCTCCGATATCGCATTCCGGTAATTTTTACTTTTAATTAAGTCCCCCCCCCCCTCAACTTCCTTTTTTTCTGCCCCCAGCCCTCCTTAATAGCGCACGACCTTTTTTTTGAAACCGTCAACGCCTGCAGCATCCGCCGCAAACTCCTCTCCCTCAAGATCCTTCTGTTCAACGGACAACATTTCCATCCTCGCCATCACAGAAACCCGCTCCAGACCCACCCTCAACATCACAGATTACCATACCTACCATACAGCCCCCCCCCCCCTAATCACGGACATCTATATGGCACATCTCTGTTAATTTCAAGCCAGCTCGCCTCTACAGCCCACCCCCTATCTCCTCACCTAGCCCACCTCGAACCAGTGCAGCAAATCTCCATACCAACAACCTCCAAATTTTAATAGTTTGTTATTACAACCCACCTAACTCACACGTATCCGCTGACTTGCTCGATTACGTTTCCCAGCACAATCATTTAATAATCCTAGGCGACTTCAATTCACGCCACACCGACTTTGGTGACACAATCACCAGATCCCTAGTCAACATCCTAAACAATCTCCCTATCTCACGTCTCCTCAACGCCCTCCAACCTGCATCACCCACAACGGCTGCTCAATAGTTGACCACATCCTCGTTTCGGATCAACTTTCGCCCTTCACAAGCCCTGATTCCATTATTGGCACCACCATCACCTCCGACCACCTTCCGGTCATATCAAACTTCAATTTCCCAGGCCGTCAACCTCCGCCAGATTACACCACCATTTTTGATTATTCAAACGCCGACTAGGATAACTTCCAAAATTTTATCGCCCGAAACCTCCCCCACCATAAACCCCCACCCAAATCCCGGATGACATCGATACCCAAATATCCCAACTAACTTCTGTCATCGATCAAGCTAAAAACACTTCATATCCCCATTAAACGCATTTCTAAACATAAACGACCCCTCCCCCCAAACATTCTAAGCTTGATCCGCCAAAAACGCCGAGCGTACCACGATTTCTCCTGAACCGGCTTGCCCATCTTCAAAACGACTTACAACAGGCTAAACGCCCAATCCGCCGAGACATTAATCTTTTCCACCTAAACTCCTGGACCTAAACTTGCCAATCCCTTGACTATCGCCAATGTAAACTTTTCTGGAATAAGTTCCAAACTCTCACAGGCCAAAAGACCGCGTCAACAACCACCTAATGTCAAACAACACCATCTTCAATAATCCCCAAGATAAGGCAAACTGCTTCGCCGAAACTCTCCGGAACATTCACCAAGTCCCGAATAACCCAATTTTCATGAGTCATTCGGAATCCGAACTGCCCCACGCCATTGCCCAATTCCGCGTGAACCCCCTGCCTCCCCCCCCTTCCAAACACAGAACCCATAATAGAACCCACCAACCTTGATGAGGTCAAATCCCACTTCAAGCGCCTCAAAAATTCCTGGGGCCCCCTACCAACTTAAGTCACTTCCATTTAAAAAACTCTCAGACCCAGTTATAGAAGCCATCGTCACAATTTACAACTCCTGTCTCCAGATTTTTACTTCCCCACAGCCTGGAAGGAATCTACAACCATCATGATTAACAAACCCGGCAAAGACTCCACAATCCCCTATCGTATCGGCCGATATCTCTTCTAAACATCCTCGGCAAAACCCCTGAGAAAATAATCGCTTCCGCCTCCGAGAAACCCTCGAAACGAACAATCTCCTTTCCCAAGAACAATTTGGTTTTCGCCCCCACCGATCCACTATGAACCCCACCTTCGAACTCCACACCGACACCACCAAAAGTGCCAACCTGAACCGATGCACGCTCGCCGTCTTCTTGGACATAGAGCGGGCTTTCGATAAAGTCTGGCACGACCGGTCTCGTCCAAAAAACTTCTCTCCCTAAATCTCAGCCCACACTTCGTCAAACTCATAAACTCATTTCCCACCAACCGTACATGCAAAATTAAAGTGGCCGATTCCCACTCCCACCCCATCAACCTTTTCTCAGGTGTCTCCCAGGGATCCATACTTTCGCCCCTTTTATACTCAGTATACTTCCACGACCTCCCAGACACAAACCCCAACCCGAGCCAAAACCCGTTTTCTTCTCGGATGACACCGCCATTTAGACTTCCCGAAAAACCTCCCTTTCCGCATCCCGCGTAATGCAAGTTGCCCTCGACCACATCTCCAGGTGGACCAGCAAGTGGAGGATTAAACTCAACGGCGCCAAATCAAACCGCCATCCTTTTTTGACATCCGAATTCCTCTGAAATCACAGACTGGATCCAGCCGACATAAATATTTCTATCCACAACCAAGCAATCCCCCTCTCAAACCAAGCCCGATACCTAGGGATCACCTTCACAAGAACCTGCTACCTAAACCTCGACATCCGAGAAACCTGAAAAAAGTCCGAAATCGTTCAAATCTCTTCGGCGCATCAAGGCCGCTTCCACGACTGTGACTCCCAAACCCTCCTCCACACCTACAACACCTTCATTCGCCCCGTCATTGAATACCGAGCCTCCCTACTCGCCACTATCAAACCACATTTCCTCCATCAAATCGCAGCATGCGAAGGCAAATTCTCCGTCGCATATTCCGTCTTCACAGAGAACATCTCAGCAACCTAGTCCACATCGACACCCAAACCACTTCAATATGCGACCGCCTAACCCACCTCCAGCAGAACTATATCAAGCGCACTCTTCATCAAGGCATTCCTATCGCCAACGAAACCCTCATGACCTCCCACAAACCCCTTAACCGTGGACGGCGTCCCTGTAAACCGTTTTCCGAAAAAAACCCCGGAGGGAAACTCCCACACCCCCCTACTGCCCTCTTCTCCTCCCTGTACCCCGATCTCCCTGGAATCCTTATTGATACTGTAGAAGACGCTCCACTGTCAATGAGGTGAACTTTCAGAGATTTTTCTTTCTTTTTACCATACAATACCAACCTCCCCCCCCCTCTAACCACCACTAATAAACGCGATAAGCATTATTAGTGCCCCAACTAACAGCCAATACTACACCAATTTTTATTCTTATACAGATACCGGCCACCGAAGAAAGAAACAACAACCCCCAACATCAGGACCAAAAGCAGAACACCACCCATAAGAAGGAAGGAAGATCCCAGAGCTGAAGAGGCCAAAAGCCTAAAACGGCTCCCTCCATAGATTTAGAATAATATAAATAAATTGATTGTAAATAATTACATGTAAATATTTCGCTTAATATACGTATTGATTTGATTTGATTTGATTTGTTGCGCAGACATCACCAACTTCCATTTGTGATTTGGTCACGAGTATATCGTTGCCTTTTTGCTGTGTAAGTTTTTCGTAGTTACTGATGACGACAGCGTGGCTGTCGAAATACGTGTTTAGTAGTTGTTAAATATCTGTGTGGTGACGGATTTTAACGAATTTGAGGTACTTTAATGTTTTCAATTGTTAGAGCACCTAACATCCCATCTCCCGCTTTGCGGAAGAAGGGGAAATGTATGGATTATTGAATCAAGCTTCTCAAAAAATTACCTATCGCAAAACTTAAAATTTTGACTCAAACATTTGTGAGCAGTAACTATCAGCTGTTCACCGATTTAACTTAAATGTAACTTATGCCAGCGAACAACCATGTGTTGCGTACAGAATTTGATTAACTGTATATGTTGTCTGGATTTGTGCGGTACATTATGTTTGTTAAAAATATTACACGACAAAATCAAACTACGCATACGCGCGCTGTTCAGCTAGTAGGCGAAGGATTTGTGCTGTATGCGATAAATAGTACTATTATTTATAAAGCGTTACGTTCGGTCATCTTAGTCTATAGTTTTCTGAGTGCTATTTGAATCTTTTTTATTTAGGGTCTTTTTTACTACATTGCTCAATCGATTCCGTGCGTTCTAATCACATCAGACCTTTTGGTCTACACGATTCGTGTATATTATTCGTGCATTGTGTTTGCTGTAATAATATACATTTTACTGATTTTAACTCTGAATTAATTTGCTTTTATGAACAAGTATTTATTAGTTTTCTTGGGCTGTATTCTAAGTAATTCACATTTTATTTTATGTAAGCACATGTTCACAAAGCCGGTGCTGCATAATAAAGGCATTGTGAAATATGTATAACTTGCAAGTGCAGCACGAAACACGTGTTCAAGCCTGCAGCGGGATGCAAGGCGTTTCAACTTGTGATAATTTTATGAAGAACATGGCACTGGAGCGCTGGGCTTTGCCCAGGTAAGCAGTGTGTGTGTGTCCACCTCCAAAGAATAGTACGCGAATTTTAACCAAGGCAAACTATGTTAAATAGAAGCGGCTTTAAAGGGTTTGTTACAGTATTAAATGCTTGTTAAGACCCCTAGCGACTGTTCGTAGCAGCGCTCGTCCCGGCGTGCACCCTCCAGCCCTAATAGCCTCGGCTAGAAAACTCGGTCGGGAGGGGGGTTCACACTCTAGGGTACAGTTCAGGGCGAGATACCACAAAAGGGGTGATTGATGGTAAAGATTCAATAACAATTCGACGGGCGCCACGGGCTTTGCAGATAGTAAGTCTAATTTTAACTGACTGACCGAAAGCCGAAAACCAATCGCTGTAGAGTCACGTCATACCCCAGGAGGCGCCCCACGGCACTGGCGTTTACACCTACCTTTCTGGTGTAATTTCTTCAGTTGCTTGAGCCCTGTACAGAGGGGTTACACACAACACGACAAGAATCTTAGCTCCTGCCAGCTAAACAAATACACACAAATAAAATGCAATGCGTAAATTAAAAACAGGTGATCTATTGTCACAATATTTACACACACATCAAATTCGGACAAGTAGCATGTGATAAAATCGGGGTTAAACAACAGTTTTACAAGAGAATGGCAAAATTCCACAGGGACAAAACGTCCGTTAAAATTATTGTCGTCTGGATCCCGGAACTAACTTACTTAACTGCCCAAAATGGCTTACAACGTTTCCCGGAGCCAGAATTCCATTAAGCCTGTATCTGAGGCTTCGTAAATTTGACATAAATGTTGCCTCGTGCAACTAGCACGCTGCCAAAATAACATGCATTGTATGCTGAATGTTTCAAAATTACATATGACACTGTAATTCGCACGTCATACTTCTTATAGCTAATTTTACAAAACCTTAATTCGTCAGTGAGAGCGCCAAGCAACTGTATTGCTGAATCTGCAGTGCAGAAGGACCTCGGCTCGGGTATTCTGCGACGCTCTTGAAGATGCTCTCGAACAAAGAAGGTGTCCTGTGACGACGATAACTTCAAAAGGTGTAACAAGGGTCGACAGGGACGGCCGACAAACTAGATCGGGGAATTGCGGCAATAGAACCTTTTGTAGAAGAAATAGGGCTGGGCTGAACGACAAACAACAACGGTCCACCCTGTATATAAGCTTCACGTTCGTTCCCGTTATAAATCCGCTAACATTAGCGTTAACACGTGCTGGCCGGCACTCTAAACTTTAGGATCGGATAGCATTTGAAATTGCACACAAGCCCGAAACGGTACGACGCGCCCTAAGAACAATAAGGGTGGTTCTTTGTTCTTAGCGTTACTCGCACATACTTGCAGTCAGAAAGCGTAAATGGAACTGTCGAAACGACGCTAAGACGCAGCGTTCTTTTGGTGCATTTTTCATACGGAAAATTTCCATCATTGGGCATCTCTCTTCTGTGCATACAGAATCTATTGTTAGGGTTCTAGATTGCATCAGCCAAGTGCAACGCAGCAAAATACGGGGTTTACCCGGCCAAGAATGTCGCCGGCTTGGAACCGTAATATGATACTGTACAGGCAGTGAAGGACTTCGAGAATTTTGAATTGAAGACAGGGGCTATATTGAAGACTAGAGTACCTGTATACAGGTACTCTATTGAAGACTAGAGACCCTGTATAAAAAGTAAGATAAGAGATGGGACAAGTGGAACCAGTTTCCAAGGATAAATTGATTAATTGCTATGTTTTTGATAGAATGTTTCAAGATGTTGCCATTGCCAAATTGACATTAACCTAAAAGAACACATTTCTAAATGTGAAATAAATTGCTTCTGATATTCATAAAGTAGGATAGATCTTGCGGATTGTTTCTAGTTATTAATTACCCATCTATATTTCATTACAGTTTCTTTCTAAGTCAAAGACTCAAATTTAAAATGAATACTAAAACTGGTGTGAAAGAATGGCACTACACTGGATGAAGTGCAAGCTCGCTAGTTCACATAGGTAAGTTTCTCGTAAAATTTCACATTGACTTTGAAAGAACCTGTAATAAGTGAAAAGCTTTTTTTACCCTACAATAATACCTAATAGTTCAGAAGTTTAACACAAAATGAACCATGAGCATTTAGCTTCAGTAATAGTTATGTGCCTTTTAATGTCATTCCACTCAGATGGTAATAACTTTTCGGTTGTGTTTAAAATTTCGCGTTCATTTGCAGTATACCTTATTGTTGAAGAATATGAAAGTACAGAGCCACGCATAAATTCCTTCTATTTTGCTGAACATTTTTATATTGATCTTCTGAATATGTTTCACTCTCACAGCTGTAGGTACAAGTGGAATGATGATTGCGCTGCGTTATATTTTAGTTTCCTAATTGGAATTTTGTTAGTGTATAGTTAAGAACTAGTCTCACGTAAAATTTTCTTTGTATAATCTGTACGATTTTCACACTTCAAGTTCTTAATAACATACCTACCTTTCTATCAATTTTCACATAACAGCGTCGTTTTATAGAAACCTAAGCACAGTTTCTTACATCCAACTGCTAAATAGCCAATCATTCATGTTAAATGTATGAACAATGACGCAAAAGAACCTGATTTATCTATCACACAGAGAAAATGTCACTTGCCAATACAGCAGAAATTAGAAATGTCAAACGGCATTAATCATTTCAGCCATGGAAAATGGTTCCAACCAATCCGCATTGATCATCTGTATTTCCCGTCTCTAATCTTAATATACAGGGTCTCTATTGAAGACTACAGTGCCTTTATATAGACAGTGGCGACAATACAACTAAGCCACACCCCCGCCGCCATATTTAGGCAAATTTCTAACGGGTGTTTATTTAAATCCGTGATCAGAGTCGACTGTGATACGTGTTTTACGTTTGGCAGTACTGAAAACATTCGAGATTTGCAGGTTAAGATTTGCGTCAATTTATGTCAAAACTGACGCAAAACCGAACCTACTAACCTCGAATTTGACATAGACTGACAATACACTTCAGTACTGCCAAAAGTATAACACGAATCACAAGTGATTTAGCATAAACATGGCGGCTAAAACCACGTGATCTAGGGAGCCAATCAAAAATAGGACACCCCATTGTCGCCACTGTCTATATAAAGGCACTGTATTGAAGACTACAGTGGCTATATACAAGACAGTGTGGCCATAGGGATGTCTTCGCCGCTATTGGTCGACGCGAATATCCGCCATTAACAGGCAAAATATTTAGTTACTTTTAAGTTGTTCTCAAAGAGGTTGGTAGAACCTGTTCATTTGGTTATGGAAGAAAATAAAACCTGTCAAATCTGACAATTGTAAATTGTCAGTGTCAAATAATTCATTAGCGTCGCAAGCGGGTCAATTTTATCATCTATTGCCCTGAAAAACTAATATTTTGCACAGTATTTAAATGTGACAATTTAGAATTGTGCTATTGTTGTAATAGCACAAGATGCGTTCGACTTGGAATATATGATAAAGAGATTACATCGGTGATACGATAAATGGGGCCTTAGCATAAGTTTAGAGGAAACGGAGTATTTAGTAGTCAACTCGAAAGCACAATATGAAGTCTTAATAAATGAAGATGTCGCAGTAAGACAAGTAGAAAGGTTTAAATACCTCGGTGCTACAATACAATCGATGAAAAAAGTTTGGGAACAGAAGAGATCAGAACTCGAATAGTACAAAGTACTTAAAATCAATTTGATGGGACAATACTATCTCAAACAAAAAAAGAATAGGTAAAGTAATGGTAGAGTCGGTGCTATGTTCTGGCAGTGAGGTATGGACTGTAACAGCGGTAATGAAACGAAGACTAAACACAGTTCAAATGGACGAAAAAGCGGAAAGGTATCGAGACGAGATAGAGTGACGAACGAGGAAATAAGACGCAGAATGGAGGCACCAGAATCAGTTGTGGACAGAATTGGAGAATGGAGGAGACGACGTGGCTTATGAAGATCTTTAAATGGTCGCCGCCGGTTAAGAAAAAAAGAGCTAGACCACGCAAACCGTGGAATGAGGGTATTCGGAGAGCCATGGAGGAACCTGGAAGAAGACCAAGCACAGAACAGGGAGGTTTGGAGACAGGGAACAGGAAGACGGCATTTAGCTGTATTGTAAACTAGCATAACTGAAACCGGTTGTAAACTTCATGTAACACCTTAAAAGCACTACGAACGAACGCCAATGAGAAATGTCAATGTCCAAAAATAACACTGCAAGTGTAACTAACATCAACTAGTTAAAATAACTAGCGCCAAAATAATGACCACTCAAAAACGTTCGATTATTTCGAAAGGCACTGTATATCTCTACGCTCAAATTTGCCTGTTAATGGCGGCCAACAATCGTATGGCCACACTGTCTTGTATATAGTCACTGTATTGAAGACTACAGTGACTATATAATCACAGTGTGGCCATACGGTGGTCATGTTTTCTATTGGCTGAAGGCAAAAGGATTCCAAGTTATTGTCATTTTTAACAGTGTACAGAATGTTTAGTTACAAAAAGTTACTAATGTCAAAATAAGACATTGGCATTTTATAACTAGTCAAAAGTTTGAGTGGACGTATCACGTGATGAAATCCGCTATTAGTTTTCCCGCGGCCGTGAGTTTTCCAAATTATAGTTTGTTTCTACGGAAAAAACCATGTTTTGACGTTTTTCGCAAATTAGTTATTTACGATATTCAGAACAGTATTAACATCAAACAAACCAGAACATTTAACAGAGAAATAAATATTTTCCTGTAAGTTTTATATTGCTTAAATATTCGTAAGTCACAGCTCAATAGATTATTGCGGTGTACAGTTGCAATTCCAGGTTGGACATGTATAGCAAGTAGTTAATGTCGGGAAAACTCCAGTATAGCCCACTGGTACATTTTGACATTTGCGGAATATGAACATAAAGGAACTGTTATGCCAATGGTGAAACTGGATTTTAAGCTATAAATAAGAGAAATACTCATTGGGAAATTCAAATTCTTTATTATTGTCGACGATTGGACTAACTGCTTGTTTTACGGTGATACACAGGCATTTTTGTACTAAGTACACACAAGTCTTAAACTGCAGTTTACTTAAATTCGCACCTTGACGATAGTCAAGATTGGGTCTGGCATGAGACTCCCGTGTTTTGCCTCCATTGTCTGAACATTTGTAGAACCTCCGACAAACTGAGAATCACATTATCACGTGCATGCGCCTAAGCATCAGTGGGCTATATTGGGGTTTAGCCCATGCACCTATCTAATATAATTTAGATGTTTATAAAGCATATTAAATTACCGAGAAGATTTCTACAAATGATGCTATATCATTTGTGTTTTGGATTTGAACTTTCCAATTTCCATTAATTGTAATAAAGTGAAGACACCGTATGACTCATATTTCTTCAACATTTAAAGCCCTTTGTGGTATTTTATTGTATTTGAGAGATCAGTCATTTTGAACAACAATCTTTTACTTCAGCAAATGAATAATTGTCAAATTTTATTTTGACTTTAGTAATTTTTTGTTACCAAATGTCGCTTACACCGTTAAAAAAATTCTATTTTTTTATTACATCACCATGGTTTTTCGCAAAATCTAATTTTGACATTGGATTCAAAAGTACCAGCCAACAATTGTATGGCCACACTGTGATTATATAGTCACTGTATTGAAGACTACAGTGGCTATATACCAGACAGTGTGGCCATAGGGATGTCTTCGCCGCTATTGGTCGACGCGAATATCCGCCATTAACAGGCAAAATATTTAGTTACTTTTAAGTTGTTCTCAAAGAGGTTGGTAGAACCTGTTCATTTGGTTATGGAAGAACATAAAACCTTTCAAATCTGACAATTGTAAATTGTCAGTGTCAAATAATTCATTAGCGTCACAAGCGGGTGAAATTTTATCATCTATTGCCCTGAAAAACTAATATGCTGCACAGTATTTAAATGTGACAATTTAGAATTGTGCTATTGTTGTACCTAATAGCACAAGATGCGTTCGACTTGGAATGTATAATAAAGAGATTACATCGGTGCTACGATGAATGGGGCTTTAGCATAAGTTTAGAGAAAACGGAGTATCTATTTAGTAATCAATTCGGAAGCACAATATGAAGTCTTAATAAATGAAGATGTCGCAGTAAGACAAGTAGAAAGGTTTAAATACCTCGGTGCTACAATACAATCGATGAAAAAGGTTTGAGAACAGAAGAGATCAGAACTCGAATAGTACAAAGTACTTAAAATCAATTTGATAGGACAATACCTACTATATCTAACAAAAACAAAAAAAGAATAGGTAAAGTAATGGTAGAGTCGGTGCTATGTTATGGCAGTGAGGTATGGACTGTAACAGCGGAAATGAAACGAAGACTAAACACAGTTCAAATGGACGAAAAAGCGCAAATGTATCGAGACGAGATAGAGTGACGAACGAGGAAATAAGACGCAGAATGGAGGCACCAGAATCAGTTGTGGACAGAATTGGAGAATGGAGGAGACGACGTGGCTTATGAAGATCTTTAAATGGTCGCCGCCGGTTAAGAAAAAAGAGGTAGACCACGCAAACCGTGGAATGTGGGTATTCGGAGAGCCATGGAGGAACCTGGAAGAAGACCAAGCACAGAACAAGGAAGTTTGGAGACAGGGAACAGGAAGGCGGCATTTAGCAGTATTGTAAACTAGCATAACTGAAACCGGTTGTAAACTTCATGTAACACCTTAAAGCACTACGAACGAACGCCAATGAGAAATGTCAATGTCCAAAAATAACACTGCACGTGTAACTAACATCAACTAGTTAAAATAACTAGGGCCAAAACAATGACCACTCAAAAACGTTCGATTATTTCGAAAGGCACTGTATATCTCTACGCTCAAATTTGCCTGTTAATGGCGGCCAACAATCGTATGGCCACACTGTCTTGTATACAGTCACTGTATTGAAGACTAAACGCAGACTCCATCTGTAAGCGGTTTGTCAAATCACTTAGCGGGGTCTAGGTACTGTCATAATGAATTACAGAGTTCGCCTCGGTGCTGGAGGAAAATGCTCTTTTAGAGCACTTCATGCGACAGATGTCGGTACCTGTCCTGCAAGTAAATTCGGTAGCCAAAAGAATAGGGAAATACGCCCAATTGCTAAAGTTTCGCTGCGATACAAGGGGCCGGAATACGAAAATGTAAATGTGTTCTAGCGAAGACCGGGCGTCTTAACAGGTTTTCCAGCAAATAATTGCTGCACACAAATTTATAGTACCACAAATAAGAGAATCTAGTTACGCAAACGCATTTTCCTGGTGTACAGGTGAGTCCACAATTTTGTGTCATATATCAGGAGTATCTACATTTAAAGCGTCCATTTGAAGACGCTAATTTACGCCACACCCAGAGGGGTATTTACGAAATTCGAGTACACCGAGACGTGAGATGAGTGTGAGTCAACAGCAATCTGGACTTCACCAAGCGGTCCGTTTGGGAATATCACGCACACGCCAATTAGTACGTACACGCATTGCGTCGATTTGATTAGATGTAAGAGCGGCCAGGGCCAGCTAAAGGCGGAAACGTATTAAGACATTTTCCTATTTGCGTTCTTAATTAACTTTATTTTAACGTTATTTTCATACGTTTGGTTGGGGTTTCGTGTATGTGTTTGAACCTGCATGCTCGTAGTAACAGCTATCTTTCTCGTGGCTTACTTGATTTAAAATGGTTTTCTTTTATTTGATTTGTATTTATATTTGCGGTTTGAAGTCAATATATTGATGTAAAAAGTTGGCTTTTCTTATGCATTGTCCAAAGCTTCAGTTCGACAACACTACAGGGGAGCCAGGTTCCTGTTTTGGCAGGTATTCACACTTTATTAGCCGCGGACTGAAGTATTAAGAGCGTTTCATGTATCAACTGAGTTAGCTAAGAGATAACAAAGCAAATAATTATTTAAATATTAAGACGAACGCGACGTCTTATTGAAATGTAAAGTAATGCGCGATGTCGGAAACCCATATACTGTTACAAGAATAGTATGCTGGATCTTATGTTTAGCAGCTGGCAAAGTAACAGTTAGTTCATGAAGATGGAATGGTAAGGTGGCCGTGGGCAAAATACGAAGCGAATGACCAATCGTTACAGGTATAGCATGATCAAAAATTATTTTCATTTAGTTGAGTTATGGAATAGTTAGTAATTTATGAATGCAACTATAAGTTATTTAAAAATCAAGTGTTAAGTTTGAAATTTAAGTATAAACATAGTTGCATTCATAAATTAGAAACTATTCCATATTCATACTATTCATTTTCGCTCACTTAGCCGTTTACACCACAGTGAAATTGCTATATTTCGTCGACCTACAATATAATTGTTCTGATTTCTGCATCTATCTATATATTTAAAACGTGAAGCGTTTTCTTTCGACATCTATTTTGAGACTTCCACCGGGCCGATTTCGATAATTCTTTTTTTAAATGAAAGCCGCCACCGTGTAGATGTGCACAAAAGTCCTAAATTGAAAATAAATGGATAATTTTAAGAGTAAAACCAACATATTGTAATTTTCAAGTGGCTGCAGCCGGCCATGCAGTAGCAGTAAACCAAGTGTATTCTCGAAGTCAGCCTGCAGCGTTCTGCTGATTTTTTGCAGTGGACTACTGTAACTACTAAATGTTTATTTGAAATCAACGGTCTGCTGATTCGTGAGACAAACGTCAAAATACATGTAAAATTACAGTTATAACGTAAATCGGTATTGCTCATACACTGTAAGGTGTTTTTTTCTGCTTATTATGATTATGTGGATGTGCTTATTTACACACTGGTTCATTGGTTTCCCGTTTCCTTGTTGCTACAATCATACGTATATTTTTAAAACGTATTTCGACGTTGTCCGACACCTGTTTTTCATACTCTTCCATCCTCACAGTTTCTTTCGTTTAAGTTGAATTCAGTCATCGCTTTTGTAATCTATTATTTCAAAATTCTATTCGGCTTTCTCCTAGCTCTTCTTTCTGGTACCCTTCCCATTTTCGCTGTGCGCCTTATCTGTACGATGACATTTAATACACCACAAAGCCAAACTCCTGATAAAGTATGAATATATAATATTCGTTACAACCAGTATTAGCTATGGTCAAGTGTATATAGCAATGTCACGTGAGAGTAGTTTTGAAAACTTAAAAATTGAAATTTTACTTGATGGATGCGTTAAACATTGTCTACAAAGAAGTTTTGTAAATTGCAAAATATTTTGCAACGTTCGTGGTTTTTTATTTACTGTGATTTTATCAGCTCGACGATGATATTTAAATGGCAGTTGCTCTCAAGACAAATACGTGTTATAATAGTGATTTTAAAAAATGCAGTATCCGTACAATTAGGACATATTGTCTTGAATTTACGTAAGGGTTCACCTAAGAATATATTCCAAGGCCTTGCATTCGGAGGTAGATGACATAGTGCACTACCACATTGAGTTTCTCCACACTCTCTACCCTCCCAGACTTCTTCCAAATCGCCTGCCTTTGAAAGTTAGAGCACTTATATTACTGAGAAAAGTGAAGACTGCAGGTGAAAGCTCCGCATCGGAACATCACTGAGGCCAAAATTTTCATAGGTTTTGGAGAAGGGGAGACAGTCTTCATTCCTCGAATAATCCTTATTCTTTCAGTCTATTCTTTTCAATTTAAGAGACTGCAATTTCCCGTAAAAACCTGCTTTGCCATGACGATCAATAAGGTGCAGGGACAGTCGCTGAATCAGGCTGGGGTCGACTTGAGGGAAGACTGTTTTTTTCTCGGTCAACTTTATCTAGACTGTTTAGGGGTCAGTTCTCCAAACAACTTCGTGGTGCTCAAACCAGAAGGGAAAACATTCAATATCGTCTACAAAGAAGTGCTTTTACCCTCTATTCGACGGGATTGACTACTTCACAGATCGTTACATAATAGAATCTGGGAGAAGGTAAGAAGTTGTAATTCGCCATATTAGTTCTTTTTACAAGTAGGATCAAACCATTTTCAGGGCTTTTCGAAATTCATTCCTCCAAAGGAGCTAAATGTGGCTACCTAATTCTGTAAAGATCTACAACGAGGAAACTACTACAGGTGGGGAGCTGAAATTCGACATATTAGTTCGTTTTACAAATCACATCAAGTAAATGTCAAGGTTTTGCAGAATTCATCCTGAAAGGGGTTAAATAGGACAAATATGTTTTTCTAAATATCGCTCCAAGGAAACTACTACAACTATAGGAAGTTAAAAGTAAGCATATTAGATCATATTTCAAATCGGGTCAAATCAGTTTTAGGGTTTTGGAGAATTCATCCCCGAAAGGGGTTAAATGAAACAAATCTGTTTGTCAAAATATCGCCACGGGAAAATTACCACAGGCAGTAAGTTGAAACTCGGCATTTTGGATCGCTTTACTAATCGGAAGTAATTTTTAGTTTTTCGAAATACATCCCCTCAAACTGGCTAAATAGACCAGAAGTGTTCTTAGAAAACTAGCCACAAAGTACTTATTACAGGCAGGAAATTGAAATTCGGCATATTAAATCGTTTTACAAATTAGGTCAAATCAATTTCAGGCTTTTCGAAATTAACTCCCGAAAGAATTAAATGAGATAGATGTATTTTCTAAAGATTGGCATAATACGGCAAGTAGAAAGTTGATTCAGCACAGTAGTTCGTTTTACACATCGAGTCAAGCCAGTTCGTTTTACACATCGAGTCAAGTCAGGGTTTTTTGAAATGTATCCTCTCACAGGGATTAAATGGGGTAAATGTGTTTTTCTAAAGATCGTCACGACATAGATACAGGTAAGAAGTCGAAATTCAGCATATTAGTTCGTTTTACAAATCATGTAATACCATTTTCAGGGTTTTGCAGAATGCCTCTCCTCAAAAGAGTTAAATGAGGTAGATCTGTTTTTTAAGGATTAACTTAACGAACGAACTACTACAGATAGGAAGTTGAAATTTTGCATATTAGATCGTCTTACAAATAGACCAAATCATTTCCAGGAATTTTTGAAATTCACCTACAAAGAGTGCTACGGTGTAAATGATGTCTTGGCGGTTGATACTTTGTGAACAAACCTTTATTGCCGATATTCGGTTCGCGCCTATCGAAATTTGTTAGATTGGCGATTTTTTTTTGGTGGTTCTCGGATTTTGCAAACTCATGGCACTTCCGCCTACGTCTAATTTGACAGCGAAGCTAGCAATTTGGACGGTTTTTCGGATTCCATAATCCGATGGGGAGTTAGTCTGCTTTTGATTCTTTGTGTGCCCCATGCCGTTTGGCGGAGTTTTGGTGTACAAGCGAATATTTGGACATTTTTAAGTCCGCGCCGATTGGCGGTCTTAGTTGCAAAAAAGCTTCTAAAAAAATTCGTGCACATGGCCCATATTCTTGGGGCGAGTTAATTTGGAGTTTTGTCCACTCTCGCGTGAAGCGCAACAAAATTACATCTCTCTCTCCTGAATATGAAAAGCAATATTTGAGTGTAAATATAATTGTATCATACAATGGCATTTTAGAATCTTCTATGGAATTAATAAATTCGTTAAATTGTAGTGGAATATATCCAAATTGCCTAAAACTAAAAATAGGATTAATAGATATATTGAAAAGTTTAAATGTGTCTACTGGATTAATAGATGAGATAAGATTAATGGTACGCAATTTATTTATAACTGCTTAGATTTGGTATTAAATGGACAAGCCACAAGCTAGGCAGAAGAGTATTATTACTGTGTATAGATTAACACATAATATTGCACTACCTTTTTGCCTTCGGAAAAGAGATTGTCCTGTACGCCTATCATTTGCGATAACATTTAATAAATCACAAGAACAAACTATGGATAAAGTGGGAATATATCGTATTTGCCACAACCAGTATTTAGCCATGGTCAAGTATACGCAGCAATATCAAGTGTGAGTAGTTTTATAAACTTAAAAATTTTAATTTTACCTAATGGATCCTGCCATAGGTTATAAAGAAGTTTTCTAACTTACAAAATATTTTGCAACGAGTCCACTAGTTAAAATTTAAAATGTTACATCTCTATATATAAACGTAAGCTATGCCTGTCTGCCTGCATCATATATTTAATAGTTACTATATTGCTAACGGCTATGAGTAGGGAGGTCACAACGTAAGTGAGACAGACAACCAACTCTTCGATGTATTTGGTGAGCTGTGCGCAATCGCGTCTTCCGCGCGGTGGGGAATTGAACCAACCAAGTTTAAAATTCGCTTCTAAAGGCGGAGTTCGAATTCTCAGGCATGCGCACGAGACGCGTAGTACGACGAGTGATACTATGTCGGCGCTGTAATGTTTTCGGCCGTTCCCAGGCCCTACTAGCAATGTAGTAAGTAATACATATATGATTAAGTATATGGCCTGCATGCGTATATAACTTTTTCAGCGCCATCTAACGACATTAAACTAAATTACTGCGATGACGGAAAGCATGCTTGTCGGAAGGTACCTACCAATAAAGTTAAACAGGTGTTATTTTGTAACATCTTTATTCACAATACAATTTGACAAATGTAAATACTATTTTAATTAGAATGGGCTTAGCTACGCATGTGATGCACTAAAAAGCTGGTTTTTACAATAAATTACATAAAATTATGAAACTTTACTTGGTTATACAGAGACTCGAGAACCGTTTTACAGATGGATCACCACTCATCATCTGACTTTTAGGTTAATGCTACAGGTAGAACGGGGGTATAAATGTAAAATAATATTATGCACACATAGCTAAATGTCCAATAATGTCCATTTTGATTTATCTGTTACTTTGTGGGATATAAAATTCGTAGCGTTTACTTTTATAAAGCTGCCTTACTTCTTGTTTGAACAAGATCCACGTTATTCTAAGGTTAAAGTACCTAATTACATAGTTTTATTTTCTTGGTCTAGTGTAGTGACCTAAAAACACCTAGTTAATTAACAAATCTAATGAAACATAATAACTAAATATTCGTTCCTATGATCTAAATTCTGGACAATAGAGAAGTAGTCAAAATTCTTTTTCACATCAGTATTGAATACACCGTGACCGCCAAAAAGTCGGTATTATATGGGATTTTTCTTTTAAATTGTGCTTGTCTAAAAACCTACTTAGCCTTTATCATATATACCGAGTGATTGTTAGTTAGTTAGAAAATGGTGTTTTTAAAAATTGTCAACATCCAAAAAGGGTTATTCTTAGGAAATTAAGTAAGATTTCAATGAAATTTTTTAGTGTGTGTTAGCTTTAGCTAACTGAACAATCTCAAGGCCAGAAAACATATTTTTCTTTAACTTTAGCTAAAAGTAAATTTTTCAGTTTTTCTAATATTTTTCGAAATTCACATACCAAGACTTAATTATAATTTAAAGACTTATAATTGAAAAAAATAGTATAAAATGTTAAATAATCTTTTAGATTTTTACTATTTACCGAAAAGTAATATGTTCGCATAATTTTTAAGCTTTTTATACAAGCCGCTTTTCAGGACAAATATTTATCAATAATAATTACTACCTATTTATATGGTTTCTAAAAACTCTAATTTATCCTTGTTAATAAATTACTGCTCCAAAAATCCTGTAGATATTCTTTTACGGTTGTCTAAATAAAGCGATTTTTTTAAAACTTGTAAACTGGACAAAGAAAAATCTCCTGATTTAGACAACTGTAGAAGAACATTTACAGATTTTTTGTAACTGTTATTTTTAAAAAGCTCCAGATTAGAGTTTTTAGAAGCCATTTAAATAAATATTGATTATCATTGAAATATATTTCTTCTAAAAGGCGCCTTGCATAAAAAAATAAAAATTAAGCGAACATACTACTTTTCGGCAAATAATAAAAAATCTAAGGGAGCATTAACAGTTTCTATTATCTTTTCCAATCATAAATGTTTATAGTCTTTACATAAAAAAATGAAATTAAAAATCAAGTCTTGGCATGTGAAATTTTGAAAATATTGAAAAGCTTGAATAATGTAATTTTTGTAAAGTTAAAGATCAATAGGTGTTTTACGGCCTTGAGCTGTTTAGTTGGCTAAAACTAACACACTTTAAACAAAACTCACTGAAATCTTACTTAATTTTCGAAAAATAGCACTTTTTGGATTTTGAAATTTCGGTATTTATAATAGGGGCTAAATAGGTTTTTTAGACAAGCATAGATTATTGCCGTAAAAAGTTTTTTTTTTAATCGAAAATAAAAAACTTTCCCAGTTAGTGTACTATTTACAACTCGACAGACAGAAGCTGGCATTTGAGGAATCAATGCGCAGTGTGGTTGAAATGGTGGAGTATCGACGGAGCTCATTTACTTTGCAGTCACGTCACGCACGTTTTACGCTTGCTTTAAACGCTTACGTTCACGCAAACTCACGCTCACGTTTACGGCGTAACCCTCCACTTACGCCGTGATACACGTGTATACTGTATAAGTGCCATTAAAGCAATAGCGACGTTAAAAACACTCCGCTTTGCGTCGTGCTTTTAAACTCGTAGCACGTGCTTTAAAAGCGTACTTATTTACTACTATCATAATATACTATTAATACCAAAAGCTATTATTATAATTGACGTTTTCTGTACTGCTACTAGTACAACAAGGTACATGTTGCTGAGCAACACTGTTAATTCCCAGGTTTAAAAGTACTTTTACGTCCGAGGAACTAAAAGTAAGTTCTACTTGGTCGCCTATAGACGCAGACATGCGATTGACTGTAGACACAAAATTTACAACACAACAAAGGTGCGAAGTTCCGTCGCTGCCGGCTGCCACACAGCAGTACAATAACATCTCGCTCCAGCTCTAGATCTTCCACATGGGTAAGCAGCGGGGGAGAGGGGCATCCAGCTGTCTTTTGTTAGTTACTAAATATTTAACGTAAAATTAACGTGAAATGGAAATCACGCCTTGACATTTTTCACTTACGTTCAGGGTCCGATTTTCAAATATTACTCATGTTCACGACTGAACCAGCCGTGAGTCAGAGTGACCCGACTGTTTTCTCATCAAGCGTTCGTCCCTACTTTGCAGTCGCCAAATTGTGAACATCAGGCATATTCTGGTACAAGGTGAGTGCAGTGGAGCTACAGCATGACTCAAACTTTAGCTTGTCTTTGTTCCTCCTAGTGCTCACTCTTTCTGGCGCCGCGCAGGTTGACATCAAGCTAATATCTATCGAGCTGTACTCATATTTTCAGCAAATCCAGATAATCTATTTTTTACTTCCATTCACAGTTCGGTTATTTCAAAAATTCACTACTAAATATACCTCTACAATAAAGCATATAATATTGATAGTGTTAAAACAGTAATACCAGCTTACATTAGACTATACTTTATACGCAGAAGTTTTTCTTTGTTTTCTTTGCTATAACTTTCTTACATACTTAAATGCAGTATGTGATATAATTTAAACTACAAATATGCCAAACAATTTTCTCTATTTATTGGCATCGCAATACTAATTCTCAATGTGGCCCCGTCAGTTATTCTATTCACGTATCGATATCAGTAGTATTTGTATGACATTAATGTGTTTCAGTTTTACAAGGCTATTATAATGAGGAAAGCGTCGTGTTGTCGGCAAACATAGTCATATACTTTCTTGATGGCCAAAAAGATAACTCTACAACAAAAGCACCCGCTGCGATCAATAGCCCTACGAACCAACAAATAAATAAGCTTTTGAAATGATCCACGGTTAAAGCAATTTTTTCCTCCCCCTGCGGTTCACTTTTGGCAATAAGCTGTAGATCAAAGTTTGCGACTTTATAAAATCCACCTTCCGTCAGTTTAGTATTAATGTTGTTAAATATATTGAAAAAATAATGCCCCTTTCGCATACCAACGATGGTTTCCACCGCTGTCAAACCTGTATCCTGCTTTATGATGTCAACCAGTGGTTTTTGTAAGAAAAAGAATGCGTTCATTTGCTCTTCGCTTAGGAACGTGCTGACATTTCTATGATAGGCAGCCTGCATTACACCGGTGGTGAAGTTTATTGGATTGACTACAACTCTTTGATTAAGAATTTTTGCATACACCGACTCGTTTTGACGGGGCAGCACCATTTTTTCGGCACCTGTGTTGATTACCACCGGAAAATCCAGAGCTGAAAAATCTTGAATTGTTCTCGTAACCCGTTCGTATCCAGGTTGCGTCAAAACGCTAATTAGATTACTTTGAAACACATTGTAGATGTGCATGCTGTAAAATAAGTAGAAGAGAGCCAGAAAGCGGACGGAATCCATTTTTGGAAGAAGGTAATGAGATGATGCGTTAAGAGTAAATTCTAAAATGAGAATAATGCATTTATAAGTATTTAACAATGTGCGTCGTTCTTCGCTATATGATGATATGTATCTACACATAAGTGTTGCCAGTACAAAAATTGCTATGACGAGACTCCAAATTGTTCGATTAAAAACTGAAAGCATTGCTCTAATACCTTTTATTCTGTCGCCTTTAGGAGCAATCCAAATCATATCACTTCTAAAAAAATAGTCAGGGATATCATATTCCTCGTAGAGGTCAATAAATCTGATCACGTCAGGAATAATAATATATATATCTTTGCTGTGAGTGTGTATCAATGATTTTGCGTCTGGTACATACTCAAAAACTAATGGGGATTTTAAAACCTTTCCAATATACTTTAGAAGGTTAAGTATTACAACAACAACAGAGTGAGTACTTCGAGTAACGTTTTCATTAGCATGAAAAGCAGTAACCACTTTTATATTGCATGCGGTTAATTGGTGAGGTATATTCGGAAAAGTTGCATGAACTGCGTTAGTACATCGTTCAACAGATTTTAAGATTACCTTTCTTCCACATTTACTTTCTTCAAGAAAAGGGTCTGCAGTGTATAAGAACACAGAATTAGTCTGCCGAACAAATAAGACTATGTTGATGATATCTAAATTCCAAACAATTTCAAACGTTTGCTCTATGTTAATCGTCCCTGACGTAACTAGAATAAATTTCCCTCGAGGGCCTTCACTGTGATTCCATACAGATGTATTTGCTAGTCTCTTCAAAGTTGTCTTCAAGGAAGAATGTTCTTTAAGGAAAACTATATATTTATTTTGAGATTTTAATGACATTTTTATAGGCCTATCTAGTGCAGTAACAACGAGTGGATTTTTAATCTGGATTGGAAAGGCCACCTCGGTGTGATTTTCAAAAATTACTTGTAAAGTTTCGTCTGGTAAATACAATTTCTGAATGAGAAACAGTAAACAATTATGGCATTTTTCTAAATTATTCGGCCGTATTAATAAATTATCGTAATGGATTATATTAAACAAACATAGTGTTATAATAAAGTAAGTCTGTTCTATCTCCATTTAAAATTACCTTTAAGTTAAAATGTTATAGCTAATGCCAGATTTGCTCAGATGTTGTTTTTATGAATTACGTAGTTCCACAGTTGAACTTATTTGTTTTTAATAGCACCAGACTGTCGTAGCAACATCGAAAGCTATTTTTTATTAGAGGCAGGTATATTACGAAAATCCATTAACATGTTATCATTATCCAGAAAACATATATTTTGGATTTGATAAATAACCTCTCTAAATAAACTGGCATTAGCTTCCACCTGTAGTTAGATATTGATAAATTATTTCTCTTATTTATTTGATTATATAAGCCGTATTTCAATAATTCTCGAATGACAAATAGATATTGAATTTGTAATCTTTTGCTGTGGTCAGGATAATTTTAGCAAATTACTTTTATCAATTAGTTTCACTTCTTAATGGGTAGTCAGTAAGGTAGAGTTGTTGTTATTCGAGTGAAATAATTAAGGACAGTTTCAATAACAGACGTATATTGGTTTCTATAACATAGATCAGAATCTTTTAAAAGAAAATCAATTATACAAATTATGAATCTGCACTCCTTTTAGTTCCGCAACGCTGGTTTTACGCCTTCAATAATTTGCGATTTCTTTGGCGAGAGTTATGATTATCTGCACGCTTTCCTTGGCCTAGCTTGACCGGCGAACGCGACCGGAGTGGTTTCGATGGTCGCACTCTTTTGTCTGAGCGCGTGCTTTTTGTTTGGCTGAGCGCCGCGGATTTGTTTGGTGCTTGCAATAAATTGGTGATCCTTCTTGTCCCGCAGCTGTACGGGCCGTCAATTTTTGTATTTATGGAAGTTTTTGGGCCTCGCTGCAGAGCGGAGTGTTTGTAGTTTGGACAATATTGTAGGAGAAATTATGTTCTTAGCACTGTGATGTACCTACCCTTCGTTGTCCATTGCCCAGTTCATCCGGGGTGAGTTCCCCTTTATAATGTGTCATTTAGCAAAGTTTTTCCGGAATTTACTTTGGGTTTCGTTTTTATTAGCAAGCAGTTTTGGGCAACTAGTTCAGAGTTCGGAAAGCAGTTTCGGGCAAGCAGCTTTGGGCAGCTATTTCAGAGTTTGGAAATCAGTTTTTGTCGCCGCTATCTGTGCCACCTGGCCTTGCCACGCTTGGCTGTTTAAATTCCTCAGCGCGCCTGGACCCTCAATAAGCATGCTGGAAGTGCTCGACGGAAGCCTTTATTAGGTTTTAGTCGTATTCTAAACTATTTATGTGCAGCCGCATTTTGGCTTGCGTAATTTAAATATTGATTTTTCCGAAGCATTACTATCAACTTTTGGACTAAGGTAAGTTGGACTATATCGTTACAATTTAACCTCAGTAATTTGTGCTAGCGTTTAGACACACTCTAGTAGAACAGGGACGGTTTGCCCCTCCACTTTTTATTTGATTCGCGGATTCGCGGTTAAATCCGCGAATAAAACCGCGAAATCCGCGAATAAAACCGCGAAATCCGCGAATAAGAAAATACTCAGCTATCTATTAAAAACTCATGTAAAAATTTGGGCCTAATTATCGACCATAACTTTAGATTCAAAGAGCACATAAATAAATGCATTCAAAAAGCCTATATGAATCTAAAAAACCTATATCTCTGTAGGCATTCCTTGTCTCTAACCGCTAAAATCTGTTTATCTGATGCTTTGGTTCTTTCACATTTTACTTACGCTGATACAATATATGGTCCTTGTTTAGACAGTATTGATGTCAAACGAGTGCAAAGAGTGCAAAACTCATGTTTACGATTTATTTTTGGCTTAAGAAAGTTCGATCATGTATCCGCCAAACTCTCTCTAATTAAATGGTTGAACATGAAAAATCGTAGGTCACTGCATTTTGCCTGCTTATCCTATAGGCTGATAACTTCAAAAAATCCTGATTATCTCTACAATAAACTACGATACAGAACTGACGTTCACAATATCAATATAAGGAGTAAAGGGCTTTTAACTTTGCCTGCTCACAAATCAAGTGTATACGAACGCTCTTTTTCATATAACATTGTCAAAATCTATAACTCCCTTTCTTTATTTTCTCAGACACTTAGTGTTCTTAAATTCAAACGTCTTTATCATGATTATCTACTTGAAAATCAGTAAAACAGTCATCAAATTCTAATTCTTGGAGGTGTGTTTATTGATCTACTATGTACTATATACTATGTACTATTTACTATTTTCGTTCATTTTCTTCTTTTTATTTTTCTTTATTTTACTAGTTCCTTTCTCGTGTTACTGCATTTTTTGCATGTAATTGTTTTATAATAAACATCGAGCACATTAACGTTATAAATAGATACATATATTTTTTTTTGCTAATTATATCAATTACGTTTAAGTGGAAGAACAGAGCCATTACTACGAAATGGCATCTGAACTTCGCCATTTGCATATACTGTTAATTTAATTTGCTTTTTCTTTTGTAATTTTCTGAATGCAATAAAGACCACTTGTTATTATTATTATTTTTATTATTATAAAACCGCGAATTAAACCGCGAATCCCCGAATCAAATAAAAAGTGGAGGGGCGAACCGTCCTTGTTCTACTCACTCTGTATTTCAACCGAGCATGGAAATAATTGCTTTCAGACAACCAAGAAATTAGAGCAAGATAAGGTGAAACTTAAGCCGATCGCAGAATGTAAGGAATATTCGCCCGACATTGATCAATAAGATCGAATGCCTTATATTTCCAGTTCAAAAAAATAAGATGGAGACTCATCGAATTGAAACGAAATTACTGCATTTGTATAATATTTACTGCTAATGTAAAAATAAACAACTGACGGTTTAGGATTTTCGAATTGTTACCCGAATATCGTCGACTATAATAATTAAAAAAATATATTACAATTTTGCACTTTGTTTACACATTTTAAGAATTTTCATCTATTATTGAAGGCTGTGTTTACAGTATTTTCTGTTTTTACTTCCTTTTACTATAAAGGAAGTATTGGATTCACCCCAAAAATTCGAAATTGAGTTTTCAACAGATCTTCACGTTTTAGAGTCCCCTGATCCCAAAAAACATATTTTTTTCATTGGTCTGTCTGTGTGTGTGTCTGTCTGTCTGTCTGTGTGTCTGTCTGTCTGTGAACAGAATATCTCAAAAACGAAAAGAGGTATGGCGTTGAAACTTCATATATAAGTTTTGTGTACTATGTAGATGAGACAGAAAGCTTTTGAAGAAAATCGCATAACCGGAAGTAGGTGTTTACTCTTGTGATTTTTCAGTTTTTTTCGATTTTTTAAAAACGGCTCTAACGATTTTTTTTAAACTTTAAATTTTTCTTACATTTTTAATGTGTATTGATGTGAGATAGGTGATTTTCCAGTTGAATACTTCTAAAGTGGGTTTCTTTTGTTTTTTTTTTCTATTTTTTTTATTAACTCCTATTTTAAATAAAACACCCGGTATATTATTACATTTTTGAATTCACCTTAAAATTCTAGAGAAAATTTGTCTCTTCAACTAACACTCGATTTTGTACCGTTTTTGTAGAATTTGTAATTTTTGAAAATTTTTAACAAATGGTTAAAAATTAAAAATGAAATTTTTGACTAATTATAAGATCACTGTAAAAGGAAGTTGTGTGAGTATATCACACCAGATTTTTCATTGTTATTCTGTAGTCAGTGTTGCTGATAATAACCATATTTTTTATAATAAACGAATAAACGAACGATATGAACTCAATTTTATTGGCACATCAGCTAGGATATGTGACACGTATGCGTTGGAAAGGGGTATCATTGCATCAGTCATTCATGGAGCCCATTCTAAAATAATAATACAGCCTCTCGTATGACTTTCGCATTTCCTATAAATCAAATATCCAGTAAAAATGAAAGCATACATAGTGGTTCATTTTACCTCATCTTCCGAATATGTAGTCGTAGGTAGACATACTCGTAACAAGAAGATTGATGGTGTGATGAGAATAGATAAATATTTCATAATATAACTTCTGTCACTACAGTACCACTTATTCGCTTTAGTATTTCTATTAACCCACACAAAACGTATGTGTATATTAGAATTATTGATAATCCACACTTAACTTAATGATCAAAAACACTTATACTGCTTGAAAGTTTATAGTAGGATCACAGAAATATTCTAGAAACGAAAATAGCTATTCAAGTGTTTTTCGATAATGTGCGACAAGCTGTCTACAATATTAGTTCGTTTTAGGTATTAGGAAGTTAATAGCTATTAACATATCTAGGAATGTTATGAGTATCATAACTGCCGCAGATGTTTTGAATTCCGAGCTCGTAGAGCGAGGATTTTAAAACTTCTAAGGCAGTTATGATTCATAACATCCGTGATTTGTTCAATAGTTTATCGGTTGCTATATGGTTATGGTTGCCATGTAGGGTAATATTCTTTAACCCTACAGATAAGTTATGATCTAGTTACCAGCCTACTTTTGTATATGTAAACAAAGGCTTAATATCCTGAAACCGATAAACAATTTAAAGCTTGTATTTAGACAAAAACCGATTTAAATTGATTTTATTTGAGACACATATTCTTCTCCCACACTTCGTCACTTTATTATCACAATAAGCATAACCTGTAGGGATATTACGCCACTTAGGACTTCCTTAATCTTTATTTAAGGAAGATTATTCAGCATGTTCTATCCTCGAGCCATCACACTCAAGTCTTTGATTACTTCATTCGACATTATTTATTGGTTTCCTTATTTATCTTGTTTCTATTGGCTTCCATAGCATGACAGTTTTGTGATTCCGGTCATTTCTTCGCATCATGTGTCTGAACCAGTTTATTTTCTCCTCCCATTTCATTTACCAATTCGGAGTTTCTAGTTATTTTTGTTGCATTGTCATCGATTTTAATTGGACTACCATTATCTCTCATAAAGTAATCTCTACTAATATTCCCAGATGTTCTTGTTTTAGCTACATAACATTTTTTGGTACATGTAAGTTCTAAATTATATTTCCATCCAATGGTTAATGTAATTAGTTGTATTGTTAAAGTTACCAATTTGTGTGTCAAGATAAACATTTATATTTTTTCAATTTGATGTTTTAATTGTTTAACTCTCAATAGCTTTTTTTTCTCTTGCCTTCCATACACTTAGTTTTATTTTTGTTTCTAATCATCCACTTCTTCTGATTTATTCTTCTATCTTGCTAAATATATCTTTTAGTTTATTTTGCTATTTCGCTCGATCTCACTATGATAACTAGAACATCTGTATGTGCCAATGTTTGGGAGCAGATTCGGTTGATTAATTCATGTGTCTATTACTTTCTGATTACTTGTGTTTTATTATTGTTGTCAATATTTTGTAGCTGTTGCTAAAGCAGTGTAATTGCTCTGTAGTTAACGGAATTTTAAATATCTCTTTAGTATTAGAACTATAACACTGCATTCTTACGCTTCCGCATTTTTTTGTTAACCATATATCCTTGGTCAATTTGTAATACATGAAGACGCTGATGCAAGAACGGGATAAGTTGCAATATGTAAATTATGCAGGAGGGCAAAATAATTTTATTTTTTCTTAATTTATTTGACGCTGCCATAATGTGTAGATGTTAAAGTATAATCTTTATATCTGTATTATATTGAAATATTCTTATAAATATAATAATAATTACCTAAAGTTATTCAAGCTGCAAGCATGAGATATATCTCAACTTCTTTGTTAACTGTTTTTATAAAGGTTGCATCAAATACAAGAAGAAGTTATCAACATTTACTTTTCATGCCTAAGAACAGGTCATCTTTGAATCTAAATGACCTGATATCTGGATGCATGTTAATTTTTGCTTGTTTTATTTATCTTTTACTGTTTTTTCTTCTTGTTCCGATTTTTTCCTAGGGTGATTTTTCTTCAAATGTTCCTACCTTTGGTTTTTATTAATTTTTCGATTCTTAAATGTGTTTTATTATCTGCAGTTTGGATACCCTCGCTGTGCAGTGGCAATAACAACTTTAGCGTCTAGTATTTCGTTTTCTGCTGCTCGCATATTACTTTCTTGATTAATTATTTTGTTTTCTAATTGTAGGACTAGTTCTGCTTGTTCGAATGATCTAGCTGTCATTGTATTTTTACTATCTTTTTCTATTCCTTCTATGTTTTCTTTCGTTTATCGTTTTTCTGTACAATTCTATTTGTTTCTTGTCTTCTGTCTGTCAGCTTCTTTTCCCTCCCTTTGTGTTTCCCCTCTACTTCTTGTTGCAGCAGTTAGTAGACAGGGCATTCCTCTTTATTTATTACAGTTTTTCTATTCTTGCCCTAATTATATCTTGATCGACTTTTTTCATGCAGTACATGACTATTTTCTTTCCGTTCTTTTCTTTTTGAATTTTGTCATTGCTTAGCTTATCTGTGCCTTCCATTTTTAATTTTCAGTTCAAGAATACCGCTAGTAGTGTTTTGGATGCACTTATTCTTCCATTTTTTTACTTATCTAGGCTTATGATCCGTTTTCTCACCATACATCTAAATTGTATCACCAATTCTTCATGTTTCTTTGTATTCCTAACAAATTAAATTTTATTCGTTGAATACTCTTTCTAATCTGCTGATTAATTTTTTCTGACTTTGTAGCTGACCATTATTTTCTTTGTGTTATTTATTCATTTCAGTTTTCAGTAGATGTTCTTAATATCTTCATTATTACTTTGTGCGTCTGGTAGACGATTTTGTATACCGACGTTCATTTTCAATAGCTGTGTTGGTATCTTCTGCAGTATTTCGTCGACCATTCAATTCACCTGTCATCTGTCAGAGGTGACCAATAAAAATTCAGAACTTGGCGTCTTTTATCCAATCAAAAAAATATCAGCGGATATATCTTCCTAGAAGGTATTCACGTGACTATTTTAAATAAATGTAGTTTTTATTAGGAAAAATCAATTTTAGTTTTCTGTTACTATAGAAATTGCGTTGTTTGTGCTAAATTTACTGAAAACTAATTTGAAAAAAATAGTTTGGTTAATGGAATAGTCCCTCGAATACTCTTTTTAGTCAAAGTTAAATAGACTATTCAATTCATCTGTCATCTGTCAAAAAGTGACCAATGAAAATCCAGAATTCTGACGTTTCTTGACCAATCAAAAAAATATCAGTGGATATATCTTCCTAGAAGGTATTCAAGTGATTATTTTTAACAAATGCGATTTTTATTAGAAAAAGTCAATATTAGTGTTCTGTTACTATAGAAATTGGGTAGTTTGTTGCTAGATTTACTGAAAACTAATTTGAAAAAGTAGTTTGGTTCATTGAATAGTCCCTCGAATACCATTCTTAGTCAAAGTTAAGTAGATTATTTTTGCGGTGGTATCACTACTCATGTCCATTGCGCTTGGGATTAGGACTCGTGCTAGCGCACTCGTCCTAATCGTACCAAAGCGCAATGGACATTCGTGACACCACCGCAAAAATAGTCGACATAACTTTGACTACACATGGTATTATAAGTGATTATTTTTGCTGTGGTATCAGTACTCATGTCTATGCACTTGGGATTAGAACTTCTACTAGCGCGCTCGTCCTAATCGTACCGAATCGCAATCGTCGACATAACTTTGACTGCTCATGGTATTGTAAGTGATTATTTTTTTGTATCGATATCAACCAATCAGAAAGGTGGATTTAGTTAAGTTATCATGTATAATTTTGTTAATACAACATCGATTATACGTACTAGAGTAACTTCTCTAGGCAACGCAATAAACAACGTTTATCTACTTATAAACTGTTTCCATGGAGATGACAAACAAATCGAGATATTTATGTTTCTACTTTTGAAATTTACTAGAAAAATAATCAAATCGAACACAATGCGTACTTCTAAAATTTTCGGGTTATACGTCTCAAACTTCCTTCACAATAACGAATCGTGACAGTTTGACTTAAACTGTCAAACAGACACCCTTTTATGATTGTGCAACAAGTTATCGGCACATAACCCGATAATATCGAAATATTTAAGTATTACTACCGATTATTGATACAACGAACGCACTTTGAAAAAATCCGCTGTGCTACACGCACAGAACTTCCTTTTACAGTGATCTTATAATCTGCCAAAAATTTGATTATTAATTTTTAAGCATTTTTGAAAAATTACGAATACTACAGAAACCGTACAAAATAGAGCAATAGTTGAAGTGACAAATGTTCTCTAAAATTTTAAACTGAAATAGAAAATGTAATAAGATATCAGGTATTCTATTTAAAATAGGAGTTATTAAAAATAAATATGAAAAACAAAGGAAACCCATTTTAGAGTTATTCAACTTAAAAATTACATCAATAGACATTAAAAATGTAATAAAAATGTAAAGTGTGAATAAAATCGTTATAGCCGTTTTTGAAAAAATTGAAAAAAAAGAGTTAACACCTACTTCCGGTTATGCATTTTTTTTTCAAAAGCTTGCAGTCGCATCTACATACTACACAAAACTTATATATGAAGTTTTAACGGCATACCTCTTTTCGTTTTTGAGATATTCTGTTCACAGACAGACAGACACACAGACACACACACAGGCGGACAGACCAATGAACAAAAACCTGATTATTCAGGGGACTTTAAAACGTCAACGTCTGTTGAAAACTCAATTCGAATTGTTGGGGTGAATCTAATACTTCCTTTATTGTAAAAGGAAGTAAAAACAACCTGCACTTTCCAAATTTTTCGATTTTCTTATTTTTTTTTCGCGTAGATTTTGGACGTTGTGATGAAGGAACGAAGGTTTGTGACTTATCTGTTGACGAAAATTGTATTTAGTGTTTTGTCAGTTGGTAAATATCGGCCTAGGTTGGCTAAGTCGCTGTGAGAGTCGGGATTCCAGCGAAGGGAAGAAACTATTCTTAACTGAAAATGATGCTATCGAAGAAAAGGGCGCCAGGTTCTCGACGCGGTATTAATCCTCGGGAGATACATCGAACTTCCAAAAATAATGCCACCAACTCAAGCTAATAATGAAATTTATTATCGACAACATCGTCTATCAATATGGTTTTATAGTGCAGCCAATAACATAGGTGTCTTAAGAGAGGATGCCAGGAGTGCACGGCACCCGGGCGGTAAGACCTAGGAGGCGACAGCAAGGACGTTATATAATTTTTTTCTTAAATTCGAAATTTAGAGTTCACCTCTAACCCTACTGGTGGAGAAAAAGCTTCCTAACCTACCTAGGGTATTTCTACTTTTCCGGGAGTTGCAATAGTCCTCTAGAAAGCAAGTATTTATTCTGTTCAAGAAAATAACTGCTAACTTCTCGAGGAGGTTCTACGTCAGAATAAAATCGGCGACCGTGTAGGTTTTTCTTTAAGTTTCTGAATAAATAATGGTCACAGGGGCCATCTCGGGAATATACGCTGAATGATCTAGGTCAAATAATCCCAATTTTTGCATTAACATTTCAACAGGTTGAGCTCTGCGCACCTGTGAAGCATCAGAACTCCATTATGGAACATATTTGGACTCTTTTTCTGTACAGCACGATATAGTTTTTCAAGTGTCATAGAATAAGTACTGGCTGTGATTGTTTTACCTGTCTCCATTTAATCAATTAATAACATCCGTGATGGTACCGCAAGAACCGTCCCCATAAGCTTGTCTATAGCCGCCTGCATTGATTCTTGTTTGGTTTCAGGATTCCAATATTAGACTCGGGTTTCATCTCCTTTCACTATTTGGCACAACAAGTCTTGATAATTTTCAGTAAATCTAAATACTTTGAAGAAATCTTCCAACGACAATCTTTCTGTTCAAAATTCAAAGGCCCGGGAACCCATCTGGCTGACACCTTGCTCATTCTAGGATACTCAAGGCCCTAAAGACCTCTGCTATCTTCAAATCTCTATTTGCAGGAAGCATCGGCTCTACCTTTCTACACATTTTATAACACGTTGCAGTTTTCGGCTCGTGTGGTTTTGGGTCGCATTCTGCTGAATTACGAATCATTACAGGATCATTTATAGTAATATTTTCGATTTGCGGCTTTCCAAAGCTAAGAATTTTATTACGCGTCGGTGCTCTAATATACTAATACACAAGAAAGCACCGACATGCTATGAATAAATGCAATTCTGTACAATAACTATTAAAACGTAGTATATTAATGACCACGTAATGTGGTTTGCTATAAAATTTCCATGGCTAAGCGAGGTAGATAACCAATCTAATGCCCCTGTATTTGTTTAGAGATAACTTAATTGGAAAATTTCCAAATTTATAGACTACTTTACGTATTTTGCAAATACCTCCTGTAATTTTGCTGGTTTCGGCTTTAAGCCTCCTATGTATTGAATTATTAGCATCATAAAGTTTTGAGAGTAGAGTTAACTTTAATCCGTAGCTTTCGAAAACAACACCAGTCGGAATTTTTAATTGGCGCGCTCTTACTCTTTGATTTTCGGTGAGCTAAGCTGATTCAGAGATTTGATCTCCATCCTTAATTCCATAGAGTGGTAGACAGTATCCCAGCTTTTCTAAAGCCGGCGTAGCTGTAATTTCAGCCAACATGCAGACCGTGCAATTTCAATTTTTTACAGCACATGATTTTTGGGCCGCTATCAATCTTTCGGTCGTTTATTTTCCTTTGAATTAGTGTTGCTAATTAGGCGATGCGCGGTTATAAGCTCGCTAGGAAAAGCTGGGCCGGCTTCGCTACATTCTCTTGGATAAGGAAACCTGAAATGTGCAATGGAACATTTAACTGTCACATGCATTACTCCACCAATCGTAGTTCAAGCAGAAGCAAAAGTTAAAGCATCTAGCGTTCATGCGTGCGTTTTGTTTCTGTTGTAGCGATGCGTCCCACTGAAGCTGCCTTGGAGATTCTGAATGTCATGGCTGTATTTGGGCATTATTTCTATTTTGAAATATTTTATATGTAATCGTCAGGTGTGGGTAAAATAGTACCAAGAAAAGTTTCTTTTAAACGCTAAAGACAGCTAGCGAATGGTAGCTAAATATTATTTTGATAATACTACGTTATATTCTTTGTTTTTGAAGGCCGATCAATAGACTTGCTTTTTATCGTTCAGGCTAGAGATTAGATTTTGCCAGCGCCTGAAAAGCCTATGAACCCTGATACTATTAAACGCGCAATTTACTTTTGCGCCAAAATTTAATAACTTTTATTCATTATTTAACTTCTTTTAATTAGGTTCTTTTTGCTAAATTAGTTTTTTTGTATATTAACATATAACCTTTTGAGCCGTCTTAAATTTAGCGACCTAGTTTAGCATTTATGTGCCCATTTAAAATTGATTGTACTATTGCTCCCAGTTCTTTTGCATTGATGAGCTTGGTTTTATATTTACACATCCAGTACGCTATTTACTTGTAATTATTGTTTTATGCAACTGTATTTATATTTCCGCGACTGTACCTACACAGTTTAGTAATTAGACCTTCACTATTGTTTTCGTTTTTTAGAGTATAGATTAATGTAAGCTAGAGGTTGTATACGGTAAGTGAGTTTTATTTAGTGTGAGCTAGACTGGTTTTATTGTTGTCGTGGTTGACAGCTGACGCCCGTCTGTTACTTGTTTTATTTTCACTCAATGACTAACTTTAAAAACAACCGCCTTTATTCATTACAAATCGCTGCAAGTTTTGAGCTACTCCGGATTGTAACCGTTTTTTCGTGAAGGTCAGCACAACTTAAGCTGTCACTGTTGCTGCAAATAAAAGAACATTTTCCATGTTAAAAATCATAACAAAAATATTTAAGATCAAGTATGGCACAAGAACGGTTATCAAATCTAGCTATAATCAGTATTGAAAACGATAATGACATAGATATAAATAATACTGTTACAAACGTTACATTCATCATTATAATTGGTATTTTGATGAGGTTAGATTAATAACAATTAAAAATGTTTGATATATATTAAGAATGTTTCTCTATTTAACTTTACTCAATTCAAACACTTACCTTTCATAACCACCTAAGTCGCAACTTATAGATAGAGGGGGCGCAAAATGAAACTTTGCCCCCCTGCAAAGGGTAAGCTAGAGATGTCCCTGCTAACAAATAGCATATAATAAATATAATAAATAAAAAAGTTAAAATACTGCGTAACAAAACGACAAAAATTACTTAACCATTGTACCATCTTCTCCTGGATGCGAAACCTTATTGTAACTGCTGTAAAGCTTGTAATAAAGAAATGCATTTGTATTCGCAAATGACCCGCCTATAATTACATACTCTGTGAAGCAGAGACTTAAAACTTTCATTCTAAGAATAAATTTATATCCACAAATGACTCGCTTATTATTACACTCTGTGAAGCAGAGATCCACCAAAAGTGTCCGGGGTAAAAACGGCGCAAGTGATTAAAAACTTAACGGTCGACCCCCGAAGTTAGCTTAAAACCCGAGTAGTTAACATTAAAGATTTCGACAGCACCGGAAATATCAGCCTAGTAAGGCCTTACGAGGTTTGATATTCCCTAACAGAAATCCATAGTTGCCTCTGCAGTTACTCGAATGCGTCCCACTTGCATGCGCTCGGAACCCTAAATGCAAAGAAAAAATCTAAGCGAGTGGCAAATTAATTTAAATGGTTAGCGAGCCGAGAACTGTAGTGGAGCCACAGTCACTCCAAATACTTCATTTAACTCAACTTGGACAAACGTACTTTCATTTGACAATTATCGAAAATTTAATGAAGCTGGGTTATCGAAAAATACAGATACGTACGCAAACCACTCCAGTACGTGGTTTTCCACAAAACGCAGTTATTCTAATCTAAATATACCTCAAAAAGCAGCCCAACTTAAATGTAAGCAGCTTTAAGCAGGTGATTATGCAACACACATTACATTTCAATGGCGATTGTATGTTTGTTGCATACTCACCTGCTTAAAGCTGCGTACATTTAAGTTGGGCACCCTGTATATGCTATAAATATCTATACATGCTAAACGTTTACATAACACCAAGCACATGGTAAGCGTTACGGCATGTGATGCGATCAACAAGTGAATGCGACCTTCAAATTCCTCACGAATCCCCACGAAGTTTTCCAAGTAATTTGGGAGTGACCTCTGTGGACGGTTTTCTAGGATGGACATCGTAGCGAGCTGGCCAACGTTATCCGGCGGCTCGCAGCAAGCAGGCTAGTGGAATCAACCATAGAGTATCCGCTACAGGTAGGGCTCTCTCACGCGATCGCTAACCTTTTCATACGTTAGCAATACAGGCAGCTAACGTGTGCTTGTCCTTATCGCAATCAACATTTCCCAAACAGAAATGGGTTAAGCTCTATTATTCCGACCACGAACCATAAGACGGAGTGCATCCTTTGTAATGTAGTTTTTTCTCGTGCTCTTATACTCTACTGTACTATAAATTTATTTGTTCTTTGTTTGCTAGTTCAATCAGTCGTAGAAGTACAAAACCCGCTGTTACCTCACTGTGGCTAAGGATAATGTCAATAGTACTCTTGTAGGCCTGCTCATTGTCACCTAGGATGCTGTAATTATGCGTGCAAACACTGACAGAAATGAAAACCAAACAGTGAAAAATATATAATCTGTAAAAGAAACACATATGCATGGAAGTACATAAAAGACTATAAAACGTTAATCAATAACTGTTATGTGCGCTATTAAGGTTAGCACGGAATAGTTCACTAGCTTCTGCTGACTCTACATAACAGGCGATGTTTAAAACTCGCACTCGAATTTACTGAATATGCTCCTGCCTTCAGTAGATTGAATTCAGTGGACGCGATACGCTGGCTCGGCAGGTTTCCGCTGCTTTCTACCGCGCAATATACCCGTTGAAGCTATTGTGTCATTTGTTGCAAGCTTTTAATGATTCCTTGGTATAGTTGTTTATAGGACTAACCTTGTATCATAGTTGCTCCAAACTGACCTCGTAAGTTTACACAATCGGCTTCCCCTTTAAAGTTTGCAGCGCGGCTTTCATCGCTGAATAATTATTGATTCCTCGTTGTGGACCCTGAAGATAGTTGTCTGCTCTCAAAGCAGTATTTCAGTTCTCAACGCAGGCCAACACAAAACTTTTAATCGCACTTTTCAACGCATGTATAGCGTGACTTTTTACTTGGACCAACGCACCAGTCGCCTATTGGTGAGTGACTGACTCACCGCGTTCTTCTAGCGCACCACTTTTTTGTTTTATATTTAGACGCATGCAATACTGTCCCAAATTAGCTGACTCGGATGCACAAATTTACGCGTGAAATGCGCAATGCGTTTTAAACTAATTGATTCATTGTAAGAAATACAGTTTAGTTTTATTACTAACAGATTAATGGTGAAATGCCAAAGTTATTACAACACTAAAGTGTAACAAACCGGGCCGTTACAGTATCCCCCTTGGTTTTATTCTAAACTGGTAACAGCTGAGAAGAAAACTACCTTTAATAATTCTGGATTTGTGTAAACTGAATGAACTTGCAGTGGCCTAAGGAAAAGATAAAATCAACTTGTATGGTCGAACTGAGAGTTATTACAACCCTTCTACCTTAACTCTGTTTTTAATTAGTATTTTTCTTCTTCCTCTGCTCCCCGAGAAGCCATAGCAACACGGCATCGTTAAACAAACGATGTTTCCCAACTTTCTCCTTAATAGCGTCTTCGTATTGTCGAATTGCTTTAACATCATGCGTTATTAGCGTTTTAAAACCGATCGGTACCACGATGATAACCGTATCTTTAAATCGCGCTGTATTTGCATTATTATTGGCCCAAGCACCCCTATTATTAATTTTAAACTCTTCGCGCTTAATTGGTTGTCGATACCTTTGCATATGTTTTTCTTGGTCGAGTGCCGGTAACACCGCTGGGAACAAGGTGTCACGAACCGGGCCGTTACACCTTCAAGTATGGCAGATGCTTCTTACGAAAGTGCCAGCAAAATCGCCCAAAAGCGAGGCGAACGGAGGTAAGATGAACCAAAAGTAGCAGCGCGTTCAAAAGATTTTCATGCTCCCAAATCCTCTATTCAGAGCTGCTATACCAGGCCTTATTGAACAATCGAAATTACGACAAAACAGACTAAAAGAATGCCGAAAAAGCAGTTCACTGTCTCCTGCTATCATCACTCAAAAAGTAAATGGCCTAAGAAAAACTATTGGAATACAAGTGTGGGAACATATATAGTTCAAAGTGACTGTAAAATTTCAAAATGTTCAAAATGCAACTAAAATAGAACATATTCAACCAATTCTAATATTGCATGCTCGAACTACAAATTAGCTGTAAAACAACGTATTACTAATTTTTTTGGAGGCGGTAATTTTTCTCCCTACGTGGTCGCCTTTATTGAAACTACAAAATATAGCTTTTCTCTGTACAGAAAAATAGATACACTATAATTCCATATTCTTCTAACCTCTGGGCCACATACATTTCTTTCACTGTTTTTGCAGTTTGCAGCACTTTTGGCATTTCTATTAGAATTAGGTTACATATTATGTTTTCAGTCTTACTGTGAAATAACGATATGATTGCAGTTGTTCTTCGAAGATTTTCTTATTTTCTCTCCATCTCCGTGGGTATTGATTTCTGCTGGAAGTGATAAGCAGTGCTAAAATGGCGACTTTTAACCAAATTAATTTTAGCATCGTTAACAGCTTCATTACCGCACTGAGTGCGGTAATGGATATTACTGCACTTAGTGCGGTAATGGCTATATATTACCGCACTTAGTGCGGTAATGAATATTACAGCACTGTTTTTGTATATAGAAATACAATGAACTAGAATTTATTGATGAAGATAAAATATTGATTGCCGCAAAACTTGGCTGACCGCCTCGTTTTGGTAATCAAACTCTTATCGTTAAGATGCTCATAATCAAACTTGTATCGCTAATATTTATTATTTTTTATTATACCTGCATCAGAATCGCCGTTTAAAGCAAGCCTGAGCGTGCGAATACAAGCGATTAAAGCTCGCCGAGCATTAAAGGTTGTCAAGGAAACGACTGAATGAATAACGGACGTGGACGCGACAAAAACGTAAACAATTTTCGTAACTATAGTAGCAATATTATTATGCCCTCTCGATTTATCACGACAAAATTATTTCTAAGTTTTTAGTGCGAAATTTATTTCCAGTACTGCAGGTATAATAAAAAATCGGGTAAAGTATTCGTGGAGAACTGGTCTTTAAAACACTTGCTCTATTTCGAGCACTCCGGCTACGCCATCGTGCTCGAAAACTCGCGCGTGTTTTAAAGACCTTGTTATCCACTCATACTTTAATATACTATTATCCTATTATGTTACTATGATAATAACCCCTTCGCAACGAGTTGCGTTAAGATGCATTTAACAGTACTAGTGTTGTTAGGAAAATATCATATCGATACCTTACTAGCATTTAATCACATGTTGACAGTAGTGACGTGTATTGTTGGTGGCACTGTCAGTCTATGTCAAATTCGATGTTAGTAGGTTTGGTTTTGCTTTTTATTTAACACAGCCTGACGCAAAACTTACCCTGCTAATCTCGAATTTAACATAACCTGACAGTGCTAACAACACTACAGTATTGATGTGTATCTTACTAGTGATATCACCACAGCCATAGCCATAGTATTTTAGGATAAAATAAACCGTGTTACGATATACGTAACACTATCTGCTTTCTACATTACTCGATAATTTTAAATAACTCGATCCTAACGTTCCTCGTTCATTCAAACTGTTCTCTCGTAATGTAAAAGGCTTGATAACGTTACTTGCATCGTAAATTAGTATAATGGCCGTCTGTGGATTGATATATTAAATTGCCGCTTTTATTTGTTTGTATTCTCTATCCATTGTACATTGAATCTTCTTTTCATCCTTTTTTGTGATCACTATTCTATAATCCTTTTTATTAACTGCGATCTATAAATTCTTGGCATTTAGTCTCTCTATACCGATTTCAGTATTTTAGGAAAACTTTTTTCAACAAGCATTTCTATGCATTTAGGTATATTCCAAAGTTTAAAATATCAGAAAATCTCCATGATCCCTCTTCCCATATCTTCGATGTGTTTCCAACATTACGCGTTCCATTCCCGTTCGAGCTGTTCTTCTCGTCTTTGTTATTTTTTTTAATTAACGATTTCTGTAAGTACAATGTCGTTCTTACTAGAACGATGTTACGCCGCTAATTTAAGTCGTTGTGCACTTTTAAATGTTATTTTCGCTTTTCTTACTTGGTGAATTTTATTTTACTATAATTGCGTATTTATGTTTAGATTAGTGATGGGCATAACCGGACAATTTTCATAACCGAATTATTTGCATTCGAATGATATTAATAACCGAATGATTGGTTGAATAAGCATTCGAATAAATTTTGGCTCTCGATTCGTTTCGATTTCGCCGGTTTGCCGGTTACGCGGTTCAGCGTCATCTGCATCGGCATCGTAACTTGCAGATAGCAGAGGAACTCAGTTAAACGTTAATTATAATAATTGTATAAATGATTTTTATTTGATTTCTAAGGAGTTTGTGCAATAAGTAATTGTGGATATGAATGAAATATATCTGGATACACCTTTATTGTTTTCGATTGCTGGCGATTTATAAAAATATAATAATAATTAATAATATACTGTTGTATTTGTGTGAGTTTTACGACTAGCTATTCTGCATTACCTCGATTACTCCTACATTCTTCCGATCTATAACCAAAGCGTAATATGTACATTATGTGTTATGTATTGGAAATTAAGAGGTATTTATTAAAAAGTGTAGAAAGAAAGAAAGATGGGGGACTGCTTGCTAATCGCAATAAAAAAAGTGGTAAAACGTTTATGTTTATCGATCGGCCAGGTTAAAGGCGGCAAGCAATTGATTTATGTTCATATCATATGACGACGGATAGACTGCGAGCCTCAGCCGGCAAGAAAGCAAGGGAGAAAACTTTAGAGCGAGACGCCCAAATGGTGTTTTCAGTACAATCTGCCTTGCTTATGGTATTTACAGAATTTCGATCACTCGCAGGTCGCTGAGATACGGCACGTAGTACGTATCACGATGATGTTGTTTTTCATTCGAATACTTGGAACGAAAACCGAGTTACAAAGGATATTTCAATGACCGGATAACCGGTTATTTTCTATTCGAATAATCCCATCACTAGTTTAGATGTACACTCTTTATTAATGCCTTCCTTACCTAATAATTTAGTATCGTAATTACCATTCAAACGCCGTTACCAATGACACGATTAATAGATATATATCCACATCTTGACATTTAGAAACAAATGAAAGTCTAACGATTGAAGTGTTTATGTGGGGCCACTAACAAGTTCACTAACAAACCTTAGATTGTAGTTAGCGTTTATTCTCTTTGGAAAAACGTCAATAATTCATATAAACGTTTGTGTTTCTTGTTACACTCCCGTTAACTAGCATTTTCAATTGCCGATTTTTTTAGTACTGAAAAGGTATGGAGAGCACAAGAAAAAGAGAATGCAATTTATAATAAAGTTTTGTAATGGGGTCACAAAACGGGTTTTTAATATTGATATTAATATTATCTGACACAATTAAAGCAGTGGATCAGTTTTTGAATGTGTCTAGAAGACTGGACGAATTCAATAACTGCCTGCTGTTTCTCATTGCCCAATTATTTGCAGACTAGCTTTTACCCGCGACTTCGTTCGCGCGAGGTTCGTTATTTGTGTATTAAATAATGACTAATTATTTTCTGTCATCCCATCCCATCCCATCCCATCCTATCCCCGTCCCCGTCCCTTTCTCCGTCCCCGTCTCCGTACCGTCCCATTCCGTCCCGTCCCGTCCCGTCCCGTCCCGTCTCGTCCCGTCCCGTTCTCTCCCCTTCCATCCCATTCCTTCGCTTCCCTTCCCTTTTCGTCCCGTCCCTTCCTTTTCCGTCCAGTCCCTTTCTGTTCAGTCCCGTCCCGTCCAGTCCCGTCCCTTCCCGTCCCGTCCCGTCCCTTCCCCTTCCATCCCATTTCTTCCCTTTCCTTTCCGTATCATCCCGTTCCGCCCCGCCCCGACCCATCCCCTCCCCTTCCATCCCATCCTTTTCCTTCTCTTTCCGTCCCGCCTCGACCCGTCCCGCCCCGCCCCGTCCCGCTTTGCCCCGTCCCATCCCGTCCCGTTCCGTCCCTTCCCTTCCCGTCCAGTCCCGTCCCGCTCAGTCCCGTCCCGTCCAGTCCGTCCCGTTCCGTCCAGTCTAGTTCCGTCCCGTCCCGTTTTTTCCCTTATGTCATGTTCACCGTCTTGGACTTAAAAATAAATGTAATTTTCGCAATCAACGTCCCAAAAAACCTCAATAACGACACCCATATCGATTTTTAGGCTTACTTACCCATTTCACCCACTAAGGGATTGATTTTTGGAAAATCACGAAATACGTGTTTGATTATTTGTTTTTAGGAGTACTTCTACGAAGTTTCAAGTCGAAATGTCTATTTAATATTATTTCTCCACACAAAATTGGAACCCCCATTTTACCCCTTTAGGGGTTGAATTTCGAAATATCCTTCCTTATTCCTTGTATACATCATAAAGGAAACCTCTGTGCAAAATTTCAGCTTTCTAGGTCCAAGGGTTTGGGCTGGGCGTTGATGAGTGAGTGAGTCAGTGAGTCAGTCAGGACTTTTAGAAATATATATAAGATTATGAAACCTTGAAAATTATATCAGAGGGAGACACTTATGCTGCTCTTATAAAACACATTAAATAGTATATTATTATATGAGCGATTATGACAGCCATTATTCACGAAGATGACATTTGCGCCACAAGCCGAAGGCGCGTGGCGCAAGTCATCTGAGTGAATAATGGCCATAATCGCGAATATAATACGATATTTTATCTACTCCTATGCAATAGGAGCCTTGTGTTCAAATTTCAGAATTATGACATTTGTGACAGCTGTTAACTTCAAAAGTCATTTAATAATAAGAATGAATTTTATGATTGGCTACAACCTATTGAATAATGAAAATAGAATTTTCTGATTGGTTGCAATTTGCAAACTATTGAATAATGAAAATAGAATTTTATGATTGGCTGCAAACCGTGAATTATGAATCATAATTCATGGCCATTGTGCAGCAGGAGTAGATAAAATCCATTAATTATCATTACAACTAAAGAGCCGGTATTTATGTCAAACCGAGCTCGGAAATGGATATAATTCTCTGAACGACATCCTGCATAACATAGGTACAAAATTCATCCATATGGAATGAAAGTGAAAGTCCACGTGGCAAATTCATTATAAGCACTTCTGAAACAAATTTAGAGGAGACGTTTGCACTTCTTTGGAGCTTTCATATAATTAATGTGATTCTGGTTGCACCGGCATTCAACTCCTCTTTATTGTTGTACACTGCTAACCCTTTCCGCAGAGAAAGTAATTGCGGAAGGAAGGTGATTGTGGAATCTGCTGGAATATGCACAGATTTTAGAAATGCAAAATTATTTGGAATAACAGAGAAGACGCCCGGTTGCAACATAAACGTCGTGACTTCATTTACTAGTAGCGAAAGCGTTGCTAGAAGTAGTCACTCTATTTTTGTCGAAGTAAGCAGAATCCTGAAACAGCTAAGCCAAGCTCTAGATTCGAATATTACATTTCGTTATACAGACACAGTGAAACCCTCGATATATAAACGCAGCAACGACATATACCTTATGTTTTCAAGTGCATTTAGACTTTTAAATATTTATGAGGAATATGATGTCAGCGACTATTTATATAGAGACGACTTAATATGGATTGCACCGAAAGCTGACAGAATAAGTGGTGTAGAATAATATTATCAATATTTGATGGAGTAGTATGGGGATTATGAATTTTTATACTGGCAACTGCAATTTTTTGTAATTCCATGTCTTTAAATGCATATAAAAGTACAATCATTGTTTTAGATCTAACACTAAACAGTTCGTCCAACTGGATTTGCCCAAAAATAGATTCTATGCGTTTCTTAATGTTATTTTATTTAATATATAGCATGCACTTCTATTACGTATATCAAAGTAAACTTATGAGGGTTGTGACACATCCTGGGTATGAACGAATTACTAATACTATCGAAGACTTCGCAGAATTGAATGTGCCAATCATAATGCACATACGTGTCCAACGAGTACTACAGGAAAGCAAACACGAGCCAGTATATGCAAAAATTCTTGCACATGGATTGGTAAGAAACGTTACTATTAATTTCAACAATGGAATACTCGATGTCACATACCACCGTAACGCCTGCTTGTTTATTGGTAAGCAGAAACTGAACGAGTTTTTCCACAAACAGAAGCCGTTGGTTGACATCGTTGAACAAAACACAGGTTTATATGCAGTGGAACCTGTAGTTGGAATGAGGAAGGGGCTCTATTTCCTCGATATATTCAACAATCTTAACAGAAGGATGGTTGAAAGTGGATTGTACAATGTAGTTCACTTTGACTTCCATGCTGAATTATTTCCCAAAAGCGAAAGTCAAGAGGACGTAATGATAGCACTACGCTTAAGTCAATTAAAATATTCATTTATATGGTGGTCTATGGGATTACTGGTTGCAGCAGTTATTTTTACATTAGAACTGTTTTTCCATTTTATGTTCATCCGCGGAAAGATATGATACACTTTCCTCCCTAGTAATATAAAGAGATACTATCGTGTCGAGGTGTGGAACTAATAGTTGTTTGGCGAACGGAAGCATAGTTACCATAATGTATGAGAACATGAGCCGTTTCTTCTTGTTATTTTGTTCTGATTATTGCTGGAAATCCTATATGGAGACGTTAAGTTTGTATATGTCACTTGCTGTTTCTTTGACTGTAATAATGGTTCACAGCTGTTTTTTCCTGCTGAAAAGTGTGATAACACTGATAACTGGTAGTTCACCATTGGTTGTGGTTAGTGTTTAAGTATTTTTGAAAATGATTCCCGATGTTGGAAAGTTAATAAATGTTGTAAGTAAAATATAATTTTACTTCAAACATGAGATTTTCGTAGTATTATGAAACCCTGTTATGTATTATTAAATATAAACGGGGCTGCGCGCGCTATTGCGCGGTCTATCCCTTTATATTTTCGTATGGGCTGCTTAGTACATCTTATGTGTCACCGCAGAGTAGTTTAAAGCTTTGCTCATAATTTTCAAAAAGAAACGCGAATTCGTATGAGTCTTTTTCTAAAATCGCTCCGACCCTCTCTAAGGGGGTCCTTGGGGACCTCCCCTCTCCAAGGGGGCGTTCGGGGCTCCGCCCTTCTCGAAGGGAACCCTCGGAACACCTCCCCTCTCCAAGGGGGCTTTCGGGGCTTCGCCCCTCTCCAAGAGGGCCTCCGGGGCTCTGCCCTTCTCCAAGGGGGCCCCGGGGCTTCTCCCCTTTCCAAAGGGGCCCTTGGGGCTCCGCCCTTCTCCAAGGGGGTTTACGGGACCCCGCCCCTTTCCAAGGAGGCCTTTGGGGCTCCGCCCTTCTCGAAGGGGGCCCTCGGAACACCTCCCCTCTCCAAGGGGGCTTTTGGGGCTTCGCCCCTCTCCAAGAGGGCCTTCGGGGCTCTGCCCCTCTCCAAGCGGGCCCCGGGGCTTCGCCCATTTCCAAAGGGACCCTTGGGGCTCCGCCCCTCCCCAAGGGGGCTTACGGGACCCCGCCCCTTTCCAAGGGGGCCTTTGGGGCTCCGCCCTTCTCTAAGGGGCGCTCGGGGTCCCTTTCTCCAAAGGGACCCTCAGGACACCTCTCTTCTCCAAGGGGGCTTTCGGGGCTTTGCCCCTCTCCAAGGGGGCCCAGGGGCTCCGCCCCTCTCTAAGGGGGCCCTTGGGCTCTGCTCCTCTCCAAGGGGGCTCACAGGGCTCCGCCCTTCTGCAAGGGGCCATCGGGGCTTCGCCCCTCTTCAAGGGGCCCTCAGGGCTCTGCCCTTCTCCAAGGGGGTCCGCGGGGCTCCTCCCCTCTCCAAGGGGGCTTTCGCGGCATCGCCTCTCTCCAAGGGGGCCCCGGGTCTCTCGGGGCTCCGCCACTCTCCAAGGAGGCCCCGGGGCTCCGCCCCTCTCCAAGGGGGCCCTTTGGGCTCCGCCCCTCTAAAAGGGGGCTCACGCAACTCAGCCCCTCTCCTAGGGGGCCTTTGGCCTCCAAGGGGGCTTTCGAGGCATTGCCCTTCTCCAAGGGGCCATCGGGGCTCCACCCCTCTTCAAGGGGCCCTCAGGGCTCCGCCCCTCTCTAAAAGGGCCCGCGGGGCTTCGCCCCTCTTCAAGGGGGTTTTTGGGGCATCGCCCCTCTTCAAGGTGGCTCACCGGGCTCCACCACTCTCCAAGGGGGCCCTCGCGGCTTCGCCCTTCTTCAAGGTGGCTCTCGGGGCTTCGCCCCTCTCCAAGGGTGCCCTCGGGGCTCCGCCCCGTTCGCGAAATCGAGGCGACGGCAAAATTCATGCAAACGCAAATGGGGGACATCGCGTCTGCAATTGTCGTGACGGACACACACATTTGGATCGTTCTCCTTTATTTATATGATTTACATTAGCTAGCAAGATTACTCTTGTCATATGTTTGTGCACTGTAAGTATTGGAAATACAATGCAAAAGATTATTTTAAATCTGCTTTGTAGATTATTACTCTCAACGTTTTTGTATATTTCAACAAATAAAGATAATTTTTGCTTATACCTATATTAATTAACCATTAGAACTAATCATTGTCAATCTTAAAGTAAGCGAAAAGCGAGTAGATACTTTTTTGTAATTGTTGTGTGAGTGGTGAACCACTATCTGCATTTGTCATAATAGTATATTACGTAACAAGAGTTGTAAAGAGCATATTACGTACAAGTGGATCAATTACACAGGAGCGACGAAGGAGCGAGTAATGTAAATTCACGAGTACGTAATCTCTTTACAACTCGAGTAATGTACTATACTTTTTCTACGAGCATACATCTTATAATTCACAATTTATTAAAGTAGTCTTGAAACGAGTGCAATTTTTAAATAAAAAAAACCGTGCAGTGGTGCACCTGATTTGACGTTTGAGTCGTTTGACCACCGTTTGACAAAATGACAGATAACAATTAACATTCTTGTGGACAATAAAATAAGATTCAAAGATTTTATTGTTAATTGTATGTTGATCCACAATAAAATATGGACAGTGGTCGTTCGTTACAGATATTTGAAAGAACATGAAATTTCGAAGCTTTCGGAAGTACCTAACATAACCTGCACGTTTATCTGACTCCTCTGACTATGAAGGTAATTTGAATTATTTGAAGACATTCTTTTCTTTTAGTTAATTAGCACTTAGTTTAGGTACCCCTCAAACGAATTTGAGCGCAATAATATTTGTAACGTCAAATGTCAAATTAATTTTTCTCTTGGTCTCAGGTTACGTGATAATTCAAAACTCTTTAATAACTCGTACGTATAAGCCGTTTACGATCTTTTTGGGACAGAGTTGGCTATGATTTTTTCTTTTCATGTTGGACTAACTGATTCGATGATGTAGCGGATGCAACTTTCTTTTTCTGTCAATGTCTGTTCGACATTTTTTTGCCACCACATTGCCAGATTTATTATTTCAATATTCGTAAGAAAAAAAACGATTTATCAATTGTGTAAAAATAATTTTAATTTCCGTCAAAGGGAAAGTCAAAATGCCCAAAATAATTTTGTTACAACAAAAAATTTCCATCAAACGATGCTAGTTCTAATTTAACAAGGACAGACCAAATTTAAAAGAACGGAAGTTGATGTGGACACTAGAGAATATCCGGCAACAATGTACCTATTCAGAAAATATAACCTTAAACTGAAAACAACCTAACCTAACACAAAAAGTGTCAATTTCCATGAGGGAGTTTAGTTGCAACAGAGGTTCTGCCAACAAAATTACTAGATGGTCATAGCCTCACCTGACCCAAAAAGATCGTGAACGGCTTATACGTGCTAGTTCCTTTTTTCATTACGTGCATATGTTCATAATGCCATAGTTACTGATCAAACAAGCGGTTGCGTTCTTGGATTCTTACTATTATGGGAGTAGAAAAAAATATTAGCTGTACTGATTTAATTCTATTTGCAGTCAGTATTTGTAACAATATGGTGAGAAAATCAGTTGCTTGCATGCCGGTCGTTGTGTAATGCAAGGAAGCCGATTGTTATATTATTCTAAATTTTTAAAGAAACCGTGGTGGTGTATCTTTCTGTCATCATATGGCCTCATATTTTAGTGGGGATGCGCTACGCGAGTCCTAAAAATTCTTCTGTGCGTGTCTCAGTCGAACATAACTTCATAAGGCGGTATGCCGTTTACCCGCCTCTCGGCTCATGTTATCGAGGCAGAAAGTTTCCGACACTGGTAAAAATCATACGTGTCGACGTGCTCGCTATGCATTTGAGGCAGGTAAGTTTACTTTAGCCTTCCGGGGAATGATTATCGTAAACAGGATTTTCTCCTGAGATCGTTGTAAATCCGTATTGGTTATTGCTTCTTCGTTGAGTTACAAATAGCTGGAAAGTCTATTTTGCCGCTCTGTGTGTGATTCGAAGTATTAATACGCATAATTACAAACAATTTTACTAGCATTTTTGAGTTGTAAACTTTATTGGAGATTAAGCCCGCACTTGCTGGTATAGTCATGCAATGTTAAATTAGGCTATTATATACAGTGACGCCACTCAGGGCTTTGGATAAACTGAATTTAAACTCCATTTTCAACGAATCTTGTTGTATGTTTATTAGACTGTCTTGAATAATTTATTGGGTTGCTTTCTTTGAGATCACTATAAAAGTCTGCCGAAAATAATTGAAAGAAAGCGAAAACAATACGTAAGATAAATTCAAAATAAATTTCTAAAATTTCTGCATTACAAACAATTTGGCATAAGTCCTAATTTTGAGTCCTATCAACCGATTCGTGAATATTTTGATATACGTACATTACATCACAGAAGAATTATCCATGTTATTATATTTGCTTATAAATTACTAAATGATCTAATTGATAGTCCACAGCTGCTCTCACACATTGCAATTAGGGTACCACCTCACGGAGTATGACCGATTTTTGCTTTCTACATACTTCACATTCGTACCAACATTCGCTTGCATTCTCCTATTGTTAACATGGTTAAAATGTTAAACCACTATTACAATGTTATCGAATTATTTGGTATTACCCTTCGTAGTCTGAGAATTCAGTTAAATTGTATACAATTTCAATAAACAACTCATTTTGTTTTGTCCTTATCTTTTCAGGTTATTTTTCATTCACATTTAGGATTATATGCTAATATTCTTTCTCATTCAGGATTTTATTTGTTTAGTTTAGTCTACTACTATTATTATTATTTTTCATAAACTTGCAATTAGGCGAAAGCCTGTTTGTTTCTGTTTTAAATAAATAAATAAATAAGTTCCGCCATCTGCAACAACCTGCCGACACACGGCCTTCTGCAACCAATCTAGGGTTGCCAACATTGAGTCGATACTGACCGGAAGAAAATAATATTTGGGGTAGAAAAAAAGTGGGATAAAATTAATAAAAAGGTGCAATGGGAAATATTTTTTTACATTATAAAGATATAATTCCTAAAATTATTTTATATTTTTTAGGTAACATATGAAATACGAATTTTTTACCCCTCCGTGGATAATTTGAACAAGAGGTATCTTACGACTTAATATTTAAATAATGATTTGCCCATTTTACCCCTTAGCTAGCTCAGTGAACATGAAACTTTCTTAATATCTTAGTTTGTCGCTTATGCAAGACCACTATTTGTCAAAACAGAAATTTGGTTCCCCCTTATAGTGTTGGTCGGACTGAAACTTAAAAACACATAAAAATATAAAAACTAAAACACGCATAAAAATACAAAAGACATAAAAGAAAAGAAAATTTACTTCTCAAACAACTTACATGCGGTATAGATTCAGGCATGTTTGAAACATACATGAACAACGTAAACCATAACCAAAAATAACGTTGAAATAATTAACTTTTAAAATAACGTAAATGTAAAAATGGAATGTTAAAATTGCCTGAAGCCGGTACTTATTTGAGTCGCTGATAAAACACACTCCTGCGCGTTTGCAAAAGCTTGAAGTTAAACGCAATCTTATCCCGCTCTGCAAACATTTTATTTGAAACTGGCTGCTGCATAATCTTGGAAACGGCACGCCTCAATTGCATCACGCGCTCCTGACGAACATTATGCTGGGAAGCACTGATCGAGTGCAGACCTTGTAAGGACAGTTGCATTGGCGCCTCTTAAAATTGACGCTTGAAATAAGCCGTTGAATATAGCACAATGCGTACATTCGGAAAATGCGTTTTCGGAATTTGTAAACGCTATTTCAGGTACTATACTTTCCAATCTAATAAACCCATGCAGTACTCAGAAAAGGCTGCGTGCGAGTGCTACCGTCTTTGTTAAATTTATATGAGTTGAAAACCACGCGTTCCGTGTACAGCGTGTTTCTTGCTGCAATCGCGAAAACAAAAATTCACGATACACTTCCAGCGTAGGACCGCCTTTGCGAACATTTACTTACATAAAATACAATATCCTTTATCTAATAGACGTGTCTGTCTGGGATGCTGTTTTGTCCGGGACGCTGGTCCGTCCGGGACGCTGTTTCAGCAGCCAAACCGTAAGAGATAGAGAAAAAAGTTATTGAAGTTATATGTTTGGAATGGTCATGTCCGGTCAGGAACCGAATTTCAGTCACGTGACACTTCCGGTTTTCGAGAAATCACAAAAAGACCGTTTTTCAAATAGAACGCGTATTAAATAAAAACTGGTTCGGCCGCCAAACGTAGCTGCGACCCTCTGCGCCTTAAATCCTCGATCGGTTAGGCAACCACTTTGACACCTTCCAGGTCTGGGTGGTTGCCTAACCGATCGAGGTTTGAAGGCGCGTTAAATGAGACATTTGTCTCACTGGACTGCTAGTTAAATCTAATAATATAACGTAGGAGATTCAACTTGGCTTCAACACTTAAGCATGAAAATAAACAATATCGGTAAGGGATCCAGCTGGCCCGTTACACATAGCGTATTCTCGGCCTTTGTAAATAATAGGAACTAAAGAACAAAACTATTTTTTACATTCCATAAAAAAATATTCAAGATCCAACTTAGAAGTTAAGTAAACAATTACGAAACTACATTTTTCTGAAAAGGAAATTAGATATTTTCTAAAATTAGATATTTTTTTCTATTTGGCCATTTTATACCAATAACTTCTGCTCTGGAGATTTTAAATAGAAGCATTTTTGTTCGCAATCCATGTATGTAGTTAACCCGAAGAATTTTATTGAAAACCCAAAGCCCGAAAAATGATTGCCAAACCCGAAGTCTTCGGGCCAAAATGACAGTGTTGGCAACCCTAAACCAATCTGTGATGTTTTAGTGATATTGGGAGATTAACAGCTAATCGCTACCAGACATTAGGTTACGTGGCTCTATTGTCTACATTCGCGACGTACCCTTAGAGCAAAGAAACGAACAGATTTTACTATTAACTTAAACCTTCCTTTGCCTTGATTATTAGATGACTGGAGCAATTATTATTGTTCATTACCAACCAGTTTAGGTATTTGCTTGACGATTAATTATGTTAGAAAAGTAACTGAACTAACTAAAACTACGTGTACACTAAAAGCTACAATTTTTACTATTTACTATGTAAAACAGTAGGGTTCTTGTTTTTTAGACTGTTCTATAACAGTATTAGAGGTAGTCAGTTGAAATGCACTTCATGTTGGCTTAAATATTTTCCACTGAATTATTTACTCACTTCTTGTTTCACTGTTAAAACTTTTAAGTCATCGAGAATTTCCTTGTTTGGAGTAAACCAAGGTACATTTGTTATAATCCGTAGAGTTATGGCTTGAATATTTTCGGGGTTTAACATGATCAGCTGATGGCAAATTATGACAGTTAAATGCAACTTGCGGTGTCAGACCTCTGCACATATACCGACTAATTTTCATTAATTCTAACTCGGCATGTTCTCCACTCTTGCTGTAGTGATGTTGCAGCATCCTTGCTGCCGTGTTAAGACCCCAGTGTCTTGCCATTATGGCTTTACCATCGGCAAATGTTGCTGTGTGTATTTGTTGATCGAAATACAAATCTGAAGTAAAGAGTATTATTTGGTCGTCTAAGTGAGTGGACACGTGAATTGATATTCTGAAACTAAAATACAATTTCGGGTAAGTCTTGAGTGGTTAATTCATGCAAGTAAGGAAAAGTTTTCTGCCATACGCTGGAAAACCACCATGCAGAGATGCAGCCAAAAACAATCTGGTTATATTAGAATTTAGCAAAATAAACGCACAGCATAATGAAATTCTGAAGCGTCTACAACCAGCAATAAGAGCAACGAAGCTAATCAAAGGAACCTCATTTTTAACATCACATAGGTAACACATAAGGCACATTCGTCCATGAGCGGAAGTATACATCGTCGGAAATAGTTATTAGCGAATGATGTAGTTATTATAAACATTTTGCGGTTGCAAGAGCATAATGATGATAGCGAAGAATCCTTGAAAGAGGAAAGACAAAGAAAGACAAGAACTAGAGATTTTCGGTAAGAGCAAAAAGCAGTTAGATTTATGATGTTTGTTTAATGGGTATTTTGCTACCCCAGTACAGAATAGAACCAAAGACCACCAAAGAGAGGGCAAATAATGAGAAAAAATAAGCCAAGCATATTCCAACAAAAATTGAAAAGGAATAGAAATAAGAGAAATAATAAAAATAATACCAACAGCACGTGGTGGCATAACGGGGAATGCCCTCCAAATGGAGGGTAGGGCAAAAACAAAATACGCCCCGAGGACGAACAAGCTGATATCCAGGTAGTAATTAATTGACACATTAAACAAATGTGGGGTTACGTTTGGAGGTGTGACAATACAATATATGTAATGGTATGCAACATCTTAGTAAGTTAGATCACCATGTTGCGTAGCGTTTTAATAGCGAACAACCTTCATATGAATATGAAGTCGAAGGAAAGAGTAGAGTAGAGTGGATCGTTCTGAAGCCACCCCCTCTCCACTTGGCCTTGAGTCAAGTCAAGGCCACGTTCGAGGTCAAGATAACTTTCACGTCATGTTCAAAGTCAAGACCACGCCCCACCACACTGCCTAGATTTCAAGTTCAAAGTCAACCATATATTTATTTGAAATGTGATAATAAAATCGCAAAGAAGAGTCTGAAAGAGTAGTAGCGTCCGACAGTCATGCAGAAATGGAAGCTTTGTTGAAAGCTATTGAGATAGTCCAGAGTAAGAAAAGAACGGTGGCTGCCAGTGATATTGGTAGAAAGCTGAAACCACTGTTCTGTCCGGAACTTCTGAATAGTAGGGCGTACAAAGTAAACAATTCATGTTCGAAGTACGCGAGTGTAGGGTTTGAGTGGAGTTCACAATTTATTCCAGGTACTATAATACGAGGTCACAAAAATGACTGGGTGCAGTTAGATGAGTGGAAGCGGACAGCCCTAATTGCAAATCAAGGAGTGATTGCCAACTACTTCTATAGCCCTGACATTCATTTTTCTGTGGTGGACATAGGAAAGAAGAGGATTGTATTCTAAAATCGATTTAGACGACAAAGATAATAAAATTGAACTAAGTGGGCGTATCAGAGGTGTGCTTAGCGAAAGAAACTGTCAAGGAACTCTGACGCTTGCAGAAGCTTCTACAGTTGCGGTTCGCGCCATTGAAATCGTGAAACTTTGAGAGTTTCTATAAAGAAATAGTCAAGGGAGTAGTAAACGTTCCTGAGGACTCTATATCCAATATAAGGTCTGTGCTGGAACAGCTGGAGGAAAAATCTGAAAGAACTGTGTGTATGGTGAAAGTGCTAACATTCGCAAGTAGTATGGTAACGTGTCATGTAAGAGTTGACGAATTTAGGCGGCAGCTGGGAGTGTAGCCATGTGGATGTGTTATGCTGAGGCCGCTCGACCTGCAGCGAGAAACGTACCTAGTGCTGTTGAACTAGTAGTGAGTTCGTTAAAGGAGTTAGCTTTTGAGGCGTCACACGAAGTCATACACGGTATAGGACGTAGCGGGTTCAGCGATGAGGAGCTATGTATAAACAGCAAAACATACACAAAAATGGTGCAGATGATTGTCGATTATTTCTAGAGGGAGCCGTAGGGCAAGAACTCTTTGTAAAATTGATGGTTAGTCGTAGCCTGGATGGACAGAGGTGTAAAGTAAAAGACTTTATAGAAAAGAAGGAAAATGAAGAACAGAATGCGATTTGACGACACGAATAATAAGGTGTACAACATGTATACGTGAGTGTATGCGTACATAGAAGCTTGGAGAGGACTGTGGGAACGAGAAGCTTTGGACATTTGTCTGTTCCAGCGTAGGATCCTTACTGTGAATGAAGTATTGCGAAACGTTTTGTATGCAGAACATAGGCAGAATATTTATGTAGAACGCTTTGCAACTAGTAAGTAGCATTGTAATTCGTGTAGTGACGATAAGTAGCACTGTAGTTGTTTGTAAATAAAAAACACAATAAAAAGTAAATGTGGTTTTATTAATCCATTATATAGTGATTATTTATACAAAAAACATTAGACAAAGTACAATAGAAAATCCGTAGGGTATGATATAAACAAGATGGTTGGGTGGGACTAAGCGCTGGGTGTTCTTCAACTTTAACGATTGGATAGTGGTAGAGCGACGTAGAAAATTGCCTTTCTCACCACCTTTTACATATACCTCGTCGACACCCTGCAGAAGACTTTGCAACATTCCAGTCGATGCAGTGGTGATAAGTCATAACCCAGCCGGCTTCTTGTTGTAAATTGGCTGCGAATGCACTGAAATTGAACGGTGATTTAAAGATGTGATGATATACTATGGTACCGTTGTAGGCAGCCAATTCTTTCGGGCAGAATAAATTCTTATCGGACGTCTTACAGTCTTGAATGTCGATAATGAGCCTCATCGTCTAATATTAGACAAATCACTTTGCAATCACGGTAACAGTCGAGGCACGACTGAACTGGTTCGGAAAATTATAATTGTTTTACTGCTTTTGTCAGTGCGTTGAAAGTGAAAACCCGATCGTGCAGAATGAAACAATACGCGGTTGTACAGGCTGGCACCTTCACGGAAGGTTCAAATTCAACTCGAAAAATGACAGCGTTCCCATGGTAGTAGTCCTTTTGATGGCAGCAGTCGATTACAACAATGGGTGCTTTGTCAGCAAAGTCATCGCGAGTGAACCAAGGGTCGCCGGTTTTGTTATAATACACTGCGCCAATAAATTAGAGGAACACTAATAAAATCATCAATGCTGTTCAAGATAATACAATTTTGGATTTTCTTTCATATGTATCTATTAGACAAAAGCCTCGTATGTAGTAATTCACCTACTTTACTCAACTGGGCACTTTATTTTTGTATGTATTGCTAGATTAGTAACTTAAGTACAAAATGCAAAGTAACGTTTCCAATATGAAGTAGCTGTACATATTACAAAACTGAAAACAATTGAGTGTCTAAGTCATTATTTTATTTCTCTACGCTGTTTACCACTAAAATGAGGCATCTTAGTCAAGTTCAAGTTGCACGAGAAGTAACCTTAATTGAAGAAGACCACACCTTACGTCAAGTTGCAAGACAAGTTAATGTGAGCCTTTCTGTTGAGTCCAGGGTTTGAAATCGTTACTTAGTGACAGGAAGTTATAGTAGGAGACCTGGCCAGGGCCGAAAGTACGCAACAACCATACAGCAGACAGATTTGTGAGCAATTGTGCGCTTAGACGATGCACGTCCACTGCTAGAGACCTACAGAATGACCTCAGAAGAGCCAGTGGTATCCAGGTTAGTACAGAAACCATAAGAAAAAGGTTGCGGGAGAACAATCTGAGGTCAAGGAGGCCAGTCCGAAAACCACAATTGACTCAGAATCACAGGAGAAACCGACTGGAATTTGATCAACAACATGCGTGAGTGCTTTTCAGGGATGAGTCAATATTTAAGTTGACACGTTGTGATGGTCGTCTACGAGTTTGGGCACGTGCAGGGGAACGCTTTCGTGAAGAACTGGTTCAGCAGGCAGATAACTTTGGAGGAGGATCTGATATGGTGTGGGCTGGTATCTCTTTTAACATTCGTACAGATCACGTTGCTGTACCTGGACGATTAAATGCTGCCCGATACATCAAGGACATTCCTGCAAATCATGCGCTACCTATTGCAGTCCGTATAGGTCCTGGCTTTCTGTTCCAGCAAGATAATGCCCATCCACAAGTAGCAGCACAAACAAGAAGGTTCTTGGAAGAACCAAATTCCTGTGATGGACTGGCCCGCCTTTAGCCCAGACCTGAATCCCATTGAGCACTTATGGGATGAGTTGGATCGGAAGATCAGGAATCGACCTGTAGCTCCAGAGAGTCTTCCAACAGCTCATCGTACTTCTTTTGGAAGAATGGACCAACATACCCCAAGAAGATATACGGAGATTGATTGAAAATATGCCGCGAAAGTGCCAGACCGTTATCCAAGCTCACGGAGGTCATAATTGCTACTAGCTTTCTTTAAATGTTTAATCGTTTTAAGTTTATTATAAAGTTCCTAAGCCTTGTTTTGCACAGTTTTGCCATTTTTGTTTGTTCTTCAGATTTATAAAATAGGAATAATTAAATTTAATAATTTATTGTTTAAATAAATGATAATCTAATTAGTTTACTCAGTTTCGCCTCTTGCAGTTTTTAAAAATAGAATTTACAACTATTTCTTTAGTGTTCCCCTAATTTATTGGCGCAGTTATGATGATTAAACTTGGAATACACGGAACGTTCCGTTTAAAATCCAACGATGACGTATCTGGGGGTCTTCAATTTGGTGCTTGTTTCAATAGCGTTATAATGTTGAGTAACGGCATTAACACCTGGTATGATATGAAGTGGCCAGCTGCGAAATGTTACTTGCGTGTCAATACTTTTATCGATGTACTTGGTTAGTGGCCATTATTTGGTAAAACCTGCAGTAATATGAGAAACCAATACAGCTTGTCAATCGTAACTTAAGCCGTCTCCCCGGCGGTACCACTGAATACAGTATCGTTATCGGTATTGCTGCGGATTAATACAAGTTCTTGTCTGATGTTAGGTATGCTTTGCCATAGTCTTCGACAAAGCTTAACAGCATCCTCAGGTTTAGACAGGCACTAAAGCTACAGAGTAGATATAATACCAGGTTTGGTGATAGAATCAACAACGGTTCTAGTGGTGGTATCCGTATTTTTCCACATCCCAATTAATTTTATGGTAGTTAGTCGACGCTTTATTACATATTTGCGGCCACCTTTGTTTGATATTAGCAATTCGTGGTATATTAATAATTATCACTTTGTAACCAGTTCCTAGGGTAACAGCGGGGGAGCTTTATTTGCGTGATCAACTATCATAACCTCTGTGCTAGAAGCATATAGTTATAAACCATAAAATCTGCTTACGATATTCAGTTTGTCCATTACTATTTTTAACTCTTCTTGGCTCGACGAAACTATAAGTGTATCGTCGGCATATCGCATGTTGTTAATTATTTTGCCTTCCACGGAAATACCACCTCCCAACTATTCAGTAAGTTTCGCATGAGGTGCTTACTGCAAATATTAAATAATATCAGAGATAGATTACCTTTTTTGGTGTAGTCCTTTACGTACTTGGAATTCAGTCGGGGTTACATTGTTCACCTTGATTCCAGTCCGATTGTTCTCATATGATGATTATATGAAATTTATCGAGTAATGTGGTGCCCCCGTTTCTGAGCAATCACCTCGTAAATCGTCATAAAAAGTAACTTTGAAATATTGGCTTTTAAAGAACCCAAATGTCAAAAATGTATTAAAAACCATGTTCCGTGTATCGAAGCTGTAAACCGAGTAGAACCACTATGCCTTTGAGGGCAGCCTGATTTACCATTTGTATCTTCTGTAATTAATTTTATTCAGAAGACATACAATTTTTTCATAAAGCTCCTTCATTTTAACCATGTAACCAATAGGAACTGAATGGTGAACATTACACATGTGTAGAAGAACAGTTTCAAGCTCAGTTTCGTAAATTAGCGCCATTCTTTTCGGTTGTGCTTAAAGGCTAACGCTTGCATTTAATTGTTAATAGACCCAAGACCTTATTTGGTCCAAAAATACTACTGTAATCCTTTTTGGCGATTGTGATATACAGAAGCGAACCACTCTCGATTTTAATACAGGGTGTTTGATAACGTACGGAGGAGATTGAACTGGTAGCTAGAAGAGACCAAAATAAAGTTATTTTCTTACAAACTTGGTCGAAACGCAATAACATAAAAAATAACAGCAGTTTAACATTCTTGTAAATTAATGCCCCCTTTAGACGGGCATGGTAAACAACAAACGGAAAGTAAATCAGGGACAAAGAGTAGTACTAGATATGGTCAAACCTTACTTTGGAACATGGAGGGGAGTTACTACGGACATTTTTTTACTTCCATTCCTCTAGAAGAAGAACTCTTTGAAAAGAAACTGACGATAACCGGAACCCTGCGAATGAGTAAGTGGGAGATTCCACAAGAATTTCTTGCAAACACTAGACGTGAAGAACACTCCTCTGTATTTGGTTTTACCGATAAGATGACACTCGTTTCACATGTTCCCCAAAAAAATAAAACTTTTATTTTGTTATCAACGCAGTTCAACGATGCAGAAACGCTAATCATAAATTTGCACTACAATACCACTAAAGGTGCTGCGGATAATGGGAACAAAATGACGCGGGAGTACTCTTGTGTTCGACCTACAAGACGGTTGCCCTTAAGATTTTTTTTTGAAATTCTAGAAATGGCAGCACTTTATAATATTTTCCCAAAAATTTCCTGACTGGTGTAGAAATAAAGGAAAACGCAGAAAATTCCTTCAGATACTATGTCAACAACTTGCACTTCCGAATGTGAAAACTAGAGAGCGGAATTTCCGAGGCATGCAATTCGATTATTTCTGACAGAAAATGAAGAAAGAGTAGAAGCTCCTCACAGAAACGCCGTACCTCTTGGCACAAGCACTCAATGTCAGTTTTGTCCGCGAAGAAAACACACAGAAAAGAAGTAAAAAAGTTTTTCTGCATTGACTGTCAAAATGATGCCCAGTGAGTCCAGAATAGAAGGTTAAGTTTCCTAAAATAAAACCAATTTTTTATTACGTACCTCTTTTTGTTATGTCAGAATACAATTTAATTTTTTAAACTTTATTTCTTACTTGCTTGCAAAATAAGTTATATAACATTATATTTGTAATTTTATTTCATAAACAATATATTTACAATAATTTCTAGTTTACAAAAACACAATAAATGAAAATTTAATGTGTGGTAACTTGGTTACCCCGCTTGGAGGATCCCGGAAAATTTTAGATCTTGGTTATGCGAGGGTTAACACACAAGACAACAGGGGAAAATGTTCGGCGGCAGCTGGAGGTGACCTCTGTTCCATTTATTCTAATTTGAAAAATATCCCTAACGGTGTCCATCGCGATTAAAATTGTTATTTATAAAACCTACTGGGCTAGTCACAACCCAACAGTATATTGACAATATTTACTGTCCTCCCAGACAGGGAGAAACTTAAAGCACACAGAATAATATCAGATTTAATTCTAACTGTAAACGTAAAAAATGTCTAGCTACTAGAAAGGGAGAAGTATACACTTTCAGGAAAGACAGGAAATATAACGTAATCCAGTGGCAACGGTACTGACATGAAAGCAGAGCCAATCTACAGTTTTAAATGAGCCAAGTTTAGAAAGCTTCAGCCGCCTGAAGATTCATTTAGTGCAATAGGAAGGGTTTCAATTTTGACTTTGGGCGCGATTGACGCACGAATATTGTCTCCTGCCCGGCTGAAATGTGGAAATCTGACCATTAACCAATTTCTGGCTTCGTTTCCCTCCCTGGTGGCGAGCTACGCACGCGGAAAAGCTAACCTCCCGAGCAGCATTCCTGCCTCGGGTCGGATGTAGAACTGAAGCGTATAATGTACTCTGCTGGTTGCTGCTAGGTACAATTTTTGGAACTAAATAATTTAAAAAATCATTTTGTTGCAAATTTTATAACTACAATTTTTGAAAATCAATTGTTAGATCTCCTTAATACTTTAGCATAATGCAATTAACATTTGAAAATAAAGAAATCCGCTTTTTACCACAAGAGTTTTCTGATCCCGGTAACTGATAAAGTTTGGGCACTTCATTCCATGTAGGAACATGGCCTGAGACAAGGCGAGTCAGGGTCGCCGCAATAGCTTTTTCCGAAACCCAATGTTAATGGCGTACTGGGTGATGCTGTTAGCATCACGCCTTCGACGACTGCCTTACTTTCCCTATTTGTACAACTGTGGTTTCGGTACACAATCTTTCAAGCGACTGGGTGAGCCGCCCGCCAGTTAATAGATGGTCCCGGTAACTGATGTAATGGTTAAACTTTCAAACATAAAATTTGAATAAAATCGAATAAGATTAAATCATATTGCACGAAGGGGTTACAATGAGTAAATATAGGAAATGAATCATTCCTATGTGTATAAAGTTCGCGGCGCTACACTCAATGATGGAATTTGGTCTGAGATTTGTCTGGTCATACTTTTTAACGGCTTACTTGGAAATGTATCTGGCAGCGCTTCTTGATGATCAATTTATTTCTCTACCAGTATAAGCTTTTCGGTGCCGAATTTTGAAAGTGACAAGCTTCATAACCATACGATCACACAGGCGCACTTTGTATATCTATATATTGTGTTCTAATATATTGCTTTTACTGTCAGTGTCACCATTTCTAACGAGTTGTTTACTTCACATTATACTTGGTACTTTCTCATACTTGTTAATTTGTATTGAAATGGCCATCCAACGACATTATTAACTATAAATATGGACTAGAAGATGGCCACATTTAGAAGTAAATGGAAAGCTAACGATTTCAGCTTATATATAGACAGTTTTGAATCACTCAGCAACTTTAGCTTGCAATTACTCTTTTTTTATTCTTGAAATGTATTAATAATTCATAAAAGTTTGTGTGTTAACTCAATTGGAAAACTTTACTATTCAGCGAGTTACAGAACTTACAGTTCCACACTGACCCCTTGGTCAGCAATAATGGAAGACAGCATTTGATATTGTTACAGAACTCTTGGTTTTACGGTGGTTTTAGATAATCAAAATGTAATCCATATTGATCAATCTATATTAAAGATTGAACAAGAGTAAAATAAATTTTATTAATGTTATGGTAAATTATTATGGAGCTAACAACAGTCTATCAGTTGATGCTACCATTATTATTTAACATAGTTAATTGCGACCACTCCTTTAACTGGCCCAGTAAATCAGATGATCTTAATAATTGTCTATTGTTTCTGATTACCAAATTATTTGCCAATGATAAAACTTAGCGAATTATTTTTTGAAAAAATGCTGATGTTGGGTTTATAGTCCAAATTAAAAACCCTTTAATTATCATTTCACCTAAGAAGCCTATACATATATCTGTCAAAGCGGGTCCATAATATTGTTATGATACATTAAGATCAGCCAAACTGCTCTCCGCTGAAGATGAATCTAAATATATAATTTGGCAGATCGATACAATCAACTTAGAAAAGTTTAAAAAGAATTGGCCTACTTCGTCCTGCCTAGAAAGATCCTCGAAACAGCGAGTTGCAAAGGGAAAGCCCCCTTTCTCACCAACGCAGAACTGGCCCCAAGAAGCCCTTCACACACCTACGCCTCGACGTAAAGACGTGCCACTCACACAACCACACGCGACCTCCTTCGATCAACGGCCAGAGCTGAACCCCTCAAGCCAGCCGTGTTATGGCCCCTGCAGTGGCGTGAGCCAAACGGCCTTGCCACGTGACTCTCGACAGCCAATGGCGATGCGCTCCACAAAACAAATTAATTCCGGTATCAAAGACAGCCAATGGCGAAGCGCCTCAACGGAGTGATTTCTAGAAGCTTCGGAATTCTTGCGAGCGATAACACCCGGCTGCCAAAGTAGCAGCAAAGGGGTGCTCCAACTGACGAGAAATACTGCGTTTGGGGTCAAATATGTGCAAAATCATTATTGTAGAATTAGGCGATGGAGCCAAATAAGTAACTAAAAGGGTTTAGCATACGGGCACGCTGCCCTAAAGCCTAGGTGGCTACTTAAAATACCAAAATGACCTGAATCAAATGTGCGGAAGATGAGATTGTGCTAGTGCGCAAAAATTGAAAATGGTTTTAAACTAGCAACACGTTGCCCTAAAGGCGTGAAATGCAATTAAGCATCTACAACAGCAAAATGACTTAACAAGATTTTATGAGAAAGAACAGACGCGACTAGAACAGACGATGCGAGATATAATAGCGGAGGAGGATGTCGACAACGCGTTTTATCGTGATGTGCCATCGTCTGACGAAGATAATTTATTGGAGACTAGGGAAATGAACAGTGACACTGAACAGGAAATATCTGATTATGGAGACGTTAGTAAACAAGAAACTAATGCCATAAGATATCTCATTATTTTTATGGAGGTGGCAGAGGGGTGTCGGACTGCGAGACCGGTGCGGGTACTGATGTCTTAGAATTTTGAACGGGTACTGGAGGGTTAAGTACTTACCGTATAATATTGAGTCAATAAGATGTGAATAGAATAAATATTTGTCATATTTGATTGAAATAAGTGGAGCACTGTTTGACGTGCAAGGTGACAGTTCATGTCATTGTACAATTTAAAGTCATTATTAAAATAAAATATTAATTAACAAGCAACTAGATTATCGAACCAACACTGAAAATAGTCTCAAGGCGCTATCGTTCTTAATAAGGAAATAATATTAAAATTTCAAACAATACAATTCAAATTAAAATAATAAGAACAGTCACTACAATATATGTAATTTTTGCAGATGGATATCATTCTATGAATATCACTTTGTGTAACATAAGAAAATCATCTATATGGAACAAAAGTGGAAGTCCTCATGGAAAATTCGTCATAAGCACTTGCGAAATAGTATAGTATAGTATTTGTATTTATGATAATATACACCGTGGTGCTTATATATGTCACAATTCTCGTCAAAATTTAAAAAAATCCAATGCATAAACAGTTATTTACAGAAAAATGCTAACAACAAAGTACTATAGTCAATAAAACAAGAAAGTCTTAATTTTCAAAAATCAGAAATCCGAAAGTTCATAGTAAACATTGGCCAGGAGATGTTTTTTAAGCTTAACTTTGAAGAGTTTCGTTGGGGCATTGTTGATAGTACTAGGTAGCGAATTAAATAATCCTATTCCGGAATTATTTCGTTTAGTGGACGTTAATCTCTGCTGCGGAACCTGTATATCGGGTCGACTGCGGGTGTCGTAACCATGGGTATCACTGTTTTTTGTGTAGTCACCATAATGTTCTTTTATGTGTAATAGATTACAATATAATATTGCTGACGGTAACGTTAATATGTTATATTTTTTGAACAATGGTTTACAACTGTCTTACTGACTCGCCCCCGTTAACGCTCTCAATGCTTTTCTTTATACAATGATTTTTTTAAAGTATTGTAGAAGGTTACGTGGGACAGATAAGGCACGCTTTGATAATCTTACGAGGTGTCATTTCCTTATCTTATCAACTTGCTTGCTTGCTTGTAGACAAATTGTAATTAGAATTAAGTCAGTTGTTATGCGGCATTCTTTATGTAAAGACATTGTATAATTGCTCAGTGTGGAAATAAAATTAAGTTTTTTTTATTAAATTTCGGCACTTAAAATATCACTGGCGCAGTCGGTAGGATTGCGATAAGGCAAATACTAAATCGATTTGTCGTTCGTGTCAACGTTTTTATTCGCATTCGAAAAACTTTGTTCGGAGTGCACAAAAATCGGCAACTTTGGGCAACGCAACAACATAACATCGGGACGAGGACATACATCGCCGAGTCTTGAATCGACAGGAGGACATCTATCGCCGAATCTTGAATCCAGGAGACCGGAACGAAATCGCTGGACCTATTGGACCACCTAGGTTAAGGACGTCGTATTCAAAAGGGGACTTCCAAGGACAGGACAACGCAGAGAAGAATCAAAGTGAGTTCATACGCTTTTTATTTGTTCGTTATTCCTTTACGTGCCTTCCATAATTTTATTATTACCCCTAATGTCAATTGAAACCCTTGTTGACCAAATATCCAATTTCAATATAAATCAAGAAGATTCCCAAAGTTTAAATTCTACGAATAATACCACGCAAAATATGACTCCGTTCCACGTCGAATATTTGCGCACCATACCGGAATTTGACGGCAATCCTACGCGTCGATCCGAATTTATTAGGGCTAACGAATTGATAATTAATCAATTCACCAAATCAGATACACCGGACCTTTTTATTAACCACTTCATTCTCTCATCGATTAGAAGCAAATTAATTGGCGACGCAGGCATAGTTACAAATGGTAGAGATGTCAATTCTTGGAACGATTTAAAAGACATACTTCAGAAGTCTTTTTCGGACCAACGAGACGAAAATTCTTTGCTACGTGGCCTCATGCTGCTTAGACAAGGAAATGAAAATCCGCAGCAATATTATAACCGCTGTCAGGATGTTCGTGGATTACTGTTTTCGCAACTACGAATCAATACCAGCGACGCCGCCACTAGAAAAATCAAAGGTGATCTCTACGATCAACTTACTTTAAAAGCCTACTTAACCGGGCTACGTAAACCACTAGGATCGCCAATAAGAGCGCAACGACCTGACACCGTAGAAAGGGCCTTACCTTATGTACTAGCCGTGGAAAACATAAATTATGCGAAAAATTCTACACAGCAGAGATTTCCATCAACTTTAAGAACCCAGAAACCAAGACAACAAACTCCTAACAATTTTTATAAGCCACAATTTACCAGAGGACCTTTTACCATGCCAGTTCAAGCAGCGATACCGCAGCCCATATGCAGACAATTTCCACAATTTTCACAATTGCCACAATTTGGATATTCAAGATTGCCACCACAAAACCCGCGCTTTACTGGATTTGGTAACCAACAATCAAATTTTCCACAACAGCCGAAATTGTTTACCCCAGCTACAGCAAATGCACAAACATCTTTTCAACAATTTGGAAATCAAGAAAGGCATAATACAAATGTAGTCAAACCCCGAAACTTACCGCAACCAAATCCAACACCAATGGACATAAGCTCCGGAAATACTAGGCAACTTTCGCAAGTTAGTTATTCCCAGCCGAGACCAACTTTTACATCAGAAGAATTATTTTACCACGACACACCAGAAGAAGAGCCAAACTTCGAAAATCCATTCGAAATCGACGCTCAAACAACCCAAAATCGTCAACCAGAATATGAAGGCTATGAAGAGTACCAACAGGAAGCTAATTATTTAGACCCAGAAGAAACACCGAATAATAATTACCATCAGGATTTTTCCATGGACCCTGCGAGAACACCACCGACGTAATATCGTTAAATGTAAAACAAAATGTACACCTTCCCTATATTATCATACCGGAACTTCAAGCTAAATTAATGATTGACACTGGATTTGCAAGAACTTTAATAAATCCAAATTTAATTTATAAATACTATCCAAATCAAATTCGTATAGAACCATTTGCTATACAAACAGCGCACAGTACTAGCTATCATAATGAAGTTGCTAACATTCCGTTACCTCCCACATTTCAAAAACAGGGCTATCATAAAGTATATCTATTTAATTTTAATCCTAAATACGACAGTTTAATAGGACTTGATCTTTTGAAACAGTTAGGAGCCACAATTGATTTAAAAAATGACATGATAGTGACCCCAACAGCTAGAATACAAATTTATCATAATGAAATTCAAGAAAACGGTTGTTGTACATTAACACTTCAACGACGAACTGAAACCGTAGTGTAAATACCCGTAAATACTAAACTACAACATGGAATTTTGGAACATCAGAATTTTGGACCTGGCATAGAAATGCCAACAGCGTTAGTACAAATTCAAAATTAGCAAGCAGTAACAACAATGTTAAACAAAATCGAAAACAAAAAATTTTAAAAATATTGAAACCGTTAAACTTAATACAAGTTGAACCAATCAAGAAACCTATACCAGTTAACAATATTAATAATGTTCCAGTCAATGTTAAGAAAATTCAAAGAGAAGACTTGAAAAATTTAAGATTAAAACACCTAAATGATGAAGAAATTACTCTAATTAGGAACCTGTGTGAGGAATACAAGGACATCTTTCATCATGAACAACTGCCTTTAACTTTTACCAACGAAGTTAAGCATGTAATAAGGACAACCGATGACATACCAATCTACACCAAAAGTTACAGATTTCCTGAAATCCATAAACAAGAGGTAAAACAACAAGTAACGAAAATGTTACAAGAAAATATTATTCGACCATTTTCAACACCTTGGTCTTCACCAATTTGGGTCGTACCGAAAAAACAAGATGCGTCTGGAAAAACCAAGTAGAGATTAGTGATAGACTATAGAAAACTAAATGAAAGAACCGTTGACAACAAGTTTCCTATACCCAATATAAGTGACATTTTGGATAAATTAGGAAAAAGTCAGTATTTTACAACTTTAGACTTAGCTTCAGGATTCCACCAAATAGAAATGAACCCATTGGATATTGAGAAAACAGCATTTTCAACAGATATTAGACACTTCGAGTATAAACGCCTTTCTTTTGGGCTCAAGAACGGGCCAGCTATCTTCCAAAAATTGATGAACAACGTTTTACGAGGAATCCAGAACGAAATCTGCTCCGTGTACCTAGACGACATTATTATTTATTCGGCTTCGCTTCAAGAACACATTCTGGACATCAAGAAAATTTTCCAACGTCTTAGAGAGAAAAATCTTAAAGTACGACTCGACAAAAGCGAATCTTTACGTAAAGAAGTAAATTATTTAGGTCACCAAATAACAGCGAATAGTGTAAAACCAGATCCAAACAAAATCATAGCAATACAACATTTTCCAATACTTAAAACTCGAAAAGAAATCAAAAGCTGTTTAGGGTTGCTAGGATATTACAGAAAATTTATAAACAATTTTGCGAAATTAACAAAACCGCTAACAAAATGTCTAAAGCAAGACGCCAAAATTGAGCATAATACCGAATTTATTAACCCATTCGAAACAGCGAAACAAATTTTGACAAATTGTTAAGTCATTTTGCTGTTTTAGATGCTTAATTTCATTTCACGCCTTTAGAGCAATTTGTTGCTAGGTTAAAACTATTTTCAATCTTTGCGCACAAGTACAATCTCATCTTCCGCACATTTGATTTAGGTCATTTTGGTATTTTAAATAGCCACCTAGGATTTAGGGCAGCGTGCCCGTATGCTAAACCCTTTTAGTTCTTTATTTGGCTCCATCGCCTAATTCCAGAATCATGATTTCGCACATATTTGGCCCCAAACGCAGCATTTCCCGTCGGTTGGAGCTCCCCGGTTGGAGCTCCCCTCTGATGGCGCTGTGGCAGCCGAGCATATCGCCCGCAAGAATTCCGAATCTTCTAGAAAGCACGCCGTTGAGGCGTGATACCATTGGTGCCGGCATTAATTTGTTTCATTTTATCGCCCCGCGATTGGCTGCCGAGGTTTAGTCACGTGGGGACGCGACCAAGGTGACCTTTGCCAGCGCTTCCCTCTGGGCATTCAGCCGAGAGCCGTCGATCGAGTAAGAGGTCGGATAGTGTGTTCGTTCGTGCGGCGCTCCCGCCCTTGGCGGGGGCGTCAGTCTTTTTCCCGGCGAGTGCTGCTTCAGCAATTATGTGATAAACGTTTTCGCCTTAAGTGGCAGTCAACCGCAGTCCGTTGCAGAAAACGCTTGTGTGGTGGTTGTGTGTGAGAGTTTCGAATTGTCTTCGGCGTAGCGTGGGTGTTTTTGAGCCCAGTTCCTGCTTCCGTAAGTAAGGGGTCGTGCCCCCTTCATCTCGACCTACGAGGATCTGTCCCGCAGAACGAAAGTGGCCCATTTTTCGTCGTCCCGTTGTACGCGTCCTGACGCGCTTCACGTCGCCATTAAGGCGGATGTGCACTCATCCCTATAGCCGTCGAACATCGAAGGTACCTGCCACCTACGACTGCAGCCTGTCGCAACTCGACTGTACCAGGCTCCCTAACCGCCTACATTATTAAGGTATGTGTCTTTGAACTGATTACCGCTGTGAACGCGAGCGAGCCGTCACATCTCTGGTGCCTACAGGCACTGTCGTCATATTTGTCCATGTCGCGAGTGCTAATTTGATATTTGCTGTCCGCTGCATAAGGCGTCGCGCCAGCATATTTGTACTCATTACTGCTCATTACTGTTCATTACTGTTCGACATCTGTCGCTAAGTTTAGAGCGCACGCCAGCTGGTGCCCCTAGTTATAATCTAGTTTAGATATAGGGCGACGCACTCTGCTGCCCCATTGTAACCCGTCAGTCAATACATGATTTGTTAGCTAAGGGAACTATTGTTTTGTTTCGACTTGTGCATGTTCTGTTACAGATAAACGCCCCCCTTCATTGTACTGATTATTGTGCGACGGAACGAGGGAGCTTTGAGCGTACAGGTGGGTAAGACAGCTGCGTAGTCGCGGTCGGACTGACACCTAATTACAATCCTTGCATAAGGCAACCCCGAAATTGTTATTTGACCTTGCATTTCTTGAGTAATCCTATCGGCGGGGTATTTTTGCGTGCTTCGCTCCCGTCTAACCGTCCAGGCCCGGTTAGCCGGGTTAAGACAGGCTTGGTGGCGCCCTCATAATTTCGACATACCCTATATATATATTATGCCACAACACGCTTCCCCAGAACGTATCGTGTGACTCACGCCCGACTCCCTGAGCGTTCCAGCCGTGGCCTATTAGCCTATTTCGAACCGATTTCAGGGCAAGTGTGCCAGTTTTTCAGGACTGATTCCGTGGTGCGATGCTTACCTTGGGTGGGTGTCGTAAAGTTCTTTTAATACCGTAACAAAATGACCCAATTTTAAAGTACCCAGATTTTACAAGACCGTTTATATTGACAACTGATGTATCAAACGTAGCATTGGGAGCAGTATTATCTCAAGGTAACATAGGCTACGATTTACCAATCGCTTATGTATCGAGAACCTTAAATGATTCCGAGCTAAGGTACAGTGCAATAGAAAAAGAACTACTGGCAATAGTTTGGGCTACGAAACATCGACCGCTTCAATGGATTCATTCACTGAAAGAACCTAACTCTAAATTAGCTAGATGGCGAATCAAATTAGAAGAATTCGACTAAAATATTGTTTATAAGAAAGGTACAAGCAATACGAAGGCCAATGTCTTGTCAAGAATTCCAGCCAATCATATTATAGCAGAGGATCAGGTATCATTAATAAATCACGCGGATGAAGAAATCGATAGATTAGTAGCAGAACTCCAAAGACTCGAAGAACTGAAAACACCAGAACCTATATCGAGTGTAGCAGCAAATCCACCCTCACGGATTTTGAAGACATGATACCTATAACCAGGATACAACTAGAAGAAAATTCAAATAATACCGTACATACACAAGAAGAATCCACAGCAACAATAGAAATTTGCGAGAAGCCCCTAGAAACTCATAAAAATCAAATAATTTTTTAACCTGTATTTGGCATACCTTTGACGCCTAAAATTGAGAAAAAGGAAGAAAACGAAATAATTACAGTGCAAGTGCCAAATGAAAATTTAGAAAATTTTACTAAACAACTAGCAATTCATTATTGCAAACCAAGAACGAAGTATCTTTGTCATTTTCCTAACCAGCAATGAACAATTTTGTAAAGTCGTGACGTCAATTATGAATAGCAATTCGCCAACTTTCTACAAATGTACTTCACGAGTGGAACACTTAATGGACCCCGAAGGTAGAAAATTAACAATAAAAAATTATCATGAAGAAAAAACCAACCATCGAGGAATTAATATCAGGGAAGAAGCAATAAGAAGAAAATATTACTGGAAAAGTTTAAAGCAGGACGTGCAAGACTACATTAATTCATGCTATTAGTGTAAAAAATCGAAATACGACAGGAACCCGACTAAAGCCCCATTAAATATTACAGAAACAGCAGAAAAGCCGTTTGAACAAATATTTGTCGACACATTTCAAATTGACGGATCAACGTATCTGACAATAATTGACGCATTTTCTAAACTGGCCCAAGCAAATCCTATTGAGTCAAAAACAGCAACCATAATTGTCGAAAATTTATTAAAATTCTTTTCTCACTATGGCATACCCAGGAAATTAACATGCGACAATGGAGTAGAATTTAATAATAAAGTTATACAGGAATTTTCCCAATTTCATAAAATTGTATTACATTATTCTACACCTTATAATCACAATTCTCAAGGAATGGTTGAAAGATTGCATTCGACCCTAATCGAACATTATAGATTATTACGAACCGAAAAACGAGAAAACCAGCCCCATAATCTTATGGCACATGCAATTGTCGCTTATAATAACACAATTCATTCAACAACAGGATATTCACAATTTGAAATTTTATTAAGCCATACCGACAGCAGAAATCCATTTGACTTATTTTATGAAAAAGAAATTATGTAAAATCTCACCAATCTAAATTGCAAATAATTTACGGAAAAATTAAAGAAACATTGCTGTTACGATGTTTTAACAAGTTAATTCGCTGGCTATATTTCTCAACTAAAATAAGCAAAAGCAGATACCTGGAGGGCACGTCTAGCTCAAGTCGAAGACGGCGTGCAGTGAATTAAATGAAGGAAACCGGGAGGGCGCCAGCGAATCCAGAGAAACAATCAACCAGGTATCTCAAATGCTTAATCAGACGATTCGCAGACTGAGTTCTTACAATGGGCTAAGAACTATAGCTGCAAAGGAACGGTATACGGCAACATTGAAGGAAACTACATATAGTTCTCAAGTATCACAGTTTAATTATAGTCTTTGGCTCGGAGAAGTCGACAAATGACCCAATAGGGCCTACAGCAAGTAATACTTAAATTCTCATGGAAAATGCAGGATACAATCGGAGGAAAAGCCTCTCAATAATTTACAATTACACACTAAAAATACCTGGACGTACACACATTGGCATGGGCCTTTACTTTCGGCTAGTGTCCAAGTTATCGCCTAGCTGGTACAGGTAGTTGAAAGTAGATCCGTGGCCTGGGGCAGTTTAATTCATAGGCTCAACATGGCTCGCAAAGGGGGCTTGATGGGTGTCCCTAGTGTTAGGTGTGCTTTCATGAGATTCACGGAAGCTCTGCTTTTCGACACCAGCGGTTAATAGCCCAGCATAACGATGGGGCCCTGATTAGCCAAGGCGGCCTTAAACTAGGTCGCCGGAGGAAGAATCCCTCAGCTGCCAAATTTCGGATCGTGGATTGTAGCTCGGCACGTCAAGCTGACAACAAAATTGAACCCTAAGCGAAGCACTAGAATGCCGATAAGGACTTACCCCGTATGGGCGTGCAAGAGGTGCTACCATCAAAAAGAATCCGCCAAAACAGACGCGGCGATTGTAATTCGCCCAAAACTACGTCGTCAAACGGAGAATCCGCCGAGGGCGTTTATTTTCCAAACATAACTAAATTAACCTCTTGAACGACTTCGAAGATGGTAGCGGCTACGAACGGCACCAAATTTCCAACAGCTAAGGCCCCAGAATAATGCTCGTAACCCAGAAACTCGCCAAAGAAACAAAAACTTATCGGGGAACGGAACCATGTCCCTATCAGCGAACAAAAGTTCCTAACTCAGGAGCGCGCGGAATTTGAATCTACCCACAGAGTTACAATTCGGAGAGCGCTTCCCATGAAGTTACAAAAAAAGCAGAGTGAAGCGATAAATCTAACGAAAGCGCCATTTTAACGTAACAACTCCCCCCTTACCACAACAGAAAAATTTCCTAGAAATTTTTCGATAAGGCTATCGCGAAACCGTCACTAGCTCGAAGCAACTACACATAAAAGAAATGAAAAGAAAGGCACCAAAGGCCTCAACCATCACCCACGTAAAAAAACCCTAATAACCCGCACCACAATACAACAATACCCGGAGAAACGGGCGCGAACCCGAGCGGAACCCGCAACCGGACCTCCTCCACGACAGGGATCGAGACTGCTCGTCGCTGCTGGATGGTAAAGCTGCGCCGGTGAACAGTCCCGTGGCAACCCGTCGCCAAGAAGTCCCAACCACCAGAACCGCTCAACACCCCCACCACGACCCCCACAATCAACCCCCCCTGACAACTTCCTAACAAACAAACCAAACCCCGAGGCGGAAGCAAAACCCCACAGTTAAAGCACTGTTAGACCGAAAACCAATAACCCTTCCCACGAATAAATCCAACAACCCGTACCCACAAAAATCCCAAAATTTCCCCAAAACATCGATTAGGGTTCTTCTTTTGACAAAAAGGGGAGAAGGCAACCCCGGGAAAAGAGGGCGACAGACACCAGAAAAGCGAAAGGCAGAGACAACAATCACGCAACTCAACACGCATGCTGATTGAGAGACCCTGCAGCGCCCCGAACGGCCTGGAGGAAATCTCTGCAATCTTCATCCCATTCGCAACGAAGACCCATTCACCAAAAAAAGACCCATGCACACCAGATCACAGGGAAATGAAACGAAACGTAGTAAGATCCATCAACATCACGCAAGGAGACCAATTCAAACTCTGAAGGGCACTAACATTCATAGGCTATAGGAATAAAAGGAAACGACCAGATCGGAAAATACGAAGGCGAAGAATGAAGGACTAACCGACTAAAATTATTTATGACACGGAACTACACACCACCGACACATTCGAATCCCAGCTCCACAATTCGTTCTCACAGGAGGTCAACCCGCGAACAGCGCCAGACAAATTCTCGACGTGAGGTCTCAAGCAATCAACCAACAACTGAAGCGAAATAGCGTGAACATTAGTACACTCAATACTTTCGTCGACAACACGGCTCTGAAGAGCTTTATCATGAAAACACTCTACAGCCGCCCCAGAATATACCAAAGTCGAACATAAAATCGACCTAGACGTCAGCCACAAATATTCCAGTGTTGGAAGTGGGAGAACTAGTTGACAAACTTCCCAGACTGAACTAATCCAAGTGCTCAATAGAACTATCCGAGACCGCACAAGAGGGAAAGTCAGACGAAATCGCTCCCCTACCGTGACCTGTCCTATGATGCAATAAAGGGACGAACTTGATGACAATGTTCCCTAACAGTGACCTACCCTACAAATGCCCAACCAACCACCCTAGCGGTATAAGAGGAGAAAAACAAGATGAAAGCGTTTTCTAATAGTGACCTACAATACCTCACACGAAATTCAACAACAGCTGGAATAACCAATCACAGCAGCAGAACATACCAAAGACTTCATTCGGCAACAAAGGCTCAAAAGAAAACTACAGAACAATGACTCGGAAACAAATGCAGGTCCCACAAATCCGGAACGAGCCGTACTCTAAATGAGTAAACGAAACCGTTCTCCATCTCCAAGCACGCCTAAAAGCGAAACCACAACAAAGATTCGAGACTCACTTGTGGATAGAAATCCGCGTGAGCGATATGGATACCGTAACAACAAAAAAAAAACAACACAATACGCATAGCTGAAGGCAACCATACAACAACAGCTAAGCCACCAAAATCCCAAAAGGTATCCAACAAAACCCAACAAGCTAACTCAAACCTACACTAAAGCGAAAGATGAACTTCACTCGACACGAATGCAAGTCAAACCACACAATGAACCCAACTGCTAACTGCAAGCTACTCCAGTGTTATTATAGGAAGAACTAGATGAAATAGCTTCCTACAGTGACCTTCCCTGCAAATGCCCAACCAACCACCCTATACTTTACAAGAGGGAAAGCAAGATAAAAATGCTCCCTAAAGTGACCTTCCCTACAGTGCCCATCCAACCACCCTAAATATAACGAGAGAGGACCATTACGTCACAGCGGAGTCATCATAAGGTTTCAAGTCCTTCGCATGCCAAGTACCTTTCAGAACAAGCCCGTCTGGATCTTTTAGCTCATAGACCCAACGGGAGAACTTCCGATTGACATAAAAAGGGCCAATATATTTAGAGGCGAGCTTCGCCGTGAACTGGCGAGCGGCATCAGACAGAACGTAATTTCTACGCAACACGGGCTGTCCCGGAACATATTCCAAAGGACGCCGACGAAGGTCATAACGGGCCTTAGAATTCTGATACGCCTTTCCCAATCGGCGCTTGACCTCAGCGCACAATTTGCTCAAAAAGGCGGCACGCGTGTCTAGGTCTCGACCGCGATCGAACTGAAATTCCGGATCTTTACCATCTGGGGTAGGCTCGTGCCTCAGTACAATCTCTCGACCAAAATTTATGAAATAGGGAGTCTTCCCCGTGACCTCATGAACTGAAGTACGCGTCGCGCAAGCTACATGGGGCAGATATTTGTCCCAGTCCTGATGATGGTCAGACACGTAAGCCGTCAACATGATTTTCAACACCCTATTTATACGCTCCGTCGGATTGGGTTGAGGATGATAGTTGGCCGTAAAGGAGATCTTGCAAGCGTACTTGTTGGCTAAGGACCGAAACTCACGGCTACGAAATTGGACGCCATTATCACAAATGATGCGCTTAGGGGCACCGAACATCAGGAAAACATCTTCCTCAAAGTGACGCGAGACCGCGTTAGCTGATGCGGCCCGCAAAGGGAAAGTCAGCGCAAATTTGCTGAAGCAATCCGCCACGACCAGAATGTAGGCGTACCCACGTGACGACCGGGGCAGGGGTCCGATAATGTCACCACAGATGACCTCCCAAGGTTTCGAAATCAAGGAATGGCCTCCCATAAAACCAGCGGGAGCTCTTTGTTCGGGTTTAGTTCGTTGACACGTTTCACAACGACGGACATCATACCGCAATTTGGGCCAATAATATTTGTGGGCGATACGATGAAAAGTTTTATTAACGCCCGCATGACCAGCCGTAGGGCTATCATGATTCTGCCTAATAATTTCACGACGCTGAAATTTCGGGACCACAAACTTTCAATGATCTTCGTCGTCATCCGCCAAGTCAGGATAATCGAACCGAACGTACTTGTAGAGCTGGCCATCACTAACTCGCCACTGAGGGAATTTACGAGGATTGGCGGTAACTTGCCGACACATGCGCCTATACCAAGTATCACGAGCAGGTTCAAGAGGCACCTCAACAACATCAACAACAGGAACGGCTCGGGACAACGTGTCAGGCACGACATGTTCCTTGCCCTTGCGATGCACAATATCAAAATCGTACTGTTGGAGGCGAACAACCCAACGAGCAATGCGACCCACGGGGTCCTTGATGTCATTGAGCCACTTAAGGCTGTAGTGGTCCGTTACTACCGTAAATTTAGTTCCCTCGATATAAGGCCTAAGTTTCTCGATTGCGAAAAGAACAGCAAGATACTCGCGCTCCGTAGTGCTAAAGTTCCTTTCAGTTTTTGACAACGATCGGCTGATGTAGCAGATGACCTTCTCTCCGTCAGCTTGTTGCTGGCTAAGGACCGCGCCGACACCATACCCAGAAGCGTTGGTCTGAATTACAAAAGGTAACGAAAAATCTGGGCACGCCAAAATAGGGACCGAAACCAGATGCTCCTTGATAGAAAGGAAGGCTCGCTCATTGGTCATCCCATACAAATTTAGCGTTTTTCCGAAGAAGCGAAGTCAAAGGGGCAATCAGCGAAGAGAAATTCGGCACAAACCGTCGATACCATGATGCCATGCCAACTAGACGACGCACCTCCGATACCGAGACGGGAGTAGGTATGCGAGTAATAGCATTCACTTTCTCCGGATCAACCAACAACTCTTGGGCATTAACCACGTATCCGAGATACTTGAGCTCGGGCTTACAAAAATGACATTTGTCTTTACTAAGCGTGAGGCCGGCGGCCATGAGACGAGAGACTACCTCGCGTAGGACAGAGAGGTGTTTATCGAACGTGGAAGTGCAAATCACAATATCATCGAGATAGGTAAACGCATAGGGCTCCAAGTCCGCGCCGACTACACGGTCGATCAGACGCTGCCAAGTCGCCGGTGCCGTATGCAAACCGAAGGGCATGTGACAAAACTGGTATAAACCCCGATTCGGACAGTAAAAGCAGTCAAAGGACGTGAAGAAGCCGCAACAGGGATCTGCCAGTATGCAGACTTAATGTCGAGAGTAGTGAGATAGTGGGCATCGCGAAGCTTGTCTAACGTACTCGATACGTACGGCAAAGGGTAGGCGTCAGGTTGGCTTACTTTATTAAGACGTCGGAAATCAACGCAGAAACGGTAACTAGCGTCCTTCTTCTTAATCATGACGATAAGTGACGACCATGCAGAAGTTGAAGGCTCCACCACACCGTCCTCCAACATCTTTTGCAATTCGACATCCACCTGCTTCTGAAGAGCAGGGGAAATAGGGTAATACCGTTGCTTAATAGGCGGCGACGTCGTCTTAATCTCGTGCTCAACTAAATGAGTGCAGCCAAGCTTAACCCCCATTCGCTCAAAGGTCTCCCTAACAAAATTATCAAGTTGTTCGCGCTGACTAGCCGTTAAATGTTCGACAGTCTGAATGGCCTCTATCACCGGGACTGAATCATCTTTGGAAAACGACCACTCATTACTCCGAAGATCGGGTACGATACCCATGCGTCGCCAGAAATCGGTTCCCAAAATTAAAATCTGGGGTACCGAAGGCACAACTATTAGATCAATAAGGCAAACCCTATCGCGTAAGTTAATCGGAACGGTGACGCTTCCCAAACTCCGACACTCCATCCCGTTGGCGATGACACAAGTGGGCGCTCGATTTGTTTCAAGACGGCAATGCCCTCTTAGTAAATTCCAACCCTTTATGCCAAGAATAGTGCGAGAAGCACCCGAGTCCAATAACCCGAGAATTTTTCTTCCAAAAATCGAAATCTGTAAATAAGCCCTTTCATCAGGGCCTGCATGACTCAAAATGAAATTCAAAACGGCTCTCGAACTCATATCAAAATCTTCACAAGAGTTGACCGAAGATATTTCATCGCAGCGCGCCAGCCGGTCGCCTAACGACGCTGCTTCCCGTTTCCCGCACACGAACGACATGTCCTAATCGTAACATCCGGTTTCCCACACCGATAACAATGACGCCTTCTAGGCGCGGGGCAATCGACGGCACGATGATTAGGCTGATCGCAATTCCAACATCTCAATTCTGGAGTTCCAACAAAGTTTACAACGCGAGCCGGGTTATCTCTGGAAGGAGCACCCCCTTCATCAGAAGAAACAGCTACCGTATGAATTCGAGGACTGATTCGAGGTTTCCGATATGCCAAGTCGGGTTCCAACGTGCGACTAACGTTAGTTGGGGGCCCGCAAAACCGTTGTGCACGAAGATGTGCATCTTCCACTGCCTTACAAACCCGCAGCAAATTTGGAATGGATGAAATCGGTTCTAATGCCAGTTGTGTTTGGAAGTGGGGCAATAAATTCCGGCGAATAAGGCTAAGCCTAGTACAAGTTGAAGGTACCGAGGGCAATCGACGAAATAAATTTTCCATAACAGCCACAAACACGGTAACTGGTTCATCAGCACCTTGAGTGCGATTCCTTATCTCATCCCACAGCCTAGCCTCATAATCGCAAGGAAGAAAAGCTATACGTAAGGCCTTGACTAGAGCATCCCAATTCTGCACAGTGTCTTTTATCGAACGGTACCATATTAACGCATGGCCCGTGAAGAACTCAACGGCTGAGACGAAAAGTTGTTCCTTAGAAACACCATGAGAGACCCGTAACTCTTCAACTCGCTCCAGAAAGCTGGAGAGTCCCGATTGACCATCAAAGCAAAGGTTCCATTTATTTATAGGCAGGCAATTGTTGTACCGAGGTGAGGACTCGAAAACGTGTGTGCTATTCATACCGATAGGTGAATGAAATACTCGTGGATTACTAACACTCGGCATACTAAACCGGACCTGAGAAGGAATCTCCGAGAGAATTCGGGCCTGACCCTGAGGATGGTCGAATACCCCATTTGAACCTATCTCGTCATCCAGAACTTGACCGTTATCCAAATCTAGCAACTTAGCTACACCCGAGGCATCAGGGGCCTGTACTTCACTATGAGGAGTTAGTTTAGTTTCTAAATCATCCATTGCTCCTAAACACTGATTATACAATGCATTCTTACGGTCTCGCAATGAACCCGGAGGACTCAATCGTTCCAGACGATGGGATACATGCAACAGTCGAGTTTGGACGCGTTTAAAATCATTACTACCCTTAACAAGGTTTTCAAAGGCCGCGATCTCGTTCACTAAGTTCCCTAACTTGTGGAGGCAAATATCGAGTTCCCCCATCGCATCTAATTCAACCTCAGGAAACGAAGCTTTTCCGGATCTTTCTAGCCTAACACGGGCTCGAAGCAACTTCCGTTTATCCCCAACGTTGCCATCACAAGTGACACCCCGAATCCTAAGTTCATAGTCTAATTCGTCTACGAGAAGTCTATCGATATCCATGACAACAAGTAATTTTACTCAAAGACGCAGAAAATGAAAGAAAGTGAATTAACTCTTCCGTACCAACACCGCAGTAAGACAGAAGCAGAGCTTTCCGCTAATTAAATTAAACAACCAGTATTGATTTCACTTGTAAATTTGGAAAAGCCTAGGTGGGCCTACGCTAAACTATACCAGGCAAAATCGGTAACAAATCTTTCCAATTTACTATTATCGGAGAGTTCAAAATTTTATACCCTAGCTCGGTTTCCCCGAACACAAGCCTGTACATATGCCCCTCAAAAATATAAATAATATATCTTAAATATAAGCATGCACCAATCTTAATAATTACTAATCATGCACAATAATAATTTCTAATTAATAGCAAAAAACACCTATAATATATGTAACACATGCAAAAATTCACACATCGGTTTACTATAAATATGACCCAATACACTTTAAAATTCGAATGGCCAGAGAAAAAAACAGAGGGTCTCATTCAATGTTGCTAACAGAACTCAAAATTTTGACAAAGTGCAAAGCACGTTTACGGAAACCAGGCCACACACGTTGGAGCGCCAATTTTTTTGTTACGATGTTTTAACAAGTTAATTCGCTGGCTATATTTCTCAACTAAAATAAGCAAAAGCAGATACCTGGAGGGCACGTCTAGCTCAAGTCGAAGACGGCGTGCAGTGAATTAAATGAAGGAAACCGGGAGGGCGCCAGCGAATCCAGAGAGACAATCAACCAGGTATCTCAAATGCTTAATCAGACGATTCGCAGACTGAGTTCTTACAATGGGCTAAGAACTATAGCTGCAAAAGAACGGTATACGGCAACATTGAAGGAAACTACATATAGTTCTCAAGTATCACAGTTTAATTATAGTCTTTGGCTCGGAGAAGTCGACAAATGACCCAATAGGGCCTACAGCAAGTAATACTTAAATTCTCATGGAAAATGCAGAATACAATCGGAGGAAAAGCCTCTCAATAATTTACAATTACACACTAAAAATACCTGGACGTACACACATTGGCATGGGCCTTTACTTTCGGCTAGTGTCCAAGTTATCGCCTAGCTGGTACAGGTAGTTGAAAGTAGATCCGTGGCCTGGGGCAGTTTAATTCATAGGCTCAACATGACTCGCAAAGGGGGCTTGATGGGTGTCCCTAGTGTTAGGTGTGCTTTCATGAGATTCACGGAAGCTCTGCTTTTCGACACCAGCGGTTAATAGCCCAGCATAACGATGGGGCCCTGATTAGCCAAGGCGGCCTTAAACGAGGTCGCCGGAGGAAGAATCCCTCAGCTGCCAAATTCCGGATCGTAGATTGTAGCTCGGCACGTCAAGCTGACAACAAAATTGAACCCTAAGCGAAGCACTAGAATGCCGATAAGGACTTACCCCGTATGGGCGTGCAAGAGGTGCTACCATCAAAAAGAATCCGCCAAAACAGACGCGGCGATTGTAATTCGCCCAAAACTACGTCGTCAAGAGGAGAATCCGCCGAGGGCGTTTATTTTCCAAACATAACTAAATTAACCTCTTGAACGACTTCGAAGATGGTAGCGGCTACGAACGGCACCAAATTTCCAACAGCTAAGGCCCCAGAATAACGCTCGTAACCCGGAAACTCGCCAAAGAAACAAAAACTTATCGGGGAACGGAACCATGTCCCTATCAGCGAACAAAAGTTCCTAACTCAGGAGCGCGCGGAATTTGAATCTACCCACAGAGTTACAATTCGGAGAGCGCTTCCCATGAAGTTACAAAAAAAGCAGAGTGAAGCGATAAATCTAACGAAAGCGCCATTTTAACGTAACATTTCAAACCTCGAAAGAAGCCATTATCGACAAAAGAAACGCAAAAATAAAAGATCCACAATTTAAAGTAGGAGACAAAGTATTCGCAAAAACCCACATTAGGAACAAGAAAAGCAATAAATACGATTGACCCTACACTATTCAAGAAATCACCCCCAAAGATACTTGTATATTACTGAATAATAAAAATCAAACAAAGAAACTTCACGTAAATGATCTGCTGCCTTTTGTTGCAGACGAAGACAACAGAAGCGTAGCTTCGACAAGATGCTCCTCAAATACTCGATCATCGCAATAATATCAATTGCATTTAGTTTTGCACTGGACCAGCCTAAATTCACCAACCTCGAAAATAATCCAGGACTTTATTACGATAAATTAGGAATTGCACAAATAAAAGAAATACAATGGACGCTAATACAAACAATAGATTGTTCACCAATAATAACCGAAATACAGATATTGGAAAATAACATTAGGAAAATGCAACTGTCATTTGAAACTCATGCCAACGGCGAAACCTACAAAACTGAATTTCATAATTATCAAATAATATTGGAAGAATTATTACGAGAAAATCAAAGAAAAATAAAACACATATTTCCACATGAACGCAGTAAGAGAGGTGCAATCAATGGACTAGGAAATATTCTCAAATTCATAACAGGTAACCTAGATGTAGAAGATGGGGAACGAATCGAAAACGACATCAATACACTACAGAAAAATCAAGAAAATCAAGCTAATGACGTTAATGACACAAGCAATAGAAAAATTCATCAAAACCATGCGGCAATTAAGCACCAATCAATTGGTATTACCATCAAGGATTCTGTAGCTTGAATCAGCAATTAAAATGTCCACGTTACCCGAAACCGAGATGAATTCATTTATTAACATGCATTTGATCCAGTTACAAATAGCAGCATTATTAAACCTTTTATTACATATTTTAAACACTCTGGAGGAAGCCGTCACCTTTGCGAAATTGAAAACACTACATCCTTCAATAATAGAAAGAAAGTACCTAACACGAGAATTAGAAGAAATACAGAAAAATGCCTTGCCGTATAAATTGCCCTATTCTACATCCAAAGAATTAGTCGAGTACGAAGAGGTTATCACCATCAAAGCATACAGGAAAAATTACAGCCTTAATTTTATATTAGAAATTCCACTTTGTAATGATACCCAATATGAATACTATCACCTTTTCCCTGTACCTATCAGGAACAGTAAAAATAACCAAATTATAATTCCTTCCAAACCATATCTCCTATATAACGAACAAAATAGCGTATCAATGGTCAAAAAGTGCAAACAAGTGTTAAAAGACAATTATTATTGTGAAGTGCAGTTTCACGAGTTAATAAAAATTAATTTGTGTGAAAGTGACCTTTTAAAATTCGTGAAAAACCCAAACTGTGAAGTGCATCATGCGCAAGTAGATAAACTTAAAATTCAGAAAATAGATTTAAACTCTTGGATTATTGTTAGCCCCTAGGAATTAATTGCTTCTATATATTGTATTAATCATAGTTTTAAGTATCCTTTAAACGGCACATACTTATTACAAATTCCCGAAAATTGCAATGTTACTATTGAACACCATTTTCTCTCAACTTTAAAGTATTCCAACAAAACTAAAGAAATAATTAAATTGCCTGTTTTGGAAAGTATGAATATTCCAGGTTCAATTGGAAATAATAATTTACCGAAATTAAATCTAGAACATATAGATCTCGATGATTTAAAATCAATTAAAATTCAATTTCAAAAGTTACCTACAAATTTTGAAAATAATACGTATTCTGTAATACATCATTATTTTAATTATTTTACTGCCTTTGCCGTAATTACTTTTATAATAGGTATAATAAGTTATAAGCTAAATGTTTATCATAGAATTAAGATGTCATGTTTTAATCAAAAATCAAAACACAATACACAGGAAATTTCATTAGAAGAACTCCGTGTACCCCGAAGTTCCGTTTAGGCCGCGAGGAGTTACGTGGGACAGATAAGGCACGCTTTGATAATCTTAGGAGGTGTAATATCCTTATCTTATCAACTTGCTTGCTTGCTTGTAGACAGATTGTAATTAGAATTAAGTCAGTTGTTATGCAGCATTCTTTATGTAACGACATTGTATACTTGCTCAGTGTGGAAATAAAATAAAGTTTTTTTTAAATTTAAATTTCGGCACTTAAAATATCACTAGAAGCACCCCAGTTTATCAGACCGTACGTCATTACACTATGAAATAATGCGTGGTATGCAATAATGGCAGCAAACTCGATTATATATTTGTCTAATTACATAGATCGTTCTTGATAACTTAATTGAAAGATTGTCAACATGTGCTTGCCAAGTTAGTCTGTTATCCAAGATAAGACCTAGACATTTTACGGTTTCACAGATATTTTGTTTATGAAAATAGTAAAGTAGTCGTTTTATTTTGGTTTAAACAAAGCTTAATTGCCTTGAACCAATCGGAGGCTTGGTTAATAATGTTGGTTTGTCTGCTATGTGGTTTGCAAAGGTCGTATCGTCTGCAAATAAAGTTGTGGAAAATTCGATGGCATTAGGCAAATCGTTAACATAGATTAAAAATAACAACGGTTCCAATACACTTCCTTGTGGGACACGATGTTGAATTGAAGACATCTTGCTATGCTGACCTTTGCAAAATACACAAGGAGATCTGTCAGATAAGTAAGATGACATTAGTTACTCCTCTGCAACCGTAATACTGCAGTTTATCGAGTAAAATGCTTTTTGATACAGAGTCGAATGCCTTGCTTAAATCTAGAAATAGTGCAAAGGAAGATTTTTTATCTTACAGTAGCGCCTATTACCATACATTATTCAAAACTTTTTTCAGTGACTAAAATTAAGTTTTATTCACAAGTGAGTTTTCATTATTTATACTACTGCATAGTTGGTAGCACTGTCAAGCTATGTCAAATTCGTAATTTTCAGGTTAATTTTTGCGTCAGTCTGTGTCAAATAACAAACAAAACCTAACCACGAACCTCGAATTTGACATAGACTGACAATACACTTCAGTACTGCCAATACACTTCAGTACTGTTAAACGTATATCACAAATCATAGGCGACTAATTATAAATTTTTTTCGCGACATATTCTGACTGCGCAAACTATTTAGGCACAAGAATACAAGAATTGCTACTGTAAGATAAAACGTCGTATATCACACGTGAGCGAAATGCCATTAAAAGCTCGTAAGAAGTTGTATCGCTCGTGCTGGGCCACTCGCGATTCAAAATTCTCACTCGCAAATAATGATGCATTTCTAGTAGTGTAGATAGAGGGATTCTGAGACACATTTGACCTTAAACTTTTTCAAGGTCACGGGCCTAGCCGAGGTCAAGGTCACGAGCCTAGCCGGTGGGCGGGGTCATTGGCCTAGCCGGTGGGCGGGGTCATTGGCCTAGCCGGGGTCACGTGCCACTTCCGGTTCCTACGATGAATTTTTGGGGGTAAAAGTGTATTTTGAAATTTTACAAGATTGCCACGATGAGTTTTTGAGTTAAAAGTCTAATTTTGAAAGATTCCCACAATGAATTTTGAGGCTAAATGTCTAATTTTATTCCTACGCTCATCAAAATTTTCCCAGGCTCAACAGGATGTGAGTCATAGTCTGAGAATGCAAAACTAGTTGAGACTTGTAGATGCAGGATGTCTGCCAATTGAACAATAACGTCCATTGTTTGAGAAATCTGCACGATTGCAAAAAATAATTGGACAATGAAGTCTTTGTTGTCTGGAGGAATTTTTGCTGACCTCCATTATCAGATAAACAGGATGCTATTGTCTGAAGCTTCAGACTTGTCCAGACATGTTTGAGAAACGTGCAAAGCTGTTAAAAAATTGAACAATGGAACCCATTGTTTGGGAAAAATCTGCACAACCGCTAAATTGAATGGAGCCTTTGTTCAGAAATTTTTTGCTGACGCAGTTAATGGCCTCCATTATCAGCTGCGACAATGAATAAATAGACGGGCTCGGCTGCCTGCAAGAGTTATTATTACAACTGCACGCACGCGAACATGTCTGCAATAGATAGCGTTACCGAAATAAGTTTGAATTGAATAAAAACAATCAAAGACGCGATAGGGATTGTAAAATACAATGAGGAGGCTCAGACATTGCTAAAACATTTAAATAAAACCATTTTAATTGTTAGTCGATTTATCCGTAAGCATAGTTTTAAAAATGAAAATCTATTCAGGCTAGAGGCAAATTTAAGTTTATTAAAGGGTCAACGGCAATTATTAAGGAATTTAAAAGCAAAATTAGCAAAGAAGGGGGCTGGTGTAGGGAGTGGTCAGCAGCAGCAGAAGAACAAGCTAGTATGGAAAGATGTAGAATCGTGTTTCAACAGTAGAATAAGAACAGGTATGATTGTAAATTAAGGCTACAAGGAACCTCAAGAATTTCTTGCAAAAGCATACAGAAGTTTCTCAATAAAAGTAAAACAAATTATTAAAAATAACTTAATGCTTAAAGCTAATGTAATATTTAGTGCATATTTTATAAAACCTACTAGTGGTGAGATAGATTTAAAAACGTTTGCTACTAAAAATGAAAAAAATGATTCTGGTACTAATTTAAAACAGTGGTATGATACTAACGTTGAGAATAAGCTGTGACAAAATTCGAAGATTTTCAAGATCGTGATTCAGGTTGGAGTTTGCTCGAGATATTACATTTAAAGGTAAATTTAAATCATTACACGCCATTAACAGTAGGTAGATATATTGAGTTACCTTAAGATATTAAAAATAAAAAGGCTGTAGTTAATGTAAAAAATTATGATAAATATTGTTTTTTGTGGTCGGTAGTGTCAGCACTATATCCAATACATAAGAATTCAGATAGAATATCTTCATATCCACACTTCAATGAAGTTTTAAAGTACTCGGTACTAGAATTTCCAATGAAATTGAAAGATATATCAAAATTTGAAACAATGAATGATTTACGTATAAATGTATATACGCTAGAAAGAAAAAACAAATTTGGTAAAAATGCAGTACTGCCCACATATATCAGTAAAAATACTCAAATTAATAAAGATGCTATACATTTATTAATGATATCCAACGATGAGGGGCATTTTCAATCTTCGCAGACGTGGAGTGTGTTTTAGAGGAAGAACAGAATGTTGTTTCCGAAAATGCGGGGATTTATCAAAAACATGTTCCATTTAGAATTGCATATTATTTAAAATGTTCATATGATGATAGTTTATCTCGATTTAATATATATCGTGGTGCCGACTGTATGGAATGGTTTGTAAAAGAATTACAATCTATGGCGTATCAAGTAAATAATATATTACTAAATATACAGCCTGTGAATATTAGCCAGCAGATTCGTTTCAAAAATCGGTATGCTGTTACATTTGTAAACAGCGTTTCACCGATAAAGACGTGCGTGTACGTGATCACAATCATCAGACAGGTGAGTATAGAGGTAGTGCTCATCAACACTGTAATATTGCACATTTTATTATAAAACCATTGGCAAAACTGATTATGGGAGATATTAATTTGTTGCCTATAAATAAGAACAAATTTATATCATTTACAAAGCATGTGCATGGTAAAAATATTGATTTTAGATTTTTAGACTCGTTTCGATTGATGGCTAGCAGCTTAGAACAATTGTCATTAAATGTACCGAACAATCTAAAAACTATTACACGCAAATTTTGCAAGAGCGAAGAAGAATTTGAATTATTACTACGTAAGGGTATCTTTCCATACGACTACCTAAACAATTTTGAAAAGTTGAATGATAAAAGTCTTCCTGACAAAACGCAATTTTTTAGTCAGCTGCATGGAACAGCTATTTCAGATGAAAATTATGAACATGCACTGCCTGTTTGGAACACATTTAATATGCAAACTCTATGCCAGTATGCTGATATGTATCTTACTGTTGATGTTCTACTCTTAGCTGATGTGTTTAAGAATTTTAGAAAAAATTGTATTAAAACGTATGGATTGGATGCTCTGCATTTTTAGACGGCACCAGGATTGGAATTTCAAACAATGTTGAAAACTACTAAAGTTAAACTTGAGCTGCTGACAGATGTAGATCAACTGTTGTTCATAGAGAGAGGTATTAGAGGAATGTTAGCACAGTGTTCAAATCGATACGCTAAAGCTAATAATCGATATATGAGTGAAAAATATGTAGAAGCCGATCTTGAATCATATATTCTGTAGTTAGATATTAATAACATGTACGGGGCAGGGATGGCTGAATATCTACCGTATGGAGGGTTTGAATGGGTAAATGACTTAGACATTCCTAATATTGATCATTTAAATACTCCGAAAAATTCGGAAACAGGCTATATTTATGAAGTCGATTTAGAATATCCTCAACATTTATTTGAACTTCACAAAGATTTGCCTCTATGTCCTGACCATTATACACCACCAACATCCAAACAATCAAAATTAACAACCACATTATTTAAAAAAGAAAACTACGTAATACATTACCGCAATCTGCAGCAAGCTGTAAGTTTAGGCCTGAAAATTGTAAAAATCTATAGAATATTAAAATTTAAGCAATCAGCTTGGCTTAAACCGTACATAGATTTAAATACAAAATTAAGGCAAGCTGCCAAAAATAATTTTGAAAAAGATTTTTATAAACTTACGAATAATGCTGTATTTGGAAAAACTATGGAAAATGTTAGAAAATACAAAATAATAAAATTAGTTTTTAAAATGGGAAGGTAGGTACGGAGCCAGTGCATACATATCAAAGCCAAATTTTCACAGCTGTACTATTTTAGATAAAGACTTGTAACTTATAGAATTAAATCAGTTGGAAATAGTTTTTAATAAGCCAATATACGTTGGATTTTCAATCTTAGATATTTCAAAAATTTTAATTTACGATTTTTATTAAATTATATTAATGGGTAATCAAGCAAAACTGCTGTACACAGACACTGATAGTCTCATATATTACTTTACCGTTCCAAATATATACGATTTTATACGAGAAGATATTCGCAAATTTGATACTAGCGATTATCCTCCGAACAATCCATATAACCTTCCACAAGTTAATGAAAAAGTAATAGGTCTAATGAAAGATGAAATGAGTGGTAAAATAATTACCGAATTTGTTGGTCTACGTGCAAAATTGTATGCTTTCAAAACATTGAAGGATGCTGAGAATGGAGTATTTAAAATTTCAAAGAAAGCTAAAGGTATTACCAGAGCTACTTTGAGTAGAATTACAGTTGACAATTACAAAGACTGCCTGTTTAATAACGAAACAGTATTTTGCCATCAGAGAACAATTAGATCAAAAACTTACAACGTATTTTCTTTAAAACGAAGAAAAAAGGCTTTAGACCCACATGATGACAAAAGAATAGTAAACTGTATGTATACTGACACTTTGCCTTGGGGTTACTGCCCACCAAGCACATTATAAACACCAGCTCTCTCTCTCTCTCTCTCTCTCTCTCGCTTCGAGCGATGACGTAATTTCTCGCAGTTGAAGAGAGCAGCATGTGCTATAAAGACAAAGATAAAAGTATAAAATATCTTAGTCTGCAAATTGTCGCCGTCAAATTCAAATATACTGTGGTTGAACAAAGATCTGTATGTTAAAACTAAAGAAATCTATAATTTCCATTTACGTAGTGCTATAGGACGTAACGACTTGCAAACTTTGAAGTTTATATTACACAAAATTGGTATTGCTATACCTAGCAAAACTTTTATTTGAGCTACGCACTTTAAAAGTGTTGAAACCGCTATCGTAAATGAAATTTTAAAAACTATGTTAGCAGCATTTTCTTATTGAAACAATATCATCTGGCTCTCGAATCGAATTTGCCACTGACGACCAACAGCAATATGCATATTTTCTTCACGATGCAGTCTTTGAGGCTGCTTATTATGCTCACAGCAAATTTATAGAAGACGTGTTCGAATATTTAAATACTAACCATATAACTTATACATTTCAGCCTAGCGTTGTTCGCCACCACACAGATATTTTTAAATGGCTTGAAGAAAATATTAGACAAATTCAAAATGGTGAAGCTGTTAATTGGAGAAGCGGTCCATGTCCCGGTCCCTGGCCTTCAACAACACCTCAAGACTATATCGATACTTACATATTGTATAGAGGCAGTGTTGGTTCAAGAAGTGTAAAACTATATGTTGCTTGAAACGAAGAAGGTGGTGACGGGGGTGATGGTGGTGGTGACGCCTGTTCCAGTTCAGGTTGCTGTAGTGGTGCTGGTGTGCACCCCTCAAAATTTGGTGTCGGGCTTAACCACCCCTGAATGTTGGCACAATTTATACAGCTGCAACCATTCACCTTTGTTATGTTAGACGACCAGAAGTGCGGTTGCCTCTTTGAAGGAGGTGGAGGAGGAGACTCCATATTTTCTTCAGTGTCACTCCAGAGTATAACCTCCTTCTCCGCCTCCTCCTCCTCCTCCTGGCTCCACGGATCGTCAGCCCACGACTCAAGACCCCAACTATGATTTGAGAAGCAGTCTTCTGTAGAGGCTTTCTACATCATTGTAATCGTACTTAGAACTAATATTTCTATGATATGATTAGTATTCTTATATATAATATTTTCCCCTACCCTACACCGGCTGCAGAAAGTGCTTGCGTATGCTATAATAGGGCTGGACAGGTCTGAACATGTCTGAACAAGTAAACAGCAGATGTGATAACTGCGATTAATGGTTTTCATTATACCACTTGTGCAAAATGTGAACATTTTGTATGGCACATTGAACCCGTGTACCAATATGATGAGAAAAAAATTAATATAATTATACAAGGTCTTTAATTGTTTTATATTTGGGCAAGCTGGTAAATCGACAAAGTTTACATTATCAGTTTGTTCTCCAATCAGCATTTTTTTAAACCATCTTCTTTTATCTAACCCTTTGAGAAATAGGAAATCACCGCTTTTTATAACCTCCCTTATGTACAAAGACAATTTTTCGTAGGGTATTGTGTCATGCTGATGATTATTGCTCCATTCTTACCCGTGCAAATTAGTTGTAAGACAAATCTTTTAATCTTTTAGAGAATTTGAAAGGTGTTCGTACGGTTTCGGCGGTTCTACTATCCAGTGGATTGTAACATTTGTATCACTATCGTATACAGCTATTTCTTTGCAAATAAAGTTGTTATTTTTATATTGAAAACCTCGAATATCTATAAATTTCATTGCTAATGTTGTCGAAAGAACAATCAATCTGCAACTAGTCGAACTAGTATCTAGCTAACTATTTTTATGTCACTGGTAAAAAGATTATATTTCACTATTCGATCCAATAAAATTAATGCGTAATCTGAAGTGTTTTTCGGTATATCGGTATTGGTTTCGAATTCAAGTTGAATATCTACAGTACCGCCTTTTAATGATCCACTTTGTCTAGAACAATCTATTACGACTAGCGGAGCTATACTTTTGAATTGTGCATACGTAAGAACAGGCTTTGATTGTCATGTTCGTAGTAAGATGAGTGAAAACCTGCAAACATTTCATACAGTTGCGCATATCGATTGCTGACAAATTCCAGATTTAAATTATCATAGGGATATCTTTCGGAATTGAGGTAAAGTGTAATATTTCTTCAATCGCAAGAATCAATTTGGGCCATATTTTTAACAGTTTTATTTTTTCGATCTGTTGGGAAACCTACAATAACGTGACGTGGAGTTTATACTTGACTAACATTTTTTATAACCCAAGTGTGTTGTTTTGTCTGTTGTAATGCAGGATCATCGTGCAATTCCCAACTTTTAAAATTGATTTCCAACTGACTAATTTGCTCAATGTATTTTAATAATTTTAAACGATTTACATCAGCCACCGAAATGTGTGGTACTCTCCAATACACTTTTGTTAATTCTACTTTAAGTTTTTCATCGACCGTATTAATAACAGCATTTAAATCTTGATTGCTTCTAATAAGTACTAATTCTTGTCGAACGTTTAGTAAAATTTTTGTAAAGTCTTCAAAAACTCCCATCAACATTTCGCAGGGGACAAATATCTGAAAATTACCTTTTGAATCGACCAATCCGTCAATAGAAGTTTTGGTAGGCGTCCAACCTGCATTCTCCAAACGAATACTTTGAGTCGAATTATATGACACGTAGGCTTTCATAGTTGCAGTTATGCCGACATTTCTTACACGATCAACCACCACACCATTAAGTTCATATCTAATTTCATCTAGTAGGTGAGATATGCCTAAATTTGCAAATGATCCCGTTGCAGTAGCTTTACTATCTGCATCTTTTAACAATTTACCTTCGAAACATATAACACTGTTGCAAGGTAAAGTGTACACATCTTGATGTAGAATAGGTATTCGTATTTGATCGTTATTATTAAATGTTGTAGAAGAATAGGGCTGATGCGTATGTTTCTCCGCATATACAATCGAGTTATCTTGGAAAGCTGTTTCAGTAACGTTTAGTATTTCAGAAGTCGTCATTTTTATTTGATGCAAAACAAGCGCTCATAATATTACAGAGTATTAAAGTTTTTCGAATATTAACAGTAAAATTTAATTTAATAACAGTCCAGATGTTTTTTCTTTTTGATTTCCCCCTCGCCGTCACTTCTAGCAGTTAGCTTCAAACCTAAAGATTTTAGAAACAGTTTATTGCCAGATGTTAATCTATCGACTGCAGGCAGCCTACTAATGTTCTAAACAAACTGATCATCTCTAATATATGTTTGCTGCAGCTGCTGCTGAGAGTTGTATCTAACCACCATTTTGTTTCTTGAGATGCAACCTTACCGTCATGGTTTCTCCGCAGAAATTGACCAATTTACTGTTTTGATCCAGTGTTTGTATGACAATGTTATCAATAATTTTCGTATTGATTAGTAGATATATAACGTCAGGATTTAAGATTGTAGAAAATCCCTCTAATTTTCTACAATCTTAAATCCTGGCGGATCTGTAGGAAAAAATTGAGGAACTCTGTGTACAGCACTGCTGTTGTGGTAAGTACCAGTTACGATATTGCAATCAATACATATAGTATTAACTTTAAATATATCTACAGGATTATCGGAAATATATCTATCATAAGCTTTCAATTTCTTAGGTTGGAAACCTAATAACTGTCCAATACTATCTTTAGCAGTAAAATCGATTGCTAAGGATGATTTAATTTCACTCCTGAGCGTGTTACTATTATACTTAATATTTAGCACAGGTTCTACTTGGTGCTACACAATATTTTTTTCTAGTACATCATTAGCACTACCCGCTTGAGGAGAGGGTGGCTTAGATTTTGTTACACCTATACCCAGTTCATGTCTAATATATTGACTTATATCGGCGACTTCATATGAACCGTGAGGTATTTTAATTACAGCTTGTTTACCATTAATATCAGTATAATGAAATTTATTATTATTCGAATCAATATTAGGTATAGTATTATAAGCTTCAAAACTGATTAATCCTATAACGTATTCAGATTCCGGATCCAGATGTATGGATGGATACTGAGCTGTGAGAACAGATTCATTTCCAGACAAGGTAAACGTCCAGGACACGTTTAATATTAGACGGTTTAACTACGAGGGGAGTTCACGCCAAAACCGGAATTTCCTCTGCGAAAGTAAAAATTGATTGGATAGTGTAATTTTTATTACATGCAATACTGAATGTACTTTAGTCTAAACAAATAATCAAGTACGCTTGTTGTTATAGTAGCCGTTCATTTGTTATTAAACATGGCAGATAACACTGTCAGTTGTACTTTAAAGCAGCGCATTATTATTCAGTTTCTTGTCAATGACGGCGTTAAACCTGCCGAAATTTTAGGCAGACTTAGTGCACAATTTGGTAAAAGTACACTAAAGAAGTCGCGAGTGTTTGAGTGGGCTGCTCGGTTTAAAAATGGCCGCGAAAGTGTAAGTGATGCTCCAGGAAGAGGAGGTTCCAATGCAACAAAAGTCGTTTCTGCCGTTATTCAACGTGTTGATGATTTGATTAAGCAGAATCGGCCAGTTACTTTTACGGAAATAGTGAACAGGACTAATTTAAGTATTGGATCAGTAGAAAAAATCATCCATAAACACCTCAACTTTAAAAAAGTGTCAGCCTGATGGGTGCCACATCAACTTTCTGAGGATCAGACACTGACCCGCTTCCACATTTCGTCTCAGCTAGTTAACCGCTTCCACGAGAAAAGACAGGCATTTTTGGAACGTATTGTTACATGCGATGAAACGTGGGTTCATTACCATACACCTGAGTCCAAGAGGCAAAGCATGCAGTAGAAACATTCGAATTCGCCTCCACCGAAAAAAATCAAATTGGTGCCGTACGTTGGCAAGATGATGGCGTCCGTATTTTGGGACTGCAAAAGTGTTATTTATGTCGATTTTCTACAACCAGGTCAGACAATAAACAGTGAATATTACTGTAGCGTCCTTGACAAAGTTCGTTAAGCAATTCGAAAAAAACGAAGGGGATTGTTATCAAAAGGAGTAATCCTTCAACAAGACAATGCCAGGCCACACAGGGCTAAGATTACCATGGATTTTTTGAACAAATTTGGTTGGATAATTCTACCGCATCCTGCTTATAGTCCGGACTTGGCTCCATCAGATTTTCATTTGTTTGGACCGCTTAAAAATCATCTAGGGGGCAAACGATTTCAAGAAGGAGACGCACTTAAAAAGTGTGTTCTAAATTGGTTTAGACAACAGGAAGAAAGTTTCTATTTTTCAGGATTTCAAGCTTTGGTACAAAGGTGGAATAAATGTGTAGGTCTTAATGGGGAGTAGATTGTAAAATAAGACTGGTTTAATCTACGAGTATATATAGTTTTTAATTACATCCTTAAAAAAATAAATTCCAGTTTTGACGTAAACCCCCCTCGTAGAACTGGTGACCTATAATTTTAATTACATTCTCATCAGCCTACGACTCTCCTCCTCATCCTCTAAGAATCTTACTGGAAATAAAACAACTTTTATTAAACAATAGGTTTTATTTTTCTTTTTACATCCTTATTCAGTATACATTGCAATTGTTTATTTAAGATAGGTTCTAACAATAGAGACATTTTATCTATTCTATTCTTAAACCTCATCCTGTCGAGTGCGCACAACTGCCAGTAATTGTATGGTAGTTCATCATTCCCCTCTTCTTCTTTCTGACGAATTTCGACAATCGGGTAAAAGTAAACCTGCTTGCTGTCGTTTTTACTCCTGACGATCTTTGTCATAGAACACCAATTCATGTTTAAACTGGGTTATTAACAAGTTCAAATCTGGCTGCCGCTCGTTTAATTTCAAACAAAAAAGTTTCTTTGAAGTAGTTCTTAATTTGCAATATATATCAATATCTTTTTTCAATCTCTCTAGATTTCCAGTCCAGCGGTTAAACTGCATTTGATATTTATAGTATTGTTGCTGCTTTATAATGCGAATGTGTACAACTCAATCTTCCCATACTATAAGTACATTCTCAGACGATGACGTCATCCCCCCACATCTGCAAGTCTTGACAAGTCTGGACAGGTCTGGACTAGTCTTTCCTCGCAGTAAACTGGTAGGAAGCTGAAACATGGCGTGGTGCAAAAATTGTAAACATAAATGCCCGCAATTTACAGAATCATACGTTTGAAATGCCTGGTGATTATATTTAATAGGATGACAGCTGCCATTTTTGCCACTTGACAAATATTTCACAATTTCTATTGGAGGTTGTAAATTTCCAAAACTGTCAAAGTAAATTGTGTCTTTCCCCCGTTTTATGTAAGTCACCCAATGTGTACCAAAATTGGTTTTATCATCCAAATTTAAAATACCGCATTCTATATTTGGAACCTGTTTTGGTAAATCATCTCTAATAAAAATGCCGCGAAGTTAGGAATTTCTAAACGTTTAGCGTACGATTGTAAATCGATATTTGACAAGGCCCGGTTTGGCAGCTGCATTACAAGTTTTTTGTCGTGAACAATCCGTATCCTTTTTTATTAGGTTTTAGATATAACCCTTTACCTAAAGCTATTGCTTCCATCGTTTTATTATGTCTTTCATATTTACCAGTTTTATTTTTAGCTCCCATCCCCATTTTTACTTTTGCCTTCATAGCTGTAGCTACTCCTGCAGCCGAGACACGTTTACCTCAGCTAGCGTCTGAAGCTCCAATACGTCCAATAGCATTTTTAGCTAAAATTCTGTCAGCTTTATGTCGTTCCTCCATATTATCAGAATGTTTTGCATAAGCCAAATCGTGCTCACGACACGCTTGATCTAATTTGTTAATTCCGGGACCTTCTCGTGCGATTCTTTTCTCAAGTTTTGTGCCAGGCCCGCAAAATTGATATCCTGGTATGTGAAATTCGAAAGGCAATTTATTAATGAGCTTATTGAGTACACCAGCACCTCGTCGCCGAAGGACTGGTTTACTGTTTCGACGTCGAACCATTTTATAGAACTGAGAACTGATCGATTAGGACCTTAATATATATAGATATGCGTAGCAGTTTTAGTATGAGTTTCCAAGTAGACGTCATGGGGGTAGTTAAACTAAAAAATAGTTTGCCAATAAAAAATCATGGTAATCATACTGCATCTCTAAGCAGAAGACATTGCTTGCTGTTACCTTCCACAATACGATGCCTCATTATAGGCCCATCAAATAGTGGTAAAACAAACATCATTATTTCGCTAACAGAAGATGCTAATGGAGTACGATTCGAAAATATTTATACATATTCAAAATCGCTGTTTCAATCAATGTTTGAATATCTAAGTAAAATGTTTCAATCAATTCCTGAGGTTGGTTACTATACATACAGCGATAGTGTGAACATTGTACCACCTGACCAAGCTAAATCTAACAGCATTTTTATTTTTCATAACATTGTTTGCGACAAACAGGACGTTATGAGAGAATATTTTAGCATGGGTCGACATAAAAATATAGACTGTTTCTATCTTTGTCAAACATATGCATGTATTCCTAAACATCTTATTCGCAATAATGCTAACATGCTGGTGCTGTTTAAGCAGGACGATATGAATTTACAGAAGGTCTACCGAAATCATGTTAATACTGACATGACTTATGAACAATTTAAAGAAATGTGCGCTTTTTGTTGGAATAGTCATAAACACGGATTTTTGGGAATAGACAAAGATAGTGATTTAAACAATGGACGCTATCGTTATGAATTTGATTCGTATATATACATTTAACAGTTCTGATATCTATTATTTGATAGAAAGCTGTTGACGTGTGAACTAGTTCGAATCTGTCAGTCTGTCTAACTGTTTAACTGGGTCTACATGTCTAGCTGTCTAGCTGTCTACCTGTCCAGTTGTCTTTCTGACTAGCTGTCTACCTGTCTAGCTGTCTACCTGTCTAGCTGTCCACCTGTCTACCTGTCTAGCTGTCTACTTGTCTAGCTGTCTACCTGTCTACCTATCTATCTGTATATCTGTCTACCTGTCTAGCTGTCTATCTGTCTACCGCCTACACTCTTGCGCCGATAATCAGAACGAATGTAGCGACATAACTTATTAAAATTAAAAATATTATAAGACAGAAAGTTCGAGCTCTTAAGGAGGGTAAGTTGTGGAATAACAACTACTCGGTAAATTTTTTAAACCTGTTACCGAACAAATGCAAAGTGTTGCAAAAGTGATAAATAAAAAAAAGAATCCCCCATCTTCAAAACTAGAATTATTTAAACCAAAACCGACTGATGAAGTATTGTGTGAATCCGCCGATTCCAATACGACTATAGCAACCAAATTTCAGCCGTATACCAGCATAGAGCTATAAGTTCTTTCTTAAAACAGTATGATGAACTTCCTAGGAAATATGTAAGCAATTATCTTATAGAAAGACCAAATTTAGGGAGGTATGGAATTAGATATGATTTTGACAAAAACCAATTTTATTTTGGTGACATCATATCGGCCAATTAGTCTACTTCCAATGTTATCAAAAGTCTTAGAAAAAATAATATTAAAACGTTTGACTGTAATCATAGAGGAAGAACAACTAATACCAACTCACCAGTTCGGGTTCAGAAAGCAACATGGAACCACAGAACAAATACACAGAATAGTAAATAAGATCAACAACACCATGGAAGAGAAGGAATACTGTTCAGCCGTTTTCATCGATATAAGTCAAGCTTTTGACAAAATATGGCACATAGGACTACTGTATAAACTTAAACACACAATCCCACATCCTTTCTACTCTCTTCTTAAATCCTACCTATCTAACAGAACATTCCACGTAAAATACCAAGAAGAATATACTGAACTCTATCCTATTGAATCTGGCGTCCCACAAGGGAGCATCTTGGGCCCCATATTGTATTCACTTTACACGAGAGACCTACCTGAAACTACTACAACGATGATAGCAACATATGCTGACGATACTGTGATCTTAGCTTCTCACCATGACCCTATACGCGTAACCAGAAATCTTCGAGCCCACGTACAACACCTGGAACATTGGTTAAAACAATGGAGAATGAAAACGAACGAAACAAAATCGACACAAGTTACATTCACCTTGAAAAGACAAACCTGTCCACCGGTCATCTTAAATGGAAACCAAATACCTCAAGCGGACGTAGTGACCTATCTAGGTCTACAATTGAACAGAAGACTAACTTGGCGTTCTCACATCTTCCATAAGAGAAAACAATTAGGAGCTAAATTTAAACAAGTCTACTGGATCATCGGAAGAAAATCGGAACTGTCAATGGAAAACAAATTGTTATTATATAAAACCATTTTGAAACCCATCTGGACTTACGGCGTGCCACTATGGGGTACAGCGTCCAATTCAAATATAGAGATTCTGCAAAGATTTCAAAACAAGGTTTTACGAGCAATAGTAAATGCCCCATGGTACATAACCAATACAACATTACACACTGACCTAAATATACCCACCATCCGAGAAGAAATCATCAAACACAGCACAAAACACAAAGACAAGCTAACAGCACATCCGAATGAACTGGCCACTTCACTGCTTCTGCACGAAGAAAAACCAAAAAGATTAAAACGATTCCATCCTTCTGACCTACCTACTAGATTCTAGAGTGATCATTTAGTAAACAAATCAGTCATTATTATGTAAAAATATTCTATACGGAGGATGTCCACTGGGACATTACTTCACATGTTATATTGTTAATTATTGAAGTTCTAGGTTAAGCATACACCAGTTGTATTTATAGTCTCACCAAGACTGATTGTACAAATATAAGAGTTAAATTTAAAAAAAATGTTGGTGAAGATGAGCTAGATATAAAGGGCTCTGATATAATTGTAAAACATTTTCGCTATGAAGGTACGCCTGGTTTGTACGAATTACTATTTAAAAACGACCCTCAACTAACTCTAACGTCGGCAGATAGAGCAAATTATAATGATATCATAAACAGAACAAGTGCGGCGCATAGAATTTTGATAAAAATGTGCAGAAGGTAGGTTTCAACCAAACGAAATACAAGAAATTTATAAAATCTGACTCATCATTACCACCCTCGTCATCATCAGTGTCATTAAGAGCTAAAAAGCGTTCTGGTAAAAGTATACAACAAATGTATAAACAAGTTAGCAATAAACCGATGGACTATGTTTACTGGGATGATCCGAACGAGTTAGTTGATCGATTAAAGTTACTGTATGCCTCTCAAGCATCCGGTCACACAAATCATACAAATGAAATTGTTAGGGCCGGTTGCAGAAAGCAATGTTAAGTCTGGTGTTAGCTAACGCGACGTCAAATTGAACAAAATCGCATCAATTTTTGTTTACTAATGTATTAGTTACCATAAGCATTTGAGATTTGATTCGTTTTTGTTCACTTTGACGTCGCGTTAGCTAACACCAGACTTAACATTGCTCTCTGCAACCGGCCCTTAGTATAATAAAAGAGTTAAAAGAGGCGAGAATCATTGAATAAAGTCAGTTCGACAATGTCGAGAGATAAGTTCGGTCGTCACATTCAGCACAGAAATCTACACTTTTACGATGACTATGATAATTTTAATCTACAACATAAACGATTAGCCAATCTTGCACAATCTCTATTTGAAGAGGATGCTGTCAACAAGACTCTCCTTAACAAAGAACTTAATAAGATTATTTACCGACTTTCCGAACACTAAAACTCTGCTAGTACAAATATAGAAATAGCAAATGAAATTATTGCAGACATTCAAGCTGAACTTTACTTTTCTCTAAAACTAACTAAACCTCCGCCTAAACCTTCAGTTAGTGAAACTGTCTCATTTAGAGATGTTCGAAATGACCCGGAAGACAATAAACAGTTCGATTAAGGCTCAAATAGTAGATGAGCTGCATAAGCCTGCACGAATAAATTTTCGAAGGCGTCGTGTAAAAGTAAAAGAATTGGATGATCTTCATCAGGCCGCTTTAGTAGAAATAATACTATACTCTAAAGTAAATAAAGGTTATGGATACATTTTAGTAATTATAGATGTATTTTCAAAATATGTTTGGCTAGAGCCTATAAGAACCAAAACCTCCAAGGAAGTTGCTAGTGCAACCGAAAAAATACTATCTGAAAGCGGTAGAATTCCGAAGAACTTGCAGACAGATCAGGGTAAAGAGTTTTTCAATAAAGATTTTCAAACACTAATGAATAAATTGCAAATTAACCATTTCTCAACATTTAGCTCAAAAAAGCGTGTGTCGTTGAAAGAGTAAATCGAACACTTAAATCTATTATGTGGAAGATGTTTAGTTTGCAATGTTCATACAAATGGCTTTCTCTATTATCTCAAGTCAGTCACACCTACAATCACAAAAAACATAGTACAATTGGTAAAAGACCGGTTGGTGTGTATAAGAGTAATGAGAAGGAAATTCTCAATCAAGCCTATAATCATATAAAAATGACAGAATTAAGTAAAGTAAAATTTAAGGTTGGCGATCCTGTGCGAATTAGCAAATATCGAGCAATATTCGATAAAGGATATACGCCCAACTGGACTAATGAAATATTCACAATCGATCAAGTTAAATTAACTAATCCTATCACCTATCTACCAAAAGGTGCTTCCAATCGGTCTATTCAAGGATGTTTCTACGATCTTAAGCTTCAAAAAGTTAAATATCCAGACATACATCTCATTGAACGTGCAATAAAACGAAAACGTAACAAGGTACTTATAACATGGCTTAAATTTTCAAATCAGCACAATAGCTGGGTTGATGCTAAAATATTGCCTAAATGACCACATGTTGTGATGACCCAACACTTAATTATCATCGGTGCTATATAAACCTGATGTGCTGCAGTATTTCTATAATTCTCCTGTACGCGTTCTTTCCAAAAACATGGCAGATTTCAACCAGAAACTTTGCAACTTAAATGAGGTTAAAGAGTGGAGAAATGTACGAGATTTGAAGATTGACGAAAAATATCTAATAATAAATGTGTATCGGTGTCCGACTAAATACGGCAATGAAGTGGCGGTAGAATTGGACAACTTCAGATTCATTCTACCAGCACGCTACGATTGCCTAACAGACGCAGACCTACAACAATTAGGAGAACGTCGCTACTATATCATCTCGGGTGGCAAGTGCGGGAGCAGCACGAAACTTGTCTTTGAGGAGATCATCCAGACAGAGATGGCAACAACATTTGTAGCAATCGTAGCACAATAATTAGCTGATGTATAATATATAGTTGTAATAATTCTATACATGTACGTTTTAGACAAAATAAATACAAGTATATTTACATTGTTGTTTTATTACACCATTGTGCTTATAAAATTGGTTACTGGAATATTCCAGGTTGGTCAGTGATGCATAATATATTTGTAATAATTTTATGCATCAACAAAAATTTCCGAACAAATGCTCCATTCAATTTAGCGGGTGTGCATATTTTTCTCAAACAATGGGTTCCATTGTTCAATTTTTAACAGCTTTGCACATTTCTCAAACATGTCTGAACAAGTCGGAAGCTTCAGACAATAACATCCTGTTTATCTGATAATGGAGGTCAGCAAAAATTCATCCAGACAACAAAGACTTCATTGTCCAATTATTTTTTGCAGATTTCTCAAACAATGGCTTTATTGTTCAATAACATCCTGCATCTACAAGTTTCAACTAGTTTTGCATTCCCAGACGATGACTCACATCCTGTTGAGCCTGGATAAGCGTAGAAATCTTGTAAAATGTCAAAATTACACTTTTAGCCCCAAAAATTCATCGTGGGAACCGGACCACGGCTAGGCCAATGACCTTGGCCCCGGCTAGGCCCGTGACCTTGACTTCAACCCCCGTCTAGACCTAGCCAACTTTCAAACCAGAGGTCAATGACCTCGCCACGTGACACTTAGCCAAGTTCCAAACCAATCGAAGTGAGGCAGAACCCGCATAACTACACTACTATTTCTCTCACTTATAATATAATCTACTATTATATGATTCTGTTATAGAATTAATGAGATTCAGCACGGCTCCCGACGTGCCCTTTCTTTTCTGAACCCAAACTGTCTGTCCGTAAAAATATGGTTGGCTTCAAAGAAATTTAGAACTCGAACTGCAATAATTTTTTCTATAATTTTGGCCAAAACGAGGAGAAGTGCAATGGGTCTCTACTTTGATCTATCATCAATTTCACCCGATTTATATAAAGGTATAATTTTGGATTGTTTCAATTTAATAGGAAATATGCCCGTGTTTAATATGATGTTTGCTGTGTGAGCTATCGGGGCAGATAAACATAAAACATTGTCTTTGTACATACAAACAAATTGATTATATAAGTGTAGTGATTTTGATCTTTTTAATGCCTTTATAACATCTTGTATTTCGAATTCCTCAACAGCATATAAGAAGAGCGATTTTTCATGGTTTATTGGTAATTTCCTTAGATAAACGTTGTGTGTGTATTTTGATGAGGGAATATTTGATAATAAATCGTCGGCTACATGCACAAAGTAGTCATTGTGAGATGGAAATCACACTTAACACTTCATTGCTATTGTTATTGCTCATACCTTTTTTATTATTCTCCATAGTGTTCTCTGTTTATTATCAGACTCCAAAATTACTTTACTGATTTTGTCTTCTTTAATTTTAAGATTCTTTGTACGTATTCGTATTTTTTTGTTTAAATTCAGCCAATAGAAGATCATTATTTTGTAAAATGTTTCCAAGACGATTTATTTCTTTCCTGGCCGAAACTATTTCTGGATTAGTAAATATAGAGGCATTTTTACATTTGTTATTGGTATTTATTTTAATGGGAGGAAAAGATAAATTGCGATACTATGAAAAAACTTTATAAAAAGCATTAACTGCACAGTTTGGGTCAGACTCTCTATATAATTCTATCCAATCTTTAGATAAGGGGTAATTTAAAAATTTGATTCTATTTCTAGAACTTTTATTTGGTACGCTTTTATAAACAGAGGTGGCCCGTTTTTGAATAGTTAAATTTAATTATTTGGGATTTATGATCAGATATGTGAAATTCAGCCACAGCTGCAAGTTGTGTTTCAAAATTTGTGAAGATGTTGTCAATACACGACTTGGAATTTTGTTGTACTCTAGTAAAGTCGGTGATATTTTTTTGTAACCCAAATGAATGGAATATGTTAGGAATTTCGATGATTCCATTCGATTTAACTGCAAGATTTATATTAAAATCGCCACCAAACACTAGTTTACTATTTTTAAAATTTTTATATACTAAGTCAAGAACCCGAGAAAGATTATTTTTAAAGATATCGATATTACCACTTGGAGAACGATATAAAGCCACTGCAACACAGTTCAAATCAGTAAGTTTAATGCCAGTGTATTCAAAATGTTTTTCACTATTAAATTCATTGATAAAATTTATTGATGTAAAAAAGTGATCGGATCCAGTAAAAATACATACTCCTCCACCTTCACTCTCGAAACGGCAGTAACAAGAAGCTAGATTAAAATTATTTGGTGTATATGTTACCGTAAATACCCGAAATCAGTAAGAACCCGTTTTTACTAGTAAATACGTGAAGAGCGTCAGAAACAACGCGTTTTTACTAGTAAGAACCCATTCTGACCAAGATAGGTAAATACCGAATAACATCATTACATCGGCTTTCTACTGCACTGTTCAGTTAAAACCCGTTCTTACCAAACGCATATCAGTAAATATCCGAATTTGAAAGAAAAATGTTAAATATTTTGCAATGGTTATGTGCACTCAACAATTCTGCCAGCCAATTGAACTAGAATGCATTAAAAGTCAAACCGAGGCACAGAATTAGCTATTTTAATTAGTGTAAGCTTAGCTTACTTTTATTGAGATAAATGCACTGATGGGTGCAGCTGAGTTTCACAAATTGAGACAAAGGTAACATGAAAGGCTAGTTCAAAAGGGTTTCGTTCTTGGGTTCAGATTTAACGAGGTTTTGGAAGTGCAAATGCAGTTAGACTGTATCTGACGATGGTAGCGTTAACGTTTGCAGTATTATGTTGGTTATTGTACGAAATGGTTTGCACAAGTACAAAGTTATGAGCATTATAGTGATACGAAAGCTAGAACCAGAATGGCAAAGTAACTGAAGGGTATAGTAATGCAGTACGAGGATTAGAAACGTTGCAAAAAGCAACCGACAAGAAATGTTGCAAAAGTGCGACCCACGAATAACAAAGAAATAGAACGAAGGACATTATTAAGCGCATAATAAACTATAGATCATAACAGTGCAGTTGGAAACACAGTGAAAGAGCAGAGTATTAAGTGTAGTGCATTATAACCTAAGAAAAACATTTATTTAGCCTGTAAGGAGTAAAGATGCTATCAAAACCTTATTCCATGAGTTAATTATAAGTATCAAACCTTTTTTCCTTTTAAACAATTGTAGTGATAAGTTGCTAAGATACCAGACCTTCCTTTGTTTAACAACCACAGAGAGAGCTTTGAAATTGCCCAAGCTGTTAACATTGTTCTAAGTTAGCTCCCAGTAAAGTTTAATTTTTGTTAATAAAAACACATTCATTTAGTGCACGTATTGGTTTTATTTAACCACAAAAGTGTTGGGCACAATTGGAACCAGTTTGCCAGTCTTCAAGTGGTGTAATTTGTGCTGATTCGTCGTCGATAAAATCCAGGCAAGTGCGGTAGTAGTAGTAGGCGGCACCGAAACTGGAGCACCTGTCAATTATCCGATTAATTAATCCTCGAATGATTGACCTAATTAAATCCGCGAGTTCCGAGAATTAAATCCGCGGATTGACCAAATTAATTTTCGCGGATTGATCTAATTAATTTTCGCGTTTTGATCTAATTAATCGCATATGAAGTTTGATATTTAATTTTGATATGTGCTACTGATTAAATTACGCTGCGGCCATTTTTAATTTGCTTCCGGAATTACGCGGCGGCCATTTTCAATTTTCGCGAGAATATTTGAATTTGAAATTTCTCAGATTTTTTCTAAGTTCAATTTTTTTAATTTAAACTCCCGGGGGTCGACCATCTTGGTTTTCTGCGCGCGCACTTCTTTCGGATGTCGTTTTAATTTTAATATAGCGCCCGTTTTGAATTTCAAATTGGTAAATCGGTCTCTCTCTTGTACTTATAGGGTGTTGGTTGTCTCTCTTGCATTCACAGGAGGGATGTTTAATTTTAAAAAATCTCTGGACGACTCGGATTTGAACCCGCTACGTTCGCATCCACATGGGGGTTACATCGACCTATGCCGCTTGGCTACCGAGGCGCCTTAGATTTTAAGGTGTATAGCGGAAAGCCACTTCACTGCTCTAATGTCACGCTTCCATATTTTAAATTAAATATTTCTTGAAAATTATAGTTTATAACAATGGAACTGCATCGTGTAGGGTATTAAAATCCTGATGATAATTTTAAAAAACTGATTCCATAAGTGGTATTGCTAGAATTAATTATGTTATTTTTATCAATTGGCCAAACAGGTCGTGGCTTGTCGGCGAAAAGAGGCAAAGTCAGATCGTAAATATAAAACGAGTTAGAAATTTGAATTAAATATATTCCTGAAATACTAAGTATGAAAAGGTCTCGTATAATTTTATTAAATTATTTAAAAAACCGCGGTTATTATCCATTTTTCATATTTGAATTGCTAGAACATGCTTAAATTTATGTTACTAGGCGTGATTACAAAAGACGTTATAGCCCCGAGGGCTGACTTTCTATTTCGTCATCCTCTGTGAACTTTAAGTACGTCACATGTCGTTCTATCTCACTCGCTCTTATTGACTGCAGTAACTTTATTTCTTCCACTCTTTCAAAATGTCTGCAATTTTAATATGACTGAAGGTATTTCGTCATTTCTTCCTTTAATTTAGCTCCTGTTTTGAATTTCAAATTGATGAAACTGTCTCTCTCTCTTGTACTCATTGGGTTTTGGCTGTCTCGTCGTCGTCGTTCTATCTCAATCGTACTTATTGACGGCTGTAGCTTTATCTCTTGCACTCGTTCAAAATATCTGCAGTTTTAATATGATTGACGGTATTTCGTCATTCCTTCCAAGTATTTAAAAATACATATTAGACGTGTTTTAAAAAATATATGCATAAGCGTTTTGCTATTTTCTAACGATTTGGTTCATATGATTTTTGTCGCTTTTAAAATAAATAAAAATAAATAAAATAAATAGACATTATTTTATTTCGTACTTGAGTTTTATAATTACGCTGTGCCATTTTTGGATTTGATTACGTCACACCGAAGTCTTCCGTCTCACTCATCACAGCTGTTCTCTCTCGCTCGCATTTATTTAATTAAAAAAAAAAATTTTTTTCGCCAGCCCCAAGTCGGATTTGAACCCTAGCCACATGTGAATAATTATTTTAAATTGCGAAATCCGCGGCGACCATTTTTGGATTTGATTACGTCACGCCGAAGTCTTCCGTCCCACTCATCGCAGCTGTTCTTCCAAAGAGAATAATTGGTATCTTTGGTTGCGGAAAGGAAAGGATAATTCTGAATAAGTGCATTTTTTTCTTTTTGTAGTAATATTTGTAATTATTTTGTTGCCTTGTTGTACCTGGTTTTGTCTTAAGGAGATCTCATTTTATGCAATTGTTTTCATAATTGCCGTTGTTCTAGGATTTTTCTTTAGCTGTGTCAGAACATGATCTTTGTTGCAGTTTGTTGTCCATTTTTGGTGTTGCTGCCCATACATCCTCCTGAACAGTCTGGGTTAACAAGTCAACAGCTAGGTCTAGTTCTTCCTGGCTTTTAAGTGAGAATTTGAGTTGGGTATTGCTTAGTATATGGTTAAATAGAGTCCAGTTTGTTTTACTATTGTGTAGCGTAGTTGATCTCGCTTTTTCCACCATGCTAACATTCAGTGTAGCAATTATGGGGAAATAGTCGGAAGAGAGTGTTTGTGGTAAGCCCTTTGCTATACAGAAGTCTAAGGGGTCTGGCTTGCTCCTCTATCTACAGGCCAGTACGTTGGTTCAGCCGTGGATAATGGTGTTACATTGTTTTGTAGCAGCGCTAGGTAGAGTTGCCTTTCTCTTGGTATAGGTGTATTTACGCTTTATCCCCATCACGGGTGTTTAGTGTTGAAATCGCCTCCACTGATAAATCTGTTGCCAAGATTATCGAAGTATTGCTTGTACTGGTCTTTTGCAATTTTATGTTTTGGCGGTGAGTATATGGCTGATAGTGTGATGGGTCCGAGATAACCATGTACAGTAACGGTGGTTGCTTGAATGAAGTCTTTTGCGAAGCTTTCATTTTTATGGTGTTTTATGGAAGTTTTTATTATTATAGCGGAGCCTCTATGGGCGGTATTGTCAGGGTGTGGTGTAACGTAGGTGGAGTAGTCAGGAACATGTAGATAACTTTTGCTTGTAAAGTGTGTCTTTGAGATAAACATGACGTCTATATTTTGATGTATTAGAATGGTTTCTACTTCTTGGCTTCGTTGGACCAAGCCGTTAGCATTCCAGGTGCCTAGTTTTAATGAACTAGCCATTGTTGGTTTTGTTAATTAACGCTGTGATATTATTTAAAAGTGTCTCCATTCTTTCTGCTAGATTATGCACTATTTCTATTTATACGATCATTAGGATGGATGGCTGAAGGTTGTTGTTGGGCAGTAGGTATTAGGTTGCTTCGTAGCTTTTGTAGGTACGGGTTAGCCACTTGGGATGTCGAAGGAACAAGGTGATTGTCAGTATCTTGTGAATTGGGGGGGGGGAGGGGGGTTGTTGCATATGTATTTTCCTCTGCTGCAGTTGTTTCTGCATTCTTTATAACTAGCAGGGTGATTTTCTCCACAGTTGCGACATAATACTTTCTTTCTCTTTTCTTTCCATGTGCAATCGTTTATGAGATGGCTACTTGCGCATTTGACACATCTAGGTTATTAGCAGCAGCAATTTTTGGTGTGCCCGAAGGCTTGGCATTTTATGCATTGTGTTTTTTGTAAGGTTGTTCAAAGTGCACAGATGGATACAGTAGGGGACCTCGGTAGGCGAGCGGCGATTGCCGTTGCAGCCGAGGTCACATTGAAAATCATGGAGCGCTCGAGCCGGAGCGTTGAGAGTTCAACTCTCGGCGCGGGCGATCTAGGTTTTCAATTAATTAAGACTAGGTTTAAGTGACGCCCGCGCCCCCTGAAGTAATGCGTAAGCGGTTCCGGGGGGCAACGGTAGTCGGTAGGGAAATTAAAAAAAAAAAAAAAAAAAAAAAAAAAGATGGATACAGTAGGCGTTGTATTTTATAAATTTCCTTGTTATTGTCTTTTTGTTCTATTTCTACGAAAAGCGATGACGTCAGGATTTTAACATTTTTTTGTTATCATGTTGTGTTCTTTGTATATTATTGACCCTAAGCACCTTGTGGCCTTTTTTTAGATTTCGTTTTTGAAATCGTTGATACCTGCAGATGAGTGTAACCCTTTTAGTACCACTTTAAAGCTTCTCTTGTCTTTCAGCTAGTAAGTATGACATTGTGTACATTTTTTCAATAGTGTATCCATAATTATGTGATACTTTTCGGTGTTGGTTTCCTTGTATTTTGACTTGGCTATTGCTTAATATTTTTAAGGTATAATTTTCGGCAGCTAAATTATTCAATAAGGTTTATAATAGAGCTATATTTTCGACTCCATTTACAAAAATTGGAGGCACCTTACTAGTTTTTTCTTGTTGATTATTAGATTCAGATTCATTTTCTGTGCTTTGTTTTTTGTGCTAATTGGTTTATTTAGCCAGTAGATTGCTGCGATTAATTGTTTTTTGCGATGTTATTTTTGTCTGGGTTAACTCTGGGTATTTTTCTATATTCGACTGTTTTCCAGTCCGTTTCTGTTTGCGTTGGTTCTTGTGAAGGAGTATTTAAATTTTGTATATCGACGGGTTGCTGTATTTGGGATATTATGGGGTAGTTCTTATAATTTGAACTTTGAGGTGCTAAAAAACTTGGTTACGGGTAAAATTTTGTTTATAGTGGTAAGTGATGACCGGTTTGTTGAATTGATGATAGGTTTTGAGGCTGTTGTTGATAAAGGTATTGTTGTGTGTTTATATCTTTGCACTGACCTACATTGTTAACATATGTTGGTTGCGGAAACATATTTGCACCTGGCCCGAGGGCCACCAGTAATTGTGTTTAAAAGTCTTATGGAGAAGAAGCGCGTTGTGATATGCGATTAAAAACGTACGGCGACCTCGAGGTCGCTTATCATTTACACTTGCACTTGAACTCGGGACACGAATCGACGATGTTTATGAATCGAAATTCAAACGAATACTTTTATGCACTTTTAAATATGTTATTTTCGCTTTTTCTGATTTGGTGATTTTTATTATACTATAATTGCGTATTTATGTTTACATGTACACTCTTTGTTAATACGTTGCTTACCTAATAACTTAGTATCGTAATTACAATTCAAGCACTGTTGCCAATGACACAATTAATAGATATATATTCACATATTGACATTTGGAACACAAATGGAAGTCTAACGATTGAAGTGTTTATATAGGCCACGAACATGTTCACTAACAAACTTTAGATTGTAGTTGGCGTTTATTCTATTTGGAAAAACGTCAATAACTCATATCAGTTTTTGTGTTTCTTGTTACACCCCCTGTTAACTCGCAGTTTCAATTGCCGATTTTTTTGAACACTGAAAAGGTATTGAAAGCACAACAGAAAGAGGATGCAATTTATAATAAAATTTTGTAATGGGGCCACAGAAAGAGTTCTTAATATTGATACTAATATTATCTTACACAGTTAAAGCACACTATTTCTTTAATGTGTCTAGAAGACTGGGCGAACTCAATAACTGTCTGCTAGTTCTTATTGCCAAATTATTTGGAGATGATGAAACCTTAAAAATTATATCTGAGGAAGACACTCATGCTGCTCTTACAATACAAATTAAAAATCTATTAATTATCATTACAACCAAAAAACCTGTATATAGGTATGTCACACCGAGCTCAGAATACATAAATAATCGTCGCAAATGGATATCATTCTCTGAACCACATCCTGCATAACATAGGTACAAAATTCATCCATATGGAATGAAAGTGAAAGCCCACGTGGCAAATTCATTATAAGCACTTCCGAAACAAATTTAGAGGAGACGTTTGCACTTCTTTGGAGTTTTCATATAATTAATGTGATTCTGGTTGCACCGGCATTCAACTCCTCTTTATTGTTGTACACTGCTAACCCTTTCCGCAGAGAAAGTAATTGCGGAAGGAAGGTGATTGTGGAATCTGCTGGAATATGCACAGATTTTAGAAATGTAAAATTGTTTAAGATAACGCAGAAGACGAGCGGTTGCAACATAAACGTCGTGACTTCGTTTACTAGTAGCGAAAGCGTTGCTAGAAGTAGTCACTCTATTTTTGTCGAAGTAAGCAGAATTCTGAAACAGTTAAGTCAAGCTCTAGACACGATTTTTACATGTAGATATACAGACACAATAAAACCCTGGATATATAATCGCAGCAACGACATATACCTTATTTTTCTAGGTGCATTCAGACTTTTAAATATTTATGAGGAATATGATGTCAGCGATTATTTATATAGAGATGCCTTGATTTGGATTGCTCCGAAAGCTAACAGAATAAGTGGTGTCAGAATAATATTATCAATATTTGATAGAGTAGTATGGGGATTAATTATTATTTTTTTTATACTGACAACTGCTCTTTTGTGTAATTATATGTCTTTAAATATATACACTGCCGAGCATAAAATTAGGGTCACCCCGTAATTTGAAGTTATTTTAGAAATGTTTAGTTTTTTTACAAGTTTTTTCGGTTGTAACAGTTTAGTAACCGATTGCTTGAATAAAAAAAAGTTTTTGTTGTTCAAAGTTTATTCAAAGTAATGAAAATAAACAATTTAATTTGATACGCTAAATAATGAAAATGAACAAGTTTGCTTTGATTTAAGGACTTCAGTAGCGAGTATTCCCTCTGGCAGTGATAACAGCTTGCAAACGACGAGGCATGCTCTGGATCAGATTTTGGATCACATTCCGTGGAAGACTGTCCCATTCCTGCACCAGTATGGCGCGAAGCTCTCTACAATTTCTGGGGGCCGGCACATGTCTCCGTAAACGTTTTCCCATCTCATCCCAAACATGTTCAATTGGATTTAAATCTGGACTGCGAGCAGGCCAAACAAATCGCGTGATTTAAACCTCGTCAAGATACTCAGTAACTATCCGAGCAATGTGGGGCCGTGCGTTATCATGCATAAATGTTGCGTCCTCTCCAAGAATAACCATGAACGGTAAAACATGGTCTTCTAGAACCTCTGTCAGATACCTATGCGCAGTCAACGTCCCATTCTCGATAAAGAGTAACTCCGTGCGAGTGTCAAAAGATATGCCTCCCCATGCCATAACTGATCCTCCACCAAACGGAAGTCACTCGGCAATACACGCTTGAGCATATCTCTCGCCTTGTCGTTGCCACACTTTTACACGTCTATCTGAGCCCGTAAGACAGAATCGCGATTCATCGGAAAACAATACGCGACTCCAATCCGCTATTGTCCATGCCAAGTGTTCTCGTGCAAAATTCAACCTGGCAATCCGGTGTTCACGGGAAAGCTGTGGTCCAGTAGCTCTAGTTCGAGAAGATAATCCAGCAGCATGAAGTCGCCTCCTAACTGTCCACTCACTTATGTTTACATTTCTCACTTCTTGCAGATGATTTCGAAGGGAAACTGCCGTGACCGTTCGGTTTCTCAAAGCACTAGAAACAAGAAAGCGGTCATCTCTAGCTGTTGTAGTCTTGCTTCGCCCTGAACCAGGTCTTCGAGTGAGCAGACCAGTCTCTTCGTACCGCCCCCACACTCGTTGCACACTCGAGAGACTTACACCAACGTTTCTCGCAGTTTTGCGCTGACCACGGCCGTCTTCTAAAGCCGCCACAATTCGTGCCGCAACAACAGGATTTATGCTCATTGCAAAACACTAACAATGACAATACTACACAAACAATTTGCAACTGACAGATAAAACCACAGAAACAAAAACTTTGTTGTCCCTAAACTGTCTTTTGTTTCAACAGAAGCATATCAAAGCAAACTTGTTCATTTTCATTATTTAGGGTATCAAATTAAATTGTTTATTTTCATTACTTTGAATAAACTTTGAACAACAAAAACTTTTTTTTATTCAAGCAATCGGTTACTAAACTGTTACAACCGAAAAAACTTGTAAAAAAACTAAACATTTTTTATCACGTCAAGTTTTTGAAATATATGCATTTGAAGTTTCACTAGATAGTGCAATTACTGTAATCACGTTAATCGCGTAATTAACTATTAGCGATAAGAATTTTTGGAAATGATGTAATTACATCCTGCATTTATGTTAGAAAGTCATTAATATGTGATGTCACTATGATATTATTTTGTCTGCTTGTAACAAGATAACGAAGTGACGAATCGGCATAATATGTATACCGTTGTTTTTATTTTACTATATTTTAAGACCAACTTGTATTTTTGGCTGTGAGCCCCTTTCAGTGTTAGTAGTGCAGTTAGTGATCGTACTTAACTCTAAAAGCATTAATCATGTTCCGTAAATGTGCGAATGATCCGGACAATTTTATTATATTTGTGGAGAGTTTACTGCTAAACATCAAAAACGATGTTTTACTCCGCTAATAAGAAGAGCTTTTCATCTGTACTTTGGATGTAGAATTGGAGATCAAGACAAGCAGTGGGCACCACACATTTGTTGTGTTTCTTGTGCCAATCGTCTCAGACAGTTTGTTAGGCCTTTGTGATGTAAGATTCTGGGCAATCTTTCCAAGCAGCATCAAACAATACAAAAGGTACACTTGAGTGCAATTTGCCGGCCGCCGGCTCAATCGGTAGTAGGGTCGCGGAATTGATATCGGTAGAGTTAATTAAGTATACAAATGCCCAGTGCGCCAACAATTTTTGAAGGTACGACAATTGCACCCCGGTGAACTGTGGAGAAATTGTAAACTCGGTACCTAGCACATAATACTCCCTGTAAGATGGCTCCGATAAAATAACCGAATCGTAGCTAACACAAATCATATACAGATAATTTAAGATAGTTTAATTTCATGCATAAATAAGCTCTATAACTTTTACATTGGCAATCTTAATTCTAGCATGAAATGAAGGATGAGAGCCGCCTTAATTAAGTAACACATGCACTAAATGTACTTACAGTTTGGACAAACATATACGTTACAACAAGTTAAAAATGGGCCACCTCGTCAGCGGCTCGCTGCGACAGACTTGAAGCTCTGGATCTGGGCGTCGTTGCGATCGTGGTTCGACGTCGGCCGAGAACGTTTTGCGGTCGTCGGTGGCCTAGGGGGCCGACAATAACAGCGCCGCTCCCACAGGTCGAAAGGCCAAACCTCGGGGCTAAATACCTCCAAAAACGGTACCCTCTTGTGCCCTAATAGAGCGCCGGCGACAAGGAGAAGCGGGCCCGTGAAGGCTCGACAAATCGCCTCGCGAAACGTTGCGGCACGTGGCCCAGCAGGTCCAGCGACTCCAGGACGAGAACGCAAATTGCGTCAAACACGGCTCGAAGGCGCAATGTTGCCTAGTACGTCTTGCTGTAAGAGGGAAAACAGGGCTCTAATAGAACACGCACGGACAGGCCTCTTAGCGTAAAATAGCTACTCACCCCAGAATGGTTTTTGGGCGCAGAAAAGAAACAGCTCGAATATGCTAACACCAAATAGATCCGCCTTAGCGAAGGAAACCAATGTCCTTAATTATGTTCGGGGGGCTTCAATCCACGAAAACGTGAGGGCATTCCTAAATTCACGTCTCCAACTCGACCAAATAGCCCTAAATAAGCATCCCCGAACTAGTGAATAGCACTAAAGAACTGCTCGCTTCGAAAGCTGGCGAAGAAGACGCGTAGCGAGTCTCGGCCTGCTAATGGTTTTTCCAGATAAAAGCTATCGCCAGAAGACACGGCCGAACGCCAATGCGCAACGCGCGGGAAAATAGCGTTCAAATTCAAAATTATGGCAGGCGGCGCATTCTGCACGTAACAAGTTGGTAAAAGGTTCCCGTTCATGTATACCATTTGCAGTAGGTACTTATGATATGGAGGGAAAAAAAGGATCATCTAACCGACTGTTACTTCTGCATAACGAAGATAGCAGGCTACTCTGCAAAAAAGAAAAAAAATTGTTGTGTATCCTAATTTAGCATCGGCGATAAGACCCATTGGCCATTGTGATGATCTTCCCGTTCCTATGCCACCAGAAACATTTGAAGAATCAGATGAAGAAAATGATGACATTGTTCCTAGCACAAAGCAACCACTAATAGAGCGATTTCTCAAACAGTAAGCTTGAATAAAAGTTTCAGCGCCCTACAACGGGTGGGCCAGAAACTATTCAGGCAAGGCGGCAAAATTTAAATACGCTATTACTACGATATTTGGATTAATCAAGGATATACCGTCAACACCAATACAAATTTTGCATATACATAATTTGCCTTCATCAGAATCTCGATTTTAAAGTTTTGAACCGCATAAATCGGAATATGCAAAATCTTTATAGGTTCTGAAGTTTACAATAATTATGGAAAATTCAAACAAAATATTTGCGAATAACAAATATATTTAAGTAATTCAAATAGCAATATTGTTTAATAGGTATTGTCAATCTTACAATAGTCGTGCTCAATTGCAACAATTTGCTTTGGTTAAAAATGCTTTTCACGCATTTTAAATGATTTGTCGGTGTCAGTTTGACGTATGAGTTTACTATTTACGCACTTTTCAAAAGGGGGACAGGTGACACCAGCGCCTCCTGACGGATGGGCCAATCTCTAACAATTATTTGATTTGACAGATGCATTCAGAAAATGCTTCTATTAGTAGGTTTTTCTATGCCGTTGGGAAACTTGTGTCTCCTACACTAAATCGGCACAATTTGAAGCAACACTTCTTCACATACCGACCCATAATTAATTATAGTTTGGTTCACAACCTTGTCGAGTGGCGACACTAGCGCCCTACGACGGGTGGGCCAGTCCCTAACAATTATTTGACAGGTGCATTTAAGAAACTCCTCTATTAGTGGTTGCTTTGTGGTTCCTAGCACGGATACAGATTTTAATCCTGCAGATTCCATTGAGCCACATTTGATTACACAGGCACAACTAAACGATTTAGTTCGTGATTTGAACTTAAGTAAAGGCAAAGCCGAGTTACTTGGCTCCAGATTGCAAAGTTAGAATTTATTGGAACACAGTACCAAAATTAGTCATTTTCGTAACCGCCACAAGAAATTTTCTGGTTTTTATTCTATGGACGACAATCTTACGTACTTCAGTGATGTTGACGGTTTGATGGAAGCTTTTGGACGTAAACACAAACCCGAAGAATGGCGACTGTTCATTGATGCATCTAAATTTAGTTTGAAAGCAGTTCTATTGCATAATGGCAATGTTTGCCTTCAGTTCCCATGGCATATTCAGTGCACCTAAGAGAACCTTATGAAACCATGAAATGCCTATTAACGAGCATTGACTATAAATGATACGAGTGGAAAATATATGGAGATGTGAAAGTGATAGCTTTGTTATTAGGAATGCAACTGGGATTCACAAAATACTCTTGCTTTTTGTGCGAATGGGACAGTCGTGCTAAATTGCAGCATTATACTGTGAAAAGTTGGCCACGTAGACAGATGGTTGTTGGAAAAAATTTTTTTTACCTGAAAGCCTTGTGGATAGAAACAATATCTATTTGCCCCCTTTGCATATAAAGCTAGGGCTGATAAAGAATTTTGTAAAAGGTATAGATCGTGGCGGAAGAGCTTTTCAGTACATAAAAAACAAATTTCCAAAAGTCAGCGACGCCAAGATAAAGGAGGGCATATTTGTGGGTCCCCAAATTCGACAACTAATGAATGACAGCGGCTTCGATGCGGTTCTGCAAGGAAAAGAAAAGGTGGCGTAGAATTGCTTCAAATCTGTAGTAATCGGCTTCCTGGGCGGAAAATTTCAAGAATCTCGTCGATGAACTGTTGTCAGCTTACAATAAAATGGGATGTAATATGTCGCTAAAGATGCATTATTTACACTCTCACTTAGATTTTTTCCCAAACAATTTGGGAACTGTAAGTGACGAGCATGACGAGCGTTTCCATCAAGACCTCTCAACGTTGGAAAAACGGTACCAGGGAAGATGGGATGCGAACATGTTGGGTGATTACTGTTGGTCACTGATTAGCGAAGACCTTAGTGCATCGTTACACAAAAAAAAACTGTTAAATACAACATTTTAATGGCTAGTATGTACATTTTATTATTAAATGCATGTAATTACTTTAGCGTTTTATTTCTACACAAAATCATGTTTTTGTCTAAAAGTAGACGTGCTAGCGAAAAACCAAAAGCAGATTCGGATTCAGCATAAAAAAATGAATCAAGATCACCTATTTGTAATTAGGAACCAAAAAACAATTTTAAATTTGTTGATCAGTGTAATCATTGATGTTAGAAAGTTAATATAATATAATTTTACTTCAATCATGAGATTTTTGTAGTGTTATGAAACCCTGTTTTGTATTCCTTAATATTTACATTTCCTGGCAAGATACACTGTTGTCATATGTTTGTACACTGTAAGTATTGGAAATACAATGCAAAAGATTAATTTAAGTCCGCTTTGTAGATTATCATTCTCAACTTTTCTGTATATTACAAGAATTGAAGATTATTTCTGAGAAACTGCTTATATCTATATTAATTTACCATTACAACTGATAATTGTCAAACTTAAAGTAAGCGCTAAGTGAATAGATACTTTTGTTGTAATTGTTGTTTGAGTGGTTAGTTACTATGGACATTTGGCATAGAAATGTTTGCTGAACTGATTTAATTCTATTTGCAGTCAGTATTTCTAACAATATGGTGAGCAAATAGGTTGCTTGCATGTCAGTTGTATACTGCAAGGAAGCCGATTGTTATCTTATTATAAAGTTTTAAAGAAACCGTGGTGGTGTCTCTTGCTGTACGCATATGGAATTGCATTTAAGTGAGGATGCGGGACGCGAGTCCTAAAAATTTTTCTCTGCGTGCTAGGTATGGGCACTATCGAATAAATTGTGCTATTGAATGATCAGTTATTGAATAGTATCAACTATCGAATGAACCATTCATTAAAAATCATTCATTAGTTATTAGTTCACCAACCGTCTGCCTGAGGCTCTACTTATGATAAACAGCATAAAAATGTAAAATACAATATTATGTTGCCAGCTGCGGGCGGCGCTCCAAGGAGGTAAAATCTGTCATGATATTTTGATTATCTATCTACATGTATATCTATATGTATATGAAATTTCAACTGCATATACTTAGATATTGTAGAAGTGATATCATTTCCTGCAATCATAAACCTTTTCTGTGACACAAATCGCACTGTCATGACAATATTCACCTAGCATTCAAATAAACTACATTTAAGTTCGGCGCGTTAATTTTGTGCAATGCAATAAGGTTGAATGTAGAATAAAGATTATTCGATAGCGCACGCAAATGTGGTTCTTAATATCAGGCGGCTAGGACGTAACGTTTGCTCTAGAATTATAATTCTAATAAATCCTAAAAGGTATTTGAATTTAATTAATCGCGTTATCAAGCGTTTACACCTAGCCGCTGAGACAAAATAAGATAACGGAATTCTAATGTCGATGCGCGAGCCGCGCGAAACGACTGAAAGAGTGTTTTTCCCCTCCCATGAAATAGGGAGCCCGGGTGCCGATCAGAACGCATGGAACCTATATAAGTAGAACACCTGGCCGCTGCAAAGATATCTTGAGAACACCTGTCCGATCCCGATCTGATTTTATTTTATCCCGACAGCGTATTTGTTTAGTGAAGTAAAATCAGTTATAATAAGCCCTTAGGGAGATACAGCGTTTCTGTCAGCCTATGAGTGCAGTTAATTTCTTTGTAATCCGTCCAACCAGATCGCTGTTAATTGCAAGTCGAGTGTGACTTATGTTGTAGCCCCCTCTAGGAAAGCAAACATCGCCCTCATTATACTAATCTATTCTATATTTGAGCCAAAAATAATTCTCCGACTTTGAGCTAACCCGAGATATAGATTTTAACGCCCTTAGCAAAGAGTTGAAACGTCACAAGATGGCGGCAAGTATTAGTTCAGCCGACAGTGGCGTGTAACTCTTAATTTTAATTGGTCTTCGAATATTTTGCTAGTGTTTGATAGAGTGTAATTTCGTAAAACGACTCTTAATGGCGGATTTTAAAACGACAAGGTCGAAAATTTCGTTTTTTTTTGGTTGTTCGAAGTACTTCCGGCACTCGGTCGAGGTCGAAAACGTATATTCATCATTAGGCCTCAACCATATAAAACATATAAAAAAATTAGAACTACCTTATTTGATGCAAAGTAACACCCCCATTTGATGACAGATTGACTGGACTAATGGGGGCTACTTTCAATAATAAAGGACTTAGAAGCAATTTTGTGTGACTATGTGTGATTTCGTAAAACGACTCTCAATGGCGGATTTTAAAACGACAAGGTCGAAAATTTCGGTTTTTTTGGTTATTTGAAGTACTTCCGGCACTCGGCCGAGGTCGAAAACTTATATTCATCATTAGGCCTCAACCATATAAAACATATAAAAAAATCAGAACTACCTGATTTGATGCAAAGTAACACCCCCTTTTGATGACAGATTGACTGGACTAATGGGGGCTACTTTCAATAATAAAGGACTTAGAAGCAATTTTGTGTGACTATGTGTGATTTCGTAAAACGACTCTTAATGGTGGATTTTAAAACGACAAGGTCGAAAATTTCGGTTTTTTTTGGTTATTTGAAGTACTTCCGGCACTCGGCCGAGGTCGAAAACTTATATTCATCATTAGGCCTCAACCATATAAAACATATAAAAAAATCAGAACTACCTGATTTGATGCAAAGTAACACCCCCTTTTGATGACAGATTGACTGGACTAATGGGGGCTACTTTCAATAATAAAGGACTTAGAAGCAATTTTGTGTGACTATGTGTGATTTCGTAAAACGACTCTTAATGGTGGATTTTAAAACGACAAGGTCGAAAATTTCGGTTTTTTTGGGTTATTTGAAGTACTTCCGGCACTCGGCCGAGGTCGAAAACTTATATGCATCATTAGGCCTCAACCATATAAAACATATAAAAAAATCAGAACTACCTGATTTGATGCAAAGTAACACCCCCTTTTGATGACAGATTGACTGGACTAATGGGAGCTACTTTCAATAATAAAGGACTTAGAAGCAATTTTGTGTGACTATGTGTGATTTCGTAAAACGACTCTTAATGGTGGATTTTAAAACGACAAGGTCGAAAATTTCGGTTTTTTTGGGTTATTTGAAGTACTTCCGGCACTCGGCCGAGGTCGAAAACTTATATTCATCATTAGGCCTCAACCATATAAAACATATAAAAAAATCAGAACTACCTGATTTGATGCAAAGTAACACCCCCTTTTGATGACAGATTGACTGGACTAATGGGGGCTACTTTCAATAATAAAGGACTTAGAAGCAATTTTGTGTGACTATGTGTGATTTCGTAAAACGACTCTTAATGGTGGATTTTAAAACGACAAGGTCGAAAATTTCGGTTTTTTTTGGTTATTTGAAGTACTTCCGGCACTCGGCCGAGGTCGAAAACTTATATGCATCATTAGGCCTCAACCATATAAAACATATAAAAAAATCAGAACTACCTGATTTGATGCAAAGTAACACCCCCTTTTGATGACAGATTGACTGGACTAATGGGGGCTACTTTCAATAATAAAGGACTTAGAAGCAATTTTGTGTGACTATGTGTGATTTCGTAAAACGACTCTTAATGGTGGATTTTAAAACGACAAGGTCGAAAATTTCGGTTTTTTTTGGTTATTTGAAGTACTTCCGGCACTCGGCCGAGGTCGAAAACTTATATTCATCATTAGGCCTCAACCATATAAAACATATAAAAAAATCAGAACTACCTGATTTGATGCAAAGTAACACCCCCTTTTGATGACAGATTGACTGGACTAATGGGGGCTACTTTCAATAATAAAGGACTTAGAAGCAATTTTGTGTGACTATGTGTGATTTCGTAAAACGACTCTTAATGGTGGATTTTAAAAACGACAAGGTCGAAAATTTCGGTTTTTTTGGGTTATTTGAAGTACTTCCGGCACTCGGTCGAGGTCGAAAACGTATATTCATCATTAGGCCTCAACCATATAAAACATATAAAAAAATCAGAACTACCTTATTTGATGCAAAGTAACACCCCCATTTGATGACAGATTGACTGGACTAATGGGAGCTACTTTCAATAATAAAGGACTTAGAAGCAATTTTGTGTGTCTTGTGTAATTTCGTAAAACGACTCTTAATGGCGGATTTTAAAACGACAAGGTCGAAAATTTCGGTTTTTTTGGTTATTTGAAGTACTTCCGGCACTCGGCCGAGGTCGAAAACTTATATTCATCATTAGGCCTCAACCATATAAAACATATAAAAAAATCTGAACTACCTGATTTGATGCAAAGTAACACCCCCTTTTGATGACAGATTGACTGGACTAATGGGGGCTACTTTCAATAATAAAGGACTTAGAAGCAATTCTTTCTGACTATGTGTAATTCGTAAAACGACTATTAATGGCGGATTTTAAAACGACAAGGTCGAGAATTTCGTTTTTTTGGTTATTTGAAGTACTTCCGGCACTCGGCCGAGGTCGAAAACTTATATTCATCATTAGGCCTCAACCATATAAAACATATAAAAAAATCAGAACTACCTGATTTGATGCAAAGTAACACCCCCTTTTGATGACAGATTGACTGGACTAATGGGGGCTACTTTCAATAATAAAGGACTTAGAAGCAATTTTTTGTGACTATGTGTAATTCGTAAAACGACTCTTAATGGCGGATTTTAAAACGACAAGGTCGAAAATTTCGTTTTTTTTGTTATTTGAAGTACTTCCGGCACTCGGCCGAGGTCGAAAACTTATATTCATCATTAGGCCTCAACCATATAAAACATTAAAAAAATCAGAAATACCTGATTTGATGCAAAGTAACACCCCCTTTTGATGACAGATTGACTGGACTAATGGGGGCTACTTTCAATAATAAAGGACTTAGAAGCAATTTTGCGTGACTATGTGTAATTCGTAAAACGACTCTTAATGGAGGATTTTAAAACGACAAGGTCGAAAATTTCGGTTTTTTTGGTTATTTGAAGTACTTCCGGCACTCGGCCGAGGTCGAAAACTTATATTCATCATTAGGCCTCAACCATATAAAACATATAAAAAAATCAGAACTACCTGATTTGATGCAAAGTAACACCCCCTTTTGATGACAGATTGACTGGACTAATGGGGGCTACTTTCAATAATAAAGGACTTAGAAGCAATTTTTTGTGACTATGTGTAATTCGTAAAACGACTCTTAATGGCGGATTTTAAAACGAGAAGGTCGAAAATTTCGTTTTTTTTGGTTATTTGAAGTACTTCCGGCACTCGGCCGAGGTCGAAAACTTATATTCATCATTAGGCCTCAACCATATAAAACATATAAAAAAATCAGAACTACCTGATTTGATGCAAAGTAACACCCCCTTTTGATGACAGATTGACTGGACTAATGGGGGCTACTTTCAATAATAAAGGACTTAGAAGCAATTTTTTCTGACTATGTGTAATTCGTAAAACGACTCTTAATGGCGGATTTTAAAACGACAAGCTCGAAAATTTCGTTTTTTTTGGTTATTTGAAGTACTTCCGGCACTCGGCCGAGGTCGAAAACTTATATGCATCATTAGGCCTCAACCATATAAAACATATAAAAAAATCAGAACTACCTGATTTGATGCAAAGTAACACCCCCTTTTGATGACAGATTGACTGGACTAATGGGGGCTACTTTCAATAATAAAGGACTTAGAAGCAATTTTGTGTGACTATGTGTAATTTCGTAAAACTGCAACGGTACTAGCCCTCTGCTAATTAGGGCTAATGAATTTAACTAATTTTACCTTCAGGTAGCTTAACAGTCGGAGATGAATGAGTTCCGCCAGATATACACTTGAAGATTAACAAGTGAACACTAAGATAACTTTAAACAGTTTAATTATAAGATTCAGTATTTACAAACATAGGTATTGTTCTTTAGAAATCAAATAAAATGTATTTTACAATGTGTTTTAATCAATTATGTTGGGGACCCGGCTGCTCGTTCCTTGCGTGCTGGCATCCCACTTTACATCCGTGTGTGGAAGGTCCGAATAGCAGCCTTCTACAGAAATCGCCCGGACGCCACTGATCGCGAAGACGAATTGCCCAAAGTAAGCCGCAGTTGTGCCAACTTCCGGACGCGAACGTCCCCTTCGGTGCCGAAACCGCGTGCAACTGTAAATATAGGTTAATCTCGAATATGTAATATTTTTCGCCTTACAACTCCGTGCTAGCGGTCTAATTCTCGTGGACTCGGTGAAGTGTTTGTGTGACTGGCAGCCGGTGGGGAGTTGTTGACGTTCCGACACCTGGACGTCCGGTTCGAGAAGGTTACTTCCACAGCTCGCGTCTCCGCGAGTGCTGCAGCTGACAGGTAGCGATTTCGAACGGTAAGTGCAATCCTATAGTCAAACAGAAATTAAACACAATCTTATAGTGGTCTTCCAGGCCGTGCAAACAAAGTGCTGGACGCTGGATTTATTTTGTATCGCCAAAATTGACGTATGAAACGGCCTGGTTTGTTTAACCCTCGTTTCGAATACGTCGTCCGGGAAATTTTGTTGCAATCGTTTACTCCACGCTACGTTTCAATAATTATTAGTTCGGGATATTTACAAGGGTTAAATTTTAAACAACAGAACGGTTTCAATTGTTATTAATTCGGGATATTTACAAGGGTTAAATTTTAAACAACAGAACGGTTTCAATTGTTATTAATTCGGGATATTTACAAGGGTTAAATTTCAACAGCGAAACGGTGTCCCACTAGTGAGCGTCGTTTCTTAAAGCTGTTTACTCAGGGAACGAACAATAGCTAGGAACACGGTCCCCAAGATTGGAGGCTTCGGATTCAAACTTAGCTAAGGGAAACTGCTAAGATCGGGTCGGGAAAAATTCTCTCTAAACGGTCGGATAGGATCAGGATTGGGGAGGATTTGGGGCTGGAAGGATACTGGAATGTATGCGGATGAATGTATGAATGAAATCTGCCGAGGAAGTCTGCCCCTTGGAACTGACGAGAAACGGCTTTTATAGCTCCTCTTCGTGTTTCGTGCATCAAGCCACCACCTCGGGCATTTTAAGTTGGGGAGCACCGCAATACGTAGAGCAGGGATCTCTTGATGACGTAGCCGGCCGCGCGTGCGAAAAATTCAAACTTGTGACGTAGAAATCGCTAGGCTGGAACGCGCGAATTGATTTTAATTCACAAAAACGCGTTTCGACTGGGCGAATCGTTACACATGATCCTCCTCTCGGGAAAATGAAAGACAACCGGCGGAGAAGACGTCGTGAAGATACCTGGAGATCTCGACACAGAAAACATTCATATCTTTCAGGATACATTCTGGGAATATTTAGGGATGTGAAAGTATTCAGGTTTCAGGGCAATTCACTTTCACACAACTTTTCAATTGGGGAGAAATTGCATAGGCCGCGGAGATCGGCGTACAATTTCCAGGAACCAGGTACACGGGATTAAACTTACAGGCACTGGCACAGAAAAAAAAACCGACTTCCTTTCCACATTCTTTCCTTCAAGCTTCGATAAATCTACAATCTCCAGCTATAATCCGGGTCTACGGTAGCTATGAGTACGCTTCAAAAGGACAAAAAAAATCAATATTATCAATCACACTTTAAAATCAATCGCATTTTAAAATTAAACGCTCTGTTACAGGTGCACTCATCTGGAATAGCCCCTAACGCTTATCTGGATTAAGCGAAAAGCTTCAAACTCACGGAGCGGATTCACAGTTGCATTCATTCTGGAATCGTACTGTTACAAATGCATTCATTCTGGAATCGTACTGTTACAAATGCATTCATCTGGAACACACTCTAACGCTTATCCGGATTAAGCGAAGAGTTTCAAACTCACGAAGTGGACACAGTTGCGGTATCAACGTAATCACACTAGCAGGATTCTCTGGAGCGACTTCATCTCTAAATAAATGCATCGGTCGCGGTATCGACCTACATTCACACTAGGAGATTCTAAGTCTGCGAAAGGATTCAGGTTGCAGGATAACCTTTTTTTTCACACAACAATCTCACTAGAGGAAATTGCAGAGGCTGCGGGAACCAGCGTACACTTTCCAGAAAACAGCATACAGGACTCAGGATTCTGGCACTGAAAACTCATTTTCACCTCCAAGCTTCGACTTATAGTCTACCATCTCCTATCAACACCCGGGTTCACGGTGACAGGAGCACGCTTCAAAAGGATGATCTTTCAGGGTAAGCATTCATGCTAACTATGGCGGCATTCACACAAACTTACATATCTCACTTTTTCAGATTCACCAGGCACTTATATGCGGATACCTGCGGCTCTGGCACTGAAAAATGTCGGATACAACGGCGGAACTGGCACACGAAGACTTCCACTCGCGGACATCTGGTTTGTCCTGTCTTCGGCCATCTTCCACGGGCGGACACCTGGATTGTCCTGTCTTCTGCCATCTTTTGGCATTCCGGCCAACGTTTGGCATTCCGGCCATGGCCTGGCATTCTTTTGCCATCTTCGCCTTCTTCGCCTTTTTCGCTAGGGTGCCTCGGAATCGCTAAGCCCGAACCAGTAGGCAAACTGGTCCCTGAGGTTCGCAGGAGGATTTACGGACTAGACTGGATTTCGGAAAGATCTTATCGGGACTACACGGGATTTCGGAAAGATCTTATCTAGATACAGGAAAGGACTTGGACAGGGATCTAGGGATGCTATACTGGACATCACTGGTTCTGACTGGTTTTGGATTCCGGAAGATTTCGCTGGACGGCTATACTGTAACAGGTTTTGTAAATTTTTCATATTACAAAATTTTAAACAAATATTTTTCAGGTATCGGATGCCAAATTCTAGTTCTGGAGCTTCCGGCGGGTGCTTGCTAATCTCTATGTATATCTGAGCTCAGGTCCCTGCGCGGGCGCCATTTTGCAACGGTACTAGCCCTCTGCTAATTAGGGCTAATGAATTTAACTAATTTTACCTTCAGGTAGCTTAACAGTCGGAGATGAATGAGTTCCGCCAGATATACACTTGAAGATTAACAAGCGAACACTAAGATAACTTTAAACAGTTTAATTATAAAATTCAGTATTTACAAACATAGGTATTGTTCTTTAGAAATCAAATAAAATGTATTTTACAATGTGTTTTAATCAATTATGTTGGGGACCCGGCTGCTCGTTCCTTGCGTGCTGGCATCCCACTTTACATCCGTGTGTGGAAGGTCCGAATAGCAGCCTTCTACAGAAATCGCCCGGACGCCACTGATCGCGAAGACGAATTGCCCAAAGTAAGCCGCAGTTGTGCCAACTTCCGGACGCGAACGTCGCCTTCGGTGCCGAAACCGCGTGCAACTGTAAATATAGGTTAATCTCGAATATGTAATATTTTTCGCCTTACAACTCCGTGCTAGCGGTCTAATTCTCGTGGACTCGGTGAAGTGTTTGTGTGACTGGCAGCCGGTGGGGAGTTGTTGACGTTCCGACACCTGGAGGTCCGGTTCGAGAAGGTTACTTCCACAGCTCGCGTCTCCGCGAGTGCTGCAGCTGACAGGTAGCGATTTCGAACGGTAAGTGCAATCCTATAGTCAAACAGAAATTAAACACAATCTTATAGTGGTCTTCCAGGCCGTGCAAACAAAGTGCTGGACGCTGGATTTATTTTGTATCGCCAAAATTGACGTATGAAACGGCCTGGTTTGTTTAACCCTCGTTTCGAATACGTCGTCCGGGAAATTTTGTTGCAATCGTTTACTCCACGCTACGTTTCAATAATTATTAGTTCGGGATATTTACAAGGGTTAAATTTTAAACAACAGAACGGTTTTAATTGTTATTAATTCGGGATATTTACAAGGGTTAAATTTTAAACAACAGAACGGTTTCAATTGTTATTAATTCGGGATATTTACAAGGGTTAAATTTCAACAGCGAAACGGTGTCCCACTAGTGAGCGTCGTTTCTTAAAGCTGTTTACTCAGGGAACGAACAATAGCTAGGAACACGGTCCCCAAGATTGGAGGCTTCGGATTCAAACTTAGCTAAGGGAAACTGCTAAGATCGGGTCGGGAAAAATTCTCTCTAAACGGTCGGATAGGATCAGGATTGGGGAGGATTTGGGGCTGGAAGGATACTGGAATGTATGCGGATGAATGTATGAATGAAATCTGCCGAGGAAGTCTGCCCCTTGGAACTGACGAGAAACGGCTTTTATAGCTCCTCTTCGTGTTTCGTGCATCAAGCCACCACCTCGGGCATTTTAAGTGGGGGAGCACCGCAATACGTAGAGCAGGGATCTCTTGATGACGTAGCCGGCCGCGCGTGCGAAAAATTCAAACTTGTGACGTAGAAATCGCTAGGCTGGAACGCGCGAATTGATTTTAATTCACAAAAACGCGTTTCGACTGGGCGAATCGTTACAAAACGACTCTTAATGGCGGATTTTAAAACGACAAGGTCGAAAATTTCGGTTTTTTTGGTTATTTGAAGTACTTCCGGCACTCGGCCGAGGTCGAAAACTTATATTCATCATTAGGCCTCAACCATATAAAACATATAAAAAAATCAGAACTACCTGATTTGATGCAAAGTAACACCCCCTTTTGATGACAGATTGACTGGACTAATGGGGGCTACTTTCAATAATAAAGGACTTAGAAGCAATTTTTTGTGACTATGTGTGATTTCGTAAAACGACTCTTAATGGCGGATTTTAAAACAACCAATCAGAAACTATATAATGTCAGATAACAAATATATTGTAAAAGATGTGTCGGTACTAAACAGACTCAGTGCAAGTGCCGACCATAGAATGGTCAGTGCAAAACTAACAATAAATCTTAAACAAGAAAAATACAAACTTATACAAAAGAAAAGCTCAAGAATATTGTCTGAAATCATTGAAGTAAACCAAGATAAATACCAACCACGCACTGTATATCTCCAAGCTCAAATTTGCCTGACAATGGCGGCCAACAATCGTATGGCCACACTGTCTTGTATACACTCACTGTAATTTTCAGTTTTACACTAGGAAAATATAAGTTTTCCATGATCATAGTTATGATTACTACTTAGTTCCAAGTACCGCGTGTTTAGTTGAAATTTAGTATAGGCAACATACAATAACATATTACACATGTTTTTCCTCTAATCAATTTATTGCTCTTCCCATTTCACGGAAGCGTTTCCATTCTCGTTCGAGCTGCAATTTTAATTTTTTTATATATTGTTTTTATTACGCATTTGGATACTACATGTCTATATTGCCACAGTAATGTTATATTATTAAATCTAGATTGGTTCCAATTTAACTTGTTATTCGCCTTTATATGTTATTTTTTCTTTTCTGCTTTCGTAAGTTTTATATTATTATAATTGTGTATTTAGATTTATATATACAGTCTTTGTTTATTCTTTGCTTACATCATAATTCAATATCCTAATTACCACTCAGACACCATTACTAATGACATAACTAATAGATGCATTCTGGCATGCTGGCATTTCAAGGTAATTGGAACTTCAATTCATTTATACTGCCTTACTGCTAAAGAATTAGAAAAGTTGTAACTCCATACTTAATCTATAAGAACAACACTATAAAAGTAGTATTTGGTATTGTTGCAACACTTCTAATTTACTACCGGTATCAATTATTGATTTTTTTTAATAATCATAGGTAAAACGCAACCGCTCAGTCAAGCTGGCAGGTCAATAATGATATGTAGGAGGATGAAATTTATATTAAAGTTTAACAATTGGACCAAAGTATATTTAATATTGATGTCGCTATTACTTAACACAGTTAAAGCAGATTACTTTTTGAATGTGCCTAGAAGACTGGACGATAGCGACCTTAATAACTGTCTAGTATTTCTCATTAGCAAATTATTTGCAGATGATGAAACCTTGCACATCATAACTGAAGAAGATGTTGACGCTGCTCTTATACGACAAATTAAAAACCCATTAATTATCATTGCATCTGAAAAGCCAGTATATATATCAAACCGGGCTCAGAATAAATATATAATTGTGGCAAATGAATATTATTCCTTGAACGACACTTTGCACAACATAACAAAATCATCAATATGGAATGAAAGTGAAAGTCCTCGTGGGAAATTCATTATAAGCACTTCCGAAATAAATTTAGACGACACATTTGCCCTGCTCTGGAGCTTGGATATAATTAACGTAGTTCTGGTTACTTCGGCATTCAATTCCTCTTTATTACTGTATACTGCTAACCCTTTCCGCAAAGAAAGTAACTGTGGTAGGAAAGTATTCGTGGAATCTGCAGGAATTTGCATAAATTTTTCAAATCTAAAATTATTTAAGATAACGCAGAATATCGCCGGTTGCAACATAAACGTTGTCACTTCGTTTGTTCGTAATGAAAGCGTTAGTAAAAGTGGCCACAATATTTTCGTTGAAGTAAGCGCTATTCTGAACCTGCTAAGCCAAACTTTCGGCGCAAACATAACCTTTCGATATACAGACAAGGTTAAACCCTGGATATACAATCGCACCAAAGACATATACCTTGCTTTTATTTATCCCTTCAGACTTTTAAATATGTAGGAAGAATATGATATCAGCGACTATTTCCTTCGAGATGAGGTGGTATGGATTGCTCCGAAAGCTGACAGAATAAGCGGTGTCAGAATGATATTATCAATATTTGATGAGGTAGTATGGGGTTTTATTATTACCATTTTTATACTGACAACTATTGTTTTGTGGTATATATCTTTACGCAGTAAGAAGTCTTTAAATGGATATAAAAGCACAATGATTGTTTTAGCACTAACACTAAACAGTTCGTCTCACTGGATTTTTCCGAAAATGGATTCTCTGCGTCTCCTAATGTTATTTTATTTAATATATAGCATGCACGTGTATTACGTGTTTCAAAGCAAACTAATGAGCGTTATAACACATCCTGGATTCGAGAAAATTACTGATACCATCGAAGACTTTGCAGAGCTAAATGTTCCTGTTGTAATGCACCCAGGTATTCAGAAAGCACTACTTGAAAGCAAGCACGAGCCAGTTTACGCAAAAATACTTCGACATGGATTGGTACAAGACGTTATTAATTTTAATGATGGCATACTCGATGCTGTTTACCATCGCAATGCCAGCATCTTCATTGGCAAGGAAAGAATGAACAAATTCTTCTACAAGCAGAAGTCGATGGTCGACATCGTCGAACAGAGCACAGGTTTGCCTGCAGCGGAAACCACAATTGGAATGAGGAAGGGGCACTATTTTCTCGATATATTCAATAATCTAAACAGAAGGATGACAGAAAGTGGACTTTACGAGGTAATTGACTATGACGCTCAATTATATCCCAAAATTCAAGTTCAAGAGGACATGAAGGTAGTACTACAATTAAGTCATTTAAAATATTCATTTATATGCTGGTCTATGGGATTACTGGGTGCAATAGTTATTTTTATATTAGAACTCTTTTTGCACTTCATTCGTTATCAAAGTATTTGAGATATGTCATGTGGTTATTGACAGGAGAAAAAAAATGGCTGTTTTTTTTTGGTATTCCAATCTTTAACCCATTTATAAAAATAGAAAATGCAGCAATAGCTTCGAATTCGAACTGTGTTATACTTTTATTTAAATTGCGCAGGCTAAAATTCAGAAAAAACACTGATTTTTGCATACATTTCTTCTATTTTTCTTTGACCATCTTTTATGCCTGTCATTTCCTTTAATTGACTAATTTTTTTAACTTGCCAATGCATTTTCTCCATTATCTCCTCAGTGGTTTCTTTAATTCTTTCTATATATTTATTTTTATTCTTTTGACGTTGCTTAGAATATCCTTCTCGGGTCTCTCCTGTTTCCCATCCTCATGACCTGTCCAAGTCATATAAACTGCCTTCTTTCTACTTAGCGGTTCCACCTTTAATTCTTCTCCAATGGCTGCGTTTATAATTACTTTTTTCTTTCGTTCTTCCGATCACTTTTCTATAATTCATTTATTTAACTGTAACTTTTTCCTGCATCAATCTCTATTGCTCTGTTCCTGTTCCGTTTATTAAGTATCTGTTGTAGTTTCTGTGTTGCATCTGCCAATTCAATCACTTATGTTATTTGCGTATATTAAGTATTGTATATTAGTTGCATTTAGATTCTAATAGACTATTCTTAAGCTGAACCTGTTTATTTTTGTTTATAACTTGTTTCATGAGTTATTACTTGGCTTTCAAACCGTTAAGACGTTCGTCATCGCTGTCATTAGTGAGTGAAAGATCAAGGTGCATAAATTAACTAAAAATTAATTTAAAGAAGCTGTTGTTAAAAGCAGTAATTTAAACAAACGCAAAACGTAGGTTATTTTTATCATTAATAAAATAACCGAAAACATTAACAATGGAAACACAATGGAAATTCAAACGCAAAACAAGCGAAAATCGGATTTGTAACACCGCCACTTAATGAGGTGCAAAAACGCTACGCGTGGACCCCTAACATTTCAACACACAATAAATACGATGTACTAACTAATCATGAAGCAGGCCCAAACGATAACCCCAATGATAACCAAAACCAGCACATAAATGCATGTGACAAAATAGAAACACATATATAACCAAACCTAAAATATCGCCTATCTACCTTCACAACGCCATAAATTACGCAGCACTGATGGCAGATATTCAGAAACTAGCAAAAGACGAATTTACAACCTTCTGTAACACAAACACCTTAAGAATCATTATAATCAACGAGGATGACTACAGAACCTTAACAAAACACTTCAAAGATAAAATCAAATTTCATACCTTTCAAAATCCAACCAACAAACCCCTCAAGGTCGTTATTAAAAACGTACTACTATCCCTAACCGAACAAGAAATCTTTACTGAACTTAGCAAGACCATACCAATTATTAAAGTCACACGACTATTAACAAAAAAACAAACAACCACTGCCAGTTTGTGCAGTTGACCTAAATGATAATGAAAATGCTAAAAAGATATTTGCCGTAAATAGAATGTACCACTCAATAGTTACAGTAGAACTGTGAAGAGGGCCATAAAATATCCCAGTGTCATCGCTGCTAGCTCTACGGCCACACCAAAAACTATTGTTCACTGGATCCGCGCTGCATTAAATGCGGTGGTAACCACCAACATCAACAATGCTAAAAAAATCAGAAGAAATTCCCAAATGCGCCAAATGCGGAGGCCCATATCCCGCAAGCTATCGCGGCTGCAGCCACCACGTCAAGTTAATGCAAAAACGATTAAAAAATAGCAGCACCAGCAACCAATCAAACACAAGATACAACAGGAACTATTTCGTCAACTCAAACCGCTCATATGCAGATCAAGTACAAAATTCTCCGATAACCACCCCCAACCCTAGCAACCCAAACCAGCCAGCTAATCCAACATCACTCAATGCAAATAACATAGCCAAAATCCTCATCGATCCTCTAACCTCTTCCTTACCCATAATTAAAAACTTCATCACTAGCACAGTTCTTCCTTTACTTCTCAATGGTCCCTAAATCCCAGAAAATCGTTGAAAAACTGTCAATCCTTAACTGGAACTCTAATGGCGTACTAACTCAAAGATCAACTCTTATAGCATTTCTCGCCAGGCATAATATAGACATCGAGTGCATCACCGAAACCCATCTGGCTGAAGTGGACACGTTTAAAATTCCAGGATATCAAGTGCACAGGAAAGACAGAAGTGGCTATACTCATTAAAAAGAAAATGATCAACAATCCTACTCCCGACACTGACAAGCTAACCCTAGAAACAATAGGAATTAAAATAAAGCTAAATAGTCAAAACCTCACATTAATTAGTACCTACAGACAACTGAACAAGAAGTTAGTGGAGGAAGACATAAAATCTACCTTTAACACAACTGAACCACTCTTAATAATCGAACACTTCAACTCCAAAAACCAATTATGGGGATGCCGAGCAAATAACCCAGAGGGAATCAAAATGGAAAGCTATGCGGCGAAATACTCCTTTCAAATATTAGCTCCCCAAAAATACACCTACTACCCTTATCGTCGCGATCACCATCCGGACAAACTAAATATAGTATTACTAAAGAATTTTAATAAGCCAATACTTCGAAACGTTGTTGAATAATTAGATTCAGACTACCTACCAGCGATAATAACGTTTTTCAGCACGCCATTGGTGGCGCAGCCAGCACCAAGACTTATAAACGGAAAAATTAACGGGGAACAATTCCAAGTCAACCTAGATAAACAGCTGAAATGCCCAGCCAGAATTAACAACAAGAAAGACATAGACATAGCAATATCCCACCTGACAACAACAATAACCGACAGCGTGTATAAGGCAGACACTAGCGCCCAAAAACAACAAAGAACCAAACCACTAAAATTTGCCAAATGAAATCACAGCACTTCTTAAAAGTAAAAGCAAAGTCAGACGCGAATGGCAGAGAACGCAATCTGGATGAGCTGAGAATTAACTCATGTCAAAAATATATTGAAGATCTCCAGCAAGCCGACATTGGAATGTGAAGAGCTATCAAAGGCATATTAAAGGTCCATGAAAAACCTTTAAAACGTTTGAGATTAGGCCACCAACCGAACAGCAATTATTAAGTCAGCTTACCCAAAACTGGTTTTACTGATGAGCAGTTCAGTGCCTTAATGTTAAGAAGAATTAAGTTGTCAAGGTAGACACTAATGGTTTCTTAGAACTTTCCCTAAAATGAGATGGTCATTTATATTTGTGTTGTTAGGAAAGCACTGCTCTGAGGAAAACTTTGTTTGTAATCAAGTGAGATAATTGGTTGGGTGTATCGTTATTAAATATAGTGCTTTAGTAAATGCCAATTAATTTTTATTTAAATTGTACTGTATTCTTTTTTATACCATTGCTGCCAATTGCAATAATTTGTTTCTTTGGCTTTATAGGACCTTGGTCTTCAGCCCTTATCTGAATAAAATAAATACATAAATAAATTGTTCGGAATTCGTGTATTACAAAAAATTTGGTGCGATACACTCACACAACTTCCTTTTTACAGTGATCTTATAATTAGTCAAAAATTTAATTTTTAATTTTTAAGCATTTGTCAAAAATTTTAAGCTGAATTCAAAAAATGTAATAATATACCGGGTGTTCTATTTAAAATAAGAGTTAATAAAAAAAATATAAAAAGAAAACAAAAGAAACCCTCTTTAGAAGTATTCAAACTGTAGAATCACCTATCTCACATCAATACACATTAAAAATGTAATAAAAATGTAACGTTTGAAAACAATCGTTAAAGCCGTTTTTGAAAAAATCGAAAAAAAAAACTGAAAAATCACAAGAGTAAACACCATTTTCTGGTTATGCGATTTTTTTCAAAAGCTTGCTGTCTCATCTACATAGTACACAAAACTTATATGAGGAGTTTCAACGCCATAGCTTCTTTCGTTTTTGACATATTCTGTTCACAGACAGACAGACAGACACACAGACAGACAGACAGCAGTCAGCAAGATATCTTAAAAACTGTATTAATGACAAGAAAGATTTTTAATAAAGTTAACAAAGCTTTAGCAGTGAAAAATGCGGAACTTGAAAAATTTAAATTACCTGAAGAAGAAAAATCTAAAATTTACAGTGTGGCGACACCTATTATTCAAGAACGTAAACTATATGCTGATATAGCCAAACTGCAGAAAAATACAGAACCCCGTAATAAATTCAAAGTAATCGTACAAACCAAATCTAATCAGACGCCAGAATATATGAAAACACAAATTAAAACAAAGATAAACCGTGCATAAATAAAGGTTGGAATACAAACCTTCAAATCGTTAAAGAATGGAAAAATTCTTATAAAATCTGGCAGTAAAAATAAAGCTGATATAATAAGCAACAAGATAAATGAATCATGTGGAAATGAACTACAAGCTATTGCAGCAAAACGTAGAAATCCTCGTATGACTGTATATAATGTACCCGAAGAATTAATCAAAGACGATGCCGCAGAAATAATTATATTGCAAAACCCTGAACTGAATTTACAACAAAGTGATATAAACCCAAAAAACTATTTTAATAGCAATCTGATAATAGAAGTAAACGCAGAAGCAAGAAAGAAGATAATTGAACGAAAATTAAAAATAGGCTGGAACATAACTAATTGTGAAGACTATTTAACAGTAACGCGCTGCTTTAACTGCAGCAACTACAACCACACGGCCCACGACTGTAGAGGCACCATGACGTGTCCTAAATGTACCTGGGAATCATAAATTAAAAGAATGTGAAGCAACTGCACAAAATGTTAGGTGTATCAACTGCGTAAACTGGAATAAGTATAATGAAAGGGAAAATATTGATGAGAATCACTCTTCTTTGGACAAAAACTGCCTATATTATCAAAAAGCGTTAAACAAGCATAAACAAAATATTAACTATCAATGATGCCAATACAAGCAGTACCTATACAATCAACAAGATATAACTTAAATACAAAAATAACACAAAGATACCATAAAGAAGGCGGACTAAAATTAAAATGTATTCAAGTAAATTTGCAACACTCAAGAGCAGCGACGAACAACTTAATACAAATAATGCGTCAAAATGAAGTAGATATAGGACTGGTACAGGAACCTTATATACTACAAAATAAAATAGCAGGAATACCTAAGGACTTCAGGGTGTATTAACAAACAAATGGCGAAATAAAAGCTACCGCAATTATATCAAATGATTGCATAAATGGGATACTATTAAGCCAGGCATCAGATGAGGACATGGTAACATTAAAAATAGAATACAAAAATTCTAAATTTCTAACAATAAGCGCATACTTTGAGCACTCAAGATATAGAGGCGAATTTAAGAAAATTAGAAAACGCTCTAAAATTTGCAAAAAATGAACCCACAATAACATCAGTAGATGCTAATGCTAGATCGGCAATGTGGCATGATATCACAACAAATAGTCGAGGAAGACCTATTGAAGACTTCGTAGGGATGCATAATCTATACATTTTAAATGAAGAAAGCGATTTATATACATTCGAGACGATAAGAGCAAAAGGAAATATATATTTAACAATTGTTAACAAGCAGATGATTAAATATACAACAAACTGGAAAATAGAAGAGAAAGAAAGTTGTTCTGACCACAAATTAATAACGTTTGAAATATCAACTACAAAAAATACAGACAGAATCGAGTGCAAAAGGAACAGATATACAGGGTCCGGCAATGAAACGGGAAGACTTCGTAAATAATTTTATTGTTGAAAAATTATTTTTTTAATAATTATTAATACATTAATGGGAAATAAAAGAGTAGCCATTTGATTTACAATGTTAAAAAATTTTTTTTTTGAATACTACATCTGCCAAATGTCCTCCGTTGACATTAAATTTATGCATTCTTGGAGTCGAGCCTGAAAGTTTTGCATCACTCTTCGTGGGGTTACCTAAAAACAAAAGTGTTTGCAACTGATCCACCCAGGACAATCCCGGCCCTCAAACAACGAATTCGTGACGAGATTGCAGCAATACCTGTTGATATGCTGCGAAGAGTGATGCAAAACTTTCAGGCTCGACTCCAAGAATGCATAAATTTAATGTCAACGGAGGACATTTGGCAGATGTAGTATTCAAAAAATATTTTTTTGTAACATTGTAAATCAAATGGCTACTCTATTATTTCCCATTAATATATTAATAATTATAAAAAAAATAATTTTTCAACAATAAAATTATTTACGAAATCTTCCCGTTTCATTGCCGGACCCTGTATAATAAAAGAATGAGACTGGGAGACATTCGACAATCACATTACCCAACAACTTCAAATAAAGTTTCACGCAGAAAACATATCGAATAATCTTACCGAAATTGACGAAAATGCAAGCAACAAAATAAAAGAAACTATCAATTTTAAAGAATGTATACAAAATTACAACGGGGCAATTAAGGAAGCTTGCACAAAATCATTCTTTCTGTCAAAGCAAAAAAGAAAAAGGCATGATAAGAAAACTGTACCGTGGTGGACAGACGAATTAACACTACTAAAGAAAAAAGTAAACGCCCATAGAAGAAGATATCAGAAGACACAAAATAACGAAGAGCTGAGAGAAGAACGGAAACAAGCATACTTCGAGTGGAAAAAAAGATACACACAAAAAATTAGACAAGAGAAAACAGCTTCATGGAAAGAATTTTGTACAATAAAAGAAGGAACCAATCCCTGGGGCATGGTGTATAAACTAGCGGCAGGGAAAGTAAAAAAGCAGTTTAACATTAACAACAATCCAAAAACACAATGAACAATACACAAAAGATATTAAAACACATTAGAACATATGATGAATGAATTTCCAATGAACGACGACCCAATAGAAGATACACACATCACAAAAGTCTAGGGATATAACATTTTTTATCGATATAAATTAATTTTGTTATCAAATATTTCTGCCATTTATCAAGTATGTTAGTGCTAGTCTTTAGGCTAGCGATAGCAATTGTTTCAATACTAAATAAACAAATGCAAATGCTTAATTGTCAATTCAACTGAAAATAAAGCAATTCCAGTGTTGTTGGGGAATGATTTAATCATAATTTACAGTTGTTTTAAGTTTATTTTGGGGTGTTTTAAGTTTTATTGGTGTTGTTATTATGGAAGATAATCAACAACGTCAACATTTAAGTTTAGCTGAAATGAATAGAGCTGTAGGTATGCTAGAAGCTGGCCGAAGACAAGTTGATGTCGCAGCAGCTTTAAACACCTCTCAAAGTGTAATTAGCAGATTGTGGCGTAGATATAGGACATCCGGAGATCCTAGCGAACAACATCCAGGTCGTGGAGGCATTACCACGGCAGTTCAAGATCGCTACTTAACTTTGGAAGCTAGACGACGACCAACAATTACGGCTAAACAATTGGTTTCCCAGCTTCGGGCAACTCATAATGTAACTGTATGCTCTCAAACAATTAGAAATCGATTGCACGAAGCTGATCTGCACGCCCGACGTCCAATAAGAGCCCCGCCAATTCGATATGGTAATCGAGCACGCAGAGTAGAATGGGCTGAAGAGCATATTCTGTGGACAGAAGAGCAGTGGTCTACGGTTTTGTTCACAGATGAATCTCGTTTTGGAATACACCCTGACAGTCGACGAGTTAGATTGTGGAGGCGACCTGGTAACTTGGAAAGGCTCAGATGTGTTCAGGAGGTCCATTCTTACAAAGGAGGTACCGTAATGATGTGGGGTGATATCTGCATTGGCGGAAAAACAGATCTCGTTTGTCTTGAGGGGTTTATGAATGCTGATGGGTACTTAAATAGAGTACTGCGGCCTATAGTGCTTCCATTCGCAGGTGCTGTTGGACCTGAGTTCACACTGATGCATGATAATGCCACCCCACATGTTGCAGGTGCGGTTACCGAGTGGCTTGAAGACGAAAATATTTCTGTTTAATCATGGCCTGCGCAGTCCCCAGACCTAAACGTTATTGAGCACGTGTGGGACATGTTGGGAGGAAGCGTTGAAAGTGAATTGGGTGAAATTCATACTCGGTTGATACCCTTGTAAGACACTGCCAACAGTTACCACAAGATGCAATAGATAATTTAATTTTATCAATGCCTAGAAGATGCAGAGCCGTTTTGAACCAAAGAGGAGGCAATACTCTCTACAAAATTTAATTAATAAATACGTTAAGAGCTGGTATTTATTTTTCTGTGATTGTATAAAATCAAAGTGTTGTTAATAAGTTTCATTAAAACTTTTTCAGATTGTTTTCTTTTATTGTAAATTAAATTTTTAATTTCGAATGTTGTAAAAGTGCTGTGTTAATTTATTATCAGCAGATCACCTCAAAAAAAAAACAATTTACTTTAGTTTAGTATGAGCCTTGGAGCAGGCTAGACGTGTTGCTAGTCCCTCGCAGGTTGCTGATATCAAATTTGTTGTGTACCTGAGTGCAGCGATTTTGTGTGTTCGATTTGATGTTTTAAACAAAAATGCCTTCGACTAGGAGCCAAATTGATGATGTGCAAAGCATCCTTTCTGCTAAGCTTAAGGAATTAATCTCAACTCAAGATTTTTTAAACGAGCTAGCTGAAACTTTAGCGGGTACACTGTTAGAGCGGTTTAAGGCCGAAATTGGAGAGTTGAGGACTGCCACTGCAAGATTGGAAAAGGAAAACACCGATTTAAAAGCCAATAATATTAAATTAAATCGGATTTGTGACAATCAAGAGCAGTACTCTCGCAGAAACTGTCTGCGGGTTTTTGGTGTGGAGGAAAAACCGGGTGAAGATACGGACGTCCAGCTAATTGAAATTTTTCAGAAGAAAATGCAGCTGAACATTACGAAAGATGACATCGATCGTTCGCACCGCGTGGGTCCTGCTAGAAGTGATAGTGATGTGAAAAGAGCGATCATAGTGAAGTTTGTGTCTTACAAAAAGCGCCAGATGGTTTATAATAACAAAAAGTTATTGAAATCTAGTAGCACGGTGATTCGCGAAGATCTAACTAAAATTCGAGCTGGCATCCTAAAAGAAGCAGTTAAAAAGTTTTCGGTTAAAAATGTTTGGACTTCAGATGGTAGAATATTTGTTAAGCATAATAACCGTATGTTACCAAACTCTGACTATAAAATAAGGAGTAGCAAAGGCTACCGGATTCTCAGCCGGAGCTGGTCGTGGGTCGAACAGAAGACTTAAAGCGTAAGCTGAAACGGTGAGTAATTTATGGGCGCCAAGTAGCAGTAGAGTCCCTGTATATAAAAGAGTTGGGACATGTAGGGTGACTTGTTTTGGATCCACAAACCATGGAGTACCTGATTTTTGGCAGTTTTATACTTTGTGCATACTTCTTTCAACCAAAACAAATGAAAATATCTTTGCTGCATCACATGGTCTTTGATTTGTGGATCCAATGGCTCAACTCTAAGTATATATAGGAACTCTAAGTAGCAGTAACCCAGCACTTTGCTAATCATCAAACCAGACACTACGGAAGGTGCTACTAAGCGATCCTGAAAATTAGAGGTAGCGACAAGGGCACACAAATCAAATTCGCAGGCATAAGTAACGAGTATATATAATTTAATAGAATATTAACATTAATAAAATATTAACAATGCTCGGTAGTATATCACAACAACGACAGATATCACAAACCAGATTTCATATAATATAATATCGTAAAATTTATCACAGATTAAACTCACCAGATTAAATGAATAAAGTCGTAGATCGTAGCAATTCGCATGTATGTCCAAACGCGTCTCAAATTTAAGCGGTAGTTAAGGTTTTGTTTTGCTTGTCAAGTTGAAATCAACGCTAAACCCTCAGTTGCAAAAATACATACCTGTACTAGTAATCAAATGTACACAAAACCCATTATTACCCAAGATCTTGGTTGATAGGGGCGCAAAATTACCCGAAACACGCTAATTAAATCTCGCCCTAAAGGGGCGTAATTGCTTAAACAACGATCGGACTGATTTCGCTGATTTCTTGCAAAATGGGGCCGCACTAAGCCAAATTCAACCGACTGACGGATCTCTCCACTGAGATCGAGTCTAAAATCGTTCAAATGGGCGTATGCAAGAATTGCTATTACAAAATTTACATAAGGGAAACCTTATCGTCCCTAAGCATCTACATTAGACACAGCCTGAAGGCTAATGGAGGCTTAAAAATGTCAAGTTACAAATATAAAGATGTAAACAACAAAATAGGTTTACTTTTAGACAGGTGAGTTATCACAACATTAAAGTAAGTTAATTCGCTTATCAAAATCTGGCCGTAGCACAAAGCGCTACAATGAATAATTAAACACACATTAAAATCATGCCTATAACACAGGTTAAGTTGGTCGAGCTCAAAACTGCACAAGAACGCTTAAGGAAATTGCAAAGACAGACCTTGGCTGCACCAGGTGACGAACGTGCTAAATCGGAGGCCTACTGCACGATGTCGAGGAAGCCAGGTGTTCCAATCGGCTTCATCGCAGGTAACGCAGAGATCTCGGGCCAGTAAATCTGCTAGCCTGTTTTAGGGACTGGAAATCTCCCAAACTCACAGCCAGCCGACTGCAGCAACTGCCTGGAGAGAGTGCTCTCCAAGAGGGGCCAAATCCATCAACCAAATGCTTCGAAGAGATCTGCGCCACCATGTACAAAGCTCGCAGCACACCAACAGAGATGCGTTAGTTCATACTATAGGACTGCTTCCTAATCTGAGTGCGTTCACCGCCCGTACCAAAGAGGAATTGAGTGCGTTCACCGCCCGTACCAAAAGGGAGCGTGAGATGTTCTGCTCCAAATCGCCCAAGTAGTTACATGTGCTTGTCAGATGAATTCCGGACAAAAATCCGTGCTTGAAATGTATCACAACAAAAACGTCGGGGACGTCTCCCAGACAAAACTCACACCAAGATATACATTTTCATGCTAGGATGAGCGTGACAAGACCGAATTACAAATATTCGTGCATCGATTAACCAAAGATGCTTTTCACCACATCCATCTTCTGACAACTCAAAATGGCTAATGATAATTTGACAGCTAGGCCCAGAAAATTCCAAATTTGCAGAAAAATCGCATCTGCAACCAACATAGCACGCGTACAACGTGAGGCCTAATCTGCAGTGACTTTACTTGAGGAAATGGGTAACTAAAACTAGGCTATTATAGGGTAAATAGTTTGAGCGAAATGTGCAAAGTGCCTTGAATTAGGCAAGGATAAAGCAAATCGTTATATTAATACGAAAAGTGACTTTTGGCCCATAACAACTCTCCCCCTACTTAAAAATAGGTAAATTCCTCAAATTTACCGACGTAGAACCTAAGCATGCACATCAACAACACTTCAAAACCTTACAGATACATAATCGATACCTCAAATAGCCCCAAAGAGAATACTGCAAAAACCAAACACACCCAAGGCAACACCAGATAATTTAGAAACGGATACGTGGCCTAAATACTCCAACACTAGAAGACGAAAAGGGAAAAAAAGGAATTACGACGGGATTAAAAGATTGAGAGCGAAAAATAGAAGGAAGGGATAAGCAGACCTCACAGTGAACGCCACCCAGAAAAGGACATCGGAACATCCGTCGCTGCTAGATCTAAAAGGCGCGCCGGTGGATGAACCGATCCAGGCCCAATTCAGCACAACGTCCACCAAGGGGACTACCTAACACGAAGAAGAAAACTAAAGATGAAAGTAATGAAAAAGGGAATGGGAATTAGAAAGCTCTAGGAAAGGAGATAGTGGACAACACAGAAGAAGGATGAGAAGGGATTCGTCCGTTGTCACGTCAGTCTGTCAACGTAGGGTGGAATCAAATGAACTAACAGAAGATTTCTAAATGGGAAAAAGCCGAAAAAGGTTTGCGATCGTCACAGATCATAGACACCAGGCGCGGGACCCCGTAGGACACTCCGCGATCATAAGCAACTATGCCCTATGACGACAAAATAAAACAGCCCTACACCCTACTAGTCTGGGAAAAGTGTACAGCCCAGGACCGACTGCACACTGAAACACCATCTACAGTGACCAGATGGCGGATCACCGGAAGCGAGACGGCAAAAATGTCTCACCCCTGTATGACAAGATGGAATGTCTCAGCCTACCTTACAAGTAAGGAATAGACGGGAAAGTAACCGACCGTTCAAGTCCCCAACCATCCTCCCAAATGGACTAAAACTCCCACGATATTTCTCACACTACAAACCCAAAGGGAACAACATGAGAAAACAACCTGGAATCAAAATATCACTTAAAAACTAGTGGTAAAACAAATAAGCGCGAAATAACAGCAAACTAACCCTCGTTAGGTACTTGATCGCGATTGTCGTCATAATGGGGTTTAAGATCTTTAGCATGCCAAGTCCCTCGCAGCAGGTTACCTTCAGGAGTCTTAAGTTCATAAACCCATCTGGATAAACGACGATGGATAATGAAAGGACCAACATACTTAGGTGCAAGCTTCGCTGAAAAATGTTTCGCAGCATCAGAAAGAACATAGTTTTTGCGCCAAACAGATTGGTTCACCTGATATTCAACAGGACGGCGTCTAAGGTCATAATATGTTTTCGATTTCTCATATGCTTTATCCAGACGACGACGTACATCAGCATATATGCGTTGGACAGCTTCAGAGCGATTGTTATCGTTGGCGCGATCGAATCGCAACTCAGGCTCGGCATTGGCATTCTCGTCGTCAGCTTCTCCAGGTCTCTTAAGAACAATCTCCCGACCAAAGTTGATGAAATAAGGAGTTTGTCCAGTTACTTCGTGTTTGGAGGTTCTAATAGCGCACGCCACATGAGGTAAATACTTGTCCCATTCACGGTGATTATCTCGAACATATGCCGTTAGCATAGTCTTCAGGACGCAGTTAATGCGTTCGGTTGGATTCGCCTGAGGGTGATAATAGGCTGTAAATGACATTTTGCAGTTGTAGGTGTTCATGAGAGCAGTAAACTCACGGCTGCGAAATTGGACACCATTATCACAGATGATGCGGCGAGGCGCTCCGTACACGAGGAACACATCTTCTTCAAGGTGTTTGACTATATTAGGAGCCGTAGCTGAGCGCAAAGGAAAGAATAGAGGAAATTTGCTGAAACAGTCGGCAACGACGAGGATATAAGAATAACCTTTCTTCGACCGAGGCAAAGGACCAACAATGTCAGTACAAATTACTTCCCACGGTTTATTTATAATTGAATGTCCACCCATAAAGCCGACAGGAGGTCGCTGTTCAGGCTTGGTTCTCCCGCAGGTGTTACAACGGCGTATATAGCGGGCCACGTCAGCACGCATCTTGGGCCAATAATAAAGTTTAGCTATACGATTTAGAGTTTTGGATACACCAATATGTCCAGCTGTTGGAAGGTCATGATTCTGGCATATCAGGTCAGTACGTTTCTCTTTAGGAACCACCAGTTTCCATTCATCTCTCTCTTCCCGTAGGTCGGAGTAAGCAACGGTGGTGTGCTTGTATAGCTTGTTCCCTTCAACACGCCACAAAGGAAAACGACGGGGATTATTCCGTACGTTGGCTAGCGTACGTAGGTACCAACGGTCCTTGACATCTGCGTCTAACATGGGTTGTCCTTAAATGGCATCTACCACTGGCACAGTACGAGACAGCGTATCAGGTACTACATGATCTTTCCCTTTACGGTGGATGATGTCAAAATCATATTGTTGTAGGCGTACTGCCCATCGAGCAATTCGGCCAGTAGGATCTTTAATGTTGTTCAACCACTTTAAACTATAATGATCAGTGATCACAGTGAACTTCGTTCCCTCGATGTATGGCCGAAGTTTTTCTATAGCAAAAATAACTGCCAGGCACTCACGTTCGGTGGTGCTGAAATTTTTCTCGTTCTTGGTTAAAGAGCGACTAACATAGCAGATAACCTTCTCACCATCTTCTTGATTTTGTGTGAGAACGGCGCCAAGACCATAAGCGGAGGCGTCAGTCTGAATAGAGAAAGGCAAGTCGAAATTAGGACACGCAAGTATAGGTGCAGAAATTAAGTGTTCCTTAATTGAATGAAAAGCCTCTTCACAATCGGCAGTCCAATGAAATTTCACGTTCTTTTTAAGCAACGAAGTCAGCGGAGCCAACAACGTAGAGAAATTAGGTACGAAGCGCCTATACCATGATGCCATACCCACTATGCGGCGGATTTCAGAAACACAAGTTGGTGTGGGTATTTCCAGGATGGCCCGAACTTTATCCGGGTCGACTAACAGACCTTTGGAATTGACTACATAGCCTAAGTATCGAAGTTCCGGTTTGCAGAAATGGCACTTTTCCTTGCTTAAGGTTAAACCGGCATCAGACAAGCGTTTGACAACCTCTCGTAAAACGTCTAAATGTTGTTCGAAGGTTTGTGTACATATAATGACGTCATCGAGGTAGGTGAAAACAAAAGGTTCTAGGTCAGCCCCTATCACACGATCTATCAATCGTTGCCAAGTGGCCGGGGCGGTATGAAGACCGAAAGGTAGACGACAAAATTGATACAAGCCTCGGTTAGGCACCGTAAAGGCGGTATATTCACGAGAAGACTCTGCAACAGGTATCTGCCAATAGGCGGACTTGATATCCAAGGTCGTAAGATAACGTGCATCCCGAAGTTTGTCGAGGGTACTGCTAATATACGGAAGGGGGTACGCATCTGGCTGACTAACTTTATTTAGCTTACGAAAATCCACACAAAACCTATAGGTGTTATCACGCTTTTTGACCATAAAAATCGGAGACGACCACGCAGAGGTAGAGCGTTCCACAATGCCATCTTTCAGCATCCTATCTAATTCCCTATCGACATGTTGTTGGAGGGCCGGCGAAATGGGGTAATAACGCTGTTTTATAGGTGGAGATTGCGTTCTAATCTCATGTTGGACTAAGTGAGTACATCCGATCTTGTCACCTATGACTCGAAAGGTATTATCGATAAATTCTTGTAGCTGAAGGCTCTGTGCACTAGAAAGATGTTCGGCAGATTGTATAGCATTGACGAAAACGTTGGGATTGTCCATGGCAAAATTCCATTCATCCTGACGAAGGTTAGGGATGATGTTCATCTTACGCCAAAAATCGATGCCTAGAATGAGCGAATGAGGTAGTGAAGGAACCACCAAAACGTCCATGACACAGACTTTGTTTCGAAGAGTTATAGGTATCGTGGTAGTACCTATACTGATACATTTGTCACCATTAGCCACTACACAAGAAGAAATGTGCTAAGTATCGAGGCGGCAGTAATTCTGTAGCATCTCCCAGCCTTGTCTACCTAAGAGATTTCGAGAGGCTCCAGAGTCTAAAAGGCCTAAAATATAATTTCCAAAGATCGAAACCTTCAGGTAGGGTCGTTCATCTTTACCGGCATGACTAAGTATGAAGTCGAGTACAGCTTGATGCTTAAAGACAGAATTTTCAGATTCGACAATACGTTTGTTGGCCTTGATATGCTTGCAGCGTGCTAATCGGCCTCTTAACGACGCTGATTGGCGTTTCCCGAACATGAAGGACAGGTTCTGCAGGTATAGTTCGGTTTGCCACATTTATAACAGTGCATCTTTTTAGGCTGAGGGCAATTAATTGATCGATGATTGGGTTGGTTACAATTCCAACAAACAATGGGATTGACGGCATCCACAACAGGTTGGCTGTTACAAGCTGAAAGGGCAGGAACAATAGAAGATTCTTCTACAGAAGCTATATTGAAGTTCGAGTGTGACCGACGATATGCTAAGTCTGGTTCAAGCAGATTCTTCACATTTGTTGGAGGGTTTCGAAAGCGTGAAGCTCGTACGCGAGTGTCTTCGATCATCTTGCATACTCGGGTGAGTTCTGAAATTGTGGGCACAAATTGTAAGGCCAGTTGTGATTGAATGTAAGGTTGTAAATTCCTTTTTATCATAGTGAGACGTGTGGTTTCCAAAGGCACTGAAGGAAGGCGTCGGAAAAGATTCTCCATAACCGCAATGTAAACGGATGCCGGCTCATCAACACCTTGAGTGCGGTTTCTAATCTCGTCCCATAAAGTCGCTTCATAATCACACGGCAAGAAAGTTTCTCGGAGAGCTTTGGTGAGATCATCCCAACTGTTGATGGTGTCACGAATAGATCTGTACCAGATTAAGGCGTTACCCGTAAAAAGTTCTACGGCTGCAGTAAACAGATGTTGCTTAGGTACTCCTCTAGCAACTCGGAATTCTTCAATACGTTCCAGAAAGCTTGTTACGCCACTTTCACCATTATATTGCATCTTCCATTTGTTGACGGGAATGAAATTATGTTCAGAGGGTGCATGACTCGATGTAGCCATACTAGTGCTATGAAAAAGTGAAGATCTTCTTTGCTGTGAAGCATTGAGGTTGAAGGTGACGTTGGAGCTACGTCTAGGTTCAACATCTGGTGGAGATGGTTGTTCCTGATAATCTCGATAAGTATCGGGAGCTTGAGGTAAACCGGTAGCAGCATCAGGTTCATCAAGTGAAATTAAATCGAGCTCTTGTCGATTCTCAGTCCTACTTTCAAGATCGTCTAATAATTGAAGGCAAATATTCACGGCTTCATTTTTCAGGTGGGCAGAGAACTCGGTGGAAACAATTCTCTCTAAGCGGCCATAAACATGTAGAAGACGAGTATGTAATCTCTTGAAGTTATTATCTTTTGTGGTGGAACTGCAAATGCGGACTTCTGCATCAAGGGCAGCTAATTTAGCCCTGCATGCTTCCAATTCCTGTCTGTAATCAATGTGGACTTCAGGAAAACTGACATTACCATCACGCTCCATCCTAAATCGGGCCCTAAGTAATTTGCGTTTCTCCATGACGTTACCTTGGCAAGAAATGCCCCGAACCAATAATTCGTAATCAAGTTCATCGACAAGTAAGCGATCAACGTCCATTTTCGGGTATTCAACAAAGAAACTAAATGACTAATTTAATACTCAAAACTAGTGTGTTGCCTATTTGTATACACACTCGAATAAAGTGACTAAAACTACCAAGAATTTTTCTTAAAATACTAACAAAATCTCCAATAAATCGTCGCACCACAAATCTAACGACAATATTGGATGCCACGTTCCTAAACTACCTGCACTTGGGAGATCATGCAAAAAAATAAACCTATATAACTATCATGCAATATAGATACCATACCACCAAGACTAATTCTAACTATATATCTAAATATTCCGAGCACAGCAAGGGAAAAAAATATATAAAACAAGTCCAAGCCAAGCGAATTCAAACAAAATCACGCCCCACGTTGGGCGCCAATAAACTCCTTGTTACCAAACTCTGACTATAAAATAAGGAGTAGCAAAGGCTACCGGATTCTCAGCCGGAGCTGGTCGTGGGTCGAACAGAAGACTTAAAGCGTAAGCTGAAACGGTGAGTAATTTATGGGCGCCAAGTAGCAGTAACCCAGCACTTTGCTAATCATCAAACCAGACACTACGGAAGGTGCTACTAAGCGATCCTGAAAATTAGAGGTAGCGACAAGGGCACACAAATCAAATTCGCAGGCATAAGTAACGAGTATATATAATTTAATAGAATATTAACATTAATAAAATATTAACAATGCTCGGTAGTATATCACAACAACGACAGATATCACAAACCAGATTTCATATAATATAATATCGTAAAATTTATCACAGATTAAACTCACCAGATTAAATGAATAAAGTCGTAGATCGTAGCAATTCGCATGTATGACCAAACGCGTCTCAAATTTAAGCGGTAGTTAAGGTTTTGTTTTGCTTGTCAAGTTGAAATCAACGCTAAACCCTCAGTTGCAAAAATACATTCCTGTACTAGTAATCAAATGTACACAAAACCCATTATTACCCAAGATCTTGGTTGATAGGGGCGCAAAATTACCCGAAACACGCTAATTAAATCTCGCCCTAAAGGGGCCTAATTGCTTAAACAACGATCGGACTGATTTCGCTGATTTCTTGCAAAATGGGGCCGCACTAAGCCAAATTCAACCGACTGACGGATCTCTCCACTGAGATCGAGTCTAAAATCGTTCAAATGGGCGTATGCAAGAATTGCTATTACAAAATTTACATAAGGGAAACCTTATCGTCCCTAAGCATCTACATTAGACACAGCCTGAAGGCTAATGGAGGCTTAAAAATGTCAAGTTACAAATATAAAGATGTAAACAACAAAATAGGTTTACTTTTAGACAGGTGAGTTATCACAACATTAAAGTAAGTTAATTCGCTTATCAAAATCTGGCCGTAGCACAAAGCGCTACAATGAATAATTAAACACACATTAAAATCATGCCTATAACACAGGTTAAGTTGGTCGAGCTCAAAACTGCACAAGAACGCTTAAGGAAATTGCAAAGACAGACCTTGGCTGCACCAGGTGACGAACGTGCTAAATCGGAGGCCTACTGCACGATGTCGAGGAAGCCAGGTGTTCCAATGGGCTTCATCGCAGGTAACGCAGAGATCTCGGGCCAGTAAATCTGCTAGCCTGTTTTAGGGACTGGAAATCTCCCAAACTCACAGCCAGCCGACTGCAGCAACTGCCTGGAGAGAGTGCTCTCCAAGAGGGGCCAAATCCATCAACCAAATGCTTCGAAGAGATCTGCGCCACCATGTACAAAGCTCGCAGCACACCAACAGAGATGCGTTAGTTCATACTATAGGACTGCTTCCTAATCTGAGTGCGTTCACCGCCCGTACCAAAGAGGAATTGAGTGCGTTCACCGCCCGTACCAAAAGGGAGCGTGAGATGTTCTGCTCCAAATCGCCCAAGTAGTTACATGTGCTTGTCAGATGAATTCCGGACAAAAATCCGTGCTTGAAATGTATCACAACAAAAACGTCGGGGACGTCTCCCAGACAAAACTCACACCAAGATATACATTTTCATGCTAGGATGAGCTTGACAAAACCGAATTACAAATATTCGTGCATCGATTAACCAAAGATGCTTTTCACCACATCCATCTTCTGACAACTCAAAATGGCTAATGATAATTTGACAGCTAGGCTCAGAAAATTCCAAATTTGCAGAAAAATCGCATCTGCAACCAACATAGCACGCGTACAACGTGAGGCCTAATCTGCAGTGACTTTACTTGAGGAAATGGGTAACTAAAACTAGGCTATTATAGAGTAAATAGTTTGAGCGAAATGTGCAAAGTGCCTTGAATTAGGCAAGGATAAGGCAAATCGTTAAATTAATACGAAAAGTGACTTGTGGCCCATAACACGTATCCATATTTTATCTACTCAGAATGAATTGGAAAATATTGCTGTATGATACTGATTGTATGTACCATCTGTTTAATGTTTAATGTATTTCGCTTGCATTATATCTATTCGCGCCCTAAAAAGTTCGCAGGTAAAAGGTTTTGTTGTTTATCACAACGCTTTCATTAAGCTGTACTTTATTTCATATTGTTATTTTTATTTTTTATTTATGGAAGGCCAAATTAAAGGATATTTGGTTCTAACAGTTTATGTATACCTTAATATCATATTAAGTTTTCTGTTTGAAACTTGAAACTTGTAGGTACAATATTCAATGTTTAATTTTTAAGGATAATCAGAAATGTATTCTTAATTTCTTAGTTTTGCGAAATAAATGTTTTACTTAGGCACATTTGCGAGTGTGGCTTAGCTGACACATTCTCCCTAAATTAAGTTGCATTTCTTTGCGCTTCATTGCTAAACTTATTTTAATTTTAGGTTTTTGATTTACTTTTTACGTTGTTGTTGTGGTTTTGCATGTATACGTTTAGTATTGCTCATGTAAATGCTCAGTCACTCACTAAGAATTTTCATATCCTAAAACTTCATGTAGAAACAAATAATTACGATATTATTGCGATAACAGAAACATTTTTAAATAATAATATACTTAGCCAATTTGTTAGTATTGATAATTATAATTTGTTGCGAAAAGACAGATTAACATTTGGAGGAGGTGTTGCTTTATATATAAAATCTTCGTTAAATTTCAGAAACATACAGATCCAGACGTATGATTTATTCGAACAACTTTGGATTGGTATAAAATTAGACAGGATGAGGCTTGCAGTAGGTGTCGTATATCTACCTCACAGGAATAGATATCGTGCTTTTATTGAAGGATTTGAACAAACCGTAAGTAACTTAATAGCTACTCATGATGATATCATTTGTGTTGGAGATTTTAATATTGATCTCCTACAGCCTAATTCAACTGAGTCCTCTCAATATTTATCAATGCTTGAGTCATTTGGTATTAAGCAATTAATTTGTAATCCCACCAGAATTACACTCTCTACTGCAGCTTTGCTTGATCATATACTCACCACTAATTCCGGCATAGTTAGTACTTCTGGTACAAAAAATTTATTTCCGTATTCGGACCATGAACTCGTCATCTGCTGCTTACAAACTGAGACTATTAATAATTTACCATTAATTCATACTTTTAGAAATTTTACCACATACTTTTTCAGCAATTATTAACACAAGTACCATGGAATAATATATTTTATTTTGATGACGTTAATGATAAAGTACAGTTTTTAAATAATAGCATCCTTTCAATTTTTAATATCGTAGCTCCTTTAAAGACTTTAATCTTTCGGAAACCTAAAGCATCCTGGTTAACGGATAATATTAAGTTCATGATGACTATAAGAGATAAAGCTTTAAAACGCTTTTAAAAAACCAAAAATTCTGTTCATTGGGAATACTACAAATCTTTGCGTAACTTAGTGACATTATCTATCAGGAATGAAAAGAAAGCTTATCTTAACCATACATTTGCCCAACGTAATGTTAAAGATTTCTGGAGGGATTTGAAGCAATGTACGATTCTTGCTAACAAAAAGTCAAACAAAATTCCACTACACCTTAAAGATGTTAATATTATTAATAATTTTTTTATTGATTCTACGCAGCAGTTTGGTGACGTAGATCCTGAAGTCTTGCAGCTTTATGCTCAAGTAAGATCTGATGTCTTCTCCAAATTTAAATTTACTTTAGTGTCCGAAACTGATGTAATTCAATATTTGAGAACAATTAAATCTAATGCTATTGGGTCTGATAATATCAATTTGCTAATGACCAATCTTTGTTGTCCCTGTATAGCTCCATATATTACTCATATTATTAATAGTTGCCTTTCGGAATGTATATTTCCCGAGCAGTGGAAGATTGCAAGAATACTGCCTTTAGCTAAAGTAACTTCTCCCAAAGGGGTTAAAGATTTGAGACCGATTAGTATTTTGCCAGTGTTGTCGAAAGTCTTGGAAAAGATTATGGATTATCAAATTAGAACTTTCTTAGATGATAATCAGCTTTTTCCATCACTACAATCGGGATTTAGATCAAACTACAGTTGCATGTCAGCGCTGCTTAATGTGTCTGATGATATTATACGGGCAACGGATGAAGGAAAAGTGACGGCATTAGTACTGCTCGATTTTTCCAAGGCTTTCGATACCATCAACCACTCTCTGATGCTTGCGATTTTGCATAGCTTCGGGTTTAATCATTCGGCCATCTCACTAATAGAGAGTTATCTGCGAGGTCGTCAACAATGCGTTGTTTTAGAAAATAAAACGTCTGATTTAAAAACTGTTGCGCGAGGCGTGCCTCAGGGATCAATATTGGGTCCATTACTTTATGTAATTTATTCATCAACTTTGTGTAACAGGCTATCCCACTGCTCTTATCATCAGGATGCTGGCGACACGCAGATATACCTATCTTTTGATATAAAAGATCGTTTATATGCATCAATATTAATTAATGAAAAGCTGAGTAAGCTAATGGAGTTTGCAGCTTCACATTGCCTTCGAGTTAATCCAGCTAAATCTGTAGTTATGTACTTTGGATCTGGACCTTCAAGAGACATATTGCTGCAGGACTTCGTTGTTCGGATAAATAATGTACCGTTGCCTGTCTCTGAAACTGCCAGGAGTTTGGGGGTGATTTTTGATCAAAATCTTCGATTTCGAGAACATGTCAATTCTTGCATTAGAAAAGCCTATGGTAACCTGAAGTTGTTATATAACCATAAACGAGTTTTAAACAAGGAAATTAAAACTATTCTTTGTGAGGCATTAGTTCTCTCCCATTTTAATTACTGTGATGTTCTCTATGACCCTTGCATTGACAGCAACACAGCTCGGAAAATTCAAGTTGTTCAGAATTCGTGTTTAAGACTCATATATGGTGTTAAGCGTAGGCAACACATCTCACCAAAATTAAAAGAAACCAATTGGCTCAACATGGAAAAAAGACGCTTACTGCACGCTTCTGTTTTTTATCATAGGGTGATTCTAAAGAACTCTCCTCCATATCTTACTCAAAAAATACGTTTTCGTACAGATATTCATAATTTGAACTTAAGATTTAGGGGTCTGATTGTACTACCAGCTCATAAAACAAAGTTTTTTGAAAGGTCATTTACTCACAACATTTACAAAGTGTATAATTCTGTACCAAAATGTTTTAAAACTGTCTTGGTATCTGTTTTTAGATCACGAATGAAAGAATGGCTTAGTTCTAAGTAGACTAAAAGTAATTTTTTTTAAAATATATCAAATTTGCGAGTGTCAGTAGCTATAATTTTCTGCTTTCGTTGTATTTGTAAACCCACAACAACTACATGTGTATATATCCATATAACTTAGTTTTTTTTTTTTTTGTTAGCGGAGGTATGGTAGAGCAGTGGCTTTTTCTGCTTTTAGAAAAAGCCACCTGAATACCTTCGCTTTTCCAAATGTGTGTGTGTATAATGTTAGTAATTAATGTACAATATTATTTTGGGAATAAAACTTATTATTATTATTATTATTATTATTAGTTTTGCATAAAAAAATTTATCCCTAGACTTTTGTGATGTGTGTAGTTTAATACAACAAACAACAAGAAATCGCGTTAAAGAACCATAAAATACAGAAAATGACGACTTATTTCGGCAAGAAGAAATAAAAACTATCTTGCAAAACATTGTAACGTTTCGTCCAGCGCGAACGCGATTGTATAAATTAAAAATTAATTTGCGCGTTCCCCCTGGGCTTGCACCACGTTAGGTACCGGAGCACCGCGCCGAGAGTACGACGTGACGTCACCGCAAACGATCGCATTAACACCACTGCGCACCTAGACCACGAATCCCCGCTCCAGCAACCTGATACGAACTTCTGATTACGCCCGCACCAGGTATAAAAGGAGAAATCGAAACCGCAACAAGACAGAATTTCGTGGAATCTTCCCAGTCCTCCCGCCTTGCTTACGCTCTCAGGAGGGTCCCCGGACTCTTCGAGAGGATCCCGACCAGTTACCCGAGCCCCTGAACATTGGGATTGTCGCCTAGACTCTTCAACGTCGTTCCCCTAGCTCCCGGACGTTAGTATTGTCGCCTAGACTCTTCAACGCCGTTTCCCCTAGCTCCGAGACGTTAGGATTGTCACCTAGACTTTCCAACGACATTCCCCCGAGCTCCTGAACGCTTGGATTGTCTTTAGGACTCTTCGGCGTCATTCCCCGAGCACCCAGCGACCTAGAGAGCTGTCTCAGGCCCGACGACGACGACGTCAAACACCTAGTTACAAGTAGAGTTTTTCCGAACTCGTCAACGACGGCCTCCAGAGTTTGGGCACCCAGGAGGCCAAGTCGTGTTCGCCGGCGACGACTCCGTCCGTGAAGCAAATTTCACGGCACCAGGACAGCGACACAGACGTAATTAGGCCTGTTAATGGAGTAACTTAGCATCACCGAAGCCGAGGAACGTGCACCAGGAGTTCTCGTCGAACGAGCCAGAGGCCGCCGCCCATAAACACGCACTCGTGAAGCAAGGGTAACCCAGTGGCCACCTTCGCCAGCAAGAAACAGCGCATAGTTAATCGAAAACCACTCACCTGGGGCAGCAAAACAGCTAGCAAGTAAAACAGATTAAATGCATCGTCCGCCACTCGAACACTGGGAGTTTCACCGTTAAAACACCAGATGCACTAGGTATGCACACAATTTAGTTTGATATTGACCACAGTTTCGGTTATTTATCAATTTCAAGATCAAGTGTATTGCTATTGTCCGCCATTACATGGCGACCCGCTAATCTGTCAAATTATCTCTTCAGGACCGGCGCGATGCCTACGCGACAAAGGAACTAATGTATATACAAGCTGTCCCGTAATAGAATGCCACCGCCTGATTACCAGCGAGCGAAACGCCTCGTTAGCGGAATTAATTTATTTTTATAAATGTCGTTACATTTTGTTATTTCACGTATTTAATACAATTTAATTTGATGTATTTAGTTAAAGATTATTATAGAATGGTAAATTGTTGGTCTGTGTTTCATTCCTACGCTACTAATTTAGTTTATCACCTGGATCTTGGCATTCTGAGCTAACCTTGGGAAACCAGTTTCAGACTGGGGATTGTAGCATTTAAATTAAATTAAATTAAATCTCCAGGAATAGATGGTATTACAAGTAATATATTATTAAGAATAACAAAAAGGTTTCCCTTGATCGTAACCGAAATTTACAATCATTGCCTAGAGAGATCGCATTTCCCTAAGGATTGGAAAATATCGCTAATAACACCGTTAATAAAGCAAGGAAACGAAAGCGCAGGTGGAGTATCAAAGTACGGACCTATTAGCCTAATTAATGTAAGTAGTAAACTGTTGGAAAAGTTACTTACACAAAGAATAATGAGATACCTTTATTCAAATAATTTGATGAATACAAACCAGTTTGAATTCACACCAAAAAAAAAGTACCGTGGACGCAGTCATCCAAGTAAAACGATTCGTAGAAGAGAGCTTCAAGGAAAAGAAAGACATAGCACTTATATGCTTAGACGTCAAAGGAGCTTTTAATGCAGCGTGGTGGCCAGCAATATTAAATAATATGAAAGAATTAAATAACCAGAAAAACTTATATAATTTGTCAACAAACTATTTTAATGACAGGATTGCCATTTTAGAAACCAATAACGAACAGGTTATTACATTTGCTACACAAGGAAATTTATTCGCATGTAAAAGAAAAAGAAAATCATAAATACTTCACAGCAGGGTGGTCCAGGAATTGTCTAGTCGTGTAGCAAACGTTTGCCAAGCTAGTTCCTGAGCAGGAATGGGGGGGGGGGGGGTTGTCCGGAAGTGCCACTGGTTCGAGACGGTCCAAACCAGAAAACCTACAGGTGGCCGTGTAAGTTCCTAAACCCACTCAGCTGTTACATAAAAATAATAAACGACAGAAAACAACATAACTTGAAATTACCCAATTGTTTATTTGCACATACAATTCTGCACCATGCTTAAAAAAAAGAAGGCGACATAAATCTGCAATAAATAGTTGGTTCGTAAATGGAATAGATGTAATTTTAGGTTATGTAAAAATGTACAAGATTTTAAGTTAATAAAATTTGAAATCCAAAATACACTCTTAAGATCTTAGATTGCCATTCCGTTCGAGTGTAGCTCAACTGTGAATAAACATTTACAGCGATAGCGGAATACGGGAGATCTTAATAAATCGTTTCAGAGCTCGAATTCTTTACCTACTCGCGATTCATCCGAAGTGGTGCCATTTCGTGGTGTTAATACACTAAAAATTGTGTATATTTCAGCGCAGTGTGTTAAATGCAAAGATTCAAACTCCCGGAAACCCTCGCGGTAGAAATCTGTTAAATTTCGGAACGTTGAGTTACTTACTTGAACGCAACTAGTTTTGGGAAGGCACTATTGCCAATTAACAAAAAGAAAATGTAAAAGTACGTATAAGATGTACATAACTTATTCCACTCAAATATTCCTAAATAAGTACACGTGGTGCGTCTAGAAGTTACATAGAATTTCCCACATAAAACTGTAAGGGATATCGCCAGCAAAAGGTATGACACGATGCATGAAATCTCATAACACTAGCACGATCCGTATTTCAGTCTAAACGATGAGAAGCATAACCGCTAGTAGAGAGATACCTGGGGTTGTTCAGTAGTGCAGCGGCGTCGACGGACCAGCCATGCGGGGTTTGCTCCACGGAGATGTCCTCCAGTTGCAAATAATTTCAGGTGCAACAGGTTCTTGCACCGGGGGGAAAAACCTCGGAGTTGACACACTGGGGAGAAGCCTTGCGTTCAAAAACTACCACTTGGATTGAGGGTGCCCAGACCGCGTGGGGGTCCTCCAGATGCACGACAAGCGATAATTGAGCTCCAAAATGTCGTAGACGAAACAGGAGACTAACGTACTAATTAGGGGCTACGACAGAAGCCAGAGCTTAGGGGCATGAACGAAAAAGCCTGAAAATTACACGATATCTGAATTCGACGTCCAACAAAAGCACAAGATAACATACCAGAGCTGTTGGATGGCCTGTAAGTGGATTGCAAAAATACCTAATCATCCCAATATAACTGGCCTTATTTCAGCAATATAACTCAATATTTCCTAGGGATGATCACCAAATTCACCGATAATTTTTGGAAATTACTTAATCTACAAAAGTGAAGTATCCCAAAATCACATGCAGCCCCAAAAGGAAATAATCTCACCAAATCAGTCTCATAAAATGGCCGCCTGAAATCGTACTAACAATGTATTTTGAAAATTGTATTATAATCCTCTAGAATTTTCAAGGTTTTCCAAAATCATCCAAAAATGCAAAAGTGAGTATGCAACCAAATCTACACCTAGGAACTACAGGTCAATCTAACTACATCTGAATGTATTTAAGCAAAAGTCATACATATCAATTCTTGACTGCACCTAAATGTAAAATTACACGTAACAAGGTAATTAAAACAGTAAAAAGATTCATGCTGCGGGCCAGAATTCTGGAATATCATGCATAATTCTCTTCTGAATCTAGATTATAAAAACAAACAAAAGTGATAGCGTTTGCCGACGACTTATAACAGTAGTATCAAAGGGGCAGACTATAACAGAAGTGGAAAGAGTAGCAAATATAGAATTAGGATATTAAGATGGGCACAAGAAAACAAAATAGACTTTAACGAGGACAAATTAAAAATAATGTTAATTACAAAGAAAAGAACCCCAAGAAATCAAAAATTAGGTATCTATCTGATTTACGAAGAATTGGAACAAGTGCAACACCTAAAATATCTAGGAATCTATATTGCCGAGAAATTCAATTTTAATAAACATATACTACATATTACCGAGAAATGCAGCAAACCAGTGAATATTTTATCTAAATCAGCTAAAACTTCACCGGGACTAGAACAAAACGCCCTAAGAACCATATATAAAGGAGCGATTCTGCCGATCATAACATATGGAGCAGCGATGTGGGAAACAGCGTTAACAAAGTCGTCAAATAAGAGAAAAATCAGAAGGATCAGAGGTTAATGAATATAAAAATATTGAAAGCATACCGAACCATCTCTTATAAAGCATCCTGTATACTTGCTGGCACTACACCAATAGTGCTCAAAGTTCAAGAAAATGCAAAAATATATCGAAGAAGAAATCCAATTAGGACAAGACAAGTCAATAGAAATCACGAAAGGAACACTGATGGAAACGGAATACAATCAATCAACCACAGGCTTCAGAAAAAAAATGGTGCGTGAAGTGGAAAAAGGTAGTGAGACAAAGTGGGAAAATGAATGGCAACACAGTGAAAAAAGATTATTAACGAAATCGTTTTTTTCCTACCGTATCTGCTAGACTAAGGTTAAAAATCTATTCTTTACCAAAAGTGACCGCGATGCTTAGTGCACATAGATTACTAAAATCTTATTTTCACAGATTTAAAATAAGTGACGATCCAATGTGTGCGTGCAATATAAACCAACAAACAGTGGACCATTTAATATATGAGTGCCCTATTGCAGAACCTAAGAGAGTAGTGCTGAAATATGCAATAACAAGAAATGGGGACAACTGGCCTGTAACAAAAGTGACTTTAATACAAACATATCTTAAGACTTTTATTCAGTTTGTGGAAGGTTTAGAATTTGAATTATTATAATGTGGATATTACCATTAACAGATAATATTAGCAGAGAACATATTTAAGTTACACTAGTTTAAGATAATAATAGAGTTAGCATAAGTTATATTCAGTTTATTGAAGGATTAGATTTTGAATTGTTATAATTTAAATATTACCATTAACAGAAAACACCAACATATAACATATCTAAGTTACACTAGCATAATATAATAATAGAGTTAGAAAATGATGACCTAGTATAAATAAGAAGTAAATAATATTAACTATAAACTATAAGAGAATATAATACGATTAAGCAATGTAATTACCAAAGCGTGTAGTAACATTTATTGTAATGATGGAATATGTTGAAAATAAATGTATTAAAAAAAAGACAGACAGACAAACACACAGACAGACAGACCAATGAAAAAAAATATGTTTTTTGGGTTCAGGGGACTCTAAAACGTGAAGATCTGTTGAAAAACTCAATTTCGAATTTTTGGGGTAAATCCAATACTTCCTTTATCGTAAAAGAAAGAAAAAAAACGAAATAAAGCTACCAAAACTAGAAATACTTGCCTTAATCGAGTGAAGGTGTTACAGATTATAACAAATTTTGATCATAATTTACGAGAACGTGCTCTTCTTCTTCTTCTTAGCTTATTTTTCATTCAGACTTCCACTTCTGAATATAAGCCTCCTCCAAATCTCTCCATTTTGATCTATTTCTCGCTGTTTGTCTCCATGTCAACCCTGCGTGTCTCTTTAAGTCGTCCACCTATCTCATCTGTGGTCTTCCTCTGTTGCGTTTACCATCATAGGGGCGCCAGTTTTGTATGTGGTGGTTCCAACGATTATCTTTATGTCTTTCATTATGCCCGGCCCACTTCCATTTTAATTTCGCTGCATATTTTACTGCATCGGTAGCTTTGGTTGTTTCTCTGATCCAAGTGTTTCTCATGTGGTCTTTTAGTGTTACACCGATCATTTTTCTTTCCATACTTAGTTGTGTTTTCTGCAGCTTGTCAAGATTAGCTTTTGTGAATGTCCACGTTTGTGCCGCATAAGTTAGAACGGGAAGAACACAGCTGTTGAATACTTTAGTTCGAAACTTCATTGGTGTGTTTTTATTTGTGAGAATAAATGTCATTTTCCCAAAAGCCATCCACGCCAAGCGTATTCTCCTACTTATATCCGTTGTTTGGTTTTCTTTAGTAAGTTTAACGGATTGTCCCAGGTATATATACTCTTCGACCATTTCTAGAGAAGTTAAATCTATTGACAATTGCCTATCATTATTAGTGTTTGTCATCGTTTTTGTTTTATTTAAGTTTACGTTAAGGCTTTTAAGTTTTGATGCTGCGTTTAATTCGTTTAAAATTTTTTGTAGATCTTCAAATGTGTCAGCTATTAAGACAACGTCGTCTGCAAATCTTAAATGATTGAGTCTTTGTCCGTTTATTTTGACACCTATTTTGTCCCACTCTAACTGTTTAAATATGTCCTCTAACGCTAATGTGAACAGTTTCGGCGATGTGATATCGCCTTGTCTAACTCCCCTGGATATTTCAATCGGGTTTGTCTCTAGAGATGGGTCTAGTTTTATTGTCATTGTTGCCTTTTTATAGATGTTCATTAATAATGTTCTGTATCTACGATCCATTCTACAGTTTATTAGACTTTCTTTTATTGCCCAGAACTCAATACTGTCGAATGCCTTTTCATAATCGACAAACGCAAAGTATAGTGGGAAGCTATATTCGTTAGCTTTTTCGATAAGTATTTTTACGGTTAAGAGATGGTCTATTGTGCTAAACCCTTTTCTAAATCCGGCCTGTTCAACTGGTTGTTAATCGTCTAGCTTTCCTGATAATCGTTTTGTGATGATTTTCGTTAAAAGCTTATACAGTTGGGATAATAGAGAGATTGGCCTATAATTTTCCAGACTATGTAAGTCTCCTTTTTGAATATTAATATTGTTAAGGAGTCGTACTAATCCTTCGGTATATCTCCTTCAAAAAGACACTTGTTTAACAAAACTTTTAGACATTTGACCACTTCCTCTCCCGCGTCTTTAATGAGTTCCAGTAGTATATTGTCTTTACCCGGAGCTTTATTTCGCTTCATTTTTGCGACTGCTTTAATAATTTCTTCTTCTGTTATTTCGGGTAGTTCTTCAGAGTTAACGTTAAGGATTTGTCGCTTTAGGACTTTTTTCGTGTTTTCCGATGGTTGGTTCTTTGTTTTATAAAGTATTTTATAATAGTTTTCGATTTTTGTAATCATTTCTTTTGTGTCACGTACTATTGTTCCTGTGTTATTTTTTAGCCCAATCATTTTCTTTCTGCCCTTTCCTTGTCTTAGGCATTTTAAGTTTTTGTTTTCCTCAATAATCTTGTCAATTCGTTCTTCTGGTTTTTTCCTTAGTTTTTCTTTTATTTGTTTTTTAATTGTTTTGTTGAGGTCAGTATACTCTACAGTGTGTCTTTTATTCTCATTTAGTAGCTGTCTTCTTTTCTTCAGCAATTTCAGTGACTTATTACTCAACCCTTTTCTCGTTGCTTTTTTCCTTTTAGCAACTTTTAACCCAGCTTCCAACATAGCATTTGTTATTGCCGTATTTATCTCATTTATTGTCATGTTTTCCAGAACGTCATATTGTATATTGATTTTTAGAATATTTTGATATTCTTCTTTCTTTTGGTTTAGCGTTTGTGAGTCAGTGTTTGTATGGTTTAGACTTCTTTTTATTTTTAAATATCGCGTCATCCTATGTTTTATGAGCACGTTTGCTCTTATTAATCTGTGATCGCTACCCGTAGAAAAGTTATTAAGTACTGTAACATCTTGAACAATTTTTTTCGTTTTAGTGAGAATATAGTCAATTTCGTTTCTTCGTTCTTCCGTTTGGTGCGATCCAAGTCCATTTTCTCTGGGGTTTTTTCTAGAAAAATTAATTCATTGCGTATAGTTTCTGCTCTTCTAAATATGGCATTAGTATTTCGCCTCGGTTATTTCTTCTTCCATAGCCATAGTCTCCAATCTTATCTTCTAAGTCTTCCTGTTTGCAACCCAATTTCGCATTGAAATATTCCATTATTATAATATAATTGCTTTTATTGTTGTTGATAGCTTCGTTAATGTGTTCGTACATTTGTTCAACTTCCTGGTCTTCGTGCGTTGAGGTAGGTGCATATATCTGAATAATTTGTAAAGAGATTTTTGGTGTGATCATTAGTATTACGGATATTACTCTTTCAGAGATGGCTTGGTATTTGGTAACATTTCCAGCAATTCTTTTATTTATTAGGAATCCAACACACAGACAGACAGACCAATAAAAAAAAATGTTTTTTGGGTTCAGGGGACTCTAAAACGTGAAGATCTGTTGAAAACTCAATTTCGAATTTTTGGGGTGAATCCAATACTTCCTTTATCGTAAAAGGAAGAAAAAAACTAGGTGTTACAGATTATAACAAATCTGATCATGATTTACTAGAAGGTGCGTGACCCGACACTTAATCACGAGACACATAATCATGGGACATTTAAGCACGGACAGTTAAACACGCCGACAGTTAATCATCCCGGCATTTAAACACATAGACATTTAAACACTGAGACATATAATCACATGGACAAGTGAATTCGGAATAGTAATGGCGTGTTAAGCGTTGTTGAATTGGTGGTTTATCTTTTATACATATAGATTATAGCGGAACACCCGTTTCATTCCTTTGTGGGTGAAATTTCTAAAAACGTTTTTACCTCATTTTAGTCTAAAATGCACCCATAAGAAAAAAATCAATAATTTTAACCCCCTACCCTTTTTCAGTTTAGTGTCTTTTTTACTACTTTAGGGGTAATATTTAGAAAAAACTTAGACGCCTTTGAAAAGATTTAGAAATACATCTATATGCCAAAAAAAATGTTCTAACTCAATAAACTAGAAGATACGAAGAACTCTTTAATTCACCCCGAATCCAAATTTGCACCTTTAAGGGTTGATTACCGCAAAATCCTGAAATACGTTTCTAGGTATTTGCATTGACAATCTTTGGAAGTAAACACCAAGTCTCTATCTCATCGGCTCTAAGAGATATTGAGGAACTCGTGAAAACACATTTTACCCCTTCTCACCCCCTTAGGGGTCAAATTTCAAAAAATCAAATATAGATTAGTATTCTTTTTCAAAAATGTGTTTAGATGTCTCAGTGTTTAAATGTCTATGTGTTTAAATGTCCGTGTGATTAACTGTCGGCGTGTTTAACTGTCGGCGTGTTTAACTGTCCGTGCTTAAATGTCCCATGATTATGTGTCGCGTGATTGAGTGCCACCGAACCCAGAAGGTGCTCATATTGAATATTTTGAAAAGTAAGTACCTTTCAGAATTGTGCCATTTTTAATCCTAATAAAACAATATACTATTATTGTCAAGGACTGTGATCCATTCAATTTTATGTTTGTTTGTTAATGGACAAGGTCTAGGCATGCAGAGTACCAGGTACCTTAGACACCGACTGCTTTGGTCATATGGTCAAAAATGTTTGAATTTTGAAAATTGGATGACAAATAATAATCCTACAGTTCTTACCGTGTTTCATGCACCTTGTACATTTTTACTTCTTTTGCAATTTAAGGAAGTATTGGATTCACCCCAAAAATTCAAAATTGAGTTTTCAATATATCTTCACGTTTGTGTGTGTGTGTGTGGCGTTTTACGACTCTCGAATTCTTATCCCAAGATTGAAGACTGAAACTGGACAAGCTATAGATCCATAGGAACTGTGTTTAGATTACTTTGACGACTATAATTTAAAAAATTATTACAAGTTTTATAATTTTGTAAATATTTTAAAATATTTTATTAATGCATATTACTTATTGTATTTTATAAGGGTTTGTTTACTTATTAAAAGAATTGCCTGTTATTTTTAGAAGCTTAGTTTATAGTACCTCTGGCTTTTTATTGATATATTGTAATCAGCGTTACTAATAATACAGATTTTTTTTATAATAAATTTATGGAAAAACGATGTAAACTCAATGTTATTAACACATTTGTTACGGTATAAACACGACTTTAAGAGAACACCGAAACGCATTTACCACAGGCTCAAGTTGCGTTGAGAGGAGAATGGTAGAAATGCTTCCGATCGACCTGGGCTGGCCAGTGCGAGGGCGTGGTTTGAGAAACTTGTAAAGTACGGTCCTATTCTAAGATAAACAGAAAACGAAAAAGGTGATTATTGTGATAGGGTGCCACCGTGATTCTCAGCCCTTGATGGAATGTCGAGCCCAACAACACAGGTCTGAGTCTGAGAATGTTGCTTTTTGTCCAACATACACATACTATTTTTCCGCCGATCGATACGAGTAATTAAAAAAAAATAGGAAATAGTACTCGAATATTCCCTGCTTAGGCCGGGAATATTATTCCTGTCAGTTTTATTGTAAGTTACCTAGCAACGGCTGATGTAATAGAATTTTTGGCTTTAATCAACAAAATTTTGTCAATAATGTGTCAGTTCTAGTACGATTGGCGGAAAAAGTAATTTGTTCTACTTTAAAATTATTGGGGTTACAAACAGAAACAAACAATAACACCTACGGTATAAACGCGCAAATACATTCACCACATCCAAGTACACACAGAAATAACGACACAGAATAAAGAAAGAACGGTAGCATAAACTCAGGATATAAAAAAATATGAGGACGCCCCTGTAGCTTTAAAACGAATAAAATTCAAGACCAAGAGGGTTGGACCTGGCCAAAAATGTTCGACCTTGGTTACACAAGGTTAAAATGGTTCTATTTGAATTAGTGCGGCGAACCATATTCTTGTGTTTACTTAATAAATGTTACAGAAACCGAACACAAAAAAGGGTAGCGCCTGCAGTGCAACAGCTTACATTAATATTTATCCTTGTGCTGCAGGCACCAACAAAAGTTTTAACTCCAAATAAATTTGACAATCAATCGAATGAAGTTGTTGACAGTAAATGACATACCACGCTGATCTCTAGTTCGGCATTGGTACAGTTTAATCACAAACTAATAAAACATTAAGGTATTTACAAATACCTTGATGGAAAATTGATTTCTCGGGCAGTTTGCTTGGTTCTGAGGGACCCTTACAAAAGTAAGGTGAAAAATTCTAAGCCTGACAATGAAAGACTGCGATTTTCAGTTAAAAGATGATTATATTTTTCTACATAATCTCCCTTGAATTCAACACACTTGGTCCAGCGTTTCTCCAACATCAGTATTCCTTCCCGGGAGTGAGAGTCTGGAAGGCTGTGAAAATATTCATTTACGGCCCTCTGAACTTCTTCATTGGACACGAAGCGCTTCCCAGAAACAAATTTCTTCAAGTTTGGGAACAGATGGAAGTCCGAGGGTGCGAAATCAGGAGAATAGGGGGGATGGCCGAACACATCGTTCCCCAAATCCCGCAGTTTTCCCATCGCCAACGCACAAACAGGTCCTGCTGAAAGATGATCTTTTCTTTTTAAATCCAGGCGTGTTCTCCCGGATTTTGTCATCCAACTGGTCAAGAAGGTAGAAGTAATATTCGCCTGTAATTGTTCTGCCTTTTGCAAAATAATCAATTAACAGGATCCCTTTCGCATCCCAAAACACGCTGGCCATGACTTTTTCAGCAGATGCGATCAACTTCGCTTTCTTTGGCGCTGAACCACCGGCTTCCACCCACTGCTTCGACTGCTGCTTCGTTTCTGGGGTGTAGTGGTAAACCCATGCCTCATCCATGGTGTCAAATCGCCGCACTAAATCGGTCGGATTCCTATTGAATCGGTCCAAACATTGCTGCGAAACTCGTTTGCGCATTTGCTTTTGATCCGCATTCAGCAAATGCGGCACCCATCTCGAGCAGAGCTTTCTCATCCCTAATTCTTTGTGCAAGATGTTTCGCACCCTTTTGTCCGATATCTCCACAGCCTCAGCTATCTCACTGACCTTCACTCGCCTATCGTCCAACACGATATCATGCACGTTTTTTATGGTTTTCGGTGTGGTTGCGGTTTTTGGCCGTCCTTCACGTGGGTTTTCTTCGAGGGACGTGCGACCATGTTTAAATTCAGCTGTTCACTTTTTAACGATTGACATGAAAGGAGCAGAGTTCCCGTAACTTTTGTCAATTTTGAGTGAATTTCCTTAGGGGTTAATCCATCCAAAACGAAGAATTTTATGACCGCACGATATTCAAATTTATCCATTTTAACGAAAAACACGCAAGACGTCTACGGAAAAAGACTACTTGAGAGAACAAGTTGAAACTTGTCATACGAACTATTATCACTTGCATTCAGGCAGGAAAAATACATTTTTGCAGATCGGAACGCCATCTTATGTCAAGGCCGAGAACCATATACCTTACCCTCGTAAAACGAAAGCATTGAAATAACACTCTCCACCACGATACGCGTTCTATTTGTTACATCTCTGAAATTTTTGGATGGGAACCGCATGGCTAAAACCGCGCTAATAAACGGGTTAACCTCAGTAACGGGACAACACTTCAAAGTAAGTGGTACCAACCTGTATATCCGTAAGGTCGATTAATTCGGGGGATAACACCAACTCTACACGACATTTATGAGGCTGACACTTTGCAACGCTATTCAACAAAACTCAAAGGAAGAACGACTTTTTACGTGATTACAGTGAAACAGGTAGTGCCAAGTGAAGCTACAAGTTCAAACTGACTTAAAAGCTGCCCCGAGCGCGCGTTGTGCTCGTTCTCGGGACCGCAGCACCCAAAATATCTTGCTGACTTGCGATTGTCGGTGCTAACTGACCTGTTCGCAGCAAAACTTAAGCGGGAACTCACGTCTCTCACCCCTGACAGCATCATCAGCATCTGCAGGTATCTTACTTTAAAAATAACTTTTACCTTGTGGCACCTACTTAATGGAAAGTTTTGGGGTTACCTCCAACAATGGCGACAAAGCACGTGGCACTGGAACGGCAGATTTCATCACGTACTTCCATTTTAGCTGGCGAATTTTTTTGTGAAATATTTCTGAATAGCCGGCCATTGGGCACCAATGCGTATCGAATGTTGGTGACGCCAGTAACCCACGAAGTGCAATTTTTAGGTGACGAGTCTCAAAATGGTACCTAAGGCGGCTTCTGTTAGCTAGCAGCAGAACTTAAATAAGCGTAACATGCGGTAAACAAAACCCTTAAATTAGGCGCCGCTTACGCAGGACCCAGCAAAGAAATTGTGGTAAAACGGACGGAATATCGTTAGTGGCTCTATAAAACGACTGAATAAAAAAAATCACATTACACAGCAGCTGAATTTTAAGATCCCACATGTATGGGTCGGAAGCGTGTATGAATACATCATACTTTCACAGAGCCCATTTTAAAATAAGAATAAACCTTCTAGTATGGATATCTCATTTTCTATCAATCAAACGTCCAATTAAAACGAAATTACATGTACTGTGCCAATTCAAGTCATTCACCGAATATGTAGTCGCAAGTACACATAATAGGAATATTAATCGTGGGATAAAAATTAATTTCATACGACTTCTGATACTATAGTACCAGTCATTCGCTTTAGTATTTCTACTAACCTACACAAAACGTATTAGTCTGGTTACATTAGGATCCGCTTGCCGAAAAAATCCAAGTGAGCTGAGATTTTTGCATACACCTTTATTTTGACATTACAAATAATGTCTCAAAATTCCCCATAGATATCTCGCTTGCGTTTGGGTTATTCAAGGTCAAAGGTCACAAAAATAAGTTTTTCGCAAATATCTCGCTTTTTATGGGTCGTATGACTTTTTTAGTTATTAAAATGAAGGCTAGGAAATTCTGTACAAAAAATATTATACAGGTTTTTTACGTACAACTAACCATTCGGTAAATAACACACTGTTAAGTTTTGCTGACGGGTTTTACTTCTTTTTACGATAAAGGGAGTATTGGATTTATCCAAAAAATCCGAAATTGGGTTTTCAGCAGATCTTCACATTTTAGAGAACCCAAAAACCGTTTTTTTGTTCATTGGTTTGTCTGTCTGTGTGTCTGTGAACAGAATATCTCAAAAACGAAAAGAGTTATGGCTTTGAAACTTCATATATAAGTTTTGTGTACTATCTAAATGCGACAGCAAGCTTTTGAAAAAATCGCATAACCGGAAGTATGATGTTTACTCTTGTTTTTCAAAAACGGCTCCAACGACTTTTTTCAAATCAAGAATTGGCGGATATGCATCTGGCATATGGAGCAACAAACTGCAATGCATTCAAATGTTTTAAATTGTCTTAACGTGTCATAGAGTTCCAGTGCCCCAGGGAGACATTTCCGGATATGGGTCCCTATACTCAAATATCATCTACCGTCGCACTGAATACTCCCTAGTAGTTTGATCCCATAAAACACCCTGTATAGCATACACATCTAATACTTGTTTCAAAGCAAACTTATGAGCGTTGTGACACATCCTGGCTTCGAAAGAATGTCTGATACCATCTAAGACTTTGTAGAATTAAATGTTCCGGTTTTAATTCACATGTGTCCAGCAAGCATTACAGAAAAGCAAACACGAGGCAGCATATGCAAAAATACTTGCAGCTGGATTGATGAAAACGTTAATCGTTTTAAAAATCTGTAAAATGTTTTACCCAGAACTTCCCTCGTGGATATTGTGACACTAAATTTTAAAAATCAAATTAAGTTAGGGGTAAAATTATTTTCACGTTTCTAATAAATTACAAGAATTTTCAAATAAAAAAAGCATTGCCGGTGGTTGAATTCTAAGGGCAGCCGGATGCATATGCAAACCCAACGTTTAGTGGGATATTGCAAGGAGTATGGTCTATTTTTATCTGCGCTACTTAAACACATGCGTCCCGGCTGCCTTAAATACAGCCCCATCTCGTTGACACCGCTTACGCTGTATCTGTTGGAGTCTCATCATTAGTAAAATCTGCACTATGTGCAAATTGTTACTTTCCTGTATCTCAGTTAAAGAAAAAATAAAAATATTACCGGTGATGCGACTTGAATTCAGCGCCTGCGAACGAGCCTGTCCATTCCATTTGTTTGTGTGGCGGTAATTTACGCTTTAGCTACCAGGGCCACCGGGTCAGTTCAAATTCCTGCGTTGCAGCTATAGCTAACTTAGGCACTAATTGCTAATTGCTAATTTCTCCTTTTTGTATCGTACAACATTTATTCTGTGTCTATTGGGTCCCATAGGCTAGAATAAAGCCTGCGTTATGTACAAATTATTACTTGTATATATTGCTAAGTTAAATCAAAAATAAACAAAATTAATTTTTTTAAGGTACTCATCCTGTACATAGTTGTCTGAAATTTTCTCGGTTTTATGCCAGGTAGATATATAATGTGTATGCAAAATAGTATTTTCCTCCACCAAGTAGTTTTTGAGTTATACCGCCAACAGACAGACAGACAGGCACACAGATGGAATTGAGAAAACCTGTTTTTCGTCATCTGGGGACTCTGAAACGTAAAGATCTGGAGAAATATCGGAAGGTGATTTTTTCGCGATTACAATACTTCCTTCGTCTTTCAGACGAGGAAAGTAAAAATGGATACTCGATGTTGCGTATCACCGCAATGCCAGCATGTTTCGTGGTAAGAAAAACTGAACGAGTTGGTCTCCAAGCAAAAGCCGTTCTTTGACATCGTTGAACAAAATACATGTTTGTATGCAGTGGAAGCCGTAATTTGAATGAGGAAAGGGCACTATTTTCTTGATATTTTTAACAATCTTAACAAAATAATGGCAGAAGGTGGATTGTACAATGTAGTTTCCTTCGAATTCGACACTGAATTATTTTTCAAAAGCGAAATTCAAGAAGACGTGACGATAGCTTAATTAATTTGAAATATTCGTTTACACGGTGATTTATGGGATTACTGACTGCAGCAGTTATTTTTGTATCAGAACTGTTTTTGCGCTTCATGTGGGTACAAAGAATAAAACGATGTAGAGAATAATACATTGTCCTCCCTAGTAATAGAAATAGTTATTATAGTGTAGAGACGCGGAGTTATTAGTGGTTTTTCGTACTGAAAGGTGGTTTCAATATGCAAAGCGAACTAGATGAGGGAGAGGTTTCGCTAGTTTGATTATTATTACTTTGCAAATTTCACTATGCTGCTTGTTTTCATGAATAGTCAATTGCTTTTAGATGTGTGCCAGTTCTTTGTGTTGCGTTGTTCTAATTATTGTTGAAATGTTTAAAGTGGTGGACATAGTAAGTTCAACTGTAACACATGAGAAAAGGTAGTTAAGTTAGTAACTGTCGCTTGATGTTTTACTAGCTGTAAGAAGAGTTGCACATATTCCTGCCAAAGGGCCTGGTAACACCGATAACTGATTGGATTTTTTAATTTCATAGTGATACGGGTACGTTTATGATAACTACGCTCATGGGTTTATCTCTGGCGTTCTGATATGAGTGGTATTCAGTTTTGTTCTCCATGTGCCATTTAGTCAGCGAACAATAATCGACAATTAAGTTCCTTTTAATTTTGAGATGCTTAGTTTTGTATTCTATAGACTATTGCATACATCTGTCAATCGATGTCATTTGACCAATGATCGAACTCGCTTTTTTAATTTTCAACCAATCAAAAACTACTTGCGTCGATAAGGTGTTACATAACAACTTATCGGTAAGTTGTTATATAACTACTTATCGGTAATACTTCACCTTACTCATTAAAATGATGATTCGTTAGTTTTTTTAATCGATTCAAGCAATAGTTACGCAAAATATATTGCGTGCATAGTTACTTGCTTCAATAATGCTGCAAGGTGCAAGGATCAATTTGTCGCGCAGAAGATTACTTACTTGAGCGCTGCTCCAGCGAAATTATGGCGTTTTTTGAAATCGTTTTACAAGGATAGTAGCAAAAGTAGCATGGGTGTGGTGTTTGATGGTGTGCGTGTAAGGGATGCTAGCGAAGTAGCCGAGAAATTAAACAATTTTTTTATCGATAGCGTTATAGAAATCAATCGATCGATCTTGCTCCCATCTGGTGTATTTAATTGAACCACTTTTGGCATGAGGGTCGATGAGCCGATTTGGACTGAATTTCGTCAAATTGAGATCGAGGATATCACGCAGGCCCTGTGTCGGATCAAGACCAAGGCAGGCGTGAAAAACGTAAATGGTGATGTCTTACTCTATTCGATCAGTATGATCGGACAGTGTTATGTGGAGTTGGTGAATGAGTCCTTTAGGCAGGGCAAATGCCCATCTAGCTGGACGGTGACCCAAGCAATCCCGATTGACAAGGAGAGAGGATCGGATCAGGTAGGGCATAAAAGGCCAATAAACCAAGTCCCGGTCACAGGTAAAGTTCTGGAAATCTGTGCCAAAGCACAGCTTAAGAAATTGTTGAGTGCGCATGCTATTATTGTGAATGAGCAATCGGGCTTCCGTGAAGCCCATTCATGCGAAACTGCGATCAATTGTGTCATTAATGATTGGAGAGGGAAAGTTATGCGTGACAGAAAAGTGATCGTAGTAGTTTTTCTCGACTTAAAAAGGACCTTCGAGACACTATATAATGTTCTGAAATGGTTTCAATCATGGTTGAGTGGTAGATCACAGTACACACTTTATGAAGGTGCGAGGTCAAGCGAGAGACCCGTGAAACTCGGTGTTCCCCCCCAGCTGTGATTTGTTTAATTTATATGTGAATGACATGAAGCATGCCCTTCTGATGGCCGACATTCATCAATTTGCTGACGACACCGTTATATCCGTAGAGGCGTTTGATGCCGCCACAGCTACCAGAAGGATGCAGGCAGAGCTACTCAGAGTGAGTGAGCATGCGAGAATGAAGAAGATTAAGGTCAATGCGGCCAAGACGAAGTGGATGATTTTAGGTAGTGCAACAGAGAGGAGCGAAGTGAGTTTGAGTCTGAGAATGGCTGGGAGCGAGTTAGAAAAAGTGAGTGTTCATAAATACCTTGGGGTTATGATTAAAAATTATTTGAGTGTGAATGAGCATTTAGAGTATGCGATGAAAAAGTTTGCGAGGAAGGTGTATTTTTTAGCAAGAATGAAAGGAAAGGTTAGTATGAGTGTGAGATTGAATCTGTATAAGACCCTGGTTGCCTCCCACCTAGACTACTGCAGCTCCCTCCTCTTTTTAGCAATAAAGGGACGTTTAGGAGGCTGCAGAAGCTACAAAATAAAGCCTTGCGCGTTGTGACATGCATGAGGAGAAATGCCTCCATTCGCGGAATGCTCTATGAGACCAAATTGCTTGACGTCAAACAAAGAATTTATTTTAACACGATGATTTTCATTTTCAAATTAAAGGAAGGCCTATTGCCGGACTACTTGTGTTCGAAAGTAGCCACAAATGTAGATCGCCATGCTTACCTCTTGCGGAATGTAGGTGACTTCGACCTGCCTTTGGTTCGGCTCTATAAGAGCCTGGACTTCTGGAATCACATTTCGGCGACCATAAAAGAGTGTAAGATATATCGTAGCTTTAGGAGACTTTTATGTCCTTATATTAGAGATAGTGTTTCTTCCCACTAGTTTTTTTCTTTTTTGTTTGGTTTTTGTTATGTACTGTAAAATTGGGAACAATTAATAAATAAATAAATCAACCATACCAGATGGCACTACCGCTGGATTGCTTAGAAAATACGCCCTCCAGCTTCGCTGTCGGGACATATTTTCATCGCAATCCAGCTGGTCGTGCAATCTGGCCAACATTATCGGCACTATGCACTTAATACATTACTGTTGAAAATTCACTTTTAGCAATTGTTTTAATGACTTTTAAATTTTCTTGATAGTTTCTGATATTATGCAGAAAGGTGGAATTCTACTTTTATTATCATTTTATGGTGGTTCGTGTTCGATCCGGCTGGTCATTTGAGAATCTATTTTCTGTGACGTCTTTAACAGTATCTAATACGTGATAAAAGTTCTGTATGATGAAAACATCACGCAATCAAAGGTATCGTTTTTGTACATCACCTAATGTTGGTGTATATACAGCAACCAGTACGAAAATAGACTGGCGGTCAGAGGGGAGTATTAGAGGGTACTTATATTAGAAATAGTACTGAATTGACCTGCGTCAAAATTCTAAGCTTTAGTGATATTTGCTGTATATCTGTTTTACTTTTAACTGGTGTGATAATAGCTCTTCCCCGTGAACGGCAGGCGGGGATGCCATATGATCATGTTTTTTAAATTGCAGTTATTACCTTTATAACCGAATAAGTTCAAAAACTCAAAGGAAATGTTTAAATGCACCTATCTGTTGCATAAATTGTTACTTTCTTTTTTATTTACACAAAAAGGTATTTCGGTATCACAGGCCACTAATACCTTGGTACATTAATATACTCGTAGGTACAATTACATGAGTTTTAACTAAATTTTTAAGTTATAATAGAGATTACAGTTTGTTGAGTAGACTGGTATGTATAAGATAGCTTACTATATATTTAGTCTTCTCGGGATCGTTTTCGAGTGCTTCCTTTAGGTTAGGTGGTATCTTGTTTTTTTCGCTTTGAGCTGTGTCCTCCCTGCAGTCGATTATAATATGATGGACTGTTATCCGTGTATTGCAGGTGGCGCATATTGGGGTTTCAGTTTTTTGCAGTAGGTGGCTGTGTGTTAAGCCTGTGCGACCTATTCTCAGCCTTATTAGCATTACGTGGACTTTTCTGCTTTCTAGGGTTTGCCATCTTACAGTTTCTTTTTTTATTTTTCTTAGATGGTTGTTATTTGGAGGGGTGTTCTTCCACTTATTCTGCCACTGTTTCTTTATTTTATTCGTAGATTTTAAACTGGCATTCGATAGCCTAAACCAAGACGCTATATGGAAAATATTGTCACTTAAAGGGGTTCCACTAAAACTGGTGAACCTCATCAAGAACTTATATCAAAACTCATCCTGCCAGATATCACACAAAAGCAAAATCGGTAACAAAATCAACATCAGAAATGGAGTCAAACAGGGATGCCCACTGTCCCCACTGTTATTCAACATCACCTTAGATTGGGTCATGACTAATGTAAACAACAAAAAGAGAGGTATTGTGTGGGACCTACAAAATCGCCTTGAAGATATAGATTACGCTGATGACATCTGTCTCTTATCGCATACTTATGCAGACATGCAGGAAAAATTACAACGACTAAAAGATCAGGCAGGACTCGTGGGACTTCAAATCAACGTTAAGAAGACGAAGGCTATGCGAATTGGTACTCGCAATACGAATAAATGTCAAATTAGTGGGGAAGATATAGAGGAAGTGAATAGCTTTTGCTACCTAGGATCCATCATCACAAAGCAGGGAGGCACAGAGGATGATGTTCAACACAGGATACAAAGAGCTCGACAAGTTTTTGGAATGCTCCAAAAAGTATGGGCCTCATCAGACATATCCAGGAAAACCAAATTACGCCTATTCAATTCAAATGTAAAATCAGTTCTACTATATGCCTGCGAAACCTGGAAAATCACCGCAGTAATTTCAAAGAAGATACAAGTTTTTGTTAATAGATGTTTGAGGAGAATCTGCGGTATATATTGGCCGGAAACAATTTCAAATGAAAATCTGTGGCAGATTACAAACCAACACGAAATTTCGAAAGAAATACTCAAAAGAAAATGGAGTTGGATTGGACACTCATTGAGGAAACCAGAGGGAGAAATCACTAAGATAGTATTGGAATGGAATCCACAGGGAAGAAGAAGACCAGGCAGACCGCAGATACATGGAGACGAACAATCCTTAAAGAAGCGAAAGAGAACGGAAAGAGCTGGAATAACATAAAAATATTAGCACGTAACAGAGTCCGATGGCGAAACTTTGTAACAGCCCTATGCTCCAGCTAGGAGTCACGAGAATATATATATATACAATATAACCCTAAAAATAAGTGTGAGCTTCGGAATTTCGAGGAGCATATGAGATTAGGCCTTACTAAAGAAGATAGAAGCATGTCCAAGGCTACAGCAAAGGCGTATTTCAAGTAATCAGCATGGCGTCCTTAAAATTTGTAGTTAGACGGAAGTTTCGAAGCCATCAAAAACAATTGCCAAAATTTGGCCAGCGTCGTCTGACGTCACAAAACAACTAATTGCTGAAACGAAAGTTGTTATTTGTCGCAAAGCGCGAAGATTTAAATAATTACCGTACGAATTTTCATAATTTCACTAGCATTTTAACTTCAAGTACCGCTGACGTGCACAACACAATCCATTTTGTGGGATTTTGATAGTATTGTAAACATTTAGCTACTGCGTTTGAACTACTGACTGTGTACAGTACCGTTTCAGATCCATTGTAAATTACAGTCAGCTTCTGAACTCACCTGAGATTAAAAGAGCTTGTGTTCTACCTTTAGAGCTAGCGTTTTTCTAATTAATTGCAGCTAAGTAAAATATAAGAAGGGGCATACAACCATTTATTTTGTGCAGTAAATAAGTACATGTCATATTTTCACCAGCCTAATAATTTAATGACAGGAAAAGTTCGAACACAGTAAAATTGCTAAACAGAGAATTGTGTATATTTGGAATGTGCTCTAACTTATATAAAATATCAAATTAATTAAATATTAGACTCAATTAGAGAGCATATCATCTCAATATATCGAGTAAGCTGTGTACTATACTGAGAGTCAGTACATATGATAAATCTATGTTTTTTCGAATTATTTATAAATTCTGTAGATTTTTTGATGCTGTAAGCTTCTGCCGTCACTATGCTACATGATGGTAGTAGCAGGTATTTATAGGTGTCGTTTCCTGTTACCACAGCTGCGCCGGTACGACCGTTGTGCCGAGATCCGTCAGTGTATATGAAGTTGTATTCTTTATATACTTCTGATACTGTAGAAATATTTTCGGTAGAGCTCTGGTGGTGTTTGGGGTTTGGAATATTTTATGAGGGATCAAATAGATTTAGGGCGTAGGAGTAACCATGGGGGATGAGTGTGCATGGATATTTTTTGAGTATTTGGAAGCAAGAATTGAATTTCATTGAAGTATGTTTTCATATTTCTTTGCAAAGGTGTTGTATCTGGTATTTGTTGGTTATTTGAGAATATTTTATCATAGGCCGGATTGTTTGGGTTACTAGAAAGTTTGGTGATTTAGTTTATTGTTAATTGTTTTCTTCGTTCGTCAAGTGATAGTTCTCCTGCTTCTACTAAAATACTGTCAACAGGGCTTCTTCGGTATGCACCTGTAGCTATTCGTAGGCAAGGGCGTAGCCAGGATTCCAGTTAGAGGGGGGCATAAATTTAATTACACAATCAACTATTATTATTATTATCATTATTATTATGGTTTTTTTTAATTTTTCACAAATTAAAAAAATTATAAGTTGAAATATCATCAGTTTCCGTAAATCTGCTGCAGATCGAAGCTTCTTTTTTTTTGAAATGCGGAATGTGAATTGCAATAATGATTATAAATCAACTGCCTTTTGCTCTTTATAAATGTTTAGGGGTGGGCAATTGCCCACCCCTGCCCCTCCCTGGCTACGCCCATGTAATCGTAGGGCTGTTACCTGGTGAACTCGCTCAGCTTCCAACTTTGGGGTGGAGCCTCCAGGAATGATGGCTCATTAAGAGTTACCCCGTCCACCAATAGGAGCCTCGGCCGCCTGGACGATATAGTATAAATATACGGCACTCCGACATCAAAAATCACTTCTTGGCGGTCGCTCAGACGTAGAAGTCAGTTTCTATTTGGGATTAGAAGGATTGATTCCCAAGTAGAAACACTTAACACTCAGGAGTAGGCAGATAGAGACCTGAGTGTTAGCGATCTTCGAGGAAGCTTCCGCTGCCGTCCTTACTGGATTGTCGAGCTGCAAGCTCCCGCTTCGCCAGTGCCAAGTATTGAACTTTAGACTTTCTTTTGTGCCCGGACAATTTCTAGTTGTAAGTTAGCGTAAGTTTAGCTTAGTTTTGTATATATGTTTGTTGCTGTGTCTTATTCATTCTTCTGTGTATATATTTGTGGTGTCAGCACTGTGACAGTTTGTTCTATCCCCAAACATCACGTGTGCCGCCACGGCCTGTAGAAAGCCAGGTTTACGATTGTTGACGTAACTCCTACTTTCTCTTCCGGCCATATTCCTACGCCATATTCCTACGCCGTATTTGTGTGACGTGACACGTCTCCCTTACGCTTTCACTTTCTATCTATGCATCGCGTGTAAGTCACTTGATTGTGTACGCATAGACATATATATCTCTTTATATTTGTACTTGTGTTTTGTAGTGTTGCTTGTTGGGTATTAAACACATCCATTATTACTCTATTAATCTAAGACTATTCATTGACTCTGCGCCTTAGTGTTAGTGTACAGTGCTTCACGGGTTTTATTCACAAACAATTAAGTGTTTGAAACCCACTGGTGACAATTGGCGAGCCCAAGGCGTGGGGCCTTTCTTATACAGAGGACTCTGTGCCGAACCGACATCCCCTGAGAACCATGTCTCCCACCACGAGACAGAGATCGAGATCGACGGACGATGCCAAGGCCGGAGAGAGCAAGCCGAGCAACAAGGTTCTGGAACCTAAACAATCCAGTGGCGCCCAGGAAAACATACTCGACATGTCAGTGAGGCAACTCCTGATAAACCAACAGACGGCACAACCACCCGAGCTGCCGCAATTCCACGAGGAAACCATCGAGGACCCCCAAGCCTTTTTCGATGCCATCGAGATAGCAATCCAAAACCTACCGGAAGCAGAGCGTACCATCCAAGCAGCTAACCAACTGCAAGGCAACGCCGCCGGCTGGTGGAGTGCGTACTCCGGACAGAAAGCTAGCTTCAGCAGGTTTAAGAAGTTGCTGTTACGAAAATATAACGACCCTGTGATTACTGCCCAACTCAAAGCGGAATATTACGGCCGCAAACAAGGGAACTCCCAGTCAGCATCGGATTTCCTGAAGCGTAAAGAGGACCTGGCCGCCCGCCTAAGTATCCAACAGGCGGGCGACATCCGATTATACATCAGCATGATGTTGCCACACCTACGACCGGCAATTCTGCACCCTCCGCCAGGCGAAGTGATAGAATTGATCGAACGCGCACAACAGGCTGAAATAAACCTCAAGGGTGCCGCCCCTAGCGCACCAAAAGAGGTCAAGACACCAGCACCAGAGGCGACACTTAGGACACCGCCACCGTGTCAATTCTGCCCAGGCAGACATTATCACCGCCACTGCCCAACCCTAAACGCAGCACCACAGGTGGGAAACGCGGAGCAGGCCGGGAGCAGCAGCAGCAACCGACCTCAGTAATCCTGCTGCGAACGGGAGGTGGAACAAACGGCTTGCCCAAACTAAATGCCGTTGTCGCCGGGATTCCCCACGAAGCCCTTCTGGACTCGGCCGCCACCCACAATTTCATACGCAGAGGCGATCCGCCCTCTGCATCCCGGAGCCATGGCAAGCCTAGCAAGCGCTTCCAAAACCATGGACATCCTGGGGGAAACCTCGGTGTCCTACCTCATCGGCCGAGATCAATTCCGTTCTCCGTTCCTGGTGGTGCCTGACCTGATCAGCCCAATGATCCTGGGATATCCCTGGTTGGAGGAACAACACGCCGTTTTGGACCTCCATCGGCGAACCGTGCATTTTGGAAAAAATGTTTGCCGAACCAGCCACTGGAGTCAGCAACCCCGCCCCAGGGACAGCACCGCTATCGAGTTACAAAACGTCTCGCACGGATTTCCTCCAGAGATGAAAGACGAACTCCAGGACGTCCTAACAGAGTTTCAAACCACAATTATGGACTCTGGCCCCCCGTCCACGACGACGACGACCCGCCATCACATCCGGTTGGTCGAGGATAAGCCATTTTGGCAACCGCCGTATCGATACTCACCAGACAAGAAACGAGTCAACGCGAAGCAAGTGGAGGCCATGCTGGCAGACGGGGTAATCGAACCCAGCACGTCCAGCTATTGTTCGCCCATCGTCATCGTGAACAAGAAAAATGGCAAGCCGAGGTTCTGCGTGGACTATCGCCGCCTCAACAATCTCACGAAGGATGAAAGCTCTAGTCTGCCGATCATCCACGAGACGCTACGGGACCTGGGCACGGCATCCATCTTCACGACGCTGGACCTGAAGGCTGGGTACTGGCAAATCCCACTGGGAGAACGCACCAAGCCACTCACGGCGTTCTCCACCCCTGACGGAGCAGCATACCAGTTTAAGGTCATGCCCTTTGGCCTTAAGAACGCGCCGCCACATTCCAGAAAATGATGACCCAGGAAGTGCTGCCCGAATACTTACGTGGCTTTGTACTGGTGTACCTCGATGACATCGTCATCTACTCCAGGGACTGGGAAGAGCACCTCCGACACCTTCGTCTCGTCCTGGAGCGCCTCCAGCACCACAACCTCAAGCTGTCCCTGGAGAATTGTCAGTTTGGGGTCCAGACGCTGACCTATCTAGGGCATACGATCACCGCCGATGGAAACCAACCCAGACCCGAACACGTGGAGAACCAGCACCGGTACCGCTCGCGGTACGCCTTCAACGACCCCGAACAGGATCGCTACCTCCCAGGGGACCAAGTGATGGCCCGAGCCCGACCACTCACCCGATCACCCTTTGACCCGAAGTGGACAGGACCCCATCAAATTATTGAGGAGATGGGCCCAAACACCTACTTCGTGCGGATGAGAAACGGCGAGCCCACGAAGATCCATCTAAACGATCTCCGCCGAGCTCCCGCCCAACCAGAAGCCGCGGAACACCTTCCGGCGGATGACAATCCACCTCCACGTCCGGACCAGCGGTCTAGGGAACCTACGCCTGATCCAGGACCGAGCCGTCGACGAGACTCTCCCGTCCCAAGTCCGAGCTGTCGACCAGACTCTCCCGTCCCAGGCCCGAGCTGCCAACCAACGTCTACCGTCCCAAGCGACCGTCTTGATAGGGGGGAGGGAATGTTACCGGGTGAACTCGCTCAGCTTCCAACTTTGGGGTGGAGCCTCCAGGAATGATGGCTCATTAAAAGTTACCCCGTCCACCAATAGGAGCCTCGGCCGCATGGACGATATAGTATAAATATACGGCACTCCGACATCAAAAATCACTTCTTGGCGGTCGCTCAGACGTAGAAGTCAGTTTCTATTTGGGATTAGAAGGATTGATTCCCAAGTAGAAACACTTAACACTCAGGAGTAGGCAGATAGAGACCTGAGTGTTAGCGATCTTCGAGGAAGCTTCCGCTGCCGTCCTTACTGGATTGTCGAGCTGCAAGCTCCCGCTTCGCCAGTGCCAAGTATTGAAGTTTAGACTTTCTTTTGTGCCCGGACAATTTCTAGTTGTAAGTTAGCGTAAGTTTAGCTTAGTTTTGTATATATGTTTGTTGCTGTGTTTTATTCATTCTTCTGTGTATATATTTGTGGTGTCAGCACTGTGACAGTTTGTTCTATCCCCAAACATCACGTGTGCCGCCCCGGCCTGTAGAAAGTCAGGTTTACGAGTGCTGTTACGTAACACCTACTTTCTCCTGTCGGTTGTAGCTTCAGTTGTATATATTTGTATTTTGTTTCATGTATTTTACTGTGTCAACACTGTGACTGTTTATTGTATCTTAAACATCACGTGTGCCGCCACGGCCTGTAGAAAGCCAGGTTTACGATTGTTGACGTAACTCCTACTTTCTCTTCCGGCCATATTCCTACGCCATATTCCTACGCCGTATTTGTGTGACGTAACACGTCTCCCTTACGCTTTCACTTTCTATCTATGCATTGTTGCCATATTGCAATTCTGTAATGCACGCATCGCGTGTAAGTCACTTGATTGTGTACGCATAGACATATATATCTCTTTATATTTGTACTTGTGTTTTGTAGTGTTGCTTGTTGGGTATTAAACACATCCATTATTACTCTATTAATCTAAGACTATTCATTGACTCTGCGCCTTAGTGTTAGTGTACAGTGCTTCACGAGTTTTATTCACAAACAATTAAGTGTTTGAAACCCACTGGTGACAGGGCAGTGTTGTGTATGGAATTTAGTAATTTTAGCTTCGACGGTTTTGCCGTTGAATATGCCATGCACGCATAGTCAAGTTTTGACGTGATGTGCGCTCTTTACACGTTGATTATGTTATCTCTATGTGCTCTCTAGGTCAGATGCCCCAACGTCTTAATGTTTAGTTTTAATAAACATTCTTTCTTGAGATTTAGTAGGTGCGGAATCCAGGTCATTTTGGTATCTAACGTTACTTCTAAAAATTTTATTGATGTAGAGAATGTGATTTGATTGTTGTTTATTTTTAGTATTGGATGTTCGTAATGCCTTCTAAGTTTGCAGAAGTGTATGGCTTGTGTTTTTGTTTTTGAAAACCGCAATCCTGTAGTGGCTGACCATTCTTCTAAGTTTTTAATTGAGTTTTGTAGTTTTTCTTTTATAGTGTTAATGTTTTTCCCTTTGTAGTAAATCACTGAATCATCTGCGAATAGTGATAGTTTAGTGTAGTTAGAAACATTTTCTTTTAGTTTGTTAATTTAAAAAAAAACCGTTACACTTAGTACTTCATCTTGCGGTACTCCGTTATATTGTTTTTTTTATGTGATAGGCAGCATTTAGAAGTAATTAAGTTATTAGAATTTTTAAATCTAAAATCTAGATGTTGGGATGGATTGTTACGTGTAAATTATGCTTTAATTGAAATGAAGTTATTTATTCTGGAATTGCCTTGAGTTTCCAGCTACTCACTATTTGGCTGTCTAACCTTATTTTACATTTCTGTGTAAATTTCAAAAATTCTTGTGGCTCGGGACTTTTTGGTGATTTTTGGAAAAGATTGCCTGTATAGGGGGAGCGATTTCCTGTATCCACCTTAACTATTTGATTGCTTCTGATGTGTGCTGGTGCCTTCCTGGGGACTCATTTAAATGTGGATTTAAAATCCTGCGTTAACGTGGTGGCCGCTCTCCAACCTCGCCGCCTTATCGCCCCGCTTTGTAATTTCCCTTTTCGGCTCTGATGCCACGACGTAGCACACCTGGAAATATGTATAATGTATATCCTACTAATCTGCGCTAGAAAATTCTCCGAAGTGTTTGAGGCAACCTCTTTTTCATACGACTGCAACTCGCCAACTGAGGAAAAACCCGCAGAACTAAACTTTGAAGTTGTTGGAAACCTTTTATTACAGAAGTTGGGACCAGAACGTTCTGCGGCTTCTTGTTATCGCCGCCAGCCTATAGGATTGTGCCCCGCCCTCCGCCACTGAACCGCGACGGCATTTGCTGAATTGCGACTGCGCTTGCCTATAAATTCTCGCCTTTCTCCTTTCGATAGTTAGTCGAGTTTCGCCTCTGACGGTGCTCACACGTTGAGTTACCGTGCTCTTCTATCCCTTCCCTTGCAAAGATAACAATTATTTTTAACAAAATGCCATCTTTAGACGTAAAATCAAATTCCTTCTAAAAATATTGCAAATATAATTATTAAAATTACATATTTAAAATAATAATCTCGTCCAGAAGATAAACGGATTTGCCGTAGAGTTGAAATCCATACAGCTGCATACTTCGCCTTAACCTATTAATTTGAATTCGCTTATAATAATCTAACTGCTGTTATATAGAGCACAGACAAAGAAATGCTACAAATAATAATATATATTTAAAATGTTCGGCGGCAGTTTTAGGTAGCCTCTGTTCCTTTTATTCTTATCTGAGAAATAACCCTAACGGTGACGTTGCGGTTAAAAATTATGATTTATAAAACCTACTAGGCTAGTCACAACCCAACTTTATATTGACAATATTTACTGTCCTCCCAGATAGAAAGAAGCTTAAAACACATAAAATAATATCAGATTTAATTCTAACTGTAAACGTAAGTAATGTCTAACTACTAGAAAGGGAGAAGTATAAACTTTCAAGAAAGACAGAAAATATAACGTAATGCAGTGGCAACGGTACCGACATGAAAGCAAAGCCAAACTACAGCTTTAAAATAGCCACGTTTAGAAGGCTTCAGCCGCCTGAAGATTCATTTAGTGCAATAAACGGGGTTTTAATTTTGACTTTTGTGCACGCTCACCCTGAGAATCGTCAAAAACAGGCCAAAGGCCTCGGCTCGAATGCGCTCAGGAAGATATGCGTGGTTCAAAACGGTACACCACAGGGCAAGCTTCTCGACGTATACATAGGGTATTGCTAAAGAAATGGGCGCCACAAGATCCACTTGAGGGTTATACTGGGCGAGAAGTACTCAAATCACTATTTCGGAAGCCACGGTGCAGCGACAGACACAACCACCCACCTGGAATACTTATCCGCCACGTCCGGGTCTCATCTTACAATGGTCGTAACACAGTGACACAGTCACCCTGTAAACAAACATGCACAAGACACAAAAAGGAAAAGAATAAGGCCGGACGGTTAATACATCTATTGGGCCACTCCAAGTGACGTACCAAACATTACACAAAAATACAGGTATATTCGGCACGTAAGCTCGTAAGAATGGGTCATAGGGTACGCCAAGCTGGAAAGCGCTTTATCTAAAGGTTGTGGCGCATAGCTGAGCCGAACAACAAATCCAGGCCGAATGAAGTTAAAGTTCGGCTTAGACCTCAACAGGCGTGACGCGCGAGCGTAAGACATGAACTTGAGTTCGAGTCACCAGAGTGCCCTGACTTACAGTGAAACATTAAAGAATAGCAATCGCTAAATTTTTGCCAGAGTGTACCATGCCTTATTTAAGCTTCGAGCGCAATCTCAAATGACTAATTTGCATAACAAAGCCGCCCTGCGGCACTGAGTGTCAAACATTAACGATTAATTTACAGAAACACCGCTCTCTTGCAGCACAGAATGGTGGAACACAACGTTAGATTTTAATCAGAGTGTACTCTGCGTTAGCACTGTCTCGAGCGCAAACTTGAATAATTAGTTCGCACGAATATGCGGCGGAGTAGTTTATTGCATAATTTTACCTTAAATACGGGCTCGACCTGTGGCTGGCGGTGGCATTCACAGCAGCGTTGGCGTGTCGCTTCGCAACTTGATGCGAGGGTGGCAAAGCCGTAAGGCTACGAAGACGTCCTACCGAATCCTCCTTGGAGAGCGAAATGTGAATCGACCCCGTTGGTCATGTCACAACACTAGCGTAGCCGTTGGCAAGGGTAACTTCAGAAAAAAAAAGGATCTGAACCCTACAACGACTCGTGGACGGACTACCGCATAACACAGCCCCAGTGCACACACTCTTAACCAGGCCGCGTGTCCTCGCAACTGCCTTAAAGAGGAAACGCCCTCGGAAAGCACTTTGCTGTAACAGCACCTTCGGAAAAGCAAACACCCCCAAGCAAAGCGCGGGGACGCCCCCACAAAATCTCACTATCAACCACTCTGATCGACGGCCTGGGACTTAATGCCTCGAGAAAACGCGCTTGTGAACACAGCTGAGCGTCGCTAGATTCGCCCCGGCCAATCACAGCGCCGGATGCGTCAGAGACGCTGAACGCGCGATCGTCCGCCGGCGAAACAAGCAGAGGTCATCCTTGTTGCACTCACGGGCTGAATTTTAAATAACTCGAAAATGAAGGCGTTTCCAACTGCTAGAACATGCAGCTGCATGAAACAATGACAGAAGGAATGCACAGAAGGTTCTAAATTAGAAACAACCATACCAGGAGTGTACAAAGTTTACAAATTATTGTTCTTGCTGGCGTTGAAATATTATGCTATTAACTATCACTAAAATGGATTCGAAATACAGACGAACTCGTCAATTTGTTACCAAGACGGCTCTGAAGGTTTAGATAGTTAATTGAATTACTGAGAAACAAAATGGCCTGACAAATTTTCTGCTCCCGGTAATTGATAGAATGGATAAACTTTCGAACATAGAATTCCAATAAAATCGAATAAGATTCAATCATATTGCACAAAAGTGTTACAATATAGGAAATGAATCATTCCTATGTATTTTTTGGTTTTTTAGTGTATACAGTTCGCGGCGCGTCAATGACGGAATTTGGCATGAGATTCGTCTGATCATACTTTTTAACGACGTATTTGGAAATGTGACTAGCAACGCTTCTTGATGATTACTTTACTTCTCTATCAGTGCAGGCTTTTCGGTGCCGAAATTTGAAGGTATTAAGCTTTATAACCATTCGATCACACAGGCGCACTTTGTGTACTTATATATTGTGTTTTAATATATTACACTCCTTTTATGATAATTGCTTCATTATTTCTATGCCTACAGTGCAATGCTTTCTACTGTCCGTGTGACCATTTCTAATGAGTTGTTTACTTCACATTTTGTGCTGTTTGCATGTTCCTATTATACTTGGTACTTTTCTAATACTTGTTAATTTATATTGAAATGGCCATTCAACGTCATTGCAAATGACATTGTTAACTATAAATATGGACTAGGAGATGGTCACATTTCGAAGTAAATGGAAAACTAACAATTTCAACTTATTTGTATCACTCAGCAACTTTAGCTTGTAATTACTCTTCTTTTTTCCTAAAATCTATTAATAATTCATAAAAGTTTGTGTGTTAATGCAATTGGAAAACTTTACTATTTAGCAAGTTACATAATTTACAGTTCCACACTCAACCCTTGGCAGCAGTAATGGCAGATAGCATTTGATATTGTTACAGAAAGCTTGGTTTTACGGTGGTTTTAGATAATCAAAATGTAATCAATATTGATAAATCTATATTAAAGATTCGACACAAGTAAAATAAATTGTATATTAACATTGTGATAAACTATTATGGAGCTAAAAAGGGTCTATCAGTTAATGCTACCATTATTATTTAACATAGTTAATTCAGACCACCCCTTTAACTGGCCCAGAAAATCAGATGACCTTAATAATTGTCTATTGTTTCTGATTACCAAATTATTTACCTATGATGAAACCTTACAAATTATTTTTGAGGAAGGTGCTGACGGTGGTTTTATAATCCAAACTAAAAATCCTTTAATTATTATTTCACCTAAGAAGCCTATATATCTGTCAAACAGAGTCTATAATATATACGTAATTTTTGCAGATGGATATCATTCGTTGAATAACACTTTGTGTAACATAAGAAAATCATCTATATGGAACACAAGTGGAAGTCCTCGTGGAAAATTCGTCATAAGTACTTCCGAAATAAACCTAGAAGAGACGTTTGCACTTCTCTGGAGTTTTGATATAATTAACGTGATCCTGATTGCACCGGGAAGCAATTCCTCTTTATTGCTGCACACTGCTAACCCTTTGCTCGAAGAAAGTAGCTGCGGTAGGAAGGTGGTTGTGGAATCTGAAGGAATATGCACCAACATTGCAAATGTCAAATTCTTTAAGACAACTCAGAAGATGACCGGTTGCAACATAAATGTCGTGACTTCGTTTACTGTTAGCGAAAGCGTTGCTAAAAGTGTTCATTCTGTTTTCGTTGAAGTAGTGAGCATTCTGAAACTGCTCAGTGAAACTTTAGATACGAACATTACCTTTCTATATACAAATACGGCAAAATCTTCTATATATAATCGCAGCAACGACATATACCTTATTTTTCCGGGTGCATTTAGACTTTTAACTATTTATGAGGAATATGATATCACTGACTATTTTTTTCGAGATGAGTTGGTATGGATTGCTCCGAAAGCTAACAGAATAAGCGGTGTGAAAATAATATTGTCGATATTTGACAAAACCATATGGGGTTTAATTATTATAATTTTTATACTTACAACTACTGTTTTATGGTGTACATCGTCACGTACTCGTAAATCTTTAAATTTCTATAAAAGTGCAATGATTATTTTGGTATTAACATTGAACTTTCCGTCTTATTGGCCTTTTCCTAAAATAGATTATCTGCGTTTCTTAATTTTATTTTATTTGATGTACATCATGAACTTATATTATGTATTTCAAAGCAAATTAATAAGCGTCGAGACACACCCTGGATATGAAAGAATTACCGACTCCATCGAAGACTTTGCAGAGTTGAATTTTCCAGTTATAATGTACATAGGTGTACAGCAAGCGTTGCAAAAACGCAAACACGAGCCAGCATATGCAAAAATACTAACACATGGATTGATTAATAACTTCACCAATTTTAGCGATGGCATACTGGATGTTGCTTATCACCGCAACGCTAGCATGTTCGTTGGTAAGGAAAAATTAAATAAGTTTTTCTACAAGCACAAGCCGTTAGTCGACATCGTCGAACAAAACACAGGTTTGCCTGCAGTGGAAACCGTAATTGGAATGAGGAAGGGGCACTATTTTCTGGATGTATTCAACAATCTCAATAGAAGGATGATAGAAAGTGGTTTTTACAAGGTAGTTGACTACGATGCCAAATTATTTCCCAAATCTGAAGTTCAAGAGGACATAACAATGGCACTTCGCTTAAAGCATTTCAAATATCCATTTATATGGTGGTCGATGGGATTATTGGCTTCAGCAGTTATTTTCATATCAGAATTGTTTTTTAACTTCATGTGTTGTAACTTGAACTACAGTATTTGTTAGAGGAGTGAACTCATTCAAGAACAGTTGTTACTGAACTAAAAAAGTTTAAACCTTCAAATGTCTTTGTATGTAAACATAATTCATTCGATATTGTGAAAACATGAAAAATAGTACATAAACTTCCCATATACAAATCTTCTTCTTAAGGTGTCGTCTTCGCCAGTGAAGGTTGGCGACAATTTTAGCAAAGTTTTAATAATTTTTGACTGTTCTAATTAGTGCGTGCGTCTCATATATTTTTAGTAATGTGCTTTTTCTTCTTTCGGGTCTTTTTGCCTTCTATTTTCCTTTCTATGACTACTTGAAGAAGGTAGTATTTGTTCTTCCACCAAATATGTTCAAGGAAAGCGGTTTGTAACAGTGCATTACCCTCTTCACTTTGTTATTTGGAATTTTAATTGCCCTTTGTTTGCTAGCTAACGCAGTAGTCAAGGCACAAGACCCACTTTTTACTTTAGGGTAGCTAATGGTTGTCAACACAGCTTTGCTCTGAGCCTGCGTCGTTTACTCTATAACGATAAAAATAACTTCTAGCCCCGCTAGAAATAAAAGCCAGGCTGCTTACACAAACGTCATGTACGACAGCATACACAGGCTATACACCGTGAATAATAAAACGTAAAATTTAATTTAAATCGCTTCGCCCTAAAGCTAAGTTCTACGCGTATTTAGAACCTGTACAGGGTACAAATAACAAAACATTAAATATTAATGCTAACAAGACAATCCGTGAAATACGTTCCGAACACTCCGCTCGATTCACTTTAATGCGATACGGCGTACGTATAACCACTACGAATTTAATACGATACGACGTACGTTTAGCTACTACTATCTGTTGATGACGAAGCGGCCTTCAGGATGGAGTCCGCGTCACTTGTTAAAATATGCAATGCTCCAAACGTGATAACAGTTTAGGCCCGGATTGCGGATTCAATCAAACACATTGCTTGTAGAAGGGACTAACCTGATTTCCTCCTGTGCGACAGTTACAGATCAACTTTACTCCAGCGTGTTTAATTAAAAAGAGACTCCAATAAAATTAATGAGGCCCGTTACAGGCTTGCGTTTTCCTTCTAATTACATTTCGTTGCAGTGCGGTGCACTTTATTTTGAAATGACTGCACTTTTTAAATTTGGGTCTTAGAATCTGCTCCCAAATAACACACGCATAAGTCAGGAACGGTCTCAGGATGCACATATATTGTAATGGAAAGATTCATCTAGCGCCACTATCAGGTGCCTGTTTGTAATTTATTTATTTGTGTATAAAAACAATAATATAAGTTAATTATTATGGTAAATTCGAAGTACACACACAATTCTCGGTTTATATTTTTACCCTGTGGTCATAGTTTGCTTGTCAGTAAATTAAGGCTGGTTAAAATGGAACTGCAATAATTAATCGCACAAGTAAAAATGGTTGAATGCCTCTCTTTCTATTTTATTTAACTGCAATACTGATTAAGCTAGCTTTCGGCACACAAGACTTATCTCATGAGTTGGATTCATTAAAGGACTATAATCTCAAATTTTATGTTATTTGTTTCAATGTAGCTTGTTTGCTCGTTATTAGTAGATAAAATTCACAATCTCGTAAATTGACAGATGAACACAAAAGGTTTTTTTTTCGTACAGCGTGAAATTGAACGTTTAAAATCGTGAACTACTGTGAAATCGCGTCAGGTAAATTATTTGAATATTTTCGCTTGGCAACTATTAAAACATCGCCTTCATTGTTTTTAGGATGACGTCACAACTCCCCTTGATTGTCTGCACGCACGCCGATTTTTCAACTGTTTATGATCGATTTCGCCCCCAAAACTGGTGACGCCGTTCGATTTTTGGAAACCACGAAGTAATTGGACTTTTGAAAAAGCACTAGGCCTCTTCGGCAAGGTTTAATCTTTGATCTAAGTCGTTTTCCCGAACACTGACACTCAATCTTCAGGCAAATTCCTACTTTGTTTAACCGTCTCGTGCTGGTTTCGGAGCCGGTCGCAGTGACGCCGCCGGAATATCTCAAGCTGTAGCCGCTCCCCTGGGTGCAAATTCCTCTCAGAATACTCCTGCACACTTCGTTGAACTCCTGGACCGCTAACCTTTGGCTTCCGATGCTGATTTGGTTAGCAGTCGAACCTCGGAAACTTCAGATGCTAGCTCCCGTTCACACAATCGGAAGAAAATTAGAATTTTTTGTATTTTTATGTCGTGGATCTTCCCACAAACACTTGTACTGAAGCACAGAGACTCGGGCAATAAAACTGTACACTTTTGAACTGGTAACAATACGTTTATTAATATAAAAACAGTAATTGAACATGGAGCACAAATTTGCCATGTCTGCCAATAATTTAATTCAATTGTTCCCTTGTTACTAACAAAAAGCATGATGTTGCTAAGATACGGTGTTATTCTACTATTAATTGGAAATTAGAATTGATAATTTTTACCACAAATAGAATAAAGTTTGATTACATAAATTACAATCTAACAGTTTCTTAAAATCTGAAATATTGTCTTTTTGGCTTATAACTAATGTTGTCCTATAGCGTTGCACTCACAAACGTTTTTAATTTCACAGCTCTGCTTTTGCACTATGTTTTTAATTATTAACACACTGATTTTTGAGTTCCGCACTTTTCACTTTGCTTGCTTTTATTCTGTTGTCTCCATTCAGGAATTGCTCTTTGCAATTTTCTAAATTTTCTTTCATCTTGCTTTACCCTTCAGCTTGCTCACAATTTTCACTGTCCTTTGCTTTTATTGATAACTACGTTTCTTTTTGCACGTAACAGCCTTCTTGTGTCAATTACTTTCGTTCGGTCTGGCTATACATGTGCACAAACCTATTATTTTAATTATATTACTTTATTCACAAGCCAAATTCAAACCCTCTGAAATATGTTTTGCCTTTGGGTGCCTTTATCCAACTAATTACTGTTTCTCGCATCTCATAATTAATGCATTTAATACTTTTATTTTTGTTTAAAATTGCAATTATGTAAAATATCCCAACTCTATGCTTTATTGAATCCTCGATTGAATATTTTGCACTGCGAACAAAGCCAAGTTGTGGGCTTAATACCATATATATATATATATTAGTACGGCGCACTTTGTTTTTAATGGAAATTATTTATTTATTATGGGATTTAGCTGCACTAGTCTTGAATGGGTTTCTTTCAGTTTATTCTTTCTATTTGGATTCTCCAAGTTAATCTTCCATCTAACCGTAATCCCAAATATTTCACTGTCGCACCTTTTAAGTTCCATGGTACAAATGTATCTTGTATGTTAATTTCCGGTGGATCTGCCGGCCTTCTCAGCGTGAACATGTTTCCTTCGCAATAGTTAGTATTTAAAGATATTCCCCATTTAACGAGTCAATTATGTAGGTCCGTTATTGCCATTTATAGATTATTCCTAGCTATGATAATATCGCGGTTCTGAGAGATTATTGCAGTATCGTTTGCATACATGATAGAGTTGTGTTTTGATAGCCAGGTATATTACTCATACTGAAATTGATGTTGGCTTTGAAAATTGAAACATATGTCGATTATTAATTCACATTATGTTGATGTTCTACAATGAAATGCACATACATAACCTAAACCATTGCATAACTGTGACCGAATGTCATCTCAAAACTTTATTTGAAAATTAACATAAAAACTAGCACTTGAATAATGTTATATCTGCTACATCAATAATTATGTATTAAGTTGTAAGAACTGCTGAAAGTGTTCAACGTTACAATTTAAACATAAATTTAAACAACTTGATACGTCTAAAATTGCAAAAACTGTCATATTTAAATTAAACAAGATTAGAAGTAATAAGAGCACATGACTTAACTTTTTCTAAGCCAAGCTTGATTTCCATACACACATATATATAGTAGTATATAGTATAGTATAGTATAGTATATAGTAAATTTTTGTTTAGATTAATTTATGTAAAAATATTATGCTCTCAATTAAATTATTTACTATTGAGTTTATTTCTTTTACTAGCTCCGGTACAACATTTACTTCTAAATCAGGTTAGGTTCATGCTTTATAAATTATGATTAATTATTTGCATTTATTAATCTTTAATACCGTCTTGATTATTAAAATTATTATACTTTATGGTTAATTGGTGGTATGGGAATTATATCAAATGACACTTCTATTATTGTCAAAGTCAAATTATTAATATGAAAGGTTAGCTGAACTCATATCTTTTACAATTAAATTGTTTTAAATGTTGAGAATGGTAAGTATTTATTGTAAATACCTTATTCGCTCAATATTGAAACTTATAACTATTTATTACATCATTTTACAATAAAGGAAGTATTGGTTTCACCCAAAAATTCGAAATTGAGTTTTCAACAGATCTTCACGTTTTAGATCCCCCTGAACCCAAAAAAATGTTTTTGCTCATTGGTGTGTCCGCTAGTCTATCTATGTGTCTGCTTGTGTGTTTGTCTGTCTGTCTGTGTGTGAACAGAATATCTCAAAAACGAAAACAGGTATGGCGTTGAAACTTTATATATAAGCAGAGCTGGGAAAATTACTTTTAAAAAGTAATTAATTACTAATTACCAATTACCGCCCAATGCAGTAATTTAATTACCAACTACTCACAGGAAATGGTAATTAAATTACCAATTACTTAGTAATTATAATTGTACAACATCAATTACTTTTTCAATTACTTTCAATAAACATTGTTGTCATATAATAATTGTATTTAGTGGAACTTTCTTGCGAGTTGCAACTGTCATTAGTGTCGTTTCGATTCGTAATCGTAATCTAAAAATCTGGTGTGATACAAGCACACAACTTCCTTTTACAGTGACCTTATAATCGGCTAAAAATTTTATTTTTAATATTTAAGTATTTGTCAAAAATTTTCGAAAACTGCAAATTCTATAGAAACAGTACAAAATAGAGTGTTAGTCCAAGAGACAAATTTTCTCTAAAATTTAAAGCTGAATTCAAAAATGTAATAATATACCAGGTGTTCTGTTTAAAATAAGAGTTAATAAAAAAATAGGGAAAAAACAAAAGAAACCCATTTTAGAGGTATTCAACCTAAAAATCACCACCACATCAATGCACATTAAAAATTTAATAAAAAGGTAAAAGTCACAAGAGCAAACCTCATGTGATTTTCTTCAAAAGCTTGCTGTCGCATCTAGATAATACACAAAACTTATATTTGAAGTTTCAACGCCATACCTCTTTTCATTTTTGAGATATTCTGTTCACAGTCACACAGACAGACACACAGAGAGACTGACAGACCAATGAAAAAAAATATGTTTTTTGGGTTAAGGGGACTCGAAAACGTGAAGATCGGTTGAAAACGCAATTTCGAATTTTTGGGGTAAATCCAATACTTCCTTTATCGTAAAAGAAAGTAAAAGTGCTTAATTTTTATATTTTGTTAACTATAGTAACCTACATACTCATTCACTTTTGAAGGTTTTTTGATAATTAAATCTTGTAGCTACATGCACCGTTCACCAAAATCAAAAGTTGTTAGTTTGTTTTGATGTAAGATGTAAGTAAATAAATAAACCTAATATACGAGTACTTTACTACAAAGTCCTTTCAGTAAGAAGTTATAGGAACTTGAAGGTTCAAATTCATATATTTCTTTTATATTAGTTTCCACATAGGTTATCACTAAAGTTGAGATTTTTATCACGATTGCGGATTTAGTTGCCGAGGCCCGTAGGGCCAAAGCAAATAAACCACCTGAAGGATAAAAACACTTTTAGTGCCGAGGGTACATTGTTTTTTAAATCGAGAAATCGCGAAATTACATCATTTTAACTAACCTTTGTAGGTGATGCTGACGTCGGTTGACTCTTACTTATCGCCCAGCCGCCTAGAAAATGTCTAAAATAATGGATTACTTCACTGCCGATTTCTCGTATTGTATTTGACGATTTCGACATTCTTTACTGACAATTTAAAAAATAAATCGAATATGAAGAAATTTCGAATATCATTTTGGCTAGATTTTGTAACTATATTAGAAAAATTAGCACGCAGAATATGTTATAAAAGTGATTTTTCCATGTTGGTAATAAATTAATCCACTCGCTTTGCATCGCTCGCTCTTAAATTAAACGGTAAAAAACTCTCACTTTTCTTAACTTAACAATATACTATTAAGTACTCCTAACATGAGGCTGAATGACAAAAATATGTAACTTACTTAAGTATACAGGGTAGAGCACTGGATTTTTTAATAGTTCGCTAGCAAATTTCTATTTAGATTTTGTAGAAGAACACTACTTGGTGATCGAATTGGCGCAATTTGAGAATTTTTTGTTGGCTCAGTTAGAAAATATTTTTTACCCCTTTGTACCAAAATAAAATTTTCTGTCGCCTGTTAGGGGTTTCCCGAAAATTTACGTTTGGATCCCTGGTCGGTTTCCAATGGTAGTACGAGGGAATATAATACATTGGCTGCCGTTACCATTAGAGACGGGAGGCAGTGTGATTAATAATAAATCAACTAGCCTCCTGGTTATCATATTTAAATATTTTTATCTACGACTAATAAATACCTTCACCGCAAAATTAAAGGATCAGAAATAAAAGTGCAATATTTTGTTTGTCGTTGAAAATATTGTTATGAAACTCGTACGCAATAAACATAGCACTATTTATCGCTACATACGTATATTTTAGGGACATTCACATCTTAAGATACCACAAAAATGCTGCTTGATAACAAATACTGCAGAAATCGCAGAAGTCTTGTAATTCAAAGTTGCCTGTCAGGGTGTTCTAAACAATTGATACGGTGATATAAATAAAAATAAATGGCGGCTGATGTCCAGAGAAACTCTCTTTTGCAGGTAGATGTATCTACAGTGGCCACACTGCTCAAGGAAGGCTATACTGAGAGAGAAGTTGCTGCAAGGCTTTTGGTTGCGCAGTCAGTGATTTGCAGAGTGTCTCGACGGTTTCAAATGACATGGAATTATACCAGAAGACCTGGCCAAAATCGTAAAAAGAAAACCACCAGGCGTGAAGACCGGTATTTGGTCGTAACAGCGAGATGTGGAAGGTTCATCACTGCTCGATCTCTGAGGAATGATCTCCAACGGTCCACCGGAACAGTCATTAGCTGCGATATCGTATGGGGAGGCTAAATGATGCTGGTATGAAGGCAAGACATCCTGCAACCGGTTCAATTTTGGCCCCCCTTCACGGTAGGCTAAGTTTAGCATTTGCTGATGATCATTTGAACTGGAAAGGAGATGAAGAATGGGCATCAGTGTTGTTCACCAACGAGTCTAGATTTTCTCTAAACAGCTATGATCGAAGTTGTTATTAAATGTTTATTAATAGTCCTATCTTTATTGCATATGAGTTTCATAACAATATTTTCAACGATAAAAAAATATTGCATTTTTATTTCTGATCCCTTAATTTTGCGGTGAAGGTAATACATACATTATATATGTAGTTTTTACTCTATAATGCCATATAATAATCCCAAAGGGAATAATGACGAGCGATTAATGGTCATTATTCCCTTTTGTGTTCCAATCACAAAATTTCTCAAATTAAATAATACCATGGAAACAAAATACACCAACTCTAAAGTGTCAAAAACAGTTTTGTTGAAATTTATTTACGACTGTCAAATAAAACGCATAGTGTTTGTGTATTTATGTTGAGATGGATAAAAATGAAGAGTTTATTAATTGTACACCTCCCAAAATTGTACTTCAAGCTGCAGCAACAACATCCACCTTGCTACCGGAAAAATCGAAGTGCATTTATAATAAAAGATACGCAAGCTTCAACGAATGGCGTCTTCGAAAGAACACAAACTCATTTTCTGAAAATGTCCTGTACGTCTATTTTGCTGAATTAAGTGCAAAATACAAATCATCTTCGTTGTGGTCATTTTATTCAATGCTTAAATCTGTGTTGAGAATAAACCATGACGTATATCTGGAAAAATATGGCAAACTACGGACATTTGAAAAAGAAAATCTGAAGGATTTGAAGCAAAGAATTCTTCCACTCTGACCCCGGAACAAGACATAGGTCTAAGGTGAATATACATATTTAATCTAATTCATTCCAAAACTAATATTTTTAATTTGCTTCAGGTTATATTAATTATTCGAATTATGAGCGCCTGCCGCTTAAACGAGCTTTATGAAATGAATATAGAAGACGTGAAGGATCTCCAAACACAGTTATTAATAGCAATACCCAAAACTAAAACTAAAATTGTACGAACATTCACCTTAAACAGTACGTTTTACAATATTGTAAAGAAGTACACCGATCTCCGTTCGTCACATGTAAAAATCAATTCGTTCTTTCTAAATTACCAAAAATAGAAATGTACAATACAACGTATAGGAAAAAACAAATTTGCAGTAATTGATAAACAAATTGCCAAATATTTAAACTTGTCAAACCCAGAAAGTTATACCGGCCACTGTTATCGCAGATCATCTGCCACTGTTTGATATTTAGCTTTTAAGCATTAGTTTAGTTTATCTTATTAGTAATTTTTAATACAAGTAAATAGCTGTACATAAATTTAGTGTAGCCATCCTGTATGTCCATCAAGGTAAATCCCTATACGAACTTCTACTTTGCGTGGGTATTATCGAGTCTTACGCTTTCCGTTTATGTAGAATTAATTTAGTTATTAATTGCCCTGGAGCCAGATACAGCATCTCTGTACATTTATGGAGGAGGCGCTATAACTGAATTAAAGCGTCATGGAGGCTGGAGATCGACACAGGTAGCACGAAGCAACTACAGCAGATACTATTGCTAAACAAATAAATAGTAATGAAGCCTCTTCTTCCTTTACAGCAATCGAAATTCCAAATATTTGTATTGAAAATTCTTCCAAAGTATTTATAGTTCACGACCAGTTCAGTTTATTAATTGTAATATTACTAATTTTATTTTTGTTGACAAATAAAGTTGTTTTTCATTGAAAATCTCAAATTAATATAAATTAATGAAGCTCCATGGAAACAAAATAGAGAAACTCTGTGAAGTGTCAAAAATGGTTGTGTTGAAGTTTGCACTATGTTTTATGTGAGTAATTATATTAGTCGTAGATAAAGTAGAGTATACCACTCGCAATAATGACTATTATTGACTTGTTGTATAATCTACTATTGAATGCAGCTGAATACAAGAGATAGTCTCATCATAAAATGTAAAAGTGTTGTATGTATAACGCTGGACTAAAACGTCATTTTCTCCATTGCATGATTACAATTGATTAGGTACTGTTCTCGCTAACGCTGAAGAATTAAACTACATCCGCGGGAAGGAATAATACATTTTCCTCCCTAGTAATACAAATAGCTATAAAAATGTGTTAGCTAACTTTTGAAATTTTATAACAAAATATCAATTTCGTGTTGATCAGGAACTGTTGAAAGTTGACAGGTGACTGAAAAACCTAGTTGAAAACGGCTGATTGAAATAAGATATTTGTACATTACATACAAAAACAAAAGATATTTGCTCAAGCACGTAACAATTATGTCATTTTTACATTCAAGAGACCTTTATATCATGTGTTCCAAAAGAAACTATATAAAGGTTAGCCATGGTAAATAAAACTAATGTCGACAGCAAGCTTTAGAGATGATAATTTTTAGAATTTGTAATAATAATCGAAGCTAACATGCTGCAGCAGTCTCTAAAAATTATACACTAGGTGCCAGTATACAAAGCAGCATATGAGCATTACAAGGCAAGAAAGCGACAAAGAATGGATCATTTATAAAATGTTCAATGCAAGGATGCGGTAAACTTATACGGCGTTTTTAAATTGAATTAGTGGCATACCCCATACTGCATTTTTGAGTCAACCAGGCATGACATTTTGCAATTAGGTACATCTTATTTATGTGTTTTGCTCTGTTTAAATGTTGCTATCGGATTTGGCTGTTTAGTTCAATTCCTCACTCAAAAACGTAATTTTCTGGACTTAAAACCTGTTACACTTGCACGGCTGTATAACCTATGCTAGTACATCGTTTAAAACAAACAAATTGAAATGAATAAATAATTATTATGAACCAATATCGTCTAATGAAGCTATTTTAAATTATATTTTTTACCGTAGGTATTGTAATCTGTAATGTACTTACCGCAAATATAGTTTTAGCGTCTTACATTTAGCGTCTCTCACAATAAATATTAGTCTTACTATTGCAAGCTACAGATGACATCTACATACACGCACCAATACTCGTGCCCTAGTCTTACACAATGCAAAAGCTGCTGTTATTCGACTCGTCAAATGAAATAATAAATTAAGCTTATATTGAACGGGGAACACCCTATTGCGATTTGCTTAATATGTAACTTAATAAAACCTTATCGTATTTTTTTGCATTCTCGGGATTTGGCACCATATCGAGGTCAGTAATTCAGTAATTGAAATACCACAAAGTAATTCAATTACCACAGGTATTTCAAATACTTGTAAAGTAATTTAAATACTTTAGAGTAATTTAATTGCACAAAAGTAATTAAGTAATTGTATGTAGTAATTAATTATTTTCAAAAAGTAATTTCCAATTACAATTACCGCATTTTGAAAACTAATTCAATTGCAAGGCAAATAAACAAAAAGGAATTTAATTAGTAATTTAATTAAAAAGTAATTAATTACTGCCCAGATCTGTATATAAGTTTTGTATACTATCCAGATGGGACAGCAAGCTTTTGAAAAAATCGCATAACCGGAAGTATGGTGTTTACACTTATGACTTTTCAGTTTTTTGATTTTTGTTCAAAAACGGCTTTAGCGATTTTTTTCAAACTTAACTTTTTTATTACATTTTTAATGTTCATTGATGTGAGATAGGTAGTTTTCCAGTTAAATGCCTCTAAAAAAAGGTTATTTTATTTTTTACTTTTTTTATTAACTCCAATTTTAAATATATATCATTACATTTTTTAATTCTGCTTAAAATTTTATAGAAAATTTGTCTTTTCAACTAACGCTTTATTTTGTAGGGTTTCTGTACTATTTGTAATCTTTGGAAATTTTTGACAAATGCCTAAAAATTAAAAATCGAATTTGTTGCTAATTATAAGATCAAAGGAAGTTGTGTGCGTGTATCCCACCACATTATTTTTACATATGATTACATATGATTACTTTTTAAGTGCTCCGATCAGATGTTCCCGTCCAATCCGGTCTCCAGGTATGTTCTCGTAAGTAACGCTCCTATTAACCATGTGTAACAACCGCTGTTACTAATTGCTCCATTTGTAGCTCCAACAAATGTCCCAGCTCTGCAGTTTCCGCTTTACTTAAATCCGCGACGAAGAGCAGTCAGCAACTCAAACTGCCACTATGAATGGAATACGGATTTAGATTCACACAGCAACCTAAAAAAACAGCTTTCATTACAACGACTTCACTGCAGTACATCTGAATCAAACAGGATACTTTAGATCAACTCCAGTGCAGTACGAATCCAAATCCAACTCATGTGTAGCTGCATTCACCCCGATAGTGACCACAATGCAGCTTATCCAAATCCTCCGCGGATTTCACCAATCCATAAAGGCTATTTTGCTGATAGAAACTCTTCACTTTCTTCTTGTTGCACCATTACTTTTATTCCTAGTCTAGCAGTCTATTCTCAACTCCAGTGATATTATAGTTCGTTTAAAATTACTTACTATGCATTCATTTATTATTATATTAGTCACTTATACCCTGTTATACCATTTTAATTAAAAATAATTTTTTTAATATGGTTTTATTCTCAATTTATGCTTACTGCAAAATTATAAATGTACCAATTTTTTATCAAAGATTTGTTGTAACTTTCTTAATTAATAATTCACCATAGTAAATATCTATTCATACATTTTTTTAAAGTTAGACTCCTAAATTATTAACAGTGTAAATTATTTAAATTAATTTGACATTTCAAGTGACTTTTCAAAATATGTATTCAGCTTAGGGCTTTGACATTTATTCAAACTGTCTTATAGTTTGTCCTACTTGTTACAGCTTACAGATTCTAGAGTTCCTATATACAGTGTGGTCCATTAAGTGTGCAACAAATGGGACATTTTTTTATTAGTTGTAAAACCGAAATTTAAATACCGCTAAAAGTTAGTGCATGTTCGATAACTATATCAGATGCCCTTAGAATGGCTTCAAGTCAAACAATATACAGGGCAGGACAAAAAATATTAAATTCGTTCAAGAATAAAGTTACCTTATTTCAAAAAATATAGCAAAATTTTATTGAGAAAAGTTGTTTAGAATCAAAAGTTATGCTCAAATACAAAGTCACGGCCTCCTATTCGAATTTTGATTCTTTTTTTGTAAAATTTTGTATTATCCCCGTGTGATACATATTTTTATTATTCTGATTTTATTAAGAGTTTTTCATATGTAAATTATTATTAGTAAAGCATTTGCCTTGTTAAAAAGAATATTTGTGAAATTCTAAAGTTCTGTTAAATATAGTTGCAACAAACATGAAGTGGATGCTTACCTAAAAAAATATAAATCCAAGTAAATTTTACAAATACGCTTCAAGTTGCTAAAAGTTATTTAAAAGGGATGTGGTTGTGGCTACTTTAAATACATATAAAATCAAAATAATAAAAATATGTATCATACGGGGGTAATACAAAATTTTCCAAAAAAGAATCAAAATTCGAATAGAAGGCCGTGACTTTGTATTTGAGCATAACTTTTAATTCTAAACAACTTTTCTCAATAAAATTTTGCTATATTTTTTGAAGTAAGGTAACTTTGTTCTTGAACGAATTTCATATTTTTTGTCCTGCCCTGTATATTGTTTGACTTGAAGCCATTCTAAGGGCATCTGATATGGTTATTGAACATGCACTAACTTTTGGCAATATTTAAATTTCGATTGTACAACTAATAAAAAAAAATTCCATTTGTTGCACACTTAATGGACCACACTGTATAAAGAGTTGGGACATTGGATCCACAAATCAAGGATAACATGATTCAGCAATAATATATTTCATTTTTTCTTATTTGAAAGATGTAAGACAAACAAAATGACATTAATTGACATGTCAAATCACAGAATTCATTCATTTAGAAATCTGAAGCAACGTGCAAGAAAAAGAATATTTATGTGGAATTATTAAAAAAAAAATCCGGCTAAATTTAGTAACTTTTTTAGTCCTAGTGTGTTTTCAGGTTATGGTAAAAAGTATTTCTGAGGACTTAAGTGAACTGCGGTTAGAAATAAATAGGTATTGAAATCTTGTGTTATGAAAAACCTTTGCTTATAATCTTAGGTGTGAGGTAGGATGTTTAGTGGCAGCTGTAAATCTGGTATGAATACGAATGTAATGCTCAACAACTAATTATGGAGAATTTGAGGCAACGTAATTCAACCTCTCCAGAGAAAAATTGTCTTTTTGTACTGATTAACACTGGCCTGAATAATCTGCCGTTTGATGCTTTCATCATCGATTAGTTCGTTTTCTTCTATTTCAGAATTTTTACATTTATTTAAATCTGGTTACCAAAAATTGAATAATGTTGGAATAGCATTGTATTGCAGTGTCGTTTTTCCATGTTTATTCAACCACTGATTATCTGCAAGATGTTTATTACATAAACCGTGGCAGTGGAAAAAGTCCGATAAAATATATCATAATAGACCACTGCTAAAAAATTACATTTAGAGAATAAACGGCTTGTTGACTTAAAATCCTTAAATTTTCTGTTATTTACCCAGACACGCTTTATTCTCTCATTCCTTAGAAAAAGATGCAAATAATGTCCCAGATCTGTTCGATTTTTACAATTAATCGTTGAACCACCAACTATTGCACAATATTTTTCAAATTACAAATATTTGTTAAGTATTTGTCACAACTGTTACAAAATGTGATTCTAATTTGTAATGGTTGCCAAACTGCTGTCCATAGGTATGCATGATCTGCATAAAATTAAATTAAAAAAAATCAGGAACTCCATGATTTGTGGATCCAATGTGAGTCGCCTACATGTCGTCACTCTTTATACCACGAATATCTAAGATCTCAAGACAATAAATAACTAGGGTGGCTAACACAGAATAAACTACAAACACATAAGGCGCGAGACGTATTGAATGAAATGCCCTGATGGTACCTATACAATTAATTCGTTAGCACATGTACAGAATGAAATGCGCTACACCTATCTATGCGGTTAGTTCGCTGGGATATATACACACCTCAAATCAAATGTTTCGTATGACTCACACAGATTCGGCTGGCCAAGGCCGAACGCAAGCCACCAGCTTCCCCGGGGCACCTAGTGCGTCAAGGACACAGGGAGTGGAAAAGGCGCCGGCTTCCAGCAGCGAAGCGAGTAACGCAGAGGGGACAGCGAACAGGCCGCAGGCAGGCGATGCAAGCACCAAATACATATAGAACCACTGCAGTAACAACTCATTTCCAGGGTGGAATAAAATCATCTCCAGGGTACGTCAAAAATGGCTAAAAATACAAATTTTCCAGATAGATCACGGCGCTCAGGGAAGAAGGCCGTAGGCAAATATCAACTACGAACCTTAAGGTGTAATGCAGCCATTTCGTGCAGTCAGACGTGCGTAGAATGAACGTCCCATCAAATCCGTCCGTGACGAAGCGGATGCCGGGGATATAAACAAAAATCTCCGGGACATTCCAACATGAGTTACGAAGCCTCCATATCCTTTCAACAATGAAGATGGCTATCAAAGCCGTGAGACTAGGTCCCCAAAAGAAAGCGATTCAAAAATACACAACGCAAGACTTGCCAGGAAATGGCCGAAAAATAGCCCAATTCAGCTTATCAAAGTTCCAAAAATTTGAAAGCTGACCACCAGAAAAACTGAGAAATGCAGACTGTGGTTTGAGCTGATAAGCACATAGCTGTAGTTTATTCAAAATTGACACTGATGTTAATAGGGTTGCCTATCCACTCAGTGAAAATTGTTGTATTTTTACGAAATAAATGCTAATTGAGAAATCTAATTAGTTATTTCAACTATTGCATCTAAAACGACAAAATGAGCGTAACAATATCTTATATTAAAATGGAAGTTAATGACAAATACTTTTTCGAATTATTCTATTTAGTTTATTGATTAGAATAAAAAAAATTATAACAAAAATGATGTAATACAATTTGTAGCGTTTGAAATTATAAAAATTCTTTAAAGATATTTTGGTAAATAAAAGGGTTTAAATTGGAAATAAACATAGCATGGTGAAAAAGAATAAAAAGTAAAATGTTAAAAAAAGAAGATTAGCAGACTAGATGGATGAAAATTAGAATATGTTGAGAAGTTCAATATAATACAGTTATAGTCTACAAAGCCAAATAAAAGTAAGGGAATGCTGAATTGAGTTTATTGTGGAATTGCAATGCATCTACTAAATTGGATAACAAAGTGGTTTACATCGACATCATTAGCAGAGTGAGCGTACTTGTGGGGCTTGTCAGGTGACATCTTGTGGCTTGTATCTGGTCAAGGTTTGTGGTGCCGGGTTGTAGCAAGCTTCATACCTGTGATTTGGTTGAGCATCAGAGCAAACATATCTACAGCTGAGGTCGTTTTGGATGCATACTGAGGTGGAGGTGTAGATGCTGATTTAAAAGAGCGAGCTGTTTTTCGTGTGTTCCTGTGTTGATTTGGATCTGGATCCTGGACATCTTGGTAGTTGATTGTCAGTTGAAGTTTTCATCGTGGCTTTGAGTGGAGCCGTTCTTGTAACGTTGTGAGTCTCAGGGCTGAATGCATTGGTTTTGGTAGAGGAGAGTATTAAGTACAATAACAGGTAACAAAATACATGTATTTAAGATAAGAACTGAAAGAAAATAAAGAGTGAAGTGAGTTAACTTTAATTAAGGGAGTACTTACCATTTGAGATTGTGGAATGACAAATGTGACGAGAAAGTATTTGTAATTGATTTTTCAAAGTTGGTTTGAAGTGTCAGTTGACAAATGTATTAAGCTGTCATATAAAATAAGAACATCAAACTTCAGAGTGTAAGCAATCTCGATTATAAAGAATCCGACCTGATTTTCAGTCAAGTGTTCCATTGATGCTGACAGTAAATAATTTTGATTATACATAATAAAAATAGGGCAAATAAATTAATTAAAATTCAATTTGAAAAAGAATGGATTGAGAATAAACTACAGTAAAGGTGTACGTCAATTATAACATAACATAAGCGTTACAACGTGATAGAGTCACCGTAACATAAGTTGGGAACACAAAGTTGAGCTAATCGGGTTAAGAATATTTTGAATAAAATAGGACCGAGAATGTAATCTTGGGGAACTCCCCTCTCGATATTTCTAAGGGTTGATTTTTCCGACATATTCTTACCGTAAAAGTTCCGTTATGTAGAAAAATGTGCAGATGTTATATAGGTAAGCAGGCATAAACAAACAACAAACAAACAACAAACGAAAAGCATACCGGTTCTTAATATTTTATGCTATAGCACGGTGTGCAGAACGTTATCAAATGCCTTGGCAGCATCTAAGAAGGCAATCAGACTATGCAATTTTTCTTCAAAACCTTTGTTTATTATTTCAGCTAGTCTCAGTAGTTGTTGTGTAGTGGAATGTTTCGACCGAAACCTTAACTGAAATGGAGAGATTGTGTTTGACTCTTTGTTACAGTATCAAACTGTTCTAGTTACACTTGAGGATACGAGAGTGCCACCTACCTTGCCATGTCCGGGAAACGCCACCACTTGCCTTGGAATTCTCGAAGGCTAATAGCCACGGCTTAATACGCTCAGAAAGATGGGCGTGGTCCTAGGAGCGTTATACCATAGGGGCAAGCGTAACGACATATACAGGGTTTACAAAGCAATAGGGCGCTACGGGATTCAAACTTTGGGTCCGACGTTTGACAGAACCTCGAAAGCCAGACGGGGTAGCATATGTGTGCAGCCTTGCGACTCCCCGGCACTGGTGACGGAGCGCCCTGACCTACCTTTGATGCATACAACTTCGTCCAGGCTCCACCTCACATCGATCTTACACTGCGGTCAAGTCAGCCTGAAAATCTGCATGCAACAGGCGCAAGGAAAAACACAAGGCAACATATAGCAAACCGGTTTATTGGTGTAACACACACACATGAACTGTTGTTCGGTACAGTACATGAAAAGTGCCGATTGGTATTACACACTAATCATTTACACATATGTTTGAACGGTATTGAATTCAAATAGCTTTACAAAATGTGATGATGGTGCTAATAGGGCGAGTGAATAATTATTTATTGCCAAGCACATATGTTATGAACGGTATTGAATGCGAATACCACCGATATAGCGGCTAATATCTAGAATACACACTACCTTTACTGCAGTATGACCTGGCTGTCAACTTGGCAGGCAGGGTTCCGATTTGCAGCACAGGAAAACGCAAGGCCACAGTTGTAATTGCTGATGACGCGTACTCCAGAATTCCTTTGCAGGACACGATGCGACCCAGGGGGGTAATGGGACTCTCATGAAAAAAAAAACAGGGTGACCTTTGGCACGTCCTCGTTCGTTACGATCTCACCCACACAGTAGTGGTAACTTGCCTACACGGCACACGAGGTTACGAGAACGTTGGTCGCCAAAACGGAGCATCACCAGGTTAAACAACTGCACGCCTTAACGGCTCGAAAAGCAGTCTCTAAAGCCACGCTGTTGCGAGCGCCAGACACGCCATAGAAAGAGACGTGCCTGGAAAGTGTCTGCGGCGTGCTCTGCGCACCTGCAACCAATCACGAGGCAAACACGAAAAGACGAATTATTTCGTGGGAAGACTTCAAGTCCTTCATTTATTATTAAATCCAACGCCACTTTAAGCAGCGATGGATCAACTCCTATTTAAGAAAGCTATATACAAGGGGGGTCGTAATCTGAGAACAGAAATACTCCAAAAGTCGCACATTCGTAAAATCTCAAGAAATCAAAAATCCAAAACTGCTTGAACACACTTGCCGACCGCGACTAGCTCGTGCCAAGACGGACTTGCGGTACTTTGAGTTTTTTAATAAAATTAATTATATAAGACCGGTAGAGCACCAATGAATTTTTACAATAGCGGCGAGTGTGCTTAGGAACAAAACGAGAATTCGTAAACTCCAGCAGTCCAAATCTCCTGAAAGAAAGCTTCAAACAATCATCGATAACAATAACTCAATAATAATAACCACATTTAAATATCACAGTATAATTCGCATAAAACATGAAACGTATAGTACAAATGACAAATCATTTAATATAAAAAAATGTTGAAACACTCGTGGTGAACTTCCAAACTTGCTAGTGTGATACTCAATGCTGAAATGTCCAAAAACTGGGCTGATTTAGGAATACCAAATAATAATACAATACAGTTAGAATGTACCACCCTTAAACGAAGAGGTTGACAAGACCTCGGCTAGCTCTTTTAATTTTCGCCATAAAATGGCGTGGTGTAAGGATCAGGCTAATAAATGCTTTGGGTTTTCAAATTGAACAGAAGGATAAATACAAATTGAGCGCCATGTCGTTACTCCCAACCTATAAAAACAAAACTAGCTACTTAAAAATACGCCACTTACCTTTGGTGTTCCGCCGCATGCCTAGATTACTCGTTCAGCTATAGGCATTGCAGAGGGGCATTTATTTGAACCCAAATATCGCAGTAACACATAAATTACTTGTATTAACCCGTAGGACTTGTGACAACAACCAACTGGTAGGCCTACTGCCTATCAAATAAAATAATAAACCATAATAAGGAAATTACTGCCAAATATTCAATCCACAAAATCCAAATTATAGCTTAATTCGCATTTCAGGACAACACCTGTACTATCTCAATTGCATAACAAACAACACATAAAGCGCGGTACATGAGTTACAACGCACATGCTTATTTCAGCAATTTTAAACTATTAAATTCTAGCTCATTAGCGTTATTAAGGTTTGAGCCAAAAAGGTTGATTAAACTCGTTCAGTTTGATTTGCTAAGATCTTAGTAAGAACTGAGATAATTAAAGCAAATGCCTTTGTCGGAAAAAAAGGACTGATATAGCATGTACTTACAGTTTAACTTGATGTTGAAGTTCAGCGATCGCAAGTGAAATTATCCTGTTGTGTTGCATCCATTCATGAAGACGCTACTATAGATTTGACTACCAAATTCTGAGATTCCCAAAGCGAAGACGCCACGGTAAGAGGTCAGCAAACCACAAAAGGTAGCGGCACATGTTCGGAATTACAAACCCATGCGGAAGCAGGATCGGGGAACTGAATTAATTGCATTTCTAGCCTTCGTTTAAGCCCAATTAGCCCATGCAAGACCATAACCCACACTAAACGATATTAGCTTTTTCTAGCTCGTAACTGCCTGATTTTAGCCCGATTTTGGCAAGTAATTGCCAGATTTTGACTCGCAACTGCCAGATTTTGGCCCGTAACTGCCAGATTTTGGTCCGTAGCTGCCAGCCGAACGGCGTTCTCGGGGTCTAATTATAGCAGAGGACGCTTTGCAACATTTTCAATCGTATGCAGCCCAAGGAAACCCAGCCTACACAGAATGGACCGTAGGAAAACAACTAAAACGGCTTCAGCTTAGCCCAGCAATTCAGATCCGCGAGACTCGCCAGAGCGTCTTTCTTGAAAAAATTAATACTCTGTCAGCTCCTTAGCTGTTTGAACGCCAACTCGCATCGAAATGTAAGACCAGTTTCAACACGAAAACCGCAGGTACTAATCGCGTCGCACCTCCTGCTGTGGTAATCTTTAACTCTTTTGCTGTAGCCATTAGCTATAAAGTGTCCGAAATAAGGTGACAAATGCACTAACGCGCTATAGAAATGAAATTGAAACGGGGCGTTACAACAAACTCTTACATAATTGAACAAAAATTTACAGGTAATTGCACAACAAATTAAAAAGGTGCTGAGCTGCCGCTACTCGCCTTCTTGCAATGCTTCAGGAAAATCATTATTTGAATTACGCACGCCGAAATGCGGCTGCACAAATTAGCGATCGGAAAAGTCGTTGAAAATAGCAGGCCGAGATGCGGCGGCAAGAAATTAGCGATCGGTTGAGCCTCTTTCCGCTCATTCACTGATCGTACTGTGTGTAATTGTTATATAAATGTAGTTAAAATAAATCCTGATAGCGGCTTTCTTCGGGCAACTACAGCATGCTTATCAGGTATGGAATACGCTTGTAAGGTAAACAGTAGAAGCGTGGCATGGCAAGGTCACACAGAGTATGGCGGCAAAGCTGATTTCCAGGCTCGGAACTAGTTTTAAAATTCGGAACCAATGGCCCAAAACGAAACCCAAAATAAATGCATGCAAACCTTTGCAAAGCGACAAACAATATAAATCGGAACTTGGGTGAACTGGGTAATCGAGCATCGAAGGTTACGTGCGGCACGGTGTCGAATCCGCCGGAATGCGGCGAGAAGAAACTAATCTCTCCAAAATCTTGTCCAAACCACGCAATACTCCGCTTTGCAACGAGACCCCAAGACTTCCATAAATACCAAAACTGAAGGCCCATACAGCGGCAGGACAAAAAGAATCACAAATGCAAGCACCAACACATCTCTGCGGCGTTCCGGCCGCCTCGTGGTCAAGCTAGGCCAAGGAAAGCGTGAAGATAACGATAACTCGCGCCAAAGAAATCGCAAATTATTGAAGACGCAAAACCAGTAACATTAGTTTTGTTTGAAATAGTTCTGTCTACTTTACCTTTTATTAAATCTTCTTGGCTGTTGGTTTTTATAAAATTCATATGAAACTATATCAACACTGAGAGATAGTCAGAATTTAGTTCACACATAACTTTTTGACTAATAGGAAAGACACTATTTTTGTGTAGTACGATAACTAAAATATCGGGGAGATGATCTATTCTGTGTGGGTAGCGCATATATTCAGCTGGAGATGATAATTGAATGGCGTGGTTGAATTATAGAAAAAAGTCTAGTTCCATTAGGATTACCTGCTTTTCAAACCCACTCAATGTGCTTACTATTTAGATCTCCGCACAGAACAGTGGGGCTGTCTTCATTGAGTAGCGCCAATATGCCTTCTTCCCGGATTCTCTTGTTTGGTTGATTATAGCCGGATATAATTTTCAGTTTGCAGCAATTTTAAAGTTTCAAGGTTTGTAGCCTGCATATTGATGAGATGTGGTAGTTCGATTTGATAATGTTTAATTTTGTTTTTAACCATTATTGCTGTACCTCCAAAACAATAATTGTACTATCACTTTGATACATCTCAAATCCAGATATTTAACCAGTTAATGAAACATTATAACAAGAATAACTGGATTTATTGTGTAACTTTGAAATTAGATCGACGTCACAAATAGAAAACATTTAAGTTAACGACTTGGCAAAAACAAATAAAGTATCATTCGGATTCCATGTTTGAAAACATTTTCAAAACCAAATATTATCAAGTAGGTACCTGCTGAAGATAAAAGAACAGACGCTGTTGGACCAAGGTTCGTCAATCTCAGTAGCCTTTGGAAAGGAGGTCGCTTCAACAATGTATTAGACCTAAAAATGGCAGACACGGCGGGAAATTTAAAAAATCAATCTTGAATGTAGATCGCAGGATATGTGCAGCATAGACTACACACATTTTTTCATAAGCGGTGGGATTCAAAACTTTTTGTGTAATTTTCGGAGTTAATTGCAAATCGAATTTGTTTTTAACTTCAAATAATTTCACTAAATTAAAAGTTTATATCTTACAACAGCATGATTGGGAATTTTGATTCGAGTGTCGTCAAATTTGTCCTTATTTTTTTAGTAAATGAAGCGCCTCTGCGAAAACGTACAACTTTCTATTCCCTCCTGTTAGATGTGTAACATCATTTTTTTTCGGTATATCCGCCTACACGTAATCCTAAATTTTTCAAAATATAATCACATATAATACTATAAGTAGTCAAAGGTATGTAGAATATTTTTGCGGTGGTATCACGAATGTCCATTGCGCTTTGGTACGATTCCAAGCGCAATGGACATGAGTAGTGATACCACCGCAAAAATAATCTACTTAACTTTGACTAAGAATGGCATTCGAGGGACTATTCAATGAACCAAACTACTTTTTCAAATTAGTTTTCTGTGAATCTAGCAACAAACAAGGCAATTTCTGTAGTAACAGAACACTAATATTGACTTTTTCTAATAAAAATTACATTTGTTTAATATATACACTTGAATACCTTCTAGGAAGATATATCCACTGATATTTTTTTGATTGGTCAAGAAACGTCAAAATTATGGATTTTCATTGGTCACTTTTTGACAGATTACAGGTGAATTGAATAGTCCTTGTAAAATTGTCAAATCGACATTAGTAAAATCAACTGTCGCGAGTTTTAATTACCAACCGCAAAATGGCCCTAAACAATGGTGTAAGACGTACTAACACCATTAATTGGGCCTAAAATTAGCGGCTTATGAGATCACCTCATTTTCGCGGACTACTGAGAATGACAGACCTTGTTGCTGGACAAGAACATGAAACATAAACGAGGAAAACCCACCACGATGATTATCTGGATTTCACGTCTCTATTTGAAGAAGACATTTCGCAAAAAACCTTAAATTGATGAATATTTAGCACTAAAAAGATCATCAAAAGACCAGAGTATTTTGGCATACTGGAAATAGTTAGTACAACGACTTATCCCAATTTGACAAGAATGGTCGCAATAAATGCTTCGGCCCCCGTTGAAAGAGCGGTTTTGGATTTAATATATAAAGTGTTTCAAAAATGTCTGCCAAAATTTCTAGGACGTATAGTACATAAAAAATAAGTGTAGTTTGCTCTATAAAACTATTTTCGAAAATGCACTCCCAAGGAGCTACAGCCCCTAGAATAAGACTCTCAAAAATGGTTTTTTGGCATTTTCTTCAAAACTGTTACAGGTAACTTAATGAAATTTGGCACAGGGGCATAGTTTTTTATGAGATATATTACTAATTTGTTAGAATCTTCATATTTTATTCAGGGGCGTAACTTACAAGGAGGCTGGAATGGTTCAATTACCCTATTTTTTGTGCGTTGTTTTACCTAATACATTTATCTAAAATATCAAAGCTTGATTTATCTTACATAAAAAAGGCAATCTTGTTAAAAAATTTTAAAGTTGACCGTTTTCGTGTAATTTGCAGTTGAATGTTGACGTGTTTTTGAAGCTTTTGAAATTACTTGTCCAAAATGCCTTCGAAAATCTTTTGAGTAGGCCTAGATATGACTTAAACAAATGAGCAGGATGTCAATTGGAGATTGACAGATTTTAGAACCTATTTTTGAAAAATAAAACTGCATAGAAAGAAAACGTAAAATGAGGTTTGATAATCAAGTGTAATAATATTTAATCAACATAAAATGAAACAAATTTAGGATTATTTATACACGAAAAAACTTAATAACACTAATGAACTACAATAAAATTAATAAAACGCAACAGATGCTCAAAATGTCCCCCGGTCTCTTGAATACATACATTTATTCTTTTGTTTAAATTGAACGTTAGATTATTTAACACTTCACGATTATTTTGAAGAAGTATACTTTCATTAATTATTTTTTCTCTTAATTCCTAGACCGTGTTAATTTCATTTTCAATTAATGCAATACAATATTTTATCTACTAGCACATTCCTAAAAATAGTATGAAATTTCAAAATGTCATAATGACATTTAAAATTAGAATATGTAAGTGACATCAAGGATTGCCTCATTGTATTGTTGCTAAAACGTTATTTGTAGTTGCATGGTTACCATGAGTTTGTGGGAGAAATAATTTGACGTCCCTTGGGAGTTATGACTAGCTTTTCGTATTTTGTTTCTATGACGAAAATGTACAATATCAGATTGCTAGTAAATAAACATATTTATCTACTAGCAACATGATATTGTACATTTTCGTCATAGAAACAAAATATGAAAAGCTACTCATAACTCCCAAGGGACTTGTCAAATTATTTCTCCCTCAAACTCATGGTAACAATGCAACTACAATTAACATCTTAGCAACCATACAATGAGGCAATCCTTGATGTGACTTACATATTCTAATTTTAAATGTCATTATGACATTTTGAAATTTCATACTATTTTACGAATATGCTAGTAGATAAAATATTGTATGCACCACGGGAGATATTCATGTTCTTTACCTTCGGTTGACTTACAGACCTCGGGCCAGAGGCCCTCGGTCTGTAACACATGTCAACCTCAGGGAAAAAACATATTCATATCTCCCTTAATGCATAAATATCTATTTCCCTATTTGTAATTTTGTTAGGCTTTCGATCACCCTGCTTCTCGCTCTCGTTCTTGATTTACCGGAGACAAAACTCTCGTATCTCGCGAAACGCTAATTACAAATTGGGTCAATCTATTTTGTCGTTTTTTCGGAATTCAACGTCCAAGGAGTTAAATGAAGTTAATGTAGTTGTAAGTTATATTTACGTTTTCTGTCGCCCCTCTGTTACCCCACCAACTGCAAAAAGTTGTAAAATAATGGATTACTTCACTGCCTATCTGCATATCTCTCGTATTTTAATTATTTCGACGTTCTTCACTGCCGACTAAATAACACATTACATCACATACTCAGTTTAGCAGTGCATTATGAAAACTACAATGAAGTATACATGCATAATACTCTAAAAATTTAAACTTAACCATAAAGCTAAGTAGGTGTAGTACGTAACTATACAGGGTACTTAAAAAATACGTTCGGATACGTTACCCCCTTATTCATTAATACAAATCATTAATAGCACCAGTACACCTTCAAAATTTCACAAAAATTGGCTAAGGGGTTTTTCGATATTGAAGCATTTTAGCTTTTGTCTGAACAGGTTCAGGGATGTTCAAAAATATGGGCTTTAATTTTTTTCTTGAAAGTGAAGCGAGATCCGAAAAAATCTCGGGAGACAAAAAAGTTGCATTTTTAGTTGCTCTACTAAAGAAATATATAAAAATTGCAAAAAATCTCGTACGCCTTAGTTTTTTGTGTAAACATCGAACCGATAAGCCCCGCGGGCACACCCCTAGAATTATTACATCAACTGTAATACTTCCAAAAGATAACTCATAAAGTTATAAACGAACTGTAAATATTTCATAAAAATCGGTCAAAGCGTTTTTAGATAACAAAAAACGGATTAAAACAAACCTTTAACACCTTGTATCTCGGAAACGAAGCGTTTCCGGACCCATGTTTATTAGGACATTTTTGTTTGTATTGATAAGATCTATAAGTGGGTAAAATATTCGAACGTATTTTTTAAACTCCCTGTATGTAACTAAACAGCTATAAACTAAAATAAATTAATAATAATTTTACAGCTGTGAAATTTTTAGTAATTAATTGTAGTACATGTAGTGATATTTATATATGTTCTCCTTTTGAAACGATCACTACAAGCAGATATAATTGTGGAACGGTATACATACTTTCAAAATCCAAAAAAAAAATGAATTATGCACCATGGAATAATTTTCGAGGTGGCACCGCGGTATTGTTCAAACAATTTTGCATTATAATATAGGTTTCAGGAGGTGAAATGTTTCAAGTTTGATATTACAGGATTGTGAAGATTTAAAGGTGAGAAAATAAATGCTCTTCAGCGTGTTCCCCTGGCTTTACTCAGTATTGTTTAGTAAAGTTATATAGATTTTTAATATTCTGATAAAATTCTGAAAATGCTTTCAAAAGTGACTGCTATATTTGTAGGCGAAAAGAAAGGTCCAACATCAGAATTATTAACATTCTCATAAGATTTTTGTATTATGTATCTTCTAAAACTCGTTGTGTAAGGCAATTATTTCTTTAATAATTCCTATACTTGTAGCATTTATACCTGTGTGATCATTTTCGTACTATGAATACAGCACTATGTCGTCCTTAAATTCTCAAAATTTTTGGGAGAGTATCCTTACATAAACACACTTTCAATTTAATTAAAAACTTATTTACCTACTTGTTTGAAATCATAATCAAGATAAGATTATTTGCCATAGGAGTACAAATAAATTAAAGATAAAAATTCTGAAAACTGAGATTTCCCTATTCAAAAGCTTAATAAAGACATTAAGAATCCTAAAACAGCATTGTTTCAAAACCGTTATGATTTTTAATTTTAAAAATTAATAATGATTTGTAACGTTAAAATGATGTACGAGTACAGTAAGAATTCTCGAAATTACGATATATATTTTATTTTATCATTGCAATTTTATATGAATAATATATTTCTGACGTGAAAGTGAAAGATATTAAAGAATTTTAAAAACAAATTTTTGGATCAGTAGAGTTAAGCAACGCTCTTTCTAGTCAGAACTTGGATGGGAGTTCCACGGCTACTTCTCCCGGCGCCTCGTGGTACGGCTGCCCGGAAATAGTTGGTCCCGGATGTCATAATAACATCATGACAGTCGTTAGTGGGGTTGGAAGTTCCCATAAATGTACAGCGACGCCTATAATTGGCCTAACGGCTGTTGGCCGAGTACGAAATAAATAAATAAATAAATAAATAAAATATTTGAGTTTTTAATGAAAAATGAATAATTATTTCTAACATAAAAATGAGAGATAGGGGAAATTACAAAACCTCGATGTCTTCTTTCAGAAATATTACAGTTTAAATATTTTTAAAGTAAGGATTTGTATCGTAAAATTTACCCACTGCGCGACTTAAATTTTATGGAATAACAATCCTCTTTGAAAAATTGTTTACGTTTCACAAAAAATGTTAGTTTAAAAAGTGCTTGAAATGTTCTATGGAGTAAAGCTAAAAATCCTATAAAAACTACAAAATCTGTTTTTTAAACAGATAGATCTCCAAATTTTTCAATTGTTACACACATTCAAAATATCAAAAGCAAAACATTATCTAAAACACTAGATTTGTTTTCAAAAATTAAAACTCCAAACAATGTCATTTGTGTTATTTAAATACCAAATATCTTAATAACTGAAATTTTGATTAGCAATTAACACTTTGACCTAATACTATAATAACAGCAATACTAAGAACGTTAAACAAATATTTTTCTTGCAATTTCTACCTGCTGCATAAACGATTTCCCCGGGCGCAAATTTTATGGCATAAGAACAGACGTACCCTAGTAAGCAACTATCCTATGTTTTGCTGCATGAAATAAGAGCTTTCGTTCTCAGAACAGCTAAAGATTGAGACCTTTTTCGCAGGAGTGAGGAAGTATTACGACCCACGGCACTAAGCGTGGGGGGTCTAAGGTTAGTCTACGCGCACTGCTTCTTTTTGGATAACGGCATACGGCATAGTTTTCCCTGCAGAGAGTAAGTTCGTGACACAGAAGCTACCGGTCTTTCCATGCCTTCCAGGTAAATATGACATAATGTTGCAACGATCTCGTCTTTTAACGCATCACTGGTAACTACAATGTGTACATTCGCATTAAAATGCATGACTCTATTTTCTGAAGCAATTTAATTTTTAATTGTTTCAAAACCTTGCTCATATTTTGAATCCCACGCCAATGTATCCAATTTTTTAATAATTCGTACAGAAACTTCACAGTTTATGCGAGTTTTACACATAATAGTTTGCCATTCCGGCGATCATTCTCAGTTGCATAGCATTGCTGGACCTTAGCGCCCCTAATACAGTCCGTATTTTGCGGTCGGATTTGCTAATGCCCGCTTTTTTTAATCGCGTGCACTAGATAAGTGACCTCCGGTTTGGAAAATTTTCTAATAGTGTTTAAAAACTTTTACCAGATCTTTCAAATGATCATTCGCCTTCTTCTATCGACCAGAGAATTAGCTATGTCCTTCAATAATTGATTTAATTTTCGTTGAAATATCGCACTAGCGGGTGATATGCCAAATGGAGGTTTTAAAAATGCTGTTTTTTCTATAGCAAATGTTAAAGTGTGCTTTAATCGACTCAAAAAAAAAGGTCAAGTGTTACTTTAACAGCAAGGGTAGATAAAGTAAGCACTTTAACGTCAAGAGTAGATAAAGTAATTGAATTTTCTAACTTTGATTTAAATTAAATATTACAGCTTCGTATTATTCTAGCAACCCAATCTAGCTACTGAGATTTTAAAATGTGATTGGCTTTCTTTATTTTCTTTTGAAATTGTTAAAGTTCTTGCTATAGAATAGCTATTTATGCAACAAGTGCTAAAAGTCGACGTTTATGCGCGAGACATGAAAATTATGAAACGAAGCCGAAGGCTGAGTTTCATAACATGTCTCGCGCATAAACGACTTTTAGCACGCGTTGCATACAATATTTTATCTACGACCTTAATTTTACCGTTATTAATCCATAAATATCGATTTAAGAAAGGTTCGCATCTGCGACACTTTTAATTTATGTCATAATGAACAGTAGTCTACGCCGCGCGGGCGATTATTTGGCCACGCCCGTGCTGTCAAGGTGAGTTACGAAATGTAATTATTGATACTCCACATATGACTGTATTCATTACCTAAAGCTTTAATTACTTCAAAAACGCTATACCTGTAACGCAAGAAGCAACTAGAATAACTCTACAACTTCACTTCCAGTTCGAAATTGTAGTTTTATAACCTCACTTCACTTTTAGCACATGGGCTAAAAGTAAACAGCTGATTTCTTTAAACACGGTAAACTATAAAACGTCACTTTTAGTGAAACAAGCTAGCGCTAAAAGGCCTACTTTTAGTAGTGGTCGTAGATAAATGAAATTTTATTATACACGACGATAAAGTTAAATTTTATCTACGAGTGAATTCAAGAGTGAATAGAAATAACTGTATTGTGGTGTATAATAAATTACTATTATACGATTCTCGAAAATTCTGATATTGCGTTTATTGCTACGTTGAAAAATTATGCTCATTGTAAAAGTAATAAAAATGTCCAGGAATTGTGTGGAGGTAGATATCTTCAGATATTATTTACTTGGGAATGACGAGACTTAGTGTACGTACACATAGGATGCGATTAGGCGATTAGCGATGCTATGAGATACGATGCTATGCGACACTACGCTTTTTATTGCTTGCTATATTTTGGTTGTGTTTTAATAAAAAGCGATAAACAAAAGCTTAGTTGTTTTCCAACCTCTGCCTGTGTCACTTACAATGGAATTAATTTTATCAGAAAATTTAGTTTTAAGATACTTGTTTTTACGAAAAATGAGAGGTAAAAAAAGGAAATGGGTACATGAAATTTATCGTGATCGATTAACCTTCGGAGAATGTCATCACCTTTTTCACGAATTAACCATATATCCAGTCAAATTTCAAGAATATTTCCGAATGTCTTTGGAAACATTTATACATATTAAAAATGGTATAACACCATTAGTGCTTGTCGCCAATGAGTAATTGGTTTTCTAATTCTGTTGATTCATCCTGAGTAACAGGTGCTTCATCGTCGAGTTCATTAAGTAATAAATAATCACTGGATTAATCTTCTATTATTTGGCTTAATGTATCGTCAGTGGGTAGGTTACCAGTCAACTGTCTAGGAGTCATTTGATCCTTGAGGAACCATAAATCTTTAAAGTACGTCCACTTTGAAGTAAAGTTTGAAGGAGTTTCGTCGCCCGACTTAGGTTTCGGTAACTTCTTGAGTTCATTTCTAAAGACATCCCTTAAAGATTTCCATCTTTTCTTAGCAGCTTCTCCTACAAAAAAAAACAGTATGAGATAATATGTTTGCAACAAGTCAAATTGTTTTTATATTATTAGTTAGATATTCATGTTTAAATATTGACTTTCCTTTTTCCAGGTTTTTGGCTACCGGTGCCTCTTACAGAAGCCTAGCATTTTCATTTCGTCTTGGCGTTTCAACTGTGGCAAACATAGTTAAACAAGCATGCGAAGCAATATAGCAAGGTTTCGTTGCTACATATTTGCCGATCCCTACAGAAGACATTTTAAGTCGTTCCGCTTCTGAATATTGGAATAAATGGAATTTGCCTCATTGTGTCGGCTCAATCGATGGAAAACATGTTCGAATAAAATCTCCAGTGAATTCTGGTACAATGTTTTACAATTACAAGCAATATTTTTCCATTGTCTTACAAGCTGTGGCAGATGCCGACTACAAATGTATTAACATAGAAGTAGGTGCATACGGAAAACAAAGCGATGGAGGAATCTTTCAGTCGTCACAAACCTATGCTTTGTTAAAAAATGGAAAGTTTAATTTACCCAAGCCAACAACATTACCAGATTCAGACGTACAATTTCCGTGCTATTTGATTGGAGATGAAACATATACATTGACACATTTCCTACTCTGACCATTCTCCTGCCATAATTTCTCCACTTTGTCCCGATCTTGATAGCTTTTGTTTTGCTGATCCTATACAGGAAAGCGCACTCGGACTGCATTTATTAATTTTTCTACGTCCATCACAGTAAAATCAAACACGTTTGAAATTTAAACAATCGCACGAGATCGCATAGCATCGCATCGCGTCATAACGCGGCAACAAGCGCGTTATTTGAACGCTTGCTATTAATTTTAAAGGTTTGTATTGGTCTCGCCGCATTGCATAGCATCGCTCATCGCTTAATCGCGTCCTATGTGTACGTACACTTATTTCGTCGCTTTCTCGTTGAGGTACGTTCGGTTGCATAGCCCCCTGGTTTATTTTTGCCAAATATGAAAATTTGGGACATTTCTGCGAATTTCTAAATAGATAGGGTGATTTTTTAAAAACTGATTTGCGGCAGGCCCTGGATAGCCTGAATCAGTTAGCAGTACTGCAGTATAGACTGACAATGCACTTCAGAACTGCCAAGTGATTCAGGCTATAAAGGGCCTGCTGCAATTCAGTTTTTAAAAAATCACTGTATGCAGGGTGTTAATTAAGTACGTAGACAAACTTCAAGGGGTAATTCTTTGATCAATTCTAAGATAAAAAGTTCATACAAACATGAAACTTAAATGGCTTCGTTTTCAACATACAGTATGTTGAAGCTTAAACAATAATGTCTTTTTCAAAAATCTGGAAAACGCTTATCAAATGAAACTTGGTGTAAGTCAGTATTTCATAAAATGACATCGTCATGACATGGCCAAAATAAATTTCATTTATTTCCACCAGTGGCGTGCATCGGGGCCACCTCACTTACCTTATTTTAGAAAAATCTGGTACCCCACTGTTTTTCAGGCAATACGACAAGCTTTTTAGCTTTATTCATTGAAACTATGTAAAAGATGTATCTTTTATTTTTTTGATAGAATAAACCATTTTCGAGGAAAACGGAAAAATCTGTAACAGCAATTTCGTTCATTGGACGTTAATGGGACCTAAACGGCTTCATTTTCAAAATACAGTTTAAAGAAGTTTTTAAAAAATATTATTTAATAACGAACAATCTTACAATAGTTACAAAACTTTTGGCTAAAGAACAGTGGCGTACCAGAGTTTTCTAAAATAAGGTAACTGAGGTCGCTCCGATGCACGCCACAATGATATTTATTTTGACCGAACAATGCCACTTTATGAAATACTAACCTACACCAAGTTTCATTAGAATACCTCTAGCCGTTTTCCAAATGTTTGAAAAAAAATATTTTTGTTTAAACTTCAACATCCTATATTTTGAAAACGAAGCCGCTAGGTCCCATGTTTATCTGAACTTTTTATCTTAAAATTGATCAAGGATTCACCCCTTAAAGTTTGTCTGCGTACTTAATTAACACCTTGTATATTACTATCATATGATCTTTACTGTGTATTGGATATTATAATTTAAAATAAATGACTCTAAAATTACTCTTATCTCATGGGCCAAGTCTCTACATTCTAGCAAGTACCGTTAAATAATAAGAACTAATTCAAATACATTTGATATCAAATTCAATATTTGGGTCCGCTTATAATAATTTTGAAAAATACGCATTTAACTTGTTACGGTATTAAAACAACTTTACGACACCCACCCAAGGTGAGCATCGCACCACGGAATCAGTCCTGGAAAACTGGCACACTTGCCCTGAGATTTGCTAAAAACAGGCTAAAGGCCACGGCTGGAACGCTCAGGGAGTCGGGCGTGAGTCACACGATACGTTCTGGGCAAGCGTGTTGAGGCATATATATAGGGTACGTCAAAATTATGAGGGCGCCACCAAGCCTGTCTTAACCCGAATAACCGGGCCTGGGCGGTTAGACGGGGGCGAAGTATTCAAGACACTCCGTCGATAGGGGTACTCGTGAATTATAAACTCACACAACGATTTCGTGATAGCAAAAATACTTAGATCATGAAGGGGGCTTTTTCAGCCACGGCAATGTCACCACCAAGCCTACCTGCACGCTCTGATCTCACTTGCTCCACCGTACATTCATCTCCTCAATGATGGCCGGACACTGAAACAGAACATGCACAAAGCGACCAAGAATAAAGCGTCTCTTAATTAGATAAGCGTCTATTGGTCCAGTCTTACATTGGGGCAGCAAAGCGTGCCGCAAACATTGCGTTAATTCTTATAAATAAGCATCAGCTGATGGGCGCACTACGGTTACTAAACAACACCCATAACTGTACAAAATCAAAAGCAGTTTGACATATGAGTCCCACAAAGGGAACGTTTGTTCATAAAAATGCTCACATGATAATTTGGGCAAACACAGCAAAGCCCAAGTGAGGGAAGTGATTAGATCAAAAATGAGCGAGCGACGCCACTTCGCGACAACAATTTAAGATGCGAAGGGTACGTTTTTAACGGTGCACAAGATTTCACAGTTATTCACATGATTAAACGCACAGCTCGCGCACGAGAAGTTAGTATGGTTCAATGGTTACAAATACCTTAATTTTATTGGTGACGATCCAAGAGATCAGCATGCGGTCCAGCTTGCGGGAAACAGGTTGCCTGTGGCAATACATTCGCCTCTAAAACGGCCGACGTGTGAATGGTCTGGATGCGCCCAAAATGGCGACAAAGGCTGGCGCTTCAACAAACGCCGCTACGACGACCAAACTAGCCCAAGTTATGTCCTACCTCAACGGAATCCTCGTACAACGAGCTAAAGGGAACACTCCCTTACGTGACGACGTAGAACCGGGCATGGAATTCCATCACACCTACGCCTTGGCGTAATAAGATCGCCGCTAATGACACACACACACCTCCCTTGTTCAATCGCCTGAGTAGAACTGCCACTTAAGGCGAAACAGTTTATCACATACTTGCTAAAGCAGCACGAGACGGGAAAAGTCTGACGCCCCCGCCAAGGGCGGGAGCGCCGCACGAACACACACACTATCCGACCTCTTATTAGATGAATGGCTCTCGGCTGAATGCCCCGCTAGGAGCGTTACGGCGCTTGAAGTGGCGTGAGCCAAAACGGCGTTACGACGTGACTCTGGACAGCCAATGGCGAGGCGCCCAATAAAACAAATAAGCGCCGGTGACAAAGACAGCGCGAGGCCTCGCAGTCACACCAACAGCGTAAATTCTAGAAGGTTCGGAAATCCTGCGAGCGTTAACACCCGATTGTCAAAGTACCAACAAAGGGGTGCCCCGGATGACGAGAAATACTGCGCTTGAGGCCAACTATGTGCAAAATCATTATTATGGAATTAGGCGATGAAGCCAAATAAGTAACTAAAAGGGTTTAACATACGGGCACGCTGCCCTAAAGCCTAGGTGGCTAATTAAAATACAAAATCACCTGACACTCCCCTTACTTGAAAGAGAGTTCCCCGAAGTCTCTTAAAATCAACGGGGCATTTTGGCTGCGGCGCCACGAGAACTCAAACGAAAACGCAACAACGAAAAACAAGCAAAACACAAAAAAAAACATTCGATACGATAGAGTGCACCCCCAAAGGGATTACGCACACTGGCCACCAGATAGGGTACGACAGGAGGGAAGAGAGAAGAGGAAGAAGAAAGACTGGATAGGCCAGTAAAAAATACGTAAATTTTTGTGTCGAAATCGGGTACAAACAAGTCTTACACCTGTGGACACTTCCGACCAACCGTTCCAAAAGAACACAGGAAGGGGGGGGGGGGGTATAGAAATGGAAGTCCAAAATCCCACCCAAGGGTTACGTGAAGAGGGCACGCTGCGCGTCACGGGATCGGCGCATTGTGTGAATCCCACAACTGGTGTGAGTACCCAAGAGAAGAGGATGAACAAGCAACAAGGGAAAATGGTTGTGACAGAAACTGTCAAAATAGTCATGATCAGTAATAGGAAAAACTCAGTCCACCGAAATCCTCAATCGATGCCGATGCCGGAGCCAAGTCGACTATTAAACCGCAAAGCGCGAGCTCGAAAGTGACTCCAACACCGAACACCAAAAGAAAATCCGGAAGAACCAAGTCTCCAAGGGTGTAGGCGTTCGATGACGCATGCCCAATAAATCCTTTTCAGAAATCCATGCCGCCCAAAGGGACTACCTTACTACGACAGGGTCCGCACAAAACAAAATGACCAGAAACACGCTCTCTTTATGCAATCCCACATAGGTGGTTGAAAATGGCGACGGCCAACGGTACGGTAAAAGAGCGCTAGGCCACGAAAACAACAGGGCATCACTACATAAAAAAAACCTCAAAAATCTGTTGAACACTCAAACACTATACACTTAAGAAACCTTATGCGAACAACCGGGCCCTGGTGTCACACAAAGCTCAAAAGCTTCAACGAAACTGTTCACAAAGAACACGATACGTGACAACATGACGTCATCAGACAAAAAGGGTACGATAAATGACAACAAAACGTCAACAAGTACGAAACATTCCGACCAGCGGTAAAGACTCGTTAAATGCTAACGATAAGTGTGCAAGACACTGCGATAAAAAAAAGTTAGGGGTGTCCACGAAGAAGTCGGTAAACAAAGTTGGGCGGTACATGATAATAATGAGAATGAGATAAAAAGTCCAACGAAAATAACTACGCCAAACCAACTAAGGAGATGGCCTGAGAGACGTAATAACCGCACGAGCGAATCTCCCCAAGCACACCAACAACACACCGTAACTGATCAACAAACCAAAACGCAGTAATGAAGGTGAAAAAGAATTCTAACCTGTTTACCAAAAATCAACTCGGTACAACACCAAGCGATAGAGAAAAAAAAATCGTCAAAATCGGTAATCATCAACGTCAAAATCGATAAACCTCGCTAACGTGAACGTCAAAATCGATAAACGTCAGTTCGGTACAACAAAAGTGTCAACTTAGCCCAAGGCTAAACAATGTAAACGACAGGGAATCGAAATTCCAACTAAGACTTCGAAAAGACTTGAAAAAACAAGGTCGGTACCTTCACTCAACGACATCTGGTACTAAATCCGATTAATACGGGGTAAAATCTGCACTGAATGCAACGAAACATCTCGGTAGTATGAACTGGCCAAGAAAAACAAGAAACGACGGTAAAAATGACGACAAAGATACTCAAAATATGAAAAGACATGGAAAAACACAAAAAGAAAACTCAAAAAGGCGATAAACAACAAGAAAACACAAAACTACAAATAGAAAATAAGAAAAGACAAGAAAAAAACCATAGAAAACAAGAAAAGAAGCTCGGTAAAATATTCTACTAGGAAAAAAAACGGGTTTACCAGTCCATACCACTTCAAAAAGACAAAAAAAACATTTGCGACAACAATATAAGTGACACGACAAGGCTACAATGCCTAAAAGGCCCCAGAGGCGGGCGCCAAAATTAGGCGTCTTGACGAGAACAAAGGAACCACAAAGCCCCACACGTTGGGCTGCCAAAATTAGCCTGTTACGGTATTAAAACAACTTTACGACACCCACCCAAGGTGAGCATCGCACCACGGAATCAGTCCTGGAAAACTGGCACACTTGCCCTGAGATTTGCTAAAAACAGGCTAAAGGCCACGGCTGGAACGCTCAGGGAGTCGGGCGTGAGTCACACGATACGTTCTGGGCAAGCGTGTTGAGGCATATATATAGGGTACGTCAAAATTATGAGGGCGCCACCAAGCCTGTCTTAACCCGAATAACCGGGCCTGGGCGGTTAGACGGGGGCGAAGTATTCAAGACACTCCGTCGATAGGGGTACTCGTGAATTATAAACTCACGCAACGATTTCGTGATGGCAAAAATACTTAGTTCATGAAGGGAGCTTTTTCAGCCACGGCAATGTCACCACCAAGCCTACCTGCACGCTCTGATCTCACTGGCTCCAGCGTACATTCATCTCCTCAATGATGGCCGCACACTGAAACAGAACATGCACAAAGCGACCAAGAATAAAGCGTCTCTTAATTAGATAAGCGTCTATTGGTCCAGTCTTACATTGGGGCAGCAAAGCGTGCCGCAAACATTGCGTTAATTCTTATAAATAAGCATCAGCTGATGGGCGCACTACGGTTACTAAACAACACCCATAACTGTACAAAATCAAAAGCAGTTTGACATATGAGTCCCACAAAGGGAACGTCTGTTCATAAAAATGCTCACATGATAATTTGGGCAAACACAGCAAAGCCCAAGTGAGGGAAGTGATTAGATCAAAAATGAGCGAGCGACGCCACTTCGCGACAACAATTTAAGATGCGAAGGGTACGTTTTTAACGGTGCACAAGATTTCACAGTTATTCACATGATTAAGCGCACAGCTCGCGCACGAGAAGTTAGTATGATTCAATGGTTACAAATACCTTAATTTTATTGGTGACGATCCAAGAGATCAGCATGCGGTCCAGCTTGCGGGAAACAGGTTGCCTGTGGCAATACATTCGCCTCTAAAACGGCCGATGTGTGAATGGTCTGGATGCACCCAAAATGGCGACAAAGGCTGGCGCTTCAACAAACGCCGCTACGACGGCCAAACTAGCCCAAGTTATGTCCTACCTCAACGGAATCCTTGCACAACGAGCTAAAGGGAACACTCCCTTACGTGACGACGTAGAACCGGGCATGGAATTCCATCACACCTACGCCTTGGCCTAATAAGATCGCCGCTAACGACACACACACACCTCCCTTGTTCAATCGCCTGAGTAGAACTGCCACTTAAGGCGAAACAGTTTATCACATACTTGCTAAAGCAGCACGAGACGGGAAAAGTCTGACGCCCCCGCCAAGGGCGGGAGCGCCGCACGAACACACACACTATCCGACCTCTTATTAGATGAACGGCTCTCGGCTGAATGCCCCGCTAGGAGCGTTACGACGCTTGAAGTGGCGTGAGCCAAAACGGCGTTACCACGTGACTCTGAACAGCCAATCGCGAGGCGCCCAATAAAACAAATAAGCGCCGGTGACAAAGACAGCGCGAGGCCTCGCAGTCACACCAACAGCGTAAATTCTAGAAGGTTCGGAAATCCTGCGAGCGTTAACACCCGATTGTCAAAGTACCAACAAAGGGGTGCCCCGGATGACGAGAATCACTGCGCTTGAGGCCAACTATGTGCAAAATCATTATTATGGAATTAGGCGATGAAGCCAAATAAGTAACTAAAAGGGTTTAACATACGGGCACGCTGCTCTAAAGCCTAGGTGGCTAATTAAAATACAAAATGACCTGACAAACTACTGGGATCGTTTCTATGCAGAAATTATAGCTAATACGACTCAAGTAGAAAATATGGCGGTCCAACTTCACAAATTGTGTCAAAGAATTCGCTCTTCTTCAAGAAACAATTCAGTTCTACGTTATTACACGTTTCCTTGTCGACAACAAAAGCGTAAGTAAATAAACGCTACAAAACAAAACATTTAAGGAACGCTCTTGTGGGAAGTTAATATATAATAAGTTCCACTTCAAAATTTTAAGAATAATGCTTTCTAGAATCACTTTCCTGACCTGATCTGCTGCTCCTGTGATAGACAATAGGTCTCCAAACAATCGCGCAGTAAATCCCACGGCGCTATAAACTCCCGAAACTTTCTCGGCTGCTACTCTGCACCACTCCGTATTTTGCCTCGTCCTAGGGCTCCAAACTGCTCCAGGACAAAGCGCTGCCTCGTTCACACTCGCCTCAGACTTCAATTACGCTGCCTGCTCGTCCAAAACTCTTTCGGAAACCACCAACTACTGATCGACCAACTTCGACGCACTATATTACCTGGGCGAAAGCACTATCAAGCACCAGCTAAACTTCTACAGGTTCCACAAGACACTCCCAATATACTACACTACGTTTAGAAAACTGGGGTATTTATTTATTGAGAACACAGCCACTAGGCTTGGCTTGCTCTCCCCAATTGTTTTGTTTACAGATCTTATAGTTGGACAATCCAAAGCCTGCTCTGATTACATTAATGTGTTCACTGCAAAGTTAATATGATTTCAATACGGGTTTTTAACAAAATTATTGTCACATCCATAGCAATATTGTACAAAGATGAAATTACAAATCAGGACATTATGGAATATTTTTAGATATTATTTGACATTCATGAAATGTAATTAATTACAATAATAATTATGGAGGCTTAAATTATGTCCATAGCAATATGTAGAGGTAGCTCTTTTCTGTGGCCATCTAGGGCGGATTAGTGATTGAGGCTGGTGCCTTGTTGTAAGATGTTGCATAGATGCACTTAGTGGATTCTTTAATTCTTCCTATATCTCGCGATTGCCCAATCGGCATTGATATGTAATACATGCAGCCGCTGAAATGTATCTAGCAATTCTGGGATTCAAGAATATTTTAGAAATAAACTCACCCTATGCCGCCTCCATTCTCAGGTATGTTCTCGTAGGATCGCTTTTATATTCACTTGACGGTGTTGAAATATTTCAAGCCTTTTTCTTTATGCCACTCGCTTAGTGTATGTATTTTCGTGTTGAACCTCTGATGCCATCTCATAAGAGACACTCAGGGAAACGATTCACTAGTAGTTTGAAGGTACCGTTCAACTATGGTAGGAAAAATTGCAACATTTCGCTTTTACGATTTCGTACTATCGTATTGAAGAAAAGTCTTCCTTCCCAATCTTGCAGTTTTGTTGAACTAGTTTCGTCACCGAACCACCGACAAGCACGTCTTGTGCACTTGTTTCGTGTTCAGCTGTCTGCAGCCTTGCAGTGCCATGTACCTTGTTTGCGATTCTCATTATGGGCGACCCATTTCGAGTGCGCAGTGTTCTACAGCTAAAAAAATACTACTCACGTCTTTGCTGAACTCTCATCGTAGCGTTTTATTTACGGATTGCAGTACAATTCTGAATAAAACAAACAATTTGTCAGGTCAACTGCTATCTAAAGCTGAATTTAAAAAAAAAATAAAGTTGATACCGAAGAGGACGTCGAACCAGAGGAGAAATATTGGGAGAAAGGGGATTTGATACCACTAAAAAGTTAAGAAAATAAGCAGGCTATATCGGTAAGAAAGAATTTTTCCGTTGATCGTTTATTTATGGGTTTCATTAATGTATAGAGAATCGTCTATTAATGACCCTTATTATGAATGATTTTTTTATTAATGAACAATTTTTAAAAAATTGTTTCTGTGAGGTGAGCAGGTTAGGTTTTGCGTCAGTTTTGGTGGCACTCTAAGTCTATGTCAAATTCGAGGTTAGCAGGTTAGTTTTTGCGTCAGTTTTGACATAGACTTACAGTGCCAACAACATAAGCAGTACCACCTAAGAAAAAAAATCACAACCATTTATGGTAACCCGGTAGCATTAATGTCAAAACTTTAAGTGTCAAATTCTTTTCATGAAATAAAATTAGATTTTCTTCAAATTAATAATATACGATCAACGGAAAAATATCTACAACTATCTCGCTGGCGCTCGCGCGTTAAAATGTCTCGATGATTGTCGCTCTCATTAACATACTTGTTTGTTAAATAACTATAGTTCATTCAGATTCAAGATAGCGCAAAATCTGCAACCCAAGTTACAAATATCAGCAGTAAATTGATTACCAAAATGATTTTATTCAAATTTAGATCAGAAAGACATGGCCTTATTGCTCTATGAATGTCAAAATTCATGTGTCATGTTTTTAATATGAATCGTTGCTTAAGGAGGCCATTTGCAACATTTTTTAGTGGGTAAGTTTATTCTCAGATCACATTCAGCAGATTTCATTTAGGTAGACATCGCACAATTTTCCGATTTGAAGCTTTGCAAATTTGACAAAAATTATAACCTCTATAGCCTATTATACTACGTACATCCCATGATCTATATTTTAATAAAATCAAATTATTAATCAACTGACTGCTGATATTTGTAACTTGGGTTGCATATTTTGCTGTATCTTGAATTTGAATGAACGATATAAATGGGTAAAAGACTATATAGTTAGACCCCAGCAATTTAGGTAAAGAATGGCCTAAACTAACTACTTGCAAAGATAATCTTCCCCAACTCAATTATTTAAAAATTTCTTCGATGAGGAAGTAATTGAAATGTTTTTATCATTTTCTAATAACTATGCAGTTCAAAAAACCTCAAAGGTAATGTATCCTCCGACGGGATAAAAAATTTATTGGAATTCTGTTGATTGCCTTCCTAGGAGAAGAATGTTCTGGAAAAATTCAAGAGATGCACATCACAGCTTTCTTTGTGAGGCTATATGCTAAAAAATTGATTTGAATTAATCATATTCAACCTGCACTGCTGTGACAATAACAAACTAAATCCCTCTCTCTTGTTAAGCTTAGGCAACTTTTTGATAAATTGAACGCTAGGTTTTTGGAATTCAGTCCCCATTGTGAGGAATACTATATTGTTGAGGCAATAATGTCTTATTTGGACGGCATCTTACAATAGTTATTTATGTACCAAGTCAGTAAAGTGATTCTTTATCGAACGAGTCTGAGATTATGAGTCGAGGAAGCGAAGCGAGCGAGACGAGTAACAGACGAGTTCGATAAAGACACTTTACTGACGTGGTGTTTACAAAATTTTATCGCCAACCGTAATCTATACATATATAAAGGAAAGTCACAACCCTGACTAATCAACGCAGAGCCGTAACCACTGGTACTACAAACTTGAAATTTTGGTGAAAGGTTCAATTTGTTACGTAAGGTAGTGCTAAGATAGGATTTTTTTAAATTCTAGCCCTAAGGGGGTGAAAAGAGGTAAAATGTGTTTTCACGAATTCCTCAATATCTTTTAAACCCGATGAGCTATTGACTTGGTGTTTACTTGCAAAAATTTTCAATAAAAACGCCTAGAAACATATTTCAGGATTTTACCCTAATCAACCCCTGAAAGTGCAAATATGGATACGGGGTGAAATAAAGAACCCTTCGTATCTCCTATGTTTCTTGAGTTAGAATATTCTTTTTTTTTTGTATATAGTTGTGTTTTTATAATATTTAAGAAGTGGTTTACGGAATTTTGAAAAAATTATCCCTACGAGGGCGAAGCGGGGTAAACTGTGTTTTCACGAATTTCTCAATATCTCTTAGACGCGATAAGATATTGACTTGGTGTTTGCTTGCATAGTAGGTATCCAAGGCGAATGTCTAAAAACACATTTCAGGATTTTGCCCTAATCAACCCTTAAAGGTACGAATCTGTATTTGGGTTGAATTATAGAACCCCTAAGTATCTCCTGTGTTTGTTGAGTTAGAGCATTCTTTTCTGTCATATAGATGTGTTTTTCAAATATTTAGAAAGGGGTTTTAGGGTTTTTTAAATTTCACCCCCAAAGCGGTAAAAAGGAAAAACTGAAAAGGGATAGGGGTTGAAATTATTAATTTTTTCCCTCTCTGTTCATTTCAGGATAAAAGGGGCTGAAAGAGTATTTTTGGAAATTTTACCCCTAAGGGGCGGAAAGGGGTAAACTATGTTTTCACGAATTTTTCAATATCTCTTAAAATAAAATAGGAGAATTTCTGAAATTCTATCCCCAAGTGGTGGAAACGGGTATCCTGCTATAATTTATGAATACAGCATTTAATAAGTACATGTATTTTCGATTTTATCTCATTGTTATACTATAGTTTTATCAATATATACAAGGGTAACGACAATTACATACACATTTCCAGGGGATAAGTGAAGAATAAAAGAATTAGATGATTTTTGAGGCTTTCACGGCCATTGTCATTAAGTAACAAACGACTTCCGGGATTGGACCGTGTCATGATTGAGACCGAAGAACTCAACGTTTCGCCCACTTTCGTAAGGGGCTTCATCAGGAGGAAAAAAGCAAAAGAGCACGGTAACTCAACGTGTTAACCACGCCAGAGGCGAAACTCTTTGCAAAGTAAAGGGACAGAAGAGCACGGTAACTCAACGTGTTAACCACGTCAGAGGCGAAACTCGACAGTCGCCTCGTTTTTCGGAAGAATATTGTTTTCTTTTTACCTAAAATATTGTTTTCCAGCCTTTGTTAGTTTAGCGTATTGTGTGAGGGGGGAGGACTCCAGAATTAATTTAAGATTTAGAAGAAGAAACAAGCATCTGTAGTCCGTACGAAGAACGGGCATTTTCCTAGTAATTTATAATTTAAAAAAATGGAGATATAACTTATCACATTTTATTATGACAAAGTAAACAGATAGAAAAATAACAGCGAATACAAAACAAACTACTTATTATTTGTTATATTAAACGTGAACGTACACCCTGACGCATTATAAAAATTAATTCCTGAAGTCGAAGGAGTTTGAATTGAAAATGTTTGAAGATTATTATCTATGTTAATAAATTGTAAATCTTGTATAGAATTATCGTTGGTAATAACTATGTTGTCAGTTTGATCTCCACCTAAAATCGTCTTTGCGATTTTCGTTTTATTGAGCACAGATTCCTCCACATAGGACTCTGCAATCGTGTCGCTTTTCCACCCTCCGTGGCGCTTTAAATTTTCCTTACTGCCGCCTGCGTTGGCAAAGAGAGTGACGGACGTTCGACGAAAACAATGTCCCGTATAAAGTGATGGTTCTGGCAAATGCAGATAGTTCGCAATTTTGCTTGGTACACTACCAAAAGTATGGATTCCAACTGCTGGACGGTGCATTTGCCATTTCTATAAGATAGGAAAGATCGGTCGTGGGGCGTCTGTTTAGGACGCAGAGCTAAATACTTGTTAAATAATTCTATGGATTTTACTTTTCCTTCAAACTCTGAAGTGATCACAAACAATCGAGGCCTGTTGGTCTTCGTTTTAGTTATACGAACAACCAGAATTGTTTCTTTGTGCTCTATGTCACTTACTTTTAAATTCAAAAGTTGTTCATTACGTAAAGCCCCAACAATGCCAAACACAACACAAATCTAAAATAATTACTACATTCATATCAAATTGGTTTTGAAAAGTTTGCATAAATTACCTTCATCATCAAGTAAATTTCATTCGACGCATTTAATAAAAATATAAGTATTTCTTCTTGTGAAAGAGTTTTGGGCTTTTTTGGAATATGATTTCTTCCTTTTTGTTTTAAAAAAGCCGTAAGTTTTTTCTATTTACTAATGTCAACTTCATTTTTTGCTGAAAGGGTTGCTTTCGCCATGGAATAATACTACCACATCGAAGAAGGAGAATACTCTTTCGATAAATCGGAAAAATACTCCAGTAAAACGTTTTCACTATATTTTTTAATTCCGTGTTTTTTGCACCACTCCATGAATATGTCATATTGGCGATTATATTTTTCGACTGATTTTTGTGGTAGAATTTCGAAAGTCGTCTCTAACGACTTCTTCTAAATTTCAGGCGGCGTGCACTGAATGTCTTCTTCCATTACTTTTTATAAATAATTCGCGACAACACTTTTGCTGTTGGAGTCGTGACCTCGTGACAGCGACAAACGATTTTTGTTTAATGACATGCAGTCATGGCTATCTTGATAAATATTAGCGACAGGTAAAGTGTTTGATTTGTACAGTAAGATAAAGTGTTTGTTTACTTCCGAAAATCGCTATGGTAATGCATGGCTCTATTGACGGTTGGCGATAATAGTATATTATGTTATTAGGTGCAAAAGTTATATTTTATGTGGCGAGGCTGGACGGGTTATCTGCCGATCTTGCGAGGCAGATAAGTACAGCCGAGCCACATAAAGATACTTTTGCTCCGAATAACATATAGTATTTTTTCTTCAAACGTTTTTATAACAAATTATTTACAACTTTGTGAACAAAATTCGAAGAAAATTACTTGATCTCGTCAGCGGCAGATAATATTATCTGCCGCTGACGAGCGGCAGATAAAGTTGTCAGCGGCAGATAATAACTTTATCTGACGCTGACGAGCGGCAGATAAAGTCGTCAGCGGCAGATAATAACTTTATCTGCCGCTGACGAGCGGCAGATAATATTGTCTGCCGCTTGGCAATAAAGTGACAGTTTAGCATCATCAATCCAGCAGTATAATACCATATTTTACTGCCGTTTGAAGAAAAAATAATTTATTAGAGGCAAGCCCATCAAATTCGAGTGGAAAGTGGGAGTTGGTGCTACGCCTAATAGATATGTCACATGGTTTGAGTCGTACCCAAGTGTCGTATAAGATCTTAAGTTTAGAATCTTTAGTTGTGCTGGAGTTTTCAGCTAGCATAAAAATAGAATTGCCATATCATTTATTTTTTGACAATGTTTCACAAAGGTGTCATTGATAAGTGAGCTTACTAGAAGAAGCATCAAAGTAACCGGTACTATAAAAAAAATAGATCGAGTAAATTCCGTGTCTGAAAATAAATCGGTTACAATTGTAAAATGGTGTGACAACAATATGATGCATATGACTGCTAACTATCACAGCATACATCCTACTTATGAAGTAAAACGCTATTCCCAAAAAGAAAAAAAGATTACCATCCAGCAGCGCAATACAATACATCAATATGGCAAGTACATGGGAGGAGTGGATCGTAACGACCAAAATATTGGCTTGTACCGGATTAATATACTGGTATTTTCCTCTAATACCCCACATGATTGATGTAGCCGAACAAAATGCGTGGCAATTACATCGTCTTTAGGGAGGTAAGTTAGACCAACTAACGTTCAGACGAATAATTGCTCAAACGCTTATTCAAAGTTATGCTTGAGAATGTGGAATCCCGGGACTCTCGATCAAAACAAATCCATAACTACAAGTTTTATTTGAATAATCAACCAAGGAAGTTCTTGGGCATACCAGAGTTAAATGTCTCCGTCAGGTTTTTACCGAGTTTTGAGAAAAATTTTATGCAAACACGTTGCTATTCAAACTTTTTAAATCCGACAATGAGTACATATACGATCTTTGTTCAACGGCTGTAGCTCGAGAAAGAATACCGATATTGGGATGACCTCAAAGCTGCTGTGTTACTAAAGCCCACCCCTTGCAGCTCCTTTAGGCGATATAACCCTCAACGAGCGGTTGGCGCTCTATTCAAAATGTTCGGTGTTTATTAGAACACACCTCATACTTTGATGACGATTGCCACCACATGTACCAACGGTCAGTGGGAATGTTACAATCGCACTATACTCAATTCTTTATCTGGATTAAACCCATGGAGGGTGACGTTTGGTATATTTACATGAACACAATACAGTTGGGCTTGAATACTAATATGAATCGGGGAATTGGCATGACGCCGCGCCGAGCGAATTGGTCTAGGACTAGGAGTGCTAGGTCACAGACACGATCACGGGAACGCAAGTCAGTGAACAATCCGTTACATGTGGCATGCGTTCACACCCCTACCTGTATAACACAAACAGCCAAATTGTAAAGCCGTGCATGTAACAAAAGCATTCAAGCATTACTACATTAAGGAGTACGTGGAGCACGTAGCATCTAGAAGAATATCTCGATCAGGGATGATCTTCGGGTGCACCGCCGATCATCTACCTGTAATGGGGCTGCTTACCGCATGTTAACCGAATGGTAACTAGACCAGTGAGCACCAACTCATGTCAGTGTGAATTGCCGCCCCCGCACATGCCGAGATTCCAAGACATTTGTCATTTATCAGGTCAAGGATTCGTGATGTCTCCTCTTTCCAGGCACATAGTATACTATATCGTGGTACCAATTGGACACTAACCTAACAACAACAATACTCAACCACCCAACAACAAAGCTCTATACAAATCAATGCAGCAATATAAACAAAGTGTCCAACTCAGCTGCATAAGCATAACAGAACCACCCAAATATTCATTACTCAAATACTCAAACAATAATTTCCAAAATAGACCTTATTCTTTCAACCCTCCTGGTGTTATAGTGTATACTACCGGGTGGCCAAGATAAAAGAAGTCCCGTGTCCTGTACCATACTAAAATTGATATTGAGAGCTCGTGCGTGGTCACGTGATGTCCAGCGGCCATTTTGTGTTAACTGTGTATTGCTCAGTGTTGCGTTGTCACTTGTTAATAACGGTTGTGAATACAGTTCTGCATATTTTAAATAAAAATATAATATTAATTTACCTTTCTGTATTCACACGGGACTTCTTTTATCTTGGCCACTCTGTATTATACCAATTAATTTTAAGTCTATAAAAATAACACGTTCTAAATTTATCACAGAATCGAAACGAGCCTGAAGTTAATTTAGCGATCGAGGGTTGTTTCTAAAATTCTAGAAGTTTTGGGCATACAGTTAGCGACTGGGAACGTGTATGTGTGGATGTTGAAGTTGGGATCACCGATGCGATGGCGGCATTCCACTGCTAGAGCTGTTATGTGTTTTGAAGTGTTGGTTAATTAATAGTATGTGGATTAATAGAGAGGATGAAATAGTAAGGTCTGCAACAGGTATTAACCCTTAAGTAGTTTTGCAATGGCGGTTGTAGCTTATGTAGTTTTATTGTGCAGTCAAGGTATACTATGTTTCATTGATAATATTGCTACATTGATTGCTTTTTTATTTCGGACGTTGCTCATTAATATTGCCCGGTATCATTGATAGCACTATCGTACCTGGAAATAACGGAAACCCGGAGGGATGACCGCTAACCTTTGACCTGATAAGTAGCTAACTTATTAGTGATCCAGCAAGTGCACCTGGATAACCATGTAACGCTCACTTCACATAAATGCTTTGTAATTTTGGCCTTCTGCAGGGGCGGCAAACGTAGATACAAATCGCACCAAAATGAGTTGGAGCTCATTGGTTTAGTTAGCATTAGGCACATACAGATTGCGGCAGGCCACTAGGATCATAAAAAAGCAAGCGGACTTTACATGTGGCCGTAATTGTATGCAAAAAAAATCAAAAGCGAATATATACCTTGTATTTATAATGATCCTAACGACCTACCGCTATCGTACATTGATTGTTCACTTGTTAAACACCACGACGATCACATGCATATTCTCCTTGGTTTTGCAATGGTCCTAGTAGCCTGTCGCATTCTGTATGCGCTAGATGCGGCAAACATCCGCTTTACAGATATTGCAGTTAGCTAATCGAGGGTGCATCTGAACAAACTTCTGACCGAGACATTCTACTAGCACCGTGGGAGCCACTAAACTCCTTGTAAGTACTACCATCCAGAACACGTACTGTTAAATGTCTTAATGTTGTAGTGTGCGCTCGGAGACGTGCACATCCTGTAAAATCGTTCCAATAAACAATTGCAAAAATACTAAGTTATATACCGAATATTTACTTGATTTTTGAACTAAAATATTAATAAAGGCTTTGTGCAGTTTTGTGGTATTGAAGATTATAGTTTAGTGAAAGAGATCAGTGTAAAATATAATATTGAAATAATGACTATTTGCAAATATTGTACCAAAGCGATAACAAAAACATCGCCTGGCATTCACTGTCGAGGTCAATGTTGTGCATCATATCATTCAAACGGAACTTGCTCGGATGTATCAAAAAATCAACTGGCTATGATAGAAAGCCTACCCGGCGCCCACTGGTTGTGTCGCACCTGTCGTGGACTAATTGGCCGGACGAAGTCCAACTCCGACGTCGACGACGATGTTGCTTCCGCCAACACCGGCGCAGCTACCGATGGGACTCCACAAGAAATGATGAATTTTATGCGATCAATGAAGACCGATATGCAACAGCTCCGCGAAGCAGTGGATTTTTGCTCTAATAAAATATCGGATTTCGAAGCAAAGCTTATAAAAATAAATGAATACTTTAAAGCAACTGATTTGCTAAAGACAGAAAATACCAAACTAAAACAAGATATTCATGAAATAAACAAAAAAGTTAATACTCTCGAGCAATCGCTTAGATCTAACAACATTGAGATTCAAGACATCCCAGAAAAAAACAACGAAAACCTAATGTCTATCATCAACGAAATCAGCGGATTTCTTAACTTCAAAATTCAAAGTAACCTGATAGATACAGTATTTAGAGTACCTACTCAATCGGAAGGTAAACCTAAAAACATTATTATTAAATTTATATCAAAGTTGCACAGAGATGGGTTCTTGGAGGCTTCAAAAGTTTCTAGAAAAAAACCGGAAAACCAGAGAGGATTCAAACTTGCTGGACTTTCCGATAGGTTTTTTATAAACGAGCATTTGGCTCCCCAGACAAAATTTCTTTTGAAGCAAGCACGCCAAGCAGCGCAACAAAAACAATACAAATTCGTGTGGGTTCAAAACGGCAACGTACTTGTGCGTCAAGCTGAAAAAACAAAAATAATTCATGTTGCAAACGCAGAAGACCTGTGCAAACTCTAATTTAGTAAACTAAGGTAAGAGTTAGATAGTGTTTAATCTTCGCAATGGCTCTAAACGTTGTTTATCAGAATGTCCAGGGGCTAAGGACAAAATTAAATATTTTTAAACAAAACGCTTCACTAATTTACCCAGACATTCTGTGTATCACGGAGTCATGGTTAAATAATTCAATTATGGACCACGAGATTATAGATCTTAATCAATATACTATCTTCCGAAGAGACCGCGAAAACACTGCGAGTAAAAAATATGATGGTGGTGGTGTGTTTATTGCGGTGAAAAATAAGTTTGGTGCTATTTTGCTGCCAGACTTTCAGAGTAGTGCCGAAGATGTTTGGGTGTCGATAAAATTAAATAATAATAGACTCTTGTTAGTTTGTTGTGTTTATTTGCCTCCTGAAGACACTAATGCGTATACATATTTTTCATCAAAACTAACGGACTTAACATTTAACGAAAATACGTCAGTGTTAATCTGTGGTGATTTTAACTGTTCGACCACTAAGTGGTTACAAGTTTCAGAAAACAAGTATTTAGATCCATATGACATAGATCAAAAATATTCCACTTTACTTCTTAATCTGTCTTGTCATAACTGTATGCAATTTAACACTGTCTTTAATAGCGATAAGAAACTACTAGATTTAATTTTTTCAAACAAAGATAACGTTTCTGAGCTCAGTCATTGCTCGAATGCTTTTGTGCCGGAAAAAATGTATTCATCCCTGTATTGAGTTTTTATATCACGTTACGGAATTTAAAAGTCTTTCTTTCAACAATACCACGTATTTCAACTATAAAAAAGGAAATTACATAGCTATAAATCAAAAAATTTCAAGCATTGACTGGGACTCCGAATTTAAAAATAAATCGCTTAACGAATCAGTTGATTGCTTTTATTCACTAATAAACTCTATTGTACAAGAAAATGTTCCAACTTATTCTAAGAACAAATACTTTCCAACTTACTACAGACCAAATACAATTAAATTAGTAAAGCAAAAAAACAAGTTACATAAAAAATGGAAAAAATATAAAAATCCTAATGACTATAATTTATTTAAAATTTTGAGAGTCCAGTCAAAGAGACTCGTTGATTTAGATTTTAAAAACTACATTACATCTGTAGAGAACGATCTGCCCAATAATCCTAATAGATTTTGGAGTTATGTATCTATAAAAAAACAATGTATTAATAAAATACCAAATGAAATGCATTGGGCAGGTACGATCGCAAAAAGTGGAAAGGAAATTAGTGATTTGTTTCAAGATTATTTCGCAAGTGTTTTTGAGCCTGAAAGATACACTTTTACCCAATGTCTAAATAATCGATCAATAAATAATAATGTATCCTTGCAGAGCATTGTTTTTAGTGAGGCTGAAGTCTCGAGTGGGCTTCTAGGCCTTGACACCAAAAAGGGTGCGGGTCCTGACAACCTACCCCCTATATTTTTCAAAAAGACCGCATTTGAAATCTCGAAACCAGTGACACTGTTATATAACCAATCGTTAACTGTTGGGCAATTTCCAGATAGGTGGAAATCGGCCATGCTTGTTCCAATATTTAAAAGTGGGCAAAAAAAGGACGTCAAAAATTATAGGCCAATAAGCAAATTATCTGCGATTGCAAAACTTTTTGAAAAATTAGTCTATAAACACATATTTTATTTAGTCCAAAATACCATAGGACCGGAGCAGCACGGGTTTTATAGAGGCAGATCAATCGAAACTAACATGTTTGTATTTACCGAGTATCTCCACGATCACATAGACCAAAGAATCCAGGTGGATGCCATTTACACCGACTTCAGCAAGGCATTTGATAAAATAAGTCATAATATTCTACTTTCCCGTCTTGCTGAGGTAGGGGTGAATGGAAACCTGCTTAAATGGACGGAATCGTATATAAAAAACAGATCCCAATTCGTCTCAATTCAAGGTCATCTTTCAGACTCTATTACCCCCACTTCAGGCGTCCCACAGGGATCGCATTTGGGACCGCTGTTCTTTATTATATATTTAAACAAAATTGGGTCATGTTTTCAAAACTGCAGATTTTTGCTTTACGCAGATGACCTAAAAATTTTTAAAACTGTAGAAAGCATTAAGGATTGCCAACTTATTCAAAGTGATCTAGATAGATTAGTCCAATTTTGTAACCTTAATTCCCTGTTATTAAATTTAAGCAAGTTTCAAACTATCACATTCTCAAGAAACTATATTGTTCATACTTTTAACTATAAAATCGGCAATTCCACACTCCCTAAGGTCGATCACGTTCGAGATTTGGGGATTATGATGGACTCTAAATTAATTTTTGGTATGCATATAGAATTGACTGCTACTCGAGCATCGAGAATGTTGGCATACGTAATGCGAAGATGTGCAACATTTTCTAATATCAGATCTATTATTTGCTTGTACAATTCTTTTGTTCTTGGTCGGTTGAGTTTTGGTAGTGTCATTTGGAATCCGAGATATGATGTGTATATAGATAGACTGGAACATATACAAATCAAATTTATTAAATTTATTTCTTTTAAAGCTCGATACAATAATCCTAAAGAGAATCTTATAATGGCTAGAAAGCACTTTAATATATTGCCTCTAACTGTTAGAAGAACTATTACAGATATCTTGTTTTTGTATAAAGTCATTAACCACTTGTTATAATGAATTATTTAATATTCCATTTAGGAATACCAGTTGTTCACAAAATTCTCCGTTATGCAGAATAACAAAATTTACTAATTTATATTGCGATGTAATTGATATTTTTATTATGTCCCCTGCGACAATAAAGAAAATTATAAGGGATCGCGTTGAATAATACCTGGCTTTTTAAATATTATGTATTATGCATATTTTCATTTTTCATATAGGTATGGTAGTTTAATTCGGTAATTTTAATTTACTGTTGTATATTGTATAGTAATAGTTTGTAATTTTGCGGATACTCTTTTGGGCTCCTACCCGTTGTATCCCAATGTTCACCAAATAAATAAATAAATAAAAATGTTTATTTTTAATTGTATGCCTAATTGTGATATTCGGCTGTGGTTACGAACAAGTATATGTGATCTCATGTCACATGAAAGGACACACGTATTGTCTTGAATTCCCGCAGTATCGTGTTTTTAATCTAAAATCCTTAAACCGAAGGGGCATTACGAATTGTTAGGATAAGTTGCCAGCCTGTAAATTTATGTATGAGGACCGATCTAATACAGGAAAAAATAAATTAGCCCCCAACTCCAAATCTATGTGCCTACACTAGTAATCCGCATAATTGCGAGTACTACAAGTCTTCTTCTCCTTTCTTCTCTATAGGATTACACCTATTCTTTCCCACCATCACAGCGACTCCCTCCATCTTCGTGCTCGTCTTCCTGGGGACCATTTGCTTATTAATTGGTGACCTGTCTCTTGCAACGCGGACTGTCCGATCTTCATTCATTCTTTGAATGTGGTTGTTCCAGTCTCGTCTTCTAGTTGATATCAACTCAATGTGTTGTATGCTACACTGGTTCCTTATGTCTTCGCTTCGTATTCTGTCTCTTCGTGTTTTCCCTACTACCTTAGATAATGTTTTCATCTCTGTTGTTTTAATCAGCTGTCTAGTTTTTGTGTATCTCTTTTTGTTTTTGCACCATACGCTAGTATTGGCCTCATCGTAGGTTTGTTTTTTTATGTAAATAGATTGGTTTCTTCGATAATATTATTTTATGAAATAAGCAAGCCGACTGAAATCTATATCGATTATTAATATTTAGCCACCGTACTTCAGCGAGTTTGTGTGATATATGCTGAAACCTACGAATACCAAAAATGAATATAAGACAAGAATTCTGAAGTGTTTGTAAACGTTTTTTATTGGTAGAATCTATACTAGCACCATATATTGGAAGGCAATAGTTTAACTGCGATAAAATTATAGCATTACAGAGTATGGTTTTAATTTCCTTTGACCAATAACGCCTGTGTGGATATAAGAGCTTAAGTACCATATAGCCTTTTTTGATACAAGCCGTAACGTGATCTTTATAACGAAAAGAATTGTCAATTACTAAACCGCGTTCTTTAGCTTTAACAACAACAGGCAGTGCCTCTCCATTAATATGTACTTAATTTAATATGCTCCTTGGCTCTAAGGCAATCAAATTTTCTGCTAAAAAGTAAAACAAATGATTTTTTAGGATTTAAAAATAGAGAATGTTGTAGTGCAATATAATATAACGATGCCAGTTCTTCATTTACAATCACCACTACATCATTAATTTGATTAGGTGGACAAGAATAGATAAGCTGGGTATCGTCAGCATACATATGTAGAGTGCAACGATTAGATAAACTAGCCAGCCTTATTGTATAAATACTGAATAGCAAGGGACCTAGAATTGATCCTTGTGGTACACCTTTGTGGATACTAACTCTTTCAGATAAAGTTGCCCCTAACTTGACTCTTTGAAACCTGTTTGTTAAAAAAGTTTGTAGCAAAGCTATCGCAGTCTGACTTAGCCCAATGTATTTAAATAAAGAAAATACGATATGGCGGTTAATTGTGTCGAAAGCCTTAGAGAAGTCTAAAAGTACTAATATCGATAAATTAGCTGCATCAATAGATCCAAGAAGATTATCAGTAACATCTAGTAGCGTAGTTGTGCAACTGTAACCTGACTGGAAATCAGATTGAAATTCGGAGAGGATGTTACAGCTCTCCAAGTAATTACGTAGTTCTAAATCAATTATCTTCTCCAAGACTTTCGACAGAGTAGGAAGTAAACTAATAGGGCGGAGATCCTTATGTTCCTGTGAAGACGAGCACTTGGCCAAGGGAATAATGCCAGCATCTTTCCATGCTTGAGGAAAAACACCCGTTAATAGGCACGTATTGATGATATGGGTTATATAATTTAAAATGTAAGGACAGCATAGCTTTAACATGAATATGTCGATCTGATCAGAGCCGCATGATTTAGTACGAATTTTATTTAACAAAGAATAGATTAAATTGTTATCGACCAGCTTGAACTCAAATAAATCAGGGAATTCATGCGTGGTGTTGTTAGTATAGAAATTTATAAGTTCAGAGATATCTATGTTTGAAGTAGGAATGCTGTTGACAAAGTAGTTATTAATATCTTCTCCATTTAGTAAGTGACGGGGTATGTCCACAGTCTGTTTATTTTGAATTTGCAAGGACTGAAGCTCCTTCCGTATACCACTGGTGTCAGGTGCTTTATCCCTTAAACGCATTAGACGCTTCATATTATGGGTCACCCAAGGAGTTTGCGGTTTTGATGCTTTTCTGGTTACAAACGGCGCATGCTTGTCAAAAAGGGTCACGACGTAATTATTAAATATCGAGACCTTTTCATCAACTTTATCCACGTAATAGATACTATCAAGGGGCAGCGAGGTAAGGTCTTGATAGAACTGGTTATGGTCAAAATATTTATAATATCTATATGTGAGAAATTTAGGTGGAACAGCTGACTTGGCAACAGAAAGGACACAACTTACTAACTCGTGATCAGAGAAGCATACTGGTATTACTCTTGTGCTGATTATTATTGAGGGGTCTGAGACTAAAACAAGATCGATCAAAGAAACGCTATGGGCAGTAATTCTCGTTGGCTCAGAAATAATTTGCTGGAAGGAAGTGGCCTCTAACATAGCGTTAAGGTAAATACAGGACGGACTGTCAGGTTTCAGCATATGCACATTAAAATCGCCTAAGCACACAATTTTATCGGACATTATTATGCAATTGTTTAAAGACACCTCGAGCTCATCTATAAAAAACTTATAGTTATCTTTTGGTGGTTTATATACTACACCAAAAATGTAAACACACGACCTAATTTTTACCGAAACCCATAACTGTTCAATTGTATTTGATTGTACAATGCTAGAAAATTGATACACATCTCGTAAGTATAGTCCTACTCCACCACCTCTGCCTGCACGGTCTGCTCTAATAAAATTATAGCCTTCAATACGCACATGATCGTTGTTAATATCAGAAGTGAGCCACGTTTCAGTGACTGCAATAACGTCATAATTACTATCCATCACTGCACTTTTAAAACTGTTGAAATCGCTTAAAATAGATTGTGCATTAACATGCGCTACATTAAAATTATGAATCATAGTGGAAGAGGAAATATGATATAACTACTAGATACTAAAAATCTTAAATATGCATTACATAAAGACAAAAAATTCGCTGAACAGGTTCAAAAATAACCAAATCAAGTTATCACTTAAAAGATAAGCAACCACAAAATATTAGTTTAAATAAATTATTTTGATTTAAGTTTGAAAAAAAAATCCAAATGCGAGTTTATTGGTACGATGTAAGTACTAAATAAATGTAATTGCTCAGCTAAATTAAAATCTTTAAAACAACATATTAGAAATAAATATTAATTGCAACATATCAGTGAAACAAAAACCAGAACAGTTTTGTGGTTACAAATAAGGCAAATAAAACTTTGTATATTTTTAACAGGGATAAGACCAAGTCAAAAAATCTGTGGAGTTATGAACAGCACTCTAACAGCATCTATAGAAGCTCTCTTGGGATTAACACCTCTAGACATATATCTAAAAGGGGAAGCCCAGATTGGAGCATACAGAATGAAAACCACCGGAAACTGGAACACCAACCAGGAACGGTGCGGACACAAACGGATACAGGAAGTGGGCGAAAGTAACCCCATCTTAAAAATGGGCTCAGACTACAGCCTTCCAGAGTATTCCTTCGACAAACCTTTCACTGTGAGGTACGATCGCAATGACTGGACCCAAGAAACCTCAACCCACCTGCCAAATGGGCTAGTCTGGTACACAGATGGATCCCGAACAGCAGAGGGCACGGGTGCTGGAATACATGGCGTAAGACCAAAAGAGGACATTAGTGTATCTCTTGGGACCAAAGCCACAGTCTTTCAAGCTGAAATATTTGCTATAATGCAATGCGTCCAGGAAAATGCAAAACGCGGGTATTCCCAACAACGCATAAGCATACTTTCTGACAGTCAAGCGGCATTGAAAGCGCTTGAATCACCTCGTGTAAGCTCTGTGCTAACAAGAGAATGCTTAAATCACCTGACACTCCTATCTGAAAAGAACACTGTTCAGCTCATTTGGGTGCCAGAGCACACAGGGATAGAGGGAAACGAAGCGGCAGACGCCCTCGCAAAAGCTGGTGCATCTACCCCATTTATAAGCCCAGAACCTGTATTTGGTATACCCAAACAAGGCATCCGAACAGCGATAGAAAAATGGACCGCTAGACAACACGCTTCTCGCTGGGATGCCACACAGGGACAGACACTGGGGAAGGAAATAATTAGAACGCCTTCTCGCAGACTAACAACTGACGTCCTCCATCTAGGACGAACTCAGATCAGACGCCTGGTAGGACTAGTCACAGGACACTGCCACCTGAGAAAACACCTACACAAAATAGGCATATACAGAGGGAATATACTCTGTAGATTATGTCATGAAGAGGAGGAGACAGCCTCACACATAATCTTCGACTGTCCAGCGTTACTCCGCAAAAGACAGCAACTTTTCGGGGAAACTCCACACGGAGCAGCTCTCACACACAAGCATCTCGTAAAAAACATCCTACAACTCGTTGAAGGTGTAGATCTATTTTAATAGGGCCAGGGGGCACAAAAGACCATAGAGTCGAAGTGCAAAACTGGGCTCACTACTAACCCATCTAAATCCCTGCTTTTAATCAATCAATCAATCAATCAAGTCAAAAAACTAACAGGTGGGCTCTTTTAAGCAAAAAGGAAAGCGTGGCCTCCTTGATATGTATTTACTTATTAAACTAGGAATTGGACAAGTCATCCAAGGATTTAATTAACTTAATGGCACCGTTGTTTTTAACTAGTACCTTGCCTTCGTTGGTCCTTACTGCTTTTCCGTATTTTTTGGATGCTTCTTTGTATAGCTGATAACGGTGTTTAGTTAAGTCCTCCTTGATTACAATGCTCGTACCTTTGAGTTTGCTTTTCTCTCGATATACAAGTTTTTTCGTGTTTCGGCTAACGAACTTGACTATGATAGGTTTAACCCTATCTTCGCGCCAGGGCCGCGCCAAACCAGTGTGCAATGTGTGCACCGCACACGGGCGGTCAAATTCAGGGGCGGCCAAAAAGGTTTAAAAATGTACAATTTTTTTTACTTTACAAATTTTAGAAGTTCAAAAATATGTACCTATATAGGTATAAAAAATGTTTATTGTGTAAATGAACATCTGATAATATGGTTACATGGATTATTGTTTATGTAAATTCTCGAAGTTAGTTTTTATTCCGTGGCGGCTAATTGTTAAACGAAGCCAACTTGAAGGAACGCTTTCCATGCATCTTTATGCAGTGATTACAAAAAAGCCGGATATTTATCAGAAGCAACAAAACGTGACTTTTCAGAAAACTGGGGGCTGGCGGCTTTTATTGACTGTGAAACATATCGTATTTATGAAGTAGGTATTTATATTATTTTTGATCGGGGTGTCGGCGATCTCTTTTGTCGGTAAGTACCTAATTGTTTAAAGCTGATTTTAAGAAATATAATATTATATGATGCTTACATTAATGCTGTGGTAATATGGATGCAATGATAATTATTTGGTCATTTAATTTTTGAATTGGCTGCAGAGAAGATCGAGTAGAGAAAATTAATTTTGTTAGTGATTGTGTTTTGAAGAAAGTTGAAGAAAAGTTATAAATATGGTAAGTACCTACATACATATCAATCATATATCAATCAATACACAGATAGTTACCTACATATTCTTAAATTGTATTAAGTAATAAAATTGTTATAATTTTTCTAGAACAGAAAAACGAAAAGGCTGTCGGGTTTTCAGTATCGAAAACAAAGTCTACAAAAAAAAGAAGAAAAAAAACTGGCCAATACTTTAGAAAAATATTTGAAGCCAGAAAATGTGTCAGCGGAAGCATTAGAATCAAGCTCTAGTTCTCTTTCCGAGCCACTTAATGAACCGTGCGTCCAAGAAGTCGAAAGGGAAATTATGAGGGAGGATTCCGAATCTGGGGAAGAGAAGGTGACTTCATCTGACTCGGAGTCTCCAAAACCAGAGAGAACAGAAGTTGGTGACGCTGAAGAAGCCAGCACGTCATCCTCATCAAGGCTTTCTGAACTAAAGAAATTTGGCTGCTCATCAGATTCAAAGCATTCGCAGCACGACACAGCAACCTCAGATGATCCTGGAGAGTGGCCTGAGATACTATCAACAACATTAACAAAACTTTGAGTAGAAAGACGGCCTGTTCAGGTAACGCAATTTAATTTCCCTACTAATGAAAATGGTCGAAGGTTTTCGAAAAAATATTTCTACCGTTCTCTTCCAAATGGTGAAGAAATTAATAGACCGTGGTTAGTTTATTCAATAAAAAATAATGCAGTTTATTGCTTTTGTTGTACAATATTTGGCAAAATTAAAAACAATTTTTCGCAAAAGGAAGGTGTTTCTGACTGGCAGCATTTGTCACTATTGATTTCAAGGCACGAAAAAAGTGATACTCACAATACAAATGTTAAAAATCAGTTAGACTTATAAAATTGTTATCAAAAGAACAAACTGTAAACCAGACGCAACTACGTTTGTTGAATGCAGAAGCAAAGCACTGGCATGCTGTGACTGAGAGAATAATTTTAATAATACAATATTTGTCACGACAGTGTCTTGCTTTACGCGGGCAATCTAATAAATTATTTGAAAGCAATAACGGTAATTTTTTAAAAGCTGTTGAGATGATCTCAAAATTTGATTCTGTTATGTCAGAACATGTGCTTCGGACTCAAAAGTCACAAAAAGATGAAACACGAATGGTAAATTATTTAGGGGACAAAATTCAGAATGAAATAATAGATGTCATTGGTAACAAAAATTAGAAATAATATTTTGGATTTAATTAGAAAATGTAAATACTATTCTATCATTCTTGACTGTACACCGGATATTAGTCATATCGAACAAATGACTATAATTTTTAGATTTACAATGTTGAATGAGTCCTCAAAAAAATTGAAATACGCGAGCATTTTATAGAATTTTGTCCTATTAATGATTCAACTGGAGTGGGTTTAAGTGAATTTTTAATGAATTTACTTTCAAAGTTGAATTTAAATATTTACGACATGCGTGGCCAAGGGTACGATAATGGGGCAAATATGCGCGGCAAACATAATGGTTTGCAAAAAAAAATTTAGAAATAAATCCGCGAGCATTTTTTGTGTCGTGTACAGCCCATACATCAAATTTAGTAGTGAACGATGCTGCTAAAGTTTCTTTTGAGACTTCTGGTTATTTTGATATAGTTCAAGAATTATTTGTTTTTTTCTGCATCGGTAAAAAGATGGTCAATTCTGAAAAAACACACAACAAATTTAAATTTAAAACCACTTAGTGATACACGGTGGTCTAGTAGAATAGACGCTGTGAAGCCCCTGCGTTACCAAATTGGGCAAATATATGATGCATTGGTAGAAGTAATTGAAGATCGTTTATCCGTACAAGACCACAGTGCTTCACATCAAGCCAAATCTTTGGCATTAAAAATTCAGAGTTATAAATTTTTGTGCTCAACAATTATTTGGTACAATAGTTTAATCAAAATTAATGTTTTGTGCACGATGATGCAAAATCCTACTATAAATATAAAAACTTGCTTAGAGCATTTTAAAAATTTGTTAGATTTTTTCTTAGCTCTTCGATCAGATGAAGAATTCAATAATGTTCTTACTGACGCTAATACACTTGCGGATGAACTCGGTATTGAACCCAATTTCCCTGCTGTTCAGTCTGTTAGACCACGAAGAAAACCCAGACAATTTGATTATGAACACATTGATGAACCAATTATTGATCCAAAAAATTATTATAAAGTTAACGTTTATTTTAATATATTAGATCAAAATTTATCGTCTTTAAGAGACAGATTTGAGGGAATAACAAGATATGATACTATGTTTGGATTTCTCTATAATATGTTTGATTTAACTGAAAACGAGCTATTACAATGTTGTAAAGATTTACATCATCATCTAACTGATGATTCTAGAAAGGAATCAGATGTAGATGGAATAGAATTATTTGAAGAGATAAAATCTTTAAAATTACATCTTAAACCTACTTGAGCTGAAAAGCATCAGTTAGAGCCCCAGTCCATTCTTGAATATATTTTTGAAAATCAGCTCATAGCATCATTTCCAAATATGTCAATAGCTCTTAGAATATTACTCACGTTACCAGTTTCAGTTGCGTCTGGTCACAATGTCACAAAACAGATTAAATAATCTGTCTATAATAGCAATAGAAAGCGACACGATGGATTCCATCGATTTAGAATTAGTAATTAAAGAATTTGAGGAGAAAAAAGCTAGGAAAGTTGTTTTTTTCTTAATTTTCTAAGATTTTGTTGTTTTTTTATTAATTTTATTCCACTATTTTTTTCTGTAAATTTTATTGTTAATAAAACTTTTTTAAAATTTCTGTTTTTCACTTAAATTAATTTGATTTGTTACAGTTAAACTAGGTATGTACTACTTAAAATTTATATTTTACAACAAAAATGTAAATTTTGGGGCGGCAAATTTGGCTCTGCACACAGGTGGCCATTGATGCTGGCGCGGTCCTGCTTCGCGCGCATATAATCGGTGACTGCAGTCGATTGAACTAGCCGGGAGGTTCAATCCGAGCTTCTGTTTAAACATAATCAAAATAATGCTATCGGTATCTTCTTTGTTGTCCACCTGGGGTACTCCAAATATACGTAGGCTGTTCCGTCTCGAGTACATCTCTGTATCGTCTTTATACTGAAACAACTGCTGTTTGGTCACTTCTAAATCAGCCTCGAGTGACTCGGCTTTTTGTTTATAATCAGTATTACTCTGACACTGAGTTAGTTGCTCTTTAGTCTCATTTAATTCAGCTTCGAGTGACTCGACCTTTTGTTTGTATGCGTGGACTTCTTTCATGAATTCATCAGCGATTTCACAACGCAGCTGCTCCACTAAACTTGCGATAAGCGTATCAGACTTCAATACTTTTTCTACAATATCACGAATCCGCACCTCATCTTCAGATGATCGAGTGATACGAGGTTGGGTCGACATTTTATCCAAGGAATAACTTGAGTTCACTTAAATTAAATACGGAGCCACACTCAACACGTCTACTCAGCTGCACAGCCCATCTCAGAATCTGCTGCATTTTTATTTAAAAAGCTGTGGTCACGGGGATACCAGCAGCGCTGATTTTTTCTCTTGGTTTCGTTCCTCGGAACGGTAAATCGAAGTTTAGCTGCATACCTGCTGCAATGTTTTCGTCGCCTTGACCGATAACAAACAAATCCACGTTATCGCGCTGGCCCATTCTCGCTCGCGTACCTGAAGGATGCGTGGTGGCCTCGTACATGATAGAAGCGGCAGGAAATGCTGCGGCTTCGTCCTGTAGGTCTACCTCTTCATCTGCGATGTTATTTACCCCAGGAGTCGACTAAGGGTTGCCTTCTGGACTCGCCAGTGATGATAGCGGCCGTCCTCGATCAGCGGAACGTAGTTTGTTTCTATAGTTCGCAGGTGTTCGTAGAATCATGTTTTCCATCTGTTAGCCCTCGTTGTTCGCCAAGTTGTAACAGTGGGTCGTTTCAACAGATTGGGAATTTAATGAGAGGCTGGTAGTTATGTAAATAATTTATTTCACAAGTGTAATATACGCCGAGCCAAGCGTAAGTCTGTGCATCGAATTGTTGCTTGCTAATCGTGTTAATAATGTAGGTTATTGTTTTTTGCCATCTTCTTTAGTAGAAGCTAGTGAATTTCTTCAGAATTTCGATGGGGAAGGGATTCACCCGGTATCTTTTATAACTAAATTAGAAAATACTATTAATGCTATGGGGATTCTGTTTATGTATGTACCACACTCGTCTATCTCTTTATTTCAAAAAGACGCCAAGATTTGGGTGGCAGCCGTTTTGGACACATTTAATAGTTTTGAAGCCCTTAAATGTGCTTTTTTAGAACAATTTTGGGGCCCTATAAAGCGGAAGTGCGCCTGCAACTGGAAACGGGTCGTTACAGATACGGAGACGGTTCCTACGTAACCTATTTCCTTAGCCTTGTTTCAAAGCGAAAATATCTTGATCCTCCCTATCCTGAATATTTGCTCGTGGCGGTAATAACGCGCCATTTTAACCCCCAAGTAGCAGCCGCCTTGATAGGAGCTCAAACGGTGAGCGAAGCGGTAGGCAGGTTGCGTCAAGCCGACTTCGTACTGCGTTCGAGAGCAGAACCTGAGCGAGGCAAAATTCGGAAAGATATACCTCAAAACAAAGTAAATTTAGATATACGTGCGAACGGCGCGATGCGGAAATTATCAACGATCTCCATTGAGAAAAAGAACAGTACTTACGGGGCGGAAAACTAGGTACGAGCCACCAAAACGGTCCGTTGGTGGTAAATATTGTTAGGACCAACACATATAACTCCACAAACAGTAATCCCCGCTACGATTTGTTATCGGAAAAATGCGATTATGAGCACTCAAAAAATAATTACAGGTCACCTACAATAAAAATCTTAATAGGTCATATCGAATTTCCAGCATAAGTTGATTCGGGAAGCCAGATATGTTGTATTGCTTCAGAAGTTTTCGAACAAATTGTTAATAATATCGAAGATATTCCTTACTTTAACGTAAGTGGTATACGAATCATGGGGGCATTTAAGGCCAACCAAGATAGAGTACTAAAGCAAGTCTTGTTGCCAATGGTATTGGGAGGTTTTGAGTGCGCACACGAGTTCTTAGTTGTACAGAAGTTAGTTTATCCAGTAATTATTGGGATCGATTTTATGCGTTTGTATAAAACAGTTATTGATTTAGAAAACGAACAAGTTACACTAAAACATGATGGAAATATTTTTACAATTCCTGAGATCCATTTTGAACATGAATTTGCTGCTCTTCCGGTAGGATCAGTTAGGCTTTGCGCTATACATCATTCTCATCCGACGCCTCCTAAGGCTGAGCCAAATTCTATTACGGATTTTGAAGAGATAGTAAACAAAACCGAATTAATCGCTGAAGAAAAAACTAAATTTTCCCAGTTATTAAATAAAAACACCTTGAAATATTTTCGGAAATTCCCGGGCTTACTCACGAATATGAACACACGATCTACTTAACGAATGATACTCCGTTTACGGTTAAACCGTATCCCATTCCAGTAGCTCATAGGCCGGCTGTTCAATTAGAAATCGAAAAAATGGAAGAATTTGGCATAATTGAGCGTGCCGATTCATCTTTTTGTAGCCCTCTCATGACCGCAGTAAAGAAGGATGAAACAGTTCGTTTGTGCCTTAATGCGCGTAGATTAAACTCGGTAATGCAAGCCGATAACGAACTCCCTCGGACGATAGATGATATACTTGGAAATCTTCCTAATATTAAATTCATGTCTTGCCTAGATCTTACGTCGTCATACTGGCAAATACCTATTAAAAAGGCACACCGAAAATTTACTGGGTTTAGAGTAGGAACTAAATGTTATCAATTTAAGGTCTTACCTTTTGGAATTAAGACGGCGGTGTCTAGTTTTACCAGGTTGCATGGACACCGTTTTTTGCGTCCCTTTTTTCGGTTCATTTGTACCCGCGTACGTAGATGACGTCCTTATAATTTCCAGGTTCTTTTCAAGAACACCTTAAGCACTTAGACCTGGTGTTGTCCCGTTTAAAAGAAGCTGGTTTTACTCTAAGACTGAAAAAAATGCGTTTTCTTTAGAGAGGAAATTAAATTTTTGGGTTATTCTCTCAGTGTGCAAGAGTTTGCAACCGGACCCAGACAGAATTCAAGCGATTCGGGAATATCCCACTCCAAAAAATGTACGCGAAGTTCAAGCATTTTTAGGGTTATGTAACTTTGATCGATCTTTTTGTGAACATTTTACTACCCTCTCAGACCTCTGACAGATCTCCTTCGCCTAAAGTCGCGATGGATTTGGACAGATGTACAGGATGTTGCTTTTAGAAAACTGAAGAAGCAAATTTGCAAAGAAAACGCTTCTCTATCATCCACTCGATGATCAACCGTTTATTGTCCAATCAGATGCTATAGTGACGTAGGTGTAGGTGCGGTGCTTTACCAGCTAGGACGATGGTCAACGACGTGTAGTAGCCTATGCTAGTCGTCTCTTACTTGAAACGCGAACGTCGTTATTCAGTACCCCGAGAAGGAACTTCTGGCGATCGTGTTTGCGCTTCAAAAATGGAGAATTTTTTTTAATCGGTCGCGAAATTTACCATAATGACCGATCACCAAGCTCTCCTCGTACCTCAATACATGCAGACCTGCTCTCTTCTCTTAAAATTACTAGGTGGGTACTCGCCCATTCAATATTTACCGGGAAAAATAATTACGTTGCCGACATTTTGTCACGTCATCCCCACGAATCGGTTACCCTCACCGTGTAACGTTATTTTTAGGGTTCTCAGCGCATTTAAATTTTCTGCAAAATTTAAGGAAAAATTACAGCACCCTCGCAGAAGCTCAGCAAGCAGATGCTAAATTAGAGAACAAAATGAAAAAGCTAGATCTGGATTAAGCTCAGAGAGACTTTACTTAATGAAGGATTTGTTATTGTTTAGAAAGGATGCTTATGCGAGCCTATGGGCATTTCGGGGTGTATAAGACGTGGTGCGTTCTTAGGGCTGGTGTGGTATACAGGTCTGCATAAGCTTGTTAAAAAATATCATTAAGTCTTGCGACATTTGTCAAAGGGCTAAGTGTAGTAGGATGCCAAAACCCTGATTTGGAAGCGATTGTATCAGAGAGGACCCCGTGATTTGGTCGCGCTGGATGTTTACGGGTCCGTTTACCGAAGTCCCGCGGTGGTGTGTGTTGTTTTTTGTTGGTTGTGGTGGATGTGTTCACCAAATATGTTGCTTTATAGACACTAAAGCGCGCGACAACTAAGGCCATACTCAAGCATTTAACAAACCATTATTTTCCTAAGATAGGTACTCCTCAGCGTATATTGAGTGATAGAGGTACCCAATTTTACCGCGTCATTGTGGGAGTAATACGCTACGAGAAATGGGTGTGCAAGTAAGTATTTAGTTCAATTAGGACATCCGCAAAGCAACCCCTCGGAACGAATAATGAGAGAGCTGGGGCGTTATTTTTCGCACTTTTTGCAATCAGCAACATACACGATGGGCTGTGGAAGTTCCAAGATTCACAGAATTTTTGAATGGAGTCACCTATGAGTCTACTAACTGTATTCCTGCTGAACTTCAATTCGGAAAGACTCAATACTCCCCAATCAGTAAATCGTGTGGTCTTCCCGAGACTCAAAAGCTAGACAGTCATATTCGATTTATTCTTCGCGCGCGAAGAGAGCTGTACGTCGATCCGGCAAAAATCACGGTAATCCGGTAGTGGCGTTTTGGGAAGGCAACCTAGTTCTGCTTCGAGCAAATCCTATATCCTCAGCCACTTTGCAAGAAACAAAAAAAATACTATTATTTTTCGAAGGTCCTTATAGAATAAAAAAAAATATTAAGTCCGAAAACGGACGTTCTGGCTGACCCTAGAGACTTAAATCTAAAAAGGGGGAATTTTCCATATCATTCACCTTAAAAAGTACCTATCCTAGATTTCCTTTTTCTTGTCCCTTTAGGACGAGACAAGACGGGGGCAAGTTGTAGCAAATCATTGCGTTTTTGGGGTGTTGCACGGGCATGTCCAGCTCTGCGTGTAGTACCTACCTCGCTAGAATTTTGGGGAATTTGTGGTGCTCGGGTTGCGCTGGCTGGCAGGTCAGTGTGTTAGCTTACTAATTATCTACCGCTTCCTGTAATTCTAGTGCCGCAAAAGGCTTTTTGCGTATTAATACCTGCTGTAGGTGCGTTGTTGTTCGATTATTCTGTGCATCGCCTTAATAGCTGTCTTTGTAGATTATTTTGGGGAAGCTTACGCTTGGTTCGGGGTATATTACACTTGTGAAATAAAATTATTTACATAACTACCAGCCTCTCATTAAATTCCCAATATGTTGAAACGACCCACTGTTACAACTTGTTTATCATATTAACTGTAATAATTGCAACTCCATCTGCATAGAACAAACAAAACAGCTATTAAAGCACAGAATTAATCAACACAAATTACTCAATTAAAATTAATAATTTATCTCCTTCTAATAAAAACTGCATTGACTGACCGCACCAATGAATCGCTACATAAATTTAATTTTAATACACCTAAGATTTTAAAATAAAGATAATAATCTAAAAAAACGTCTATGCTTGGAGATGATTCAAATACAAAAAAATCCCAATGTAATTAATTATAGAACTGATATCGATATCCTCAGTTCTATTTATCATAATTTGTTTAAATAATATTTTTGAAATACTTGAACCAAATATTTTACTCTTATTTTCATGCTGTTATCTTTAAAAGTAACTTTTCAATTAAATCAAAATTTAACTTAATACTTCTCTGCCCATGTCACCTGTATTTCCGAACTTTCTACACTTTTGCGCATTGACTCATAACTTAAATATGTGAATGGCTTTGCAAGCCCCTTTATCAAATTTCATTTGCATTCTGCTTTGAGAACAGCTAAGCTTTCTGGTTGTTAATTCCATCCAAGTATGGATTATGCATGAACAAATAACTGCCTTTATTAATTATTAATTTGTTAAAAAATGTCGTGAAGGAATTTTCCAAAAATCCATATACTCTAATCCGTAAGTACAGTCGTGTGCAAATAAATCTGGCACAGTGTTTTTTTCACATGAAGATTCAGTTAAGAATTGAAGAATATCTCCATGGGATTTCCTGCTATCAGAAAGAGTTACATTAAACTTTAACAGGTACTGAAACCCGTAACTCTCTCTGATAAGAGGAAAATCCATGGAAATATTCTTCAAATTCTTAACTGAATCTGCATGTGAAAAAAAACACTGTCCCCAGATTTATTTGCACACGACTGTACATATGTTAAAGGAAAACCTAATTTGTTCGTTAATCCTATTTTTTGCTATTTTCAGAATGTAATACACTTTCAAATTGTAATGAATACATAAATTACTGATGAAGCCACCAAAAAATGGGCGGAAACGTTTAATAATTTTAAATTTTGTTCAACTTTAAATTAAAGTATGTTTCACGACTATATCTATCATTTTTATTTATCATCAAAAATCATACATATTAAATAATTTTGACTAATATTTCCCTAAATTACTTATCAAATCTCAGATGCATTGAGGTAAGGGCCGGTCTTGTGATTCTGCGACTGTGATGAATAGCTTACAAAGGGCAATATAAATTCATAGTACAGTAGAGTATAGGGCACATGAAAAAGCCATATTTTTTATTTTATTTTATTTTATTCCGCACTCCGCCAACAGCCGTTAGGCCAATTATAGGCGTCATTGTACATTTTATTACAAGCGTGAGAGAAAATTGCCCGTTACTGCTGATATGATTAAACAGAAGGCACTCATTTTACACCAGAATATGAACATAAGTGTTAAATTTAACGCAAACCAAGGTTGGTTGTAAAGATTCAAAACCAGGTGTGGTATAGGGTTTCTCAAAATAAGCAGGGAAAAGTTATCATTCTCAATCGGAACTGATGAATCCGTTTAAAGAAGATTTGAGTCGAAAAATTATTGAATTTGGTTTAAATGTACACCGATTGTATACTGCTAATGTAACTGCATTATATTGGAAGTTATTTTCTGACAAAACCTGCTTTGTACTTTCAGAAGAAAACTGCTTCGGTAGTAAAAGTATCAAAGCAGCGTATAACATTCTTAGGTTGTGCAAATGCGACAGGTTCGCATAAATTAAAACCATTGGTAATCGGCAAGAAACCTAAACGTTTTAAAAATTTTGCGAGCCGCGTTACCTACACGATCAATAAAACTGCATGGATGACAGCAGAAATATTTAAAAACAGGGATTCTCAACGATTTGTTCCTGAGGTAGGTAGTCTTCATAACAAATTTTAAAACTTTATTGTAAATTGCTAAAACATGTAGGATAAAACATTTTTAGGAGATCAAACCTACCTGAAACGGCTATTTTCATTTTGGACAATGCTCCACGACATCCTCCAGCACAGGAATTAAAGACCAGTGATGGTAACACATTTGTTATGTTTCATGTACATGCCTTCAAACGTTACACCATTCATCCAACCTACTTACCAAACTCTTCTAGACAAAAAATTTTTTAGTACAGTACTTTTTACCAACGAAAACATACAGAAAGGTATTAAAAATCTTTCCTTAAGAGATTGGGTTATTACTTTATTGTCAGCATGGGATAGATTTATTTAAAAAATGAAACAATGTCTTATCGAATAGTAATGCAGAATTTGATGAAGAAGATGATCTTTCCTTCAGCGAGTTAAGAATAAAATGGAAAATTGAACAAAATGATGCCATAGTTGATGCCATTACCTTACTAGAAACAACTCAACCACAAGAGTACACTGCCAAAGACATTGAAGATTGGGATAAAGACATCACTGAAGTCGAAGTTGTGCAAGATATTTCAGAAGAGAGTGAAAATTAAAATTTTCACCATGAAGAAAATAAAGTAACTCACCCAGCTGTTATGAAGTACTGCAAACAGTATTATCATGGGCCGCATGCAAGGGGTTGGACATTAGTAACATTATTTCTTAAAAAATACATATAATAAAGAATGAGTTAATAATAGAACTTACAAGCAATTCAGAACTGTTATTTAAAACTCACCACTAAAACAGAGGCATGTAGTTGTACCCCGCTAGTGTGAACAAATGCGGTAGGTTGAACAACCTCAAAAGTTTTGTGTTCACAGCTTCGAAACTGTAGTGCAGTTATGCTTTGTGTGTATGTTGCAGGTCCGATTGAGAAGTAAGGAGCAGGATGACCGAATCTACTCCATCTTGAGGTGACGAAGTCTGTGCCTGCTGTTTCAGGGAATAATAATTATTCGTGATTTACCTAATTGACTGCTAGTTTATGTAACTGTTTTGCTTACCGACTATTGATTTTTATTAATGTTTCAGAATACGAGACATTCAATATCGGACCGCTTAAAGGTGTAGTAGGTATAGTAGCATTTAATAAAATTCATTTAATTTGTGTTCAGGTATTTATTTTGTGACCGAATAAAAAACATAACGTTCGCTCAGTCGTATTACCAATTACATAGCACGAATCACAGTCTACTCTAATAACTTATAAAGTTAATAGATCTCACGGTATAAGATGGGTAATACAGGATATTTCTGGATTCTGTTTATTTGGAAAAACCAGTGGATCACGGTTAATCTTATTTGTGATTGTAGAATATAATAGCTGGATAACAGTTGATTGTTGTAAATAACAAATAAACATTCATTACCATTGCATTAGTTATATTACACCAAATTGCTGTTGCATTTGAATTAAGAAATAGAACCAATATCTAAAAACTTGTAAATAACGTAAAATAAATAAATATCAGACCTCTGGACTTATCAAAAGGTCGTCATGTTGTTACGAGTATTTAATTTTCAGTCACTGAATCAGCTGGTAAGTAACTTAGAAAATACAACGCTTCCAAGCGATTGAACGAGTTATGTATAATTTACAAACGGTTTTAGTTTACAAACCTTGACCTTAACCTTTAATATTATAAGTTGAATTGGTTAGTGGCCTACCTTGAGTTTTGATTCACATGAAACGTTAAAAACTTCATTCATCATTCAGGTGCATGACAATCTGTTACAGAAGCTTACATTTATAATTGAGTTGTATTTTCCTGTGACGATCTCAAAACCGAAGCAGCCGAATCGCTTTCTCGGCAATCTGACGTCATTAAAGTTTCGATAAACAGCTTGGATCTTCGATGGATATCTGCAGTCGCGCGAAATCCTCAAGGGCAATCAATGTATCTTCAGCTTGCCTCAGTTTTGGCTGCGTTTGTAGCCGTCGAAACAACAGGTAGGGGTGTCTTGGTGCTGTTTCTTCGTATTAATATCTTTGCAATATCACAGAACCATGCATCACGCCCAACAACGAAGAAGCCGACTGTATCTACTTAAATTCCTGCCCCGTATTACTCCAAGCACTCGCAACGAGACAAAGCTCTGCCGTAGAATTTGTGCGCAAATCCACCTGCGGGTTCACCGGGTCTAACCCCAAAGTGTGCTGTGGTTCATCAGCCAGGTTTTCGGCCGGTGACGTTTCGGTGGAATCCCGTGGCAATGTGAGTGCGCTATCGGACAGGAGATACTGTGGAATGCAGCACGCAGATGATTACCCACGCACAGAAAACGAGATTGCTATAAACGAGTTTCCTTGGTCTACGATTTTGCTGTATGAAAATGGCACTGACACTAAGCCTCTCTGCAGCGGTTCTCTCATCAACAACAGATACGTACTCACTGCGGCGCATTGTGTGAATCATACCTTTGGCGGGAACTTCAATTTGTAGGTATTATATTGCCATGTAACGACTGGCTTAATGTTGCTGTACTATTTTTGCAGGGTGTCAGTTCGACTTGGGGAATATAACGTTAAAAATAAGACTGACTGCACAGAAAGTGCACATCTTGTTGAATGCAGTGAGCCACCTAAGGACTTTGCTGTCGAAGAAAGAATTGTTCATTCAGGATTTACCAGACGAGATTTTGCCAACGATATAGCTTTGTTAAGACTCGACAGAGGTGTGGAATATTCAGGTATGACACTTACTCATCTTACTGGGCTGTTTAGTCCAGAGAAATTAGACATTGCTTTTCGGAAAAATTCCCGGAAAGCTGAATTTTGGCATCAGCCTCGATATTGTGGTTCTAAACAAAATGTCAAAAGTCCTCATCGATCCGAGTGCCGCTAAAAAATTTAAGGGGGGCAACGGTCACAAAAAACGGTGTTTCGTGTATATCTCGTTAACGGTCACTTTTACAGAAAAAATATTGATTATCAAATTTGTAGCTTATGAAATTTCTAACAATAAAGATTTCACGACTTTTATTCGTAAAAGTAACCGTTTTGGAGATAATTCGATTTACAGAGTTGTAACGAATAGATGCACTCCTCAATGGGATGTATACCTCATTGGAGTTGCGACTTGAAATATTCCAGAATTTTTTGTTCCGGAGCCCATAAAAATAGAAAGAAACACATATATAGTACACTGTAGTCTAGATAGAGAAGGAATGTGCTCAGAAAAGTTTCCCTCCGTTGTCATAAAACCCCAAGGGACATCTGCTTGCTATTCGTGTAGGAGCATATTAGTATATTATGTTATTAGGAGCAAAAATTATACTTTATTTGGCGTGGCTCCACTGTTTATCTGCCGAGCTTGCGAGGCAGATAATTACAGCCGAGCCACATAAAGATACTTTTGTTCTAAATAACATATAGTATTTTTTCTTCAAACGTTTATAACAAATTATTTAAGAAATTTTAAGAAACCTAAAATTATTTTAAGGTAGAGGATTGGGTAGACTGATAAATGTAGGGTGCTTTGGAGAGCGTCACTATGACTACACTATAAACAACGTTGTGAACAAAATCCGAAAAAAAAACTTTATCTCGTCAGTCTTGCTTAAATGTAACACCCGATATAAATGACGTCGATACTTGCGACTCTACTGAAGATGTAAATCCATCACGTTTCCTGACTGAATCTATGGAAATAGAGAAAACATCAGAAGAACAAAAAGAAGAAGAAGAAGATGAAGAAGATGATGAGGAAAGCATACAGATTGAAATAGAGTCTGAAGATGAATATTAATAACTCCTGTTTTGAATCCAAAATTGATTAATGAATAATTTCATAATATTTTTTTTAAAATAAACATTTTCAAACAAAAATAAACGTGGAATATGCCTACTGGAGACACCAAAAAAAAAACGCACCTTGTACTCTACCTCGAAGGTGGTGTGAAAAAGAGTGCACGTTTCAACTCTGTAAATCGAATTATCTCCAAAACGGTTACTTTTACGAATAAAAGTCAAGAAATCGCTATTGTTAGAAATTTCATAAACTACAAATTCCATATGCAATATTTTTTCTGTAAAAGTGACCGCTAACGAGATATTCACGAAATACCGTTTTTGGTGACCTTTTCCCCTTCTTAAAATTTTTAGCGGCACTCGGATCGATGAGGACTTTTGACATTTTGTTTAGAACCACAATATCAAGGCTCATACCAAAATCCAGCTTTCCGGGAATTTTTCCGAAGTTTTGCTTTTATTTTGTCTAATTTCTCTGGACTATGTAGTTTTTCAAGGAAATAATCGCTGGTTTGCCACTCATATCTAATAAAAGTCGTTAAATAAGGTTTTATTTCATACTAAAGACCATCCAGAAGTATCTTAAGCAATTATTGCGTTATAGTTCCTCAAAAAATAAAAGTTTAATATTTCTAATTACAAGCATCAATGTCACTGAGCTTTTTTGGTCTCAGGACTTCTGAGTGTATTTTGAATTAACTGCTCAATAAGAGTTCGAGGGTTTTAATAGGCGAGACCGGGGGCAGACCGGTCGCATTTTTATAAAAACTAATATTCTCGAGAAATTGCCACCAGAACGAAAACAAAGTGTATAACAAAAACTCAGTATAGATTTGTTTATTAAATGACTACTAATTGAAAATTAAGCAAGGTTTATACAAATTTTATGCAAATTTAAAGAAAAGAGAATGTGTCCATCTTGTTGTGGTTCAGTGGTTGCAACTTTTTTCTTAATCTGTAAAACTAAAGATTCTGATATCCAAACTATATAAACATATAAAGTACGTTTTTTTCCTATAAAAATTTTCAAGGTCAAAATAAAATTGACAAAACTGTTTTTTTTAAATTATAAGAAAATTTATTTTCGTCAGGTTTTTCTGTAAATGACGTGTCATTTTGACATTTAAAATTAAATTGTCAGCTTTTCTTTTTGAAAATGAATTCGCGTAAAAAACGGTATCTTTTAAAATTAAATGCAAAAAAGCAATTCTGAAGTGTACAGAGGAACTGTTGGATCTGCAGCCTAACATGCCAGCAGAAGAAGTTTACGAAAGATTACCTAAAAAGCAAAACTCCTTTAATGCCAGATTTTAAATTTCCCACCAATTTTTAGTTCTAAAAAGTTACTAAAACAAATTTTACCAACATATAATTTTTAAAGGAATCCAAGTAATGCCAACATAAACCCTAAATTCTTTGACCTTCAAAATTTTTATAGGAAAAAATAGTAGTTTGTATACCAAGACACTGAAGTATAACTTTTTATCACGAATGTGGATTTAGTTGCCGAGGCCCGTAGGGCCAAGGCAAATAAACCACATGAGGGATAAAAAGGAACTTCAGTGCCGAGGTGTACACTATGTTTTATTTGAAATCGAGAAATCGTGAAATTACAACATTTTAACCAACTTTTGTAGGTTATGTTCGGTCGATTGACGTTTATCTGTCGCCTCGCCACCTACAAAAAAGTCGTAAAACAATGAATTACTTCACTGCCGATTTCTCGTATTTTAATGACGATTTCGGCGTACTTCACTGCCGATTTCAAATAAACGTACTTTACTTCAAAGTCAGTTAGAAATAGGTAACAGAATAAACTCAAAGCTAGTAGCGATACTACCTACCTAACTTAAGAACATAATAAACTTTCTAAAGTTATTAATCTGCTGAAAGTGACAATAAGCAATATAGGAACAACTAATGAACGTAACATGCAATATAGGCATTAAAGGCAACAGAAAATCTTAGGTAACAAAATGAGTGCAAATCATTCGTAGCCATAGTAGTCACACCTTTTACTGTTGGAAATGCAAATTTCCCACTTTGTTTCCCCAAAAATGTAACGGCAATTTCACTTTGAAGTGTTTTCTTTACTTTTACCTTGAATTTATTGACATAAAATCACTTGATGAATCATTAATATCAGTCTTCATCGCGTGTACAGGTTTACTTAGATTTCTTTTGATTTTCGCTATTTTATCCCTTATAGGTGTTGTTACGGCTATTTGGAAGCTTTTTACGCATATTTCGACGTTAGCCTACAATTGGGGAATATTCTGCCTCACCTGAGTGGCCCTAAACGCAATCAATTATTATGATACGAAAGTAAAAAACATATTAATTGTGAGTCATCATGGAATAGCAGGTTTGCATATGCTGGAGACTACTAACTGCGTTTACACGACGCGTTATGCATGCTGTCTCTTGATACTGATGATTTTCTGAAAGAAATAAATCGTTTAAAGAGTTTAATTAAGATACTTACTTATCAATTGACTTTGACGTTTGGAGGTTAGGTACTTAACCGGTTCTTTGTAGCAACTTTATATTTAGCTCAGGAATTCTAGTGTCACTGCGTTACATTGTGTTGGTATTTATTAGTCAACATTAGCTTTCGTCGCTTCTGAATATGAAAAATATAATATAACAATTTGGGGCAGAAAGGTAGCAGACAATCCATCGAGGTTTTTGTGGCATTTCGTTTCCAACCGGAATGGGGTATATTTGAGCTTCGATGGAAAAGCTGAGTGGTCGTTATTGTTCCAGATTATTAATTGTGGATAGTTAGTTTTTGGATATCACGTAGACAGTGAAGTTGATTTACTTCAGAGATGTTTGTTTGGTAAGCCATTTAGTTATCCCTATTGGCAGCTTTGTGCTTTAATGGTTCTTTTTGGTGAAGTCTTCTTGAAGTAGATTGTTGGTGAATGGCGTTAACCAATATTGAATGCGACAGATAAGCCAGCCATTTATTTACGTTTCTTAAATGTTTTGCCTGAATTACATTATATTAAGGTGATGTAAACAATCACGTAATTCAGATTCTTATCAGGCATTAATGCTCGATATATATTTCCTACCTACTTTTAATTTGGAATATTTGTGTATGTGTTAAGCCTATATCTATAATTACCAATTTACTGTGAGCACATCATGATCGCGTCGCGAATTTGCTATGTGCTATTAATTGGCATAAATTCAGAATTACATTCATAAATACATATATCAATATGAGAAACTGCCTCTTTTGCATTCAAAATCTGTACAATAGTATTATCTCCATTTATTTCCATCTATTTAATTATGCGGCATTTATGTCTTGTTTTTACTTCAACACTGTATAGCTTATCAGTTTGCATTTCATTGAAATTTGATCATGATTGCAAGTTAACGACACTTATAATTTAGATTTGCGGATTGTTGATTGTTTAAATGGTAGCGCTTGTATTTAGTTACATTAACTTTATTGTTAACGTACCCCTTACTGCCGGAGGTTAGTTGAACGCAATGGCCACGGGACCATTTTTGAGTATTTACAATTCGCTATCTAGCTTGCTTTTAAGAGTCTTATGATTGTAATTGGTTTAGTTCGATGATATTAATTGTTAGAGCGTTTAACAGCTAACAATGTGTCAGTCAAAACTGTAGAAATTGCCTTTTTTCTTTTTTGTGGTATGATTTATTTGAGCTTTATGGTAAGGTTGTATGATATGTAGGAGTTTAATTGCTGGATGGGTGTTTCAGATCTCACGTTTATAGTGTTTATAGTCATTAGAAAGTTCTATCGATCTGTTTTGTAAACCGTGCTTAAGTTGACTCTTGTTGATCAGAAAAGAGTCTTCTATTGTCATAATGTGAAAATAATTTAGGGACGTCTCAAGAAATTTGCATTTTCATGTAATGTGTAGGCGTTGTTCGAGACATAAAATACCGAATGGCAGATACTTTGATAAAACAAAACATTCTTAGGTAGCGGAATAATTGGCAATTATAAAAGTATATCATAAGTCTGGGGGTACAATGGTCACCAATGAAGCAAAATATAAGAACCACTGAGCGAGCCCCTTACGATTGACGACCATTGTGCCTCGAAGGTAACCTCAACACATTTTTATTATAATTGCCACTTGCACTCTAACTCAATGCATTTATGTCAACTGTCTCGTAACTTTAGGGTATCTCCATAAGAGAAATGCTTTCATTGAGCCTCCAGCCAGTTTTACACAACGATAGTCACTTGGTCATTGTCCTTAAAATCTTACTCCTGGAAGTTCTTCTCTGAGTGGTAATATTCACGTGGAAGTATATCTGGGCTGGGAATTGTTTTCAATTTCCTGCGGCGAGTGTATTGCGCGTCAAAATGACGATATGTGGCTTGATTGTGATGCGGAATCGAACGTTTCTTCTTTGATTGTGTTTGTTGCTTTTTTCGGTGCATCGACTTTACTTTTTCTCTCTCTTTCTCCGAACGACGAATAATAATACGTATTAATTGTTTTTTGCTTTGTAAGAAAATCACTTTGTATGTCCCTAAAACTTAGTGTCCGTTTTCGGGCAGACAGCATAGTTTTAAAATTTTTGGGGGTTAAAATTGCCTGTGTATCACATGCAGTCGTGGCATATGCCGTTGTAGTGATTATGGTTGCATGTGCCGTCAACGCCAACAATTTTAAGTATATCTCAGAATTTACTCTTACAGAAGTCTTAGTTGGGGTCGGCTGCTTTTATCGTTGTTCTTAAAATTTGTCCTCATAGTCTAGTCCTATAAATTATATATAATGTATATTTTTTATTATTATGTTTTGATTAAGCAATCAGCAGGTTGTTTTAATTAATAAAGAAATACTATAATATTATCAAAAATTAAATTCATTTCCAGATATCTCCCTCCCTTCAATTTTTGTGTAGATAGTAACTATGGGGTATTGTTTATTAGTAAAAAGGAGATGCCATCTATTAAAATGATCAAAACCGTTAGCAATTTTTGAGATGTTTTTTTGTTTTTTCGACATTTTTTGTAGCATTTATGCCACCTTACACCGAAGAGTGCATCGCAGTGAAACGAGCTTCATAAAATATCTCCGTAGATTGTGATGGAAATTCGCGTGTATGAAATTTGCTTCCCCTACTTCAAATCTCTCCCTCCTTGGAATTTTTGGGTAGATAATGGCTATGGGGTATCGCGTGTGAGTAAGAGGAAAATGTCGTCTGTAAATATAATCAAAATGGTTAAAGTAATTTTTGAGAAACATTTTTGTAGTTCCTTCGACATTTTTTGGGATACTTGCTCCAAGAATAAAGTACTGCTATATTTCAAAATAAGTAAAAATGTTATTTGGAAATTACGAAAAATGAAATACTTGAAAGTTAACTTATTATCGAATATGATAAGAACGCACTGTCGAATTTGAATTTCGCCCATTTAGCAACCATAAAATTACGTTAATCAACATTAGGGCTAAAAAACTTAATTTTTTGTGTCAAACGTTCAAAAGCATAGGTATCTGAATTTCAACAACAATTCAAAACAATCATACTTTTTTATTGAAATGTGATAACAAATATTTAGAAATCAAAAACATCAAACATACGAAATAATAATAAACAAGGACACTTCAATAACTTCTAAACTTATAATTTTTCATGTGCTATGTCAACGCAACTAGCCACTTCAACAATAATTGTCATTTGAGTCCCTGCGTTGTGTAGAAACCGAGCATCCACCGACGAATTATAGTGAGCTTTAAATGAATAATATACACATACAACAAAGGGATGTAACTTGTTGCGTGGGGGTAACGTTGCTATTGTAACTATTGTATTTGGCCAATTTTAAAGTTTCTACTGTCAATTGGCTTCCATGATTATTAAAAATTAAGATAGTTGCATTTTCCTTGGCTGAGCTGCTATTGCTATGAGTTATTATAAAATGTTTCATAACGAACGGGAAATTTCACCTGTCACCCAGTTACTGACAGTAGCAAAACCCAAAGTTCTGGGAGGGTCTCCATTAATCGCATTAAATAGGTTTAAAGTTAAAGGGAAAACCATCGCTGAAGGCCAACTTTTTCCACTTGCACCTATTATACAGCAAGTTGTGATTAGTGTCCCACATTTTCCGCTAGTGCATGGACTAACTTGCTTTTGGCCTTTCGATGGTAACGTTTTCTGCACTGTTGTGCCGGTTTTATCAAGGTTAAACAGTCGACATCCATCTGAAAATGTATCTTAGCGTGTGTATGTGTCTTTGATATTACCATAAAATTTTCCAACGTTGTATTTATTGATGAGGTAACTCTGGAAATACTACATCTTTCTGGTTGGCAAATGCTTATATTTGCGGGTGACATTTCAGAAACCCGAGAGAATCAATGCCTGCCTTGTGTGTTGGTGGTATTTTAACATTATTAATTTTAGCCATTTCACAGGCCAATACTTGAAAGTATTTGGTCCATTAAGCATTTCTCTTGTTCACTACTAACTCTATGTCGACGATATTATAAAGGCAACACAAACAATGGTAGATAACCAAGAGGTTTATAAGTGAAGACCGTGAGTTGAAGCACTCTGAAAATACAAAATAGGCAGAAAAATAGATATTAAGTGTAAAATATTTCTATTTTAATACATTTATATTACAAACTGAAAACTACACATTTTCTAATGAACAGTGGGTAACATATTTTAGAATCGCTAAATTGATTAAAATTGCAATGTAATACCTATTTTGGTCATGTTCAAAGATGAAATTATGCTTTCTGAATGCAAATATATGCTTGAATTTAGAAATGATCTTTTTACATCTGTGTAATTGGAGCATATTTAACACACATAGTGATGTAAAAAACGCGTTTTTTTAAATCGAATAAAAAACCTAGAAAAAAAAACAGAAAAAACGGGTTTTTTTGTTTTTTATTCAGTTTTGTAATTGGCAGCACGTTTTGGTAGGTATGGTTGGCGGCATGTAAGCAAACGACAAAGTTTAAACTTATTTTGGTTTTACTTGCACTTTAAAGTTCAAGAAAACTACAGCACAGACTAGACAAATGTTTAATAAATAACAGTAACATTTTATACCTACTGCCTACTCGTATTACTCACAGAACAGCAAAGCGTATGCATGCGTCTATGAGAGCACCCCCGCCCCACCCCTACTATTGGAAGTTGCTTTAAGCTGAACCCAGCTCTGAAACTGTCGACCTGATCGACGAATCAAGTTACGTTAGCGATTCATCAGGGTCATCAGACAGTGACATGGGCGACGTAAACTGCATGGATACTGACTCCGAGTCAGTTGAGGAGTCAGCTATGTCTGTTAGCGAGTAATTTCTGCATTATTATAATTTCTACAGGGTGTTAGGGAAGTCGACGGAAAAATTTCTAGGGGTGAATCCTTGGCCCAAGATATGATGATTTAACTCAACTTAACTATATACAAAGTTGCTTAGTTTAGCCGCTAGAGGGCTTTAAAGATTATTAATAATAATAATAATGGTGCACTAACACCCCATGAAGGAGCTTGGCCTCCAAGGCGGAAGGTCAGAGCTTCCATATCCTCGCTCTCACACCTGGCTGTCGCGTGTCAAATTTATGACACGTGGTGATGTGGTGAGCGTCACGCATTAGACAACCGCATTTTTACCCATTATTCCTTCGAACTCAGGTCCCCAATTATTTTAAGCGACTAGCTTTTTTAAATGTTTTAACTCCCTGTATAATCACTACCAATTTTTTTTCTGGATAGCTACTTTAATTTAGAAACTATTCACTCTCTTAAAAAATTTAGTTGGGTAAAGGGTTTAGCCACAAAAAAATATTTTCTAAATCCCTACAAGCCTAGTGTTATATTACAATTACTGATTCAGGCTTGTAGGGATTTAGAAAATATTTTAGTGGCTAAACCGTTTACCCACCTAAAATTTTTTAAGAGAGGAAATAGCTTATAAATCAAAGTAACTATCCACAAAAAACATTGGTAGTGATTATACAGGGGGTTAAAAAATATGGATGGATAATTAATTGTGATAAAGTTTTTAAACACCCTGTAATTTTCGAAATTAAGTTTACTGGTAAAATCTCATGGCCAAATAATGAATAAAATCTATCAAAGATTTTTCCACTTATTTGAAAAAATTAAAAAAAGCTAATCTTCTTTAAAGCCCTCTAGCGGCTAAACTAAGCAACTTGGTATATAGGTAAGTTGAGTTAAATCATCATATTTTGGGCCAAGGATTCCCCCTAGAAATTTTTCCGTCGACTTCCAAAACACCCTGTATATCCACTTTGGCTATTTTTCTATTTTTCCTTAGAAATATTTGCTTTTTTTGTTATTATAAATTCTATAATACACTTTACCTACGAAATGTATTATTTTTATTTAAAAATATCTGTTTTTTGTTTTTCCAAACAAATTACTTGTTGCTATTCACTACACTTTAATTCTGAAAAAAAACGTATTTTAAAAAAAACCAGACCGCTTGGTGTTTTTTACAAAAAAAAACAGGTTTTAAAAAAAACGAACGGGTTTTTTTTGGTTGCATCACTAAACACACAATTCCCTTCGGTTTTGTTCTTCATATGTAATCGCACTTTTGATGCGGCCTTCATTCTCAGCAACACCGTTTATAGATTGTATAGCACTACTTAAAGTATTTACCGCAACTACTAAAGATTCAGATTGAATTTCTAAAGAAGTTAGAAAAGCTGGAAGTGTGGAATATTGTGCCGTAATGAATGTTCAGTCATTTTTAAGATTTTTCTTTTCAAATAGTGTTTCCCCGATTTAATTGACGCTGCTTTCATCTTACTGTAAAATAACTTTCTGAACGCTTTCAAAAGTGATTGAGTAATAAATTGTAGCGGATATTCAAGTACACCAACGAGTTAAAACTGGTTTAGACAGTAATGTTGACTCTGGGACAATTTCTTTAAATAAACTTAAGCGCAACGGAGCTTTCACGATTTTATTGCTAAAATTAAGAAATCTACATCGGAAAATAATTGTTCCGCTGTGAACCATACAGGTTAAGTGAAGCATATTAGGGAATAACAGTTTTAAACGTTTTCTTGCTTTCTTCATGTATGGTGCAGTATCACTACCAAATAAAAACACATCTTCATATTGAATACCATCTCGCCAAAGTAAACTACTAAATAATTGCGCAATAGTAGAAGTATTGCGTTATCTAGCCATTCTGAACAGAAAAATCTAAGATTCTTGTACTTTCTCCAGAGATATCCTAAGATAACATTGGCCACGTGTCTGTAAAAAAAATACACAGAAAATAGTATCTACCATCAGAAAGCCAGATTGTATGAAATACCTGCCAATATCACCCTTGGTTTCGTTTATGGACATCCACAGTTTCTTGACCGTCATTGCATGTTGAATATCACGCATTATATCGTTGTACGCCAAAGTAGGTATTTCTTAAAGTTGATTCACACGGTATATTTTTCTAATAACGTTTCCAAAGAGGAATTTTTGCTTCCAAGAAGGTTTTGCATAGATCATACGAAAACTGGTTTTCGCATAGATTTTGCCAAAAAAATGTAGTGAAAAAAGTAGTTTTAGGCGCTCCACTTTTTGTGATTCGTTTCTTTTACGTGCCGAGTCACAAATACTTCTATTTAAATTTACTGGTTGGTCACATAATTTGCAAAGTTCAAAACCTAACTAAAAGCAAGCTCTAGTCAATGAATTGACTTGATTCTTTTGATTACCACCGAAAAGAAAAAAATGTTCTCATATCTCCAGAAAAATAGTGACGTTCCTGTAAAATGTTCTTTTTTGACCTGTACCCGTTTGCCTTTGTACCACAGAACTGTGTTTAGTATAAGAGAGTTATAAAAAACGTGTCCGATCAATTATCTAAAAACTATAGAGCATTTTAACGAAAAACAATTTATCTATTTTGTTCCAAAAATATTTTGGAATAGTATTAAACCAAAATGATCCTAACTAATCAGTATAGTAATTTGTACAACTAGTTTTGAAAGTCATACTTTTTTCATGAATTTGCAGTTTGATAACGAGGGCGAAGCCCGAGTTAATCAAGCAAATGAAAATTTTACAGATAACTTTTGTTTGGCCCAATTGTAATGTTTTTCACCTCCGATTGCCACAGTTCTGGTGGTCCAAAAAGCTCAAAATAAAAATTGTTCCCATTTAATGTTAACTTTTTGGCGATCACTGTATATGATAGGGGTTAAATAGATTTTTAGACAAGTACAAATTATTGCCGTGTGGAAGAAGCCTTACTCAGGACTGGCTATAGTCGACGAGACATCAAGAAAGCGTGCCAATATACCATAAAACCGAAAGAACCTAAACCTATTAATTACGCCTGCCTTGCTTTTATCGCCGGAGTAACCGACATAATAAGAAAGGTATTAGATAAAAAGAACATTGGAGTCCGCTATGGTACAATAATAAATGTCGAACAATTGATCCCCTCCAACAAAGATTATTTGCTCAGACTACAGACAGAAGGCGTTTACCAACTCCAATGTACTTGTGGCAAATCTTACATCTGACAAACTGGAAGAAGCATCCAATGTCGAATAAAAGAACACCAGAGCCACACACGACTTGGAAACATACAAAAATCAGCCATCGCAGAATACTTATTATGACCAGGGGTCCACAGAATAAATTACGACTCCGTAGACATACTAGCCAGAACAAAAAAATACTTCCCTCGTGTTATTCGGGAATCCCTAGAAATTATTAAAAATCCAAACAATTTCAATCGAGAAGACGGCTATCGCCTTAGTAACACATGGAAGGTAGCTTTGCAAAACCAATCCATCTATAAACAAGTTTCACGTGAGCAACCAAGCGGAAAAACGACAAATCCGAATAACATACAAGATCTACATGAGCAGCCAACCGTAATGACTCCTCGGTATATAACCAGGAGCAAAAGGCACCAACATCAGTCTTTAAAAAACTTCTGAAGAATCTGACAGCATGAGCAGCGAAACGTCAAGTTCAAATCGACGACCACGGCATAACCCGGAAGAACCTACCATTATAAAATTGAATTTTTCAACATAGGGAGCATTAACGATTACACACTAATTCCAACTTTTTTTTTAATGAGACAATGCCCTCGAAAGAACATTATTTTGGTAAGACTGCAAAATACGACTCCCCAGCTCTTTCCAACTCCCCATTTGACAAAAAGTGACGCCCTCTCAAGTGTTTTTTGAGTTTCGGAATGTATAATAATTGTGGAGTATTTTCTCGCGAATAACAGCTTTCGAATTGTTGAGTGTTTCCTTGTAGACATTCCTCGTTATTGTAGATCTTATTGGCATATACTCAACCAATAGAATCCTTTACGCCTCCCAAAAAACTGTGGCCATTACTTTTCCCCTTGAGAATTACGTCTTGGCATTATTGAGTGGATGAGAGCCCCTATGCATCCATTACAGAGACTCTTGTTTCGTCGGTGCGTCCCAGTTGTACCTAGGTCTCATCCCCAGTTACAATTTTAAAACAGAAGTCTTCATCTAAGAATAAAGCCACATTCTCCTCGTTTAAACCATTATTGTTTTGGACTGAATAGATTGGGAATCCACCATGTTGACACTTTGCTTATGCCCAGATCTTCATGTAGGGTATTAGAAACAGTTGTGTCTGATATTCCTATTTCTCTTGCAATAACTGAAACTGTCGCTCGGCTATCAGTCGAACACCAGGTCTTCAACTTTCTTAGTGGTCTCCTGTGTTGGTCCTTTCAGAGATCTGCCGAAATTTAGATCATCGTGAATGGATTTTCTGTCTCATTTGAATTGGTTACACAAAAATTTAACTTAAAAATAGGACGGGCTATTATCCTGATGTATCCCGACAATTCCGCGCCGCCAATTTAGAGCACGACAATTCGTCGCGGACGATTTCGCGCTTGACAATTTCGCGCGTGCTACAATTCCTCGCTTGCGACAATTCCTGGCATGTGATAATTTCGCGCCTAAGGTAAATATTTTAGAGAAACACATAAATGCTTTTTAAGATGTTTTTCTTACATTTAACTAAGCTTAAGTTAAGTTCCGTTCCTTAGGGTGAAAGTGCTATATTGCAGCTAATTTCTATTATACAAAGCACAATGTGGACCCCTAATAGGATTTTAAGCCTAATAGGTTTGGATATGCTCCTATTTCAAATAGTAGAAAGTTCCTTGGCATAATGAGCACCCCTTAGAAGAATTTGTTAATCATTTTATCTTAACTTGGAACAATATAAAAGCTAACGTAAGTACGAAATATTTTTTTTTTATAAACATATACATACATAATCCGTCCTCTTGTACCCTACGGTGTCGAGGTTTTTTTTAAATAATTAATTTATATTACGTATATGCATCGATTTTTTAATTTTCTTATTATCAAAATAATGTTTAATGAAATTGTTCATTATATTCAATAAAGCAAGTACGAAGACTAATTTTTTAATTAATTAATTAATTTAATTGCTTTGCCAGGCGGTAAATTGGCGCTATAAATTTCATATGTCCAAGTTTTAAATCACTCATTTTTGCACATTTACCCCTACATAACAATGACAAATGTTAAGCGATTTAAATCTGCATTACATGTGGAGTATTCAACATGAAAATATGATACAACATGGGCTCAGTATGCATGCCTGTGGAACCCCAGCGTTGATTTTGCGAATTAAGGATTTGTACACATTTACGCGTGTCCTTTCATTTAGAGGTGATTTAATGATGCTCACTAAGTAAGAGATATGTTTATAGTCTTCATTTTATAAGGTTGCCATAGAAAGTGGTGGTAAATTTTTCTTCTAGCTGCTGTCCAAAGATTTCACATTTATCTCTATGATCTATATTTTTATATGTGAGCGCGGGACTATGGTAGCTTGTCTGATTACTGGAGTTGTTTCTTTCAAGGATTCTATTGCCTTGTGAATGTCAAAGTTAGATATGTTGGGAAAATGATATGTTGTTCATTAGGTTTAGGTTGAACACTACAAATAGATGATAAGAATCGAGGTTTGTTGGTTTAATTGGAAGTGCTAGATTTTTATTCACATTACGTGCATAATACCATATGTATGATAATTCGGAACAGAAACCTTTCGTGCCAGTTAGGACTCACAATTGTTTAATTCCATTGGGGTAGTTAGCTCTAAAGTAGCCGATTCTGTTCCGCTATTAAGATCTCATAATAGTAATGTAGATTAGGAGTATTGGAATATATTTGTAAGATCATTTTGTTTAATAATTATGGAAGATCGCTCTCCCCATTCAATTCCTGTTTCTTGTTTTTTTCTGAAAATGTTATATCGCGAATATATTTTTGCATAAGATACTTCCTGCAATATCTATAGAATGTTTCCCTAAAAATGATATAAAAATGCATCTTTGACGTTTTGATTCGTTGGAATTCCGGTTTAGTAGAGTTAGCTTGTTTAATAATTTAGTTATTTCTAGTAATTTCAGAACAGTAATGGTATGACGGACATTCGAAAGTTCTGAATTTGGTCAAGATGAGGGGTGATCATTTTGTGAAGGTATTGAAGAATTTTTTATGTAAAAGGTTTGGAATTGCTTGGGTTGCAATTATTTTTGACGGCTTATGAATTGTTTGGGTTGGCAGTGATGTTTTCGGTTATAGTAGAGTTGCGGTTAGTAGGACTTATAGTTTGCAAACTCGTTCTTTTTATTGGTTTTTTTACGAACCACAATTAACGCAGTCAGGTTTATCGTATTTAGGTTTAATGCATTTCGAGAAATATGTAATTATCGAGTGCATTTAACGCATCGCGGAGATAGGTGACAATAATTTTTTGTGTGCTCCGTTAATTGACACTTAGTGCACTGCGGCGTCTAACTGTTTTGGCGCCTAGATTCTATTGAAATTACGCAATACAGCAATATGTTCAGGTTGAATATGTCTTTCGCATTATTTGCAACGTTCAGGCAGTTGGTATAAATGTCATAGGCGTTTTCTGCTGTTCAATAATTGAGTCACTTGAATTGCTGGATAACTCAGATGAATTAATTTCCTTTTCTGTGATTGATAAGAGGAATGCCGCGTATTATTATTATTGAGGTCTTCCCGTTTCCAGGATTTCGGTAGGTCTAATTTATGTTCATCATAATATTTTGTATGTGTCTATAGTTTTCTATTTTATTTAGATTGATTCGTAAGTGATTACCTTTGAAAGTAATGGAAAAGTCTTTTTTAAATACTTCCTTCATATCCTCGATTACGTTCTGATAGTGGGTGGAATCTAATAGATATATTGACAGAATTTCAGGTATTGCTGTTGAGTTTAATCTCACTTCATTTATTTTATTTAGTGTTATCTCGCGTCGATTCTATAGTATATTATCTGAGTGACCAGTTATTGTGAGTTGAATAATTATAGTTTGTTTATGTTGTTATCATTCGATGACGATGGTTCGCTTATTTGAAATTATATCACTATTGAGATTTTCCTGGAATTCAATTTTTGATAGTGTATCGATGATGTTTGCCCCCTTATAGATTATAGTTGATGATTTGCCATGAAAGTTATTTGTTTTTGACATTCGTAAAGTGTTATTGTTTTAATATTGTACTAAAATCAGGTGCATAATGCAGAAGAATGGTAAGGTTATCTCATCCTACCCAGAATGGCTTTCACGTAGCAGTAGAATTTAGTTGAGTGCAGGTATTATTACTGTAACAAATGTAATTATAGCTTGATTAACTCACAGTAAGTTCGTAATACACTGGCCTTACGTCCGCTCACGAGATTGTTGCATGCGATACTCCAATTAGTCGCTTTATTCTTTCTACACTGGCCCTCGGAAAACCGACTCGTCAAATTACGGTTATTACATTGTTTTGCTCTGCTAAAAAATTTAACAGTTTAAAAATAGTAACTATTTGTAACTGGCATGTAAAAAACTATTCTGCAACTTCGTTCAACGATAAGTTTCAACATTTTGAAATTAATAATTTTCTCTGGCAATATTATTTTGTGGTGACCAAAGCATTTTCATACTTGGCGCCCAGAACGCACCGGACGTTAGCCCCCAAACGATGTGAAAGAAAACAGATCGGCTACTTTAACCGCCAAGGGCTCGAGCGTGGGAGTCAACTACCAACGGGCGAAGCTACCGGTCGTCACACGCGCCTTAACGAAAATACTTTTGCAACACGTTAAATGTAAAATTTTGTAAATAAATTAGTTAGTTCACGTGCCTGGTTCCCACTTTTGGAACATTTTCTCTGGATAGTTCCACAAATGTTTGATTTAGACAAATTCACAGTCACTTCTGGTTAAATATTCAACGTAATTCAAGATGATACACTATTTGTACTGATTACTATTTTACTTCCCTCGTCTAAAAGACGAAGGAAGTATTGTAATCACGAAAAAACCACCTTCCGAGATTTCTTCAGATCCTCACGTTTCAGGGTCCCTAGATGACGAAAAACAGTTTTTCTCAATTCCGTTCGTCTGTCTGTCTGTCTGGCTGTCTGGATGTCTGTCTGGCTGTCTGTCTGTTAACGGTATAACTCAAAAACTATTTTCCGGAGGAAGATGATATTTTGCATACACATTATATATATACCTGGAATGAAACCGGTAAAATTTCAGACAAATATATATATAGGGCAAACACCTTAAAAAATAATATTTTGTTTATTTTGCGTTAATTTTGAAATAGAAGGAAGTAATAATTTTCACATATGTCAGGCTTTACACTTGCCGAAAATAGGACTCAACAGATACAGGATAATGTCACAAAAGAGTCGAAACGTTTCAACAATAAGACCAGTCCCTTAAATAGAGGCGCGCGCCGCACTCATTTCAAATAGCCTCGATGGCGCAGTTCGACTTGTGGATGCGGTTACTATTTCTATGCAGGTGCGGTTGCGATCGCTATGCAGATGCGGCCGATTCAAACCCCAGCGGGATAAATTTTTTGTATTTGAAAATCTATTTAATTTATTAGAAACGTGAAGATATTTATACTTCCAACTTAATTTGATTTTTAATATTATTTAGCGTCACAATGTCGACGACGGAAGTTCTGGCTAAAGCCTTTTACAGATTTGTACTAATTTAAGACTTTTAAAATAAATAGTATAAAAATTGCTAAAAATTTTTATTTTTAAATTAATTTTTACATAATAAGCAAAAAGAACGAACACTATGCTTAGCATGATATTTCTTCCGTATAGTTTTTTTCGTGGCGTGAGAAGTTAGCCTCGTGCTCTTGATAGAATTTGATTTTTAAACGTCCTTGGTGGACATTCCACTGAACAATCCGTTGGGGTTGAGATACTGAGAGTATATTATTCTGTGCGTTTGTTCGCAAAAATTTCCATAATTTTGGTGTATTGATATTAAGGAAAATTGCTGCGGAACTCGTAGATTCTCTTTCTCAAGAAATTCGACATCAAGGGTCGTCCGAACTATTTTAGTAGTTAAAATTATTGCTGGAGCTACGTTTAGCGCAGTTGCGGCCGAACTAGGCCTTTACGTGAGACATTCCACTGAACTTATGTTGTGGTGACGTAGTGCAGGTGTTTCCGGCTGTGATTAGGCCAGTACGCGCTGTATTCAATTCAATATGTACTGTCATTTAATTTAATAGTAATGTGATCATCAGGACGTTAAGTTCACTTATAGTTACGACATGAAAACTAGTTTTGTCCATTTCTTTTAATTGTATAATTCCAGATTTACTGGTAAAATATGCAAGAATTACCGTTTTTGGCTGTATAAATCAAGGTTTAACATTTTCAATTGTAAATGTGTAATCAAGCTATTTAATATATTTAATAAGTTAATTGCCAGGAGTGATTCCGGTGAGTAGAAATTATTTAATATTGGTTTGGAGCTAGTTTATGTTTTAGCTAAATTAAGTCGCTTATTGGCTAACCTAATTTATACACTGATACTCAAACAGTTTTGAATTTAATCATTTTATACCTAATTATTGCCAGTGGTAGTATAAATTTTAGTTTAGTGTTAAAAAATATATGCAAGTGCCTGGATGAATTGAACCCCTTCTAAAGAAGCTACCCTTAATTTGGGGGATTGTAAATCATATTCACATTTATTTTAAATTGCTTGTTTAAGTAAATTGAATTCTTATATTAGGTACAACGGTTCTAATCCATCATCAGCAGTTACTTCTCGGTACAATTTAAGAAGTCATATATTACAATTGATGCTCCCATTAAGTGTGTATAATAGATATAACTACTAAGTATGTATGGTTTTGTGGTAACTACTTGTTTGTGTATGAGTTATTTGTCCTTATACAGTTAAATTTGTATCCGTTACTATTCGAATTCTATGAAACGATATTCGTAAATTTTTGAATTTTATTAAATTTTTGGTTTAGTTTGAGTCCCTTAGAGGTTTTTTGTCGCAAGAATCTAGGGTGAATGTGCTAGATAGAACCACTTGGCGCCTTTTTATTAATTTCTTTGCATATTAGGGTAAATTAAACCCGACCCATCCTCCTAAGTTAGTCCGTGGCATGTTTAGCGTTTCAAATCGGTCAAAAATCTCGTCACAATAATGTCTTGCACACTGTATTACGCTATCTCCGCTAGATCAGCTATTGTGCAAGTCGCTTGAAAATGAGGACATTCTAATAGGCGAGTCGTTGTTTGATATTGGGCAGTATGTGAAATTTAATTTTATTAGGTTTTCCTTTGATCTACCGGTCTGTGTTCGTAGACGATTTAGGGTTTTGCAGGGTATTTAATCTAAAGTGATACTGTCTGGTGGTAGTGACCCTTGCATAGTAAATACTAGGTGATTTTCTTTATGTATACTTTCCTTCCAGTCTGATTTGAGTTGTTGCGATTTTTTCGTATTCAGCGCTTCAGTGCAGGCGAAAAAGCTTGACCTGGGAATGAGACGCTGACGTGGTGTTCCTTGAACATATAGTCCGTTTTATTAATATTTATTTTTGAGTCTCTGCCTTTCGCATAATTTCTGGTAGTGCTATTCCCGCTAATAGAGAGAGTCGACTTTCGTAGGTTTGAGACAACCTGTGATAAATTTGTAGCGTTGGCTTAGAATGGTCCCCAGTTTGTTCTGCGTTGTTGGCATCCTTTTTCATATATGCTGCTAGGTTTAGGATTTGGCTAGTGCTAGATTTCCCCACACAGCGTTCGCTTTTATTCCATGATCAGTACTATTTTATTTAAAAGTTTCCTTTCACTACTGTTCTGGATTTCAAGTAGGTATTAATGACGTTGTTCTAGTAGATGTTAATAATATTAGATTAACGGTCTTCAGCCTCAAAGACAAAATCATTATGGCTTAGAAAGTATACCCTTGCAGTGGTAATGGAGTAGAAATCTTTAAAGACTAATACTGAATTTATTCATTGACCTCACTTTTTTATATAATGCAATTCTTTACATACTTAGCATAAAGACAGTTATTATTATTACTAGGTTACCAGGTGTTTGTTGATTTACTTATTAAAAGTAAACACGAAACGAATTATTATTAAACCACGCAGTTCATCTACACGTTGTAGATGGAAAATGCTGAACAGTGCTGTAGTACTGGAAGACAATTCAGTACCCGCGCCGACCAGAAATGCTGACTTGCTATTGCAACACATTCATCAATTAATTAAATAAAATCGTTCGGCAATAAACTGTTTAAAACTGTTAAAATGTAAGATGAACGTTTAACAAGATTGAACAATCATATGTTTTATGGAGTGAGCAGAGCAGCGATATAAGTCTGCAGCTTGTTGGATCTAGTAGAGTATTTCCGGTTTTAGAAAGGCCACCACCTTTGCTTGCCGTCAAAATTTGGAAATTTTATTTGTATTTTTGTAATTATCAAAGAATTTATGTACGCAAACTTGGATTTTCTGTCCGAATGTCAGGGTTTGATTGTTTAGGAGGTAATTTAAACCTGCAGCACTGTTATTATTTGGATTTTTAAGGGCTATTTGGAGTTCGGGCATATGGTACTTAGTTTCTAGGTAATTTCTTGTTATACACATGAAGTGAGTAGTTTTTTTCCAAGAGCGCTCTGCATCTGTACACTAATGGCGTCTTTTTGGCTACAGAGCTTTTTCTAGATTTTCTAAACGTTGCAGATTTTTTTAGATTTTCGGATTTTCGTATGGAAGGCTTTTTTTTTACTCTAACTAAATATTTGTGCCGCAATTCACAAATGTATTAGCGCGAATAAGTGTGTGAGTTGACGATATTGAAATTTTCCTGCTTACGCCAGTTGTTCCAGTTCTGTATTAATACAGTAGTTATATACAGATTGTCTGCAGGTACTAGGCATACACGGTAATTAGATGCAGAAATGGTTTGTTTGTCTTGAAATTTTAAACCATCTCTGTATCTAGTTACCGTGTGTACCTAGTACCTGCAGACAATGTGTATGTGTATTTCCTACGTACCTTGCGCTTTGTTTAGTTTAGCTCTAGATTTACATTTAAAATTATAAATTAAATTTTGGACTTAATTACGTACGTACTTTGTCTTTAAATACCGTAGATACAATATATTATTTCGTTAACCGGAACTACCCTCTTATATTATTTGTCTGCATGTATTTTAATTGCGCTGTATGTACGTATTTTACCTTCTTATAACAGGTAAGAGTCTGCGTCTGATAAATGTAATTAGATATTTCCTTTCAGTGTAAGTTGCGATTAGCACATCACCGAGGAATCTTCCAACTTAGATTCGCGAGTCGATGCATAATCAAGTTGGTGACGCCCATATTTGGTTTTGATCATTTTAGTGTTAACTCACACCTCTCTTCGGAGTAGCTTCCTATCCTATTCTACGTATATTGAAGTGGTACAAGATTGTCATTAGTTTATTCTAGTGATGTTGCACATTAGAGCATTCTGTGGTGACACTATCTTTTGATTAATATTCCTTCATCTGTATCATGTCTGTGGTGTCTATAGATCGGGTTTGCATTATCTATTAGCTGCTTGATCACTTGGTATGAGGTTAGTTATTTCTTGAGATTTTGTGAAATCGACAGCATTTTTAAAACTTCCCATTCTTGTTTTCTAATGTGTGTCATATCTATTGCTGTCATGTTATTAATATTATGGAGTTCTACAAGACATAATTTTTTTACAGACTACATTCGCCCCATTTGCTTACCGACCCCCGGAACCACGTTCGCCCAGAAGGGGGACATCCTAACGACATCTGGCTGGGGACAAAAGAGCACCTACAGCGCCTCAACGGAGACAAAGAAAAAGATACTGACAGAGCTAATCACTCACGACGAATGCGGCATAGCTCTCAACAAGACCGTCATCAAGCGCGTCCTGACGCAAAATCAAATTTGCACTTGCGATCTTGACACCAACACCGAATTTTCTTGCCGGGGCGACAGCGGTGGGCCCGTGATGTTTCGGGTGAAGAATCAGTGGCATCAGGAGGGAATAATATCCTATGGGATCGGATGCCACGGCGGATTTCCGGAGATACACACTAGGGTGGCAAGTTATTTGAATTGGATTACGGAAAACATAAGAACCTAGTGTTTAAAGCGAATCGTTTCGCGTGTGGTGTTAGTGATACGACGTGTTTGACAAATGTGACATTGTGGTAATTTAATAGCAGATATGTGGTTGGATGATCTCATCGAGAAACGTTTATTTAGTTATGTATAAATAAAAATTCTCAAAAACAAACAAGAGGAATTGTTAGTAGCAAATTTACTTTATTTGTGGGCGGAGCTCTGAGTGTTAGAAGTTCTAATTGTTCCATACTTATTAAAAATATGGAATGTATTTACTTAGGGCGCCAGATCCAATGTTCCAGAACGTTTGACACAAGACCCAAATTCTTCTGTTGGATCACAAAAAAAAAACAAAACAAAACCAATTCTGAAGTCAAGTTAATCCCTTTAAATAAAACAAAAGAAGGGAAGAAAATATGGGGATCAAAAACGGTAATCAATTACCAACACAATTCAAAAATAAGAAATATCAATTATAAAATTTCAACAGCAAACCTTGTCAAACGAAAACACATAAATCGCAAGTACTTGGTGTTAACAACTAATTGTCAGGCAGATAACTATTAAATCAGTCAACATTTGGGTGAATACTAAACGCCTAACTGTCTACTAGAGGCTAGAGCGCCATTAAATAAATAAATAATAATTGCAAGATTTGAATAATTGAAATTTTTGCTTGTCATTGACAAAAATTAAAATGATTAATAATAAAAATGCATAAAATGTCAAAGTCTACTGAAACTAAATTTCATGCAACTGAAAGTTGTCTTATTACATATTAAAATCAGTAAAAATATGAAAAGTTACTAAATTTGTTTACATTTGAAATGATGAAGCATCAATTAATTGATCTAATAATCCATAAAAAGGAACTAAATAGTAGTTTAATAAAGTGAGCTTTGGTGAGGTGCGAAATTTAAGGTAGTAACTTACAATGTAAATGAGTAGTTCAATTATACAATAAAATTGATGATAGAAATCGATTCTAAACTCCCATTTTTTTAACTTCTAATTATACCAATATTTAGGCTAGCACACGCGTGTACATAGTATTCAGCAATGAAATGCAAAACATATACAAAAAATACAAAAATTCAAGCCTGACGATGGTTTTATAATTTGTTAAACCGAAACATGTAGCCACAACAACTTAACTTGGTATTACAATTTTATGAGCAAGACTGTGTTGTTTATTGCATTTACTCACCACTTAACGTTGTTGGACCTCATTGAGCTGCAACCTTCCTGCCGCTGGTGTACGGCGGGTGGGTACGACGGGTTATTGAACAAGCTCCACGGGTAATTAAGGAACGCAGCTGTTTGGCGGCGATGGACCGATTATTGGTAGCGCTAATGTCCCGGTCGGATAACCTCCAAATCACAGTTTTGTTGGTGTTTATGGGGTTAGAATCAAATGTAAAATCACGCTGATGTACGAGACACCTGCACCTCAGTCTCAAGCTAGGAGTTCCCGCGGGCCTGGTAGGTCATAGCGTATTCGTCGAAGTAACGGCGATGCAAAATTCGGCCTGGTTTTCTTACTTCGATTTCAGCGGGCCGCAGACGTTGACTTCCCGCCAGCTCGCGAAGAATTTGCCCCGCGTTCGATTACACAGGCGGGCCAGGAGTTCTGGCTTCGGGAAAACGTCTCTAAACGTTCCGAGGGGGCCCTTCAGGTAGGTTAAAGTATGCGGCTAATAGGATTTAATGTACATTTAGACGGGTCGTGTAATTTGGATCCCTGGGAACCTTATTATAGTGGCGGATGGTAATGCGGGTTTTTAAGTTCTCGGAAAGCAAGTTATAGTTTGACCATCCAGATCTCGTCTTTTATTTTTAAGGTTATATAATCAAATTTGTTTATTCCTATGCACTCTTCGTGGAAATGTATATAAAGCATCGCACAACCCTACGATAATTATCAGGTACGTACTGGATAAATGCAATAAGTGACGTTGAAAGAACATCGAAATTATTCACCACTGCAATACCCTTCTGCTAAAGCGTTCTTGTAATGTGTGTATTTCTGTTTCCCGTTTGTGTTTTCCGTTTATGTTTTCCGTTTTTAATTTAATTGAGAACTGAATATTTTGGTGTTTAATTTGAAAATGTGGTGAAGATGTAACTTTTGCATGTTTTAACCAATACGTACCTGATAATTAACGTAGTGTTGTGTGATGCTTTATATACATTTCCACGAAAAGTACATAGAAATAAACAAATTTGACATTATATTCTTAAAAATAGAAAACGAGATTTAGATGGTCAAACTATATGAGTCGAGCACTGCAAACAGTCGCCATCTCAATCTAGCTTTAGGTCAGGTCTTCAGGTTAATCAGCCAGGAGTCGGGCACTGCGAACGTCGCCGTCTCAATCTAGCTTGAGGTCAGGTTAATAAGCCTGCTTTTATATCCTTCGCGTCGTGTTATCAAAGCAGCCACTTCCGACATCCTTAGGTGGGGGGCGGCGCGAGAGTTGACTCTTCGTAGTTTTGCGCACAGCGGGCCCGAGTTTGTTATCGCTTGTTTAGGCGTCGGCAAGATGTAACCCGTGATAACGCTTAAATAAGGGAGGCATAAATTAATACATTTTTAATGTTTGTTTATAAATTTAGCTAGCGTTACACATGCCCTTTCCTTTGGAGGAAACCGGTGCTTCATGGGCATCTTCTTCAAGGAAGTTCCACCCATACCTGGAAAATCACTCGGTGCGTTTGCAGGATAGATATGGAAGCTGCTGTATCAACTTCCCGATATACCAGGTGTCTTGGCGGTGTAGATGCGGGGATTACTGGGTTTCTGGGAGCGTGCCGGAGATGAGGCTGAATTTTTCGGAAGCTTCTCTACGGTGCTGCTTTCCTGGAGTTCAGGAAGCGCTTCGGTGGCTTTTTAGCAGCCGGAGTTTTCGGCCAATTGCTCGGGTACTTCGGGGTGCTAAGTCCGTACCAGCACTATATAATACTGGTCCCTGGGGGTTTTTAAAACGATGCAGGAATCACCTGGAGATCTCGTGGTTTTCGACCCACGACACAAAACATTCCTTCTAAGAAACGTAGCGATGGTGGAACTTTAACGGGCGTTTCTTCTATTAGTATGTACAGGGTGAGTAGAATGTTTACTCTAAATTTTGACCTAATTGAATACAGAGGTTACGGTTTCAACTCAATTCAATCATGCATTTTCTGGAAATGACCTGAATGCCATTTCTCGGGGTGCATTTAGCTGCACAAACATTTGCACTCCATGGAGCGAACGTACTTTCTTGAATGCCTGAGGCGAATGTAACGTTCTGAATCCATACAACGGATGAAGACAAATTAACGTTGCAAGCGGATGCAAAACTGTGGTATCAGTCCGCCATCTTGTCAACGTTTATTCATATATTTACAACTACGCTAAGGACAAATGTAAGTGTCGCGGTGTCAACATACATTCTTACGTGTTCCATTCAATCACACCAACACATGCACTCTATAGGAAGCGAACGAGTTTTTTTATATGCCCTTGGGCGAAATGCTTGCTCTTGATCCGTTCAAGGAATGCACACAAACTCACGTTGCAGGCGAATACAAAACTGCGGCGTCAGCTTGCAATTCGGCCAACGTTCAAACATTCATGATTTAAATCTTACAAAGCGGATGCAGCATCGCGGTATCAACGTGCATTCATACTCTCATTCTATGGGGCGCATTCTAAACTACGCTCTATGGAACTTGCAGTTGTCGCTGTATCGACTTGCAGTCATTGTGGGATTGTCTAATTTATTTTCAAACAAATGTTCATCTGGGGAGATTGTACAGGCTGCGGGGTCCGTACAATCTCCAGAAAACGACAAACAGGGTTCTGGTATCGGAAAACGCATTCTTACCTCTAAGCTTCGACTATTAGATTACTATTTCCTGCCAACATCCCAATTTACGGTGACAAAGGAGCCCTCTTCAGAAGGAAGGAACTTCAGGAATAACATTCGCACTAATTACGGCGGAATTCATACACACTTACGTGCATAATGTACAGGTGCACCAGGTGCTTACAGGTAGATCTACGCGGACGGATATCTAGATGGTCTCGGGCGTAGTATTTGGTACTGGAAAATTTCTGGAATGTAATACTGGATCAGGGTTACTGGAGGGATTTTACCTGGACAGGAAAGGATCTGGTCGGGGATCTCGAAATTATCGGACTGGGCCTGGACTGCCGGTAACATCTCTGGTTCTGGGCTCTGGTATTTTTTTTTGGACGGCTAGGCTATAAAAGGTTTCGTACATTATTTAAATTATAGCATTTACTGGTTTTGTTTTCAGGGTTATTCGGTCTCGGGCGCCATTTGGATACTGGAACGGCTGACTGGTGTTTGTGTTGTTCCTTATGTCATATATATTGGAGTTTTTGTTCCTGCTCGACGCGTCATGTAACGTTTCACCCCCTTTAATAGGGGCATGAATAAGTTATACCTCGGGTTAAACTCAAATCGGAGAAGTCGTTCACTCAAATATATATGCGTTTAGAAAAAAAAACACCATGTACTTACTAGAAAGATGTATTGTATTGAACTATATTTACAAAATAAGTAATTTTTCCATATAAAAATGAATTGTATATTGTGGAGTTAACAGTTTTGTCTGGGCCATCGTGATTCGTTACTTCCTGGTGAGCTGCAACCTTCCTGACGCTGGTGTATGGCGGGCGGATACGACGGGCTATTGAACAAGCTCCACGGGCAATTGCGGAACGGACCTAATTGACGGCGACGGACCGATTATTGGTAGCGCTAATGTCTCGGTCGGATAACCTCCAAATCACAGTTTTGTTGGTGTTTATGGTACTAGCATTCAATGTAAAATCACGCTGATGTACGAGATACCTGCATCTCAGTGTCAAGCTAGGAGTTCGCGAGGGCCTGGTAGGTGTGCCAGGAGTTCACAGCGTATCCGTCGGAGTGACGGCGATGCGATATTCGGCCTGGTTTTCTTACTTCAATTTTAGTGGGCCGCGGACTATGACTTTCCGACAGCTCACGAAGAATTTGCCCCGCGGTCGATTCCACAAATGGGTTTGGAGTTCCGGCTTCGGGAGAACGTCTCTAAACGTCCCGAGGCGCCCTTCAGGTAGGTTTAAGTATGCGGCTATAGGGTTTAATGTACATTTAGGCGGGTCGTGTAATTTAGATTCCTAGAAACCCTATTATGGTGGCGGATAGTAATGCGGGCTTTTAAGTTCTCGGAAAGTAAGTTATTAGTCGGGCACTGCAAACAGTCGCCGTCTCAATCTAGCTTCAAGTGAGGAGTTTGGGATAAGTGCAAGTCCGTGATGGGACTGGACAGGATCAGGATTGGTGGACTCAAGGGTGAGAAATCTGAAGTCCAGTAAACTGGTCGCGGGTGGCGGCGCGAGGGTTAATTCTTTGTAGTTTTTTGCACAGCGGGCCCGAGTTTGTTATCACTTGTTCGAGCGTCGGCAAGATGTAGCCCGTGATAACGCTTAAGTAAGCTAGGCATAAATTAATAAATTTTTAAAGTTTGTTTATAAATTTATACAGATGCTAGCGTTACAATATTAGCAATGTCGGACTTATTAATATCCGTATTCGCCGTACTTTAAGCACTTGAAAGTCTTACGGGAGGCGGTGCTGGCATTGCTAAAGCTATACAAGATGGCCAAAATAATAGAAGAATGGAAATTATAGCACGAAACAAGAAAGGTGACGCACTCTATTTGACGCTGTACATGAAGGGTGAAAGCGCACTGCATATTAAGCGAAAACGCCAGAATAGCAACATCAACAACAGCAAACGCCGCTGAAAAAATTAGGTAGTTTGGCTCGGAAGAGCTTTAACCAACATTGATTTACGAAAGTATGGAATAGACATTTCTAGTTTTCGCGGAGTATTTATGCGCACCTCGAAGCCGTTAAGCAAAGAGAGTGGTATCGTAAACGTGGATAATAATATGGGGCTAGGAATGCATTGGGTGGCATAATATAAAAGATGGCAAACGAGTTCTATACTCTGATTTATTTGGAGATTTAAGACCTCCAATAGAGTTAGTCAAGTATTTTCGAAACTGTAAAATACTTTATAATTACGATAAAGAGTAGCAGTATAATACATTCATCTGCGGGCATATATGTTTAAAGCTTTTGAACAAATGAAACGGCTCCATAGTTGTTTAATTAATCGTTTCTGACGTTCAATATAGAATGCAAAGGAAACATTATCTCGACAGGAGATATATTTCCCCGATACAATTAGATTCACATTATACATATTTATTGAGTTTAGTTAACTTATACACTTGCAGTATAGTAAATGTTGAGATTTAGCAGCAGAGTTTTCAGCGCAAATACGAAACATACTTCTCACGAAGACGTAGATACAATTTTGACTCCTAATATTTTTATAGATACAAATACTACAAGTGGAGCATATTTTCGAATTTGGTATCAGTGCACCTCCAGGCTATTTTATAGAAAAAGGGATTTCACACTTAATCTATTTTCCAGTGAACGTTATCGAAATTAGTAATATAAGCTAAAGGTTTGTAGATTATTGCAGCTATTTAATAAATATTTCTGACGTCACATTGAGAAGCGTTCGAGTAGAACTTATACGCGAGTAGCAAAAATGGGTTTTGATTTTATCTAGAAAAGGAGGTTATCATACAAACCGAATTTTATTCAGAAACAACCTTGGCAAGACCCAGACGCCACTGACATAACAACAACAACAACAACAGCAAAAATAGACGCATTGACATATAGTGACATTCGTTTTCTCCAATTGTTGGGTTACACCGTATTCTCAAAACAAAGTCGACAGAGTCGCAGCAAAACCCGCCGCCATCACCGACGTAGCCTATTTCCAAAGTCGCGCAAATAAAAATTTCATTAATATGACGGTACCGATTGGGAAAAGAAAAACTAGAAATTTAGAACCTAAAGGAAAAATTAACTTAAAGCGTAGTATCTTTACACTGTCTTATTACGACGCTTCAATTACTAAAGGAAGTTATCATACGTGCTACGTACCGTTTACCTTGAATGCAAATTATTTCGATATAATAACGTCTATTTATGACAGTTACATCAGTATTAAAAGCATATATACTGCAGAAAAATAGCAAAAACTTGGCCTCCGTTTCTTGATTCGTTTCAGATAGTACCGCTTGGCGCCAAATCATTTCCGATAAACGACACTAAGCCTTTAATTGCACTCGTTACTCCAGGCTACCTACAAATATCTATTACCATTAACAATCACAAACTATTTTCCTGATATCCTGGAATGTGAGGTTCCACATGGAAGCTTGTTGGCATGTTTTGTCTGCAGCTACCACTTATGCTATGCACGTGAACAAACCTCCCAATTAGCTCCTCACTTAAGTTGTAATGGGAGCAGCAAAGTAGTTGCGTTTTGTCTTTGAAATCCTGCTCTTCCGCGCGTATAAAGCACATTGAAATGTTTGCTGTAGCGGACTATCCAATATTCATACTTCCATAATTGTTCTTGCACTTATTTTGCTGATTTTTCAAAATGTCTTCCTATCTCCTTAGCAAAATGCTTTTTTGCTATATCTATAGGCAAATAAGTTATTTTCTCTGTAATAAGTAATCAGCTTAGCTTTCAGTTGTGCTGCGAATTGTGGCAATGATGATGATGATGATAATGATGATGCCGATGCTATGATCTTAATACTGATTCCAGCGTTACTATAGTTATGCAAGTGTGTCTTTGAACTCTTATAACTTAACTACCGTATGATCGAAAACTTTTAACCTCTAGAGGGCTGGAGATTTTTTAAAAATTGAATTTATGTTGGCAGTGATGAGTAAAGCTACTTAATAATATAACCTATACAATTTTGACAGATAAACTTAACTTTTACAGGATGTTTAATACCGAGCACTAGGTGGTACTGTGTATGGAAAATGCAGCAAATCATTTTGAATAGCTGTAGTTGTTTTTATTACTAACATTTTTATGCATTCAACAAGAATGTTTGTATTTGTTGAAATGACAATCCTGACATAACTCTTAAACTGACAGATATAAAATGCCAATGTGACTTTTACTACCAGGACAGCCAACAAATTTTTTGACAAAATAATTCCACAGCCCTCTAGAGATTAAAAGTTTTCGATGATACTGTGCTCTCGGCCTTGACATAACATGGCGTTCTAATCTGCAAAAATTTATTTTTCCTGCCTGCCTGCAAGTGTTATTAGTTCGTATGACAAGTTTCAACTTGTTCTCTCAAGTAGTTTGTTTTGCCGTAGACGTCTTGCGTGTTTTTCGTTAAAATGGATAAATTTGAATATCGTGCGGTCATAAAATTCTTCGTTTTCGATGGATTAACCCCTAAGGAAATTCATCTGAAGTTGACAAAAGTTTACGAGAACTCTGCTCCTTCCACGTCAACCGCCGTTAAAAAGTGGGCAGCTAAATTTAAACATGGTCGCACGTCCCTCGAAGATGACCCACGTGAAGGACGGCCAAAAACCGCAACCACACCCGAAACCATCGAAAAAGTGCATGATATCATGTTGGACGATAGGCGAGTGAAGGTCAGTAATATAGCTGAGGCTGTGGGGATATCGGAAGAAAGGGCGCGAAACATCTTGCACAAAGAATTAGAAATGAGGAAGCTCTGCGCGAGATGGGTGCCGCATTTGCTGAATGCCGATCAAAAGCAAATGCGCAAACGAGTTTCGCAGCAATGTTTGGACCGATTCAATATGCATCCGACCGATTTTGTGCGGCGATTTGTCATTATGGATGAGACATGGGTTCACCACTACACCCCAGAAACAAAGCAGCAGTCGAAGCAGTGGGTGGAAGCCAGTGGTTCAGCGCCAAAGACAGCGAAGTCGATCGCATCTGCTAGAAAGGTCATGGCCAGCGTGTTTTGGGATGCGAAAGGGATCCTGTTAATTCATTACCTTGCAAAAGGCAGAACAATTACAGGCGAATATTACTCCAACCTTCTTGACCAGTTGGATGCCAAAACCCGGGAGAAGAGGCCTGGCTTGAAGAAGAAAAAAATCATCTTTCACTAGGACAACTCACCTGTTCACAAGAGTGCGTTGGCGATGGGAAAACTGCGGGATTTGGGGTACGATTTGCTCAGCCATCCTCCTTAGTCTCCTGATTTGGCACCCTCGGACTTGAATCTGTTCCCAAACTTGTAGAAATTTGTTTCTGGGAAGCGCTTCGCGTCCAATGAAGAAATTAAGAGGGCCGTAGATGAATATTTTCACAGCCTTCCAGACTCTCACTTCCGGGAAGGAATACTGATGTTGGAGAAACGCTGGACCAAGTGTGTTGAAGTCAAGGGAGATTATGTAGAAAAATAAAATCATTTTTTAACTGAAAATCGCAGTCTTTCATTGTCAGGCCGAGAATTTTTCACCTTACTCTCGTATATACTATAAACCGATAATACAGTTAAACTTTTACCTGCAGACAAAAACAACACCACTGTAGTACTTGACACAGACACATATAAAAAAGTACGAATTTGTTAGGGCAATGCACTAAGCTAAAGGAAGAACAAACGCATGTAATAGCAATGAAAATATACAAAACACACGAACACAAAGACTAATTCACAGATCTTGTAAGACGTACAATCAACTCACAGTACAGTAAACCTCTACATTTTTATGGCTTACCGAAAAGACATAAACCAGATGTACTACTTCGGCCAATAGTTAGTTTAATAGGTTCACCGTGTCTCAGTTTAGATAAATAAGAGTGAGAATGAATTTGTATTGTGTCACGCAGAGGACATAGGGCAGTAAACATTTTTGATGAAACGAACATGTCTCGTGGAGCAGGCAACAAAAATTGTGATCGCGTAGGCTTATGCGTTTGATAATACTACGGTGACAATTGCTGAGTTATCTGCAGTCGCATGACCCCATGTTACCAACGTTGTTGCCCAATAGTTGGCTCGGCAAAACATTGCATGTGTACCCCACTCTTCGTGCAGCCCGGATATTGCTCCGCATGACTTTCTTTTGTTCATTCGTTTCAAATCGGAGCTGCTGAGACAACGTTTGAGCTCATCTGCTCCCATTCTTAAGAAGACGGAGGCGGTTCTGAAGATAATGGCCAAAGACGGGTTTCAGCACTTCTTCCAAGAGTGGCAGACAAGTTGGAAGAATGCATTCAAGTCAGAAGGAAGTACTTTGAAAAAGACCATATAATCCTAGATAGTACTTAATGTATTTCCTGAATAACAAAATTATTCTCACTCGTGTTTGTTGTCCTCGTATCTACCTACTTAAAATACTTATAATCATTTATCAGCAAATACATTAAAAACATATCACATTTTCTCGACAAACTTAAAGAAGCAAACATAAACACACAATACACCCCAGCAGTGCAGAAGAGTGGCAAGAAGTGATAAAAATAAGGTTGGTGTGTCTGCGAGGATCGGATTTCTGCCACCACTACTTTTAGAATTTTGGCCAGAAGTGGTCAAAAATACCGCAAAAAAGAAAAATGTCTAAAATATATCCCTAACCAGCTAGCCCGAATACCCCCCATATTGCTGTAATCTTCAGCGTATTCATTTTGCAAACAACAAGTTGATTGTGATGCACGCTGAGAAATACTTTACTTTGGGGAATTCAGAAATCAAAGGCATCGACGGATTTCATACTGATAATATAGAGGAATGTTCAGAAAATGAGAGACTTAAAAAGTCTGGTGTGATACACTCACACAACTTCCTTTTACAGTGATCTTATAAGTAGCCAAAAATTTTATTTTTAATTTTTAAGCATTTGTCAAAAATTTTAAAAAAATACAAATCCTACAAAAACGGTACAAAATTGAGCGTTAGTTGAAGAGACAAATTTTCTCTAAAATTTTAAACTGAATTAAAAAATTTAATAATATACCTGGTGTTCTACTTAAAATAGGAGCTAATAAAAAAATAGAAAAAAACAAAAGAAACCAATTTTAGAATTATTCAACTGGAAAATCATCTATCTCACATCAATACACATTTACAATTTAATAAAAATGTAAAGTTTGAAAAAAAATTGTTAGAGTCGTTTTTGAAAAAATCGAAAAAAATGAAAAATCACAAGAGTAAACGCCTACTGCCGGTTATGCGATTTTCTTCAAAAGCTTGCTCTCGCATCTATATAGTACACAAAACCTATATATGAAATTTCAACGGCATACCTCTTTTCGTTTTTGAGATATTCTGTTCGCAAGCAGACACACACACACACAGACAGACCGATGAACAAAAACATGTTTTTTGGGCTCAGGAGACTCTGAAACGTGAAGATCTGTTAAAAACTCAATTTCGAATTTTTGGGGTGAATCCAATACTTCCTTTATTGTAAAAGGAAGTAAAAAGAAGAAAAACATTTTCAGACAAAATTTTAGGGTGGTTTGCATTTTTTTTATGTTTCCGCTGCCCAGACCGCTATGAGAGGTCTCCGAAGAAAATTGGGCCTTGTGAAACAGCACGGGCCGTTACGTAAAATTAAATGATGTTCTCAGATACTCCACTTATTTTAAGAAAAAAATAATTTCTAATAAAAGGTGGCTGTGTTAAAAATATTTGACTTTTATTTTGTGCCAAAACTTATGAAACATACGTTAAAATACCTTCAACTAAACAATGAATTTTGGGAACAATATTTTGAGATGGCAAAGGGTTCCTTTAGCTCTCATTCCTAGAAAATTTCTATGGAAATCTTTGAATAACAACACGCCTACACAGACACAAACAAACCAATAGATTGGTGGAGGTATGTTGATGATGTTTTTGTAATTTGGCTTCATAATATGGATGAGGTGAACACATATTGTTAACATAGTAACACTAAAGAAACCCCCATCAAATTCATATAGATACAGAGTAACACAAGCAGTTACCTTTTCTTGATACGCACACGTACAATACATACTTTTGAAACATCAGTATACCGTAAGAAAACCAACACTAATTCTAGGTGCCTACATTTTAACAGTAACCATCAGAAAAACATAAAAACAAGTGTTGTAAACAACCTCTACGACGGAGAAAAAGTTGTTTGCTCTAGTAATAAAATATAAAAAAAAGTAAGAATTTATTATAAATGTTTTAAAATACAATAGCTATCGCCAGGTTTTTGTTCAGAACATTTTTAATAGTCAAAACGATATCACGCACAGGTAGAGAAATGACACTCAAAACTATAACACTATACTTTATATTCCAGGAATATCTGAGAAAACTAGACGAATGTTCAATGTTAGGACGGTATTTAAAACGATTAATACATTTTGGTCAGTCCTTACAAAAACTAAACCGTCCAACGAAGAAAGACATTCCAGAACTTGTATATTGCTATGAACACATTATAAGCCTTTAGCAATATAATAGCAATTAATAATAGTTCAAGCATATCAAGTAATATTTTATCAAATGTTCCAGAAATTTGCTAGTTTAATTTTTGTAAATAGTATAAAATAGCATTGGCCTTGATAATAATATGTAAAACAGTATTAAAGATAGTGTTAACCTTGATTTGAACAAAGTGTAATCAGAGCAACCTGGTAAATAATGTAAAACAATGTAAGATCGAAGATAAACAATTAGGGGAAAGGAGGCCAAGCTGTGAAGTGGTGTTAATTTTGGCTTTCCCAATAAATAATTGTTAATAGCGTGAATAAATACCCTTTTCCAAATTCAGTGTGTTTGAAAATTAAGTCGATATCCTTTGGATGTGCTGTAATAGGTTGCAATAATTCGTGGCACCTCTGCAGAGGTTTAAAAAAAAGTTTAATTTATGCTCGGTATGTTAACTGTTTTTTCCGAGATTGTGTACAAGATCCGAGCAGTGCAACTGGAGGAGTTTTAGGTAGCGGTTGAGCTACAGGAGTCGTTCTGCAGGGCGTTCAGCGGCTTGTATCTGCAGGCCAACGGAGGAAGATGGCATCGTAGGACTTGCTGGGGCTCGACTTACGCACTAGTTTCTATTAAAAAAGGGACAGTGAGATCAGGAAAGTTCATCCTAAAAGATTGAATTTGGTGAATCCCAAGCGTGGCGTCATTTCTTGTTCACTTCCAGCAGAAGCGTCCTATGAGGGTTTTTTGCTTGTGACGTTACCGCAAATGTTATCATCTAGGCAACGCTTGTCGAATAAAAGCGAACTTGTCTTGCGAATTGTGAGATTGGATCGCCATGTTTGAATTAAGTTTCCCATAAGTTAAATAATATCCAATATTGTAGCGACCCCCAATTTATTAAAAAAAATACCACGATAATCAAGTTGATAGCAAATGTATTTCCTATCATTTATACAAATCAACATAATATTTGCTAGGGTCTAGAGACCTTACTCATCTGAGGTTAACTTCTTTATTTATTTTAAATTATTATAATCAGATCAAGCAAAGTAAACCACAGTAATATATACTGTTAACTGTAGAGGCAGGAAATATTATGTTCGTGAAACATCCAGGCCTTTAGAAGCTTAGGTCAAAGATTACAAAAATTTAATTAAAAAATCTGGTGTGATACACACTCACACAACTTCCTTTTACAGTGATCTTATAATTAGCCAAAAATTTGATTTTTAATTTCTAAGCATTTGTAAAAAAATTCTAAAAATTGCAAATTCTACAAAAACGCTACAAAATAAAGAGTTAGTTGAAGAGACACATTTTTTGTAAAGTTTTAAATTGAATTCAAAAATGTAATAATATACCGGGCGTTGTATTTATAATAAGAGTTAATAAAAAAAAATAGAAACAAAAACAAAATAAACTCATTTTAAAAGTATTCAACTGGAAAATCACCTATGTCACAACAATACACATTAAAAATTTAATAAAAATATAAAGTTTGAAAAACATCGTTTGAGCCGTTTTTGAAAAAATCGAAAAAAACTGAAAAATTACAAGAGTAAACACCTACTTCCGGTTATGCGCTTTTCTTCAAAAGCTTGCTGTCTCATCTACATAGTACACAAAACTTATATATGAAGTTTCAACGCCATACCTCTTTTCGTTTTTGAGATATTATGTTCACAGACAGACACACACACAGACAGACAGACACACCAATGATCAGGGGACTCTAAAACGTGAAGATCTGTTGAAAACTCAATTTCGAATTTTTGGGGTGAATCCAATACTTCCTTTATCGTAAGAGGAAGTAAAAATGTCAGTTTTAAAAATCTAAAATTGCTGAACCTGAATGGAACAACAACCACAAAATACAATGGCATATGACAAAGATGTTACCTAAAGAATCGATATCAACTAGATGTAATATTTAACTATATTACCTATATTTCACTTAACACTGACGAATACCTACCGCCATTCTTCGTAGATTGTGACAACAGTTGAAGGTCGATTTTTAAAGATCAGATCAAATACGTGGCCGACTGTCAGTGCTAAACAATTTACTAGAATTTTGTCGCTTTACGGTTCCAGTAAAGAACTGAGTTTTCCTTGTTTATTTTTTATTTTAATTGTTACTTGGTTGATGCATGAATCACGTGTCTCGTTTTTATGACAGAAAGATGAAAACATATGTGGAGGTCACAGCCACTTTTATAGATTTATGGCTATGTAATCCTTAGTTCTCGATTAAGTAGAGGAAATTCCGAACAGCCTTGAGAAGTAGCAGTGTGATTCAATAGCTACAACAGCTAAGATGTGTTTACTTCTCGCGGTTATTATTGTTGTATTTTCCATGGATGTTATAGCAGGTAATTAATTATCTCGTAGTTAAATTTATTCACATTTTCAGTAATATCATTTCTGTATTTGCTTCAATGATTCCCACAAATTAATAGTTGTTTGGTGTTTTTATATTATTCATTTTACGTTGTTGAATGAAAGTAAATACATAACCTTGATGACAGCAGCTTTGTTATTTTTTAATTTTGTATATTTTGCCATTATTCGTCACCTTTTTTTATTTTTATCTATTTCCTGTATTACTTTTAGACACAAACTGCGTTTTCAAAAATAGTTATTTTATGGAGCTACATTATACAGGGTCAAAAACAAATAAACTTTGCATCACATGTGACCAAATTTTAATAGCCCTATTTGGATTTTGTAGAAAAACACATATTTAGTATGGCGCTACTATAAAGAAAATGTGTCTGGAATAAAGCATTGTCAAAACTAAGAAGTTTTATGTAGGTTGCGTTGAGTCTTACTTTGCAACAGTGCAGTGGTGCAATTTAAAAAATATGGGCAAAAATCTAAATTATCTTATACAGCTCAAATTTTGCATATGAGCTAAAAATTGCATTTAGAAAAACTTTTTCTAATAACTTTTTTCGGTATTTTGAGAAATCACCCCACTTTTGAATTTTTTTTAACAAAACAATAAAATTTGACAGATAATGCGAATGACGTGACTACTATTTTTTTGTTTAATTTTTATCTCGATCGAAGCACAAATTGATGCCAAAGTCAAATTTCGAAAAAAGCTATTAATAAAAAAAATCCCATATGATGCGGACTTTACTGGCCACACTGTATAGGAAATTATATAATAATAATAATAGATTTGATTTTCTTGAATACAGAAAAAACTTCCTCGTTTTACTGGTGTCATGGCTCTTGCATGAAAACATTGTACTACATCAAAGAAAATCAGTTTTCAGCATTTAGTGCTGGTTTTGGCATTACTTAAAAAAATATAGATATCACTTTGTATACCATATGGTGTCCGCGAAAAGAATGGAATGCATTTATTAAAGGTTCAAAAATACCGCAATCTGTCAATGTTGCTGCTACTTTTATAATTCATGTTTTTAAATTGCTTTATTTTTAGATAATGAGATTATTAGCCCTTTTTAAATAATAATAATATTTCTTGAATATCTTTGCTTTAATAGTATTCTCACCCGCAAATGCATTTTTACAGCTTACATATAAATATTTTCTAAAATATTAAAGACTAAAAACCATACATTTCTGGGAATTGAATTAATCTTACTATGAACTCTTATGCAGTTATGGAAATATACAGCTTCCTCCATCAGAACTGTTATTTCTAGAATATTTTTAATAGATTTTGTAGAAATGGCCAGAAATTCCAATAGATGTTAGCGAAAGGAAAGCAGGGTCACTGAAGAAAATCGGTAAAGGGCTTTACTCATAACTTCCTTTGCAATTGGACGTGGTGCCACTAAACAAACTTACAAATCAAAGGAAAAGAGGGGTAAAATATCTTCAAATTCATAGTAATACTGAAACAATAAAATTCAGTTTTCGAGTTGTAAAGACGTGATATAGTGGCTCTGAAATAAATAATAAAACATAGTGAAAAATTGAAAATCTTAACTAAAATGAGTGCATGCAGCTGTTGTGCAGATCCTCTACCACATGATGGGGACTATGTAACCTGTAAGAATTGTAATTAATTGTAATCTACATTATGCCTGTGCAGGCGTCCGTGAAACCGCTTGGAGAAAACTTACTTCACAACAAAAAGCAAATTGGCGATGTTCTGCATGTCGTACAAGGACTGATACAAACACAAATCAATGCAAGCTGCCGTTAATGATACAAACGCGGATAAAGGTAAAGGCGTCGATCTTTCTGATGCACTTATGGAACAAATTACAAACGTAATTAGACAAACACTAAAGGAAGAAACTAAAACACTAGCTGGAAAAATAGATACGTTTGAGCAATCAGTAACTTACTACAGTAATAAATTAGATGCATTCAGGAATACACTAAAAAATATTACGCAAGAGCACACTGCGCTAAAGAAAAACTTTAATGAGCTGCAAGCTAAATAATTAAAATTAGAATATGAAATTGAAAAACAAAATGTGGTGTTAGAAGAAGACAGGCAGTATGCCAGAAATAGAAATAATGTTATTGAAGGCGTAACTGAACTACCTAACGAAAACTTAACATAAATTGTTATCAATGTAGGAAAAAGTATAGTACAGTAAAATTGTCGTTTTACCTTAAAAAAATTGGCCGCGGCGATTCCTCTTGCCCAGTGGTTTAGGGTCATTAGACAAGTGTAAAACCAAAAAGGCGTCACCCCACCCCTTGCCAAACAGCCGCCATCTTGATAACAATTGAATTTGTTTTTTCTAGCGATCCCTTGGTCGCACAGAAAAAGTAATTGAACAAAAAATATTGGAAATAAAATTCTACACATTTTTTATCATTGCCGTGATACCGAGAAGTTGGTATTTAAAACGTTAGAGGGCGACAAAGTTACCAAAAATCTGTTTCCGCCATTCTAGCGCTGTGGGGGTGATTTTTTCCGAAAATTGCGAATGTAAAAGTTGTAGTGCTTGAAAAAATATACACGAATCTCTTTACATAATGTGATTGATTTAAATAGTCTCCGAGTGACAGCCCTTCAAAGTCCGAGCAGCGAGGAGAAGTGGAGAGATGTAAGTTATGTATATCCCGCACTTATTATAACTAAAGAGATGCCATGTCTGCCATTTGGTTAACATAAAGAAAACCATTATCGCTCATACTATTATCCATTTTTAATCAGAATACAATCACGAAACAGCACTCGCAATCGTATTCACGGATTTTTTCCAAAAATTTTCCACATTGCGTTTATAACAAGTTGTGAGCTCTTTTTTCAATAAAAGTTTTAGCAACATTTCTATCATGGTCGATAATAACTCGGTTGTGTCAGAGGCTCCGAACCAAGACGAAGAAACAGCTCCAAAAAAGAAAACGTGTCTAAGTAGACTACAATATATCTTAGGGTTTATGCAAAAAGAAATTACTTTCAATTACGAGCCCAGAATCAAATCATTTAACACAGTTAAGATTTTTCCGATATCTTTATTTTGTATCCACAAAAGAAAATCTTTTTGGTCAATATTCTTACATCGTAATTATAGACGTTTTTAGCAGTATTATAACAGCTTTAACAATAACAAATTACAAAAAGTAGTCGGGAAACACTAACTTTAATAAATATTATATACCAAATGAATTAAACATATGTTTATTCACGAAAAGATGTTGAGCTCACGAGCACAGAGTGCGAGTGAGATCATATCTTTGAGTTAATAAATGTTTAATTCACTTGGCGTATATATGTTTTTATTCAATTTTGACGAAATTTTGAATAAAAAATTTAAAAAACATTCAAACTAAGATATAAATTTGCCCATTCATCGTCGATTAGATCTAAATTTTAGTAATTATATATTACACATTACAAAGAGAAAGAATAAGTGAATGTAAATATTTGTAGATAATAAAAATATGTTGTTCTTCATTGAAGCTTTTTTAATTCCCTATTGAATTAAACTTTTTTAATTCTCTAGTGAATTAAAACACTTTTATTTCACTTGTGAATCATAGACTGTTTATGAAGGTTATGGAGTTAATAATGTCAAACTGTCAAAATTGAATAAAATAAATTACCGATTCATTACATTTGGCCCAAACGATCAAAATATAATTTCGTTCACCGTAGCACGTTTTAGTTGAAGTGAAATAAGCTGTATGTTGTTTAATAACATATAGACAGTCGGGTGTCTGTATTATTTTTCCAGAAATGGCACGTGGTAAAGCAATTGTCAATTTGTTGAATTTTGGTCATTCCTGTGGCAAAATTTACAAACAATTGCAATTATCATATTATATAATAAATATTACACCAGCAAATTTAAGAGCTTTACGGATCTGAGCCAAATATATTATTCTCTCATTTCTTTTACCTATACCAATTTCTCGGTATCGCGGCAATGACCAAAAATGTGTAGAATTTTATTTCCAACATTTTTTGTTCAATAACTTTTTCTGTGCGACCAATGGATCGCGAGAAAAACAAATTCAATTGTTATCAAGATGGCGGCTGTTTGGCAAGGGGTGGGGTGACGCCTTTTTGGTTTTACACTTGTCTAATGACCCTAAGCCACTGGGCAAGGGGAATCGCCGCGGCCAATTTTTTTTAAGGTGACGGGATATTTTCCGACAATTTTACTGTACTAGTATGCGAGCAGAAATATCACCTACCGATATTGATGCAATCCATCGTTTGAACAAGAAAGATAACAAGAACCGGCCTTTTGTCGTGCAATTTGAAAGTCGAATGACCCGCGATAATTTTCTTAGCCAAGGAAAGAAACTAAAACACAAAATATTTAAATCAAAATGATGGAATCGTAATTTTTGTCATAAATGATATAAATCTAATAACCATGACCGAAATTGAGGATTTGGAAGTAGTTACGTTAAGAATAGTAGCCTTAAAAAATACTTTACGTTTTGGAGTTACAGGGGTATATAGAATTCATGAAAATAATGTAAACAATTTTAACGGAAATCTTAATAATTTTCTTAAATCTTGTCACGGGCCAAACGAACTATTTTTGGTAAATTTGAATATAGATATAATGAAAAAATTTGTTTGTGTCCATGAATATTTAAATATATTAAATTAAAATGGCTATAAAACTCTTATAAATGAATATGGACGAGAGTGTGGAAGGTCAAAATCCTGTAGCGATCACATATTTTTTAAAAGTATTAATACATCAATACATTTTAACGCTGTTGTTTATAGTACTACCACAACTGACCACTACACCACAATATTTGGTTTACAAAGTTTATCAGTTAAAGACGATATCAATAACTGATCGACTTCAATACAAATTACAAAATTCGATAGTTCCAGGTACCGGGGCTTTTTCGATGAAAGCACGTTTCTGCCAGTGATGAATGCAACTCAGCCGGAACATGCTGTAGACATACTTATTCAGATATTAAACCAAGCTATCAAAAAAGCTACTTTTCAAAACTAAAGTTAAACGCTAAAACTAGAAAACGTAAAAATTGAAATACTTTTAGTATTATTAAATGAATCAACAAAAGAAATCGTTTAAAACAAAAACTAAACAAAGATGTAAATAATATTAATCTTCGAGAATACTATCTTAGGTATAAAAATATTCTGCAGAGCGTTAATAAAACGGTGAAAGCTAATTACTTCATAAATTTACTTAATTATGCATCCTTTAGTGAAAAACACATGTGGAAAATTATTAACATCTCTACCAAACACGAAAAGCATTCAGAAATACCGAGCTTGCTTCTACAGGACGGAACTGTGTTAAGTAATACAGATCCTAAAGATATTGCTAATACATTTAATAATCATTATGGTAGGGTGGGTAAGCGAATAGCTGAAAAGTTTACAAAAGACTCCTCTAAAGGAAACAATAATGTAATAAACAATAAAACTTGCAATAAATCTATGTTTCTTTTCCCAGCAATTAAAGAAGAAATATTAATAGTTATTTAACCAACAAGTGTGTTAATGAAGGCGATTAATAATCGAAACTGTTTATAGCACGAACGAGCGATAGCGAGTGAGTGCCTTTAATAGTTGAGATTATTAATCGCCCATTAACAAACGAGTTGATTACAAAATTTTTTCGTTGACCGCAAAATCTTTTTTTGTGGCGAAAAATTTGATTAATATAACTAACCTCCATGCAAAATATCATCAAAACGTCAAAATCACAATAACAGTTAATTAATCAAAAAGAGTATTAATCAAAAACGGTGTATTAATAGAACTATTAATCCATCCTTTTTTAAAAAACCGTTAATTAATGAAAAAGAGTGTATTAATCAAAAACAGTGTATTAATGACGTCTATTAATCCAACCTTTTTTAGGAAAAATAATTCATTAATATTGAAATTAACAAGCGGTCAACGAAAAAATATATTAATCAACTTAACGATAAAAAGGTTACTGGGTACAATATCAGGGTGGAACATATAAAATTGATAAGTCATTTCATAGCACCTGCTCTAAATAAACAAGTAGTCAGTAATTATATACCGACTTCGTTAATAACACATCTAGCTAAAATTGTAGAAAAAGTCATTAAACAAAGACTGGTAAATTATCTGGAAGGAAATAACTTATTATCAACTAAACAGTTTGGATTTCGGGAAGGTTTGGGTACTGAAAATACCATACGTTTACTCACCAATGAAATATATAACTCCACAGATGCTTCAGAGTATTCTGCTGCGGTGTTCCTCGGCTTGGCAAAGGCGTTCGATACGGTTAGCCACCCACTACTAATTGAAAAATGAAATGGACTTGGAATTAGAGGATTACCGTTGGATTTATTTTGCAGCTACTTAGGTGACAGAATTCCACAAGTAAAAATAGGCAACACATTAAGTGATACAAATACTATTGAATACGGTGTACCACAGGGAACCGTTTTAGGCCCTGTGCTGTTCTGATTTATATTAACGATCTAATAGATCTTAAAACTGATGGCACTATAATCTCATATGCTGATGATACTGTACTGCATGTAAAAAGCTGTGACTGGAATCAAGTAAAACTAAAAATGCGTAATAGTATGCAAAATTAGTCGGCGTGGTTAAAATAAAATTTATTAACACTTAATTATGAAAAAACAAATGTAGTTAGTTGCCTTTACATCTTACAAAAGTAGCTTGCCTAATTTTCATAAAATTGCAATAAAAAATAAGGAAGGTATCAATGACTTTGATATAAGTGTTGTCAATCAAGTAAAATATTTCGGAATAACTATGGACAGCTGCCTGAAGTGTGGTGCACATATAACTACAGTAGTAACAAAAATTAGAAAATTATTGTTTATATTTAAACACTTAAAAACTTTTATAAACCTTAAACAACTTAAACAAGTATATTATGCTTTAGTTCAGTCAATTTTACAATATAGTTTATGTGGGTGGGGGAGGGGGGCTATATAAAAATACGTTACAGCCACTAAATGTCACACATAACGCAGTCATGAGGATCATTTTAAATAAGCCGTTTCTTAACCAGACCTAACAATTATATCAAGAAGCTGGTGTTCACACAGTCAAACAACAAACTGTTCATAAAAACCACCGTATGCAGAGCATACTTGGAAAAGCAAAGTCATGTAGTCAAACACAATTATTCAACAAGAGCTAATGTAAGTCAGAAACTACATACTTCAAAAGCTTTCAAGACAATAGGACAAAGATCAGAATTTTATCTGGCTACACGCTTTTTTAATATTTTGCATGGGTGGCTGCAGAGTAGGCCCAATATTAAGTATTTTACTAAATATTTAAAAAAGTATTTGTCGATAACGGATTTGGAACCATTTTACAGTCTTCTTGAAAAAAAATTATTAAATATCATATACATCTATCTAACATTACACATTTAAACTATGTCTATACAAAAACTCGAAATCAACAGAATAGAATTTTCACTACTTAATCGGGCTGGATAGCCGGCAGTTTTATGCTCAAGCTCTGCTTATATGAAACTGCTGGTTATTAATTATAAAGACATACACACTTTCATATCGCTTACTTTCAAATGTTAATCGCAATTTAATTTATAGTTAATTTATAGTGCACTGTAATTAACAGAAATAAAGAGATTATTAATGAAAAAAAAAAACACTTTGCAATGCGAATTAAATCAATTTCAAATAAAAAAAAACTTACCGGCAATGGGATTCGAACTACGGCGCCTGCAAACGCGAATTTAAATCCGGGCGGCTGAACCACGGGCCCATCGAAAACCTATATCGGTTTTGCGACGCGCGGCTGTATTTAAGAGAACGGACGTATTGTTCAAAGTTGTGACTCTTTTACGACATTACCCTGTATATGTAGAGCCCTATTTTTCTCAAGTGTAGACGCTGACTTATGTGCAAACTATTACTTTACTATATTTCCCAGTTAACGCAAAAATCAACAATTTTTTTATGGTGCTTACTCTGTATATATTTGTCTTAATTTTCTCGGTTTTATGCAAGGTAAACATACAATCTGCATGCAAAACAACGTTTTCATCCGCCAACAGAGAGACAGATGAAATTGAGAAAACCTGTTTTTTGTCATCTAGGGACCCTGAAACTTTGATTTGTAGAAATCTCGGAAGGTGATTTTGTCGCGATTACAATACTTCCTTCGTCTTTTAGACGTAAAAATTAAACAATTGCCCGGTCTGTAGACGTTTGCCTTCAAAATCAAGATCGATGCCTTCATTAAGAGATCAAATTGTCAGAGAGTGCATTGATTAGCAACATTTGCACGTGTACGTTTAAATTTAAAATAAATTTTTTAATTTAAGTAAGTGGCCTAACCCAGAGTGTACAGGGTCGTACTCTTGATGTATTGAAACAGGATTGGCATGTTTTTCCCATCTTTGACAGACATAGTATTCTAAAGCTGTAATTGGTATCAAACCTTCCATTAATACCAATTTCAATAATTTTAGTAGTAGTAGTAAATCAAGACTTTTTTTCAAACTAGAGATGTTTGCGAAAATATCCGTTTTCGTGTCTTCGATTCAGAAAAGGTGGTTTTTGAAGTGACGTCTGTCAGTCTGCGAGTCTACCAGTCTATATGCGTTCTCTTTACATTCCAGACGGTGTAACGGATCGGCCTCAAAATTTATACCATTGTTTCTAATATAAATTTAGAGAGCCTAGTGGTTTTTGGTTAAAATGAAGCAACTGGAAGTGGAAGCGTTTTTTCCCGTGTTGTGGATACATTTTATAATTGTTTGACTACAATTAAATTTTATAGAATACGATCATATACTGATGAGGCCATAATTATACCTATATAACAGCAATGAGATAACATGAACAAGCAAATAGAACGCTTGAGTAAGAAAGAGATGGCCATACAAAAAATTCTATTAGTAGGCACGTTTAGTTGACAAATGTCATAATTAAATTAAAAGTCAAGCCTTCTCGAATATTTGCTACTATGTTTATCTCTTTCTTACTCAAGCAATACGTGTTATCTTCTTGTCCATGTTATCTTATTGCTGTTATATATAATTGTGGCCCCATCGGTATTATGAAATTATCTACAATTTTGTTTGAACAGTTATTTTGTAGAAAAATTGCAAATTAAATTTTTACAAAAATGTCCTCGAAGCCCAAAATTGAATAATGGGAATATATATAATAATAATAATAATAATAATAAAGGTCTTTATTCTTCCAATCATACTCATAAAGTAAAAATGCATTCAATACAAAAATTATAAATTGAAAAAATCTCAAGGTGTTAGTTCAACAACAACCTTTAGGTTATTCTTGTTCTGCCACTAAGACCTTGAAATCGTAAAGAAAATAAACTAAATATAAACACAATGCCTAAACTAACTTAATACTAGATTCTGTGATGATATGTCATGGAATTGTAGCAAGAAAACATATATATTCTAAACTAAAACAAAGAATAAAGGTTCACCTAAGTTGGGAAACAAATAAATGCTGTTTATATTTGCGCTTAAATGTTTGAAGCGAGACGGTTTTTAATCCAAGGGGTATTGAATTATAAACTCTGGATACTAAAAAGGAAAACCCCCTTTGAAACAGAGCAGCCTTATGAATTGGTGGTGTTATAAGACCTTTGAAACGTAAATTTAAAGAATGAACATCAGTACGAAATTTTATTTTATTGTACAAATATGGTGGTCGTTCTTCAAGAATGATTTTATGACAGAGCGTGGCATACTGAAGCAATCGTCTGTTATGCATATTGAGCCATTTTAGATCTTTTAATTTGTGGGAGATTCTATCAAATTTTCTTATTCCATAAATGAAACGAAGACAAGAATTTTGAACTCGCTGTATTCTGCGAGCGAGATCTTGTGTGATTGACTGACCATAGACCTGAGAACAGTAAGAGAAATGTGATAGCACTAATGTTTCGCAAAGCATTGATTTTACAAGAATTGGTAAGCAATGTCTATGAGGGAAAAGAATTTTTAAATTTAAATAAGCTTTTTTTATACAATTGGTTATATGAGTTACATATCTAAACGAATTATCTAGGGTCAATCCTAAGTTTTTTACTTCATTCACAATTGGAATTACATTATCATTTATTTTGAAAACGGCAAACGGCTTTATTTCTATTATATTGGCTGGGTTACCAAAGAATATTACATTAGATTTGGAAGGATTAATAACTAAAGAGTGTTCTGCTGATGTTATAAATATTTGTTTGCGATCATCATTAATATCATTAAAACATTTCCGAAAAGATTCCTTATTGAATGAGTACAAGAGTTGCGTATCATCGGCAAACATATGCATCGAACTTGATTTGATATGCTTTTGAAGATTCAAGGTGTAAATGGTGAATAGCTGAGGTCCTAAAATAGAACCCTGTGGAACCCCTGTTTTCACAGCCATGTAGTCTGAAGAATTTCGGTCTAAAATTACTTTTTGGAAACGATCCTCTAAGTAATTTTGTAGAAGAGAGCACGCATTTGAACTGAAACCAATATATTTTAAAATATGAGACATTGTATTGTGATTCAAGGTATCAAACGCTTTACTGAAGTCCAATAGTACTAGAGCCGTCATATCGTTATGATCATAAGCAGATATTATGTCATCAGTTATATGCATAAGTGCAGTGGTACAGCTGTAACCTGAACGGAAGCCAGATTGTGTGTCTGGTAATATTTTATTGGCGTCAAGATAGGATTGAATTTGTGAGCACATAACTTTTTCTAGAATTTTGGAAAATACAGGTAAAATACTTATTGGTCTCAGGTCTTTTAATTCAAGAATATTTGGCTTTTTTGGCAATGGTATGACTAATGCTTTTTTCCACAATTTTGGTACAACATTCTTCGCTAAGCAGAAATTAATCAAATGGGTTAGATAAGGTAATATGGTAGGACAGCAAAGTTTGATTAAGTCAATATTAAGTCCATCGATTCCTTTAGATTTACTCTTAATCGTGTTTATAATTCCGACTATATCCGCAATATTAACACTGTGAAAATTGAATTCTTCGTTGACTTCATTTAGTTTGTGGTTTTTATAAAAATCTAATACATTACTGTTATTATTGTTTACGTTGGGTACACTATTTATAAAAAAATTATTAATCGAATCGGGTTTATTTAAATGTTCTGGTATGGTATTGTTGCTTTTGCAATTGTTCACACCCAAAGATTTAATTTCCCTCCATATGGATTTCGTATCATTGCCATCAAATACAAAGTTAAAATATGCTTTTTTCTCCTTCTTTATAGCTAAAGTCACAGAATTTCTTATCGATTTGTAATATTTCCAATGCGCTAATGATTTGGAATGTTTATACCTATTATATGCCTTATTCTTTAAGTCTATCATAAGCTTGATAGTGTCAGTTATCCATGGCTTTCGTTTATGGGTAATTTTAACAAATTTTAAGGGAGCATGCAAGTCAACGATGTTAATAATATTATTTGTAATGAAATCTACTTTTTCATCAGCATCGTTTAAGTAAAATATGTTTTGCCACGGAATTAACGATAAGTCTTTATGAAAATGCTCCAAATCGAAGTGTTTAAAGCATCTAATAGTTTTGTACAATATATTATTAGCAGCAGGTAATATTAGAGTGCAATAGATAGTATCGTGGTCAGAAAAGTGTGTATCTGCTACCCCATAATCACTAACTAAATTGGAATTTGAAACTAAAATGACATCTATAAGAGTTTGTGAATTTTCTGTTGTTCGTGTAGGAAAATCGATGATTTGACTTAAATTGACACAATCTACCATCAAATTAAAATAAGTACTGTCATTTGTATTTTTTAATAAATTAATATTGATATCACCAGTACAACATAAAAAATCATGCACAATTGAAATCATCGAGCAAGTCTTATCAAATTCGTCGCAAAATAATTTATAGTCCATTGAAGGTGGCCGATATACAACTCCAATTGCAACTGATATTCTATTAATCTTAAAAGTCAACCATATTTGCTCAATATTATTATTCGTATCTATTACCGTAAATTTATGAGTATTTTTCAAATATAACGCCACACCACCACCAACTCGTCCTTGCCTATCGTATCTTACCATAGAAAAACCTTGTAGCTTGAGTGCCTCATGTGTAATATTATTATTTAACCAAGTTTCAGTAACAGCAATACAATCAACATTTGATTCGTTAACAAAATCTCTAACTGAATCTATTTTTGGCAATAATGATCGTACATTGAAGGACGCTAGCTTAAGTAATTTTTGAGTCATAAATAACTATACAAATTTTCAAAATTAACAACACATGTAAATGTAAAAACTTAGGCGAGCTGAACTAATCTTCTAATACTAAATATTAAAAACTATCATTCCCAACATATCAGTGAAACTAAGACATGCACAATTTTGTGTTTACGATAAGAAAACTAAAATTTGTAAATTTATGCTAACAATAAAACCAAGTAATATGCTAAGAGGTAGGCTCTTTCAACTAAAGAGGAAATGCATGGCATCCTTTTAAAGAACTTATTGAAAAAACTAGGAATCAGACAAGTCATCCAAACATTTGATTTGTTTAATGGCATTATTAATTTTAACAAGTACCTTGCCTTCGTTAGTCCATACCGATTTTCCATATTTCTTCGCGGTTTCCTTGTACAGTTGGTAGCGGTGTTTAGTTAAATCCTCCTTGATTACGATGCGTGTTCCTTTCAATTTACTTTTATTTTGATATACGAGTTTCTTCGTGTTACGGCTGACGAACTTGACTATAATGGGTTTAACACTACCCTCGCGAGCATACAAGCGATGACTACAGTCTATTGAATTGGCTGGGAGGTCCAATCCAAGCTTGTCTTTTAGCTGGTTCAAAACAATCCGATCGGTATCTTCTTTGTTGTCGACCTGGGGTACCCCAAAGATTCGTAGACTGTTCCGTCTGGAGTACATTTCAGTATCATCCTTATACTGAAGAAGCTGCTGTTTCGTCTCCTTTAAATCAGCTTCGAGTGATTCGACCTTTTGTTTGTACGCTTGGACTTCCTTCATGAATTGTTCACTGATTTTGGCATGCAGTTTATCTACTAAGCTTGCAATTAAAGTATCAGAACTCAATACTTTCTCAACAATATCACGAATCCGTACTTCTTCTTCAGATGATCGAGTGATACGAGGTTGGTTCGACATTTTGTCAAGGGAATAACTTGAGTTAACTTAATTTAAATAAGGAGCTGCACTCAACACGTCTACTCAGCTAGACAGCACATCACAGAAGATATTGCAATGGTTTACTGCCCACAGCAATTCTGGTTGCCTAACTAACACGAAAATAAAAGAATTTAAAGTGAGCACAGAATTAATATTTTATTTATTGCAAGATAGTCAGTATTTTCACTAATAAATGCAGGTGATATGAGTAGCAGTAACTATAATTTGATTGAGAAAGGTTAGCATTAGATATGGCAGAATCAAGAGGGTTACGTTCAGCGTTTTATTCATAATTGATGTTCGGAATGGCAAGCACAGCTTAATTTATGTACCTGACAGATTTGAGTTTGGTAAAATAAATACAATGATATGAATTTTAATAATACAGAGATGGTTTGTGTAGTTACAGAAATTATATGAGCATTATGATAAAAAATTGTATCACCATTAAACGGCAGGACAACTGACGGGTAAAGAAACGATGCAAAGCAGTGCGAAGAAGTAAAGATTGCAAAGAGCAATTAAGCTACCTATCAAAGGACGCAGACATTGAGCAGTGCTAAAATAAACATGCGAAACAGTGCATTTAAAACTGGAATGATTAAAAGCAGAGTAAAACTGTTATGTTTGATAATTTCCAAGAAAAATACTGTTCAGTTCCCAAGTTAAAAAACATTATATCAACATTTTAGTTCTTAAGTAGAAACATTAAATCAATACTTATTTCGTAAAACAATTGTAAATCTAAGTTACTAGGATACGTGATAGTCAATTGTAGAAAATAACTAAACAAGCCTTTTAAAATTTCTGTTGGATGCAAAAGGTGCTCCTAGTTAGTTATCATATAAATTTAAAAATAAAAAAGTTATCTGTGTCAGCCAAAAAGTGTTTTTTATATTCACCAGTGTGCAGAGCATCTTTGAGTATAATTTTCGCTGTGGTACCACATCCCAGTGAATAGGGATCAGCTCTGCGAGGTATCATCCAAGTGCGTCCGACATCGGGATCCCTTTTCAACCAGTTAGAGCTATCGGCCAGCAAGAATAGAAGGTGCAACGTGTAGAACAGACTTTCCTGAGTACCTGGGTACAGAAATTTAGAGCAAGAAGCTATCACCAAGTTTGTAATTGCCGTGGCTCCTTTCATTGTGTGAAGCCAGCCTACGAAACCCCTTTGCAAGGTAAACTTCACAGGGAAGCAGGCCCATACATTTTGGGTTTCATCAAGAATAAACATCGTACAAGGTCGTGAACGTGGTCCCATGTGCATAGATTCATCCAGGTTCAGGTAATCGAGGTGGCGTCCCTTGAGAATGTAAATTTGGAAAAGATTTCAAGCCGGATCAAAACATTTGCGGGTCAGCGTGCCTTTTGACGTCAGTTGAAATAAAACAGTAAGACATCAGAGCGTCCCTACGTCACAAAAACAAGGAAGGAAGTCGCTCAGAATCAATTGACAGTGGAAACCCCTTGCACAACGTAATTTGACAAACCTACTTTTAAGTATACGTATAACGCCATTTGAATGATTTACATGTTTAAAAAATGCTTATTTGTATATTTGCAGGTAAATTACAAATACCAAGTATCTACCTTTTACCTAAAAATACAAATTAATGTTCATCAATTTTTACATAGGATACCTAAATGCAAAAAAGTGAATTTATCTAAAACCCTGAAAAACCCAAAAATATAGAAAAAACAGTAGGCAAATAATTCAATCCGATTCTACATTACTTATGTGGCGCAGTAGGTAAAAAGTCAGACTTGTAATAAATCAGTCAGCTGTTTAAATTCGTGGATAGCCAGAACTTTTCGTACAGTCCACTTGTCAGGCTCTAAAATTATTAATCAGGTCAAAAATGCACGCAGCTAGCTTTAATAGGACGCGGGCAGGGTTTTACTTTGAAAGCGTAGCCGTTTTCTCCTAAAAGTCAGTTTAGTAGGGACGTAGATGGCATTAATTTATTAACCACCAAGTTCTCGCATAAAAATGTGTACCCTAGCTAGGGTGCCGCGATGTCAGTATTTGTCCTATAACCGAGTACGGATAAACCATTGTCTTCTCTCACTATAAAGTGGTTTCGAATAAGACATATACTTTTGTCTTTGTTCAGTTTCAGTAGCAATAATTGAATAGTTAACACTGCTAAATTATAGGTTATGCTTCATCGTAATTCGCGTACATTGGCGTAACACGGGAAATCTAATTTCATCATAGATTAAATAAGCTAGACAAAAATTCGGCCTAATTTATTGCTTTCAAATAAAATATCCAAATTGGTTTCGTGAAGAGGTGCTAGTGTCCTATCATCAAGTTTTAGGTCATCTACTGTTTGTGGAGAAGAGACGTGCTTATCAAGCAGACCGTCCTGCAAAAAACCTCACGCATGTTCAATTCGGTTAAGGTCGGGTGACTTTGGAAGAAACGGTACATGATCATTATGATCAATTCCATTCTCTTCTACCAATTCCAACACCTTAGCAGTCCAACGAGGGCTCGTTGTAATCTAAAAATCTAGATTTTTTACCAACAGCCGCATGGAAGTTGATAACCAATCGTATTTCTGCGTAGAATCTGCCCGTCATCGACGTCTACAGACGTGTAATACAGTATTCCGTATATAATCTTGTTGAAAACCAGTCTTTAGGGGTCTTCATATCCTAACCCGACGAGAATCTGAACGCAATCCAAAACGTAAAAAGAAGACGATTCCAATCTTCACCATACCGAAAAACATTTCGAGCCCATGTCAATCTTTCTCTTTGGTGAACCACGCTAAGTAAATGAGAGCGATATCGTAGTCTGCTTCTAAGGTTAGATTTCCTTAGTCGGGTTCTGATAGTTTCGGTGCTAATAAGCACCCCTCGTGCGTCATGCAATTGCCTTATAATTATTGAGGAAGCGTTAATGGTTGGAGTTTTTTCGAGCTAATGCAATAATGCAGCAATCTTGTCGAACAGTTGGGGCTCTCGGGCGACCACTTCTTTGACTTTCTTCAACGCTACTACTTGCTTGGTAGGTACCTATTTCATAGTCTACTCACTACACTTTGGCTAATTTCAAGCATATCGTCAACAGCAGCTTGTGTAGTGAGATTCCTCCTCTGTGACTTAGATACTTATAAATATCGTGAAACTCTGACTAAAAAATTTTATCAACCTAAAAACATATCAAATACATAAATCCTTTAGTTCATATATTTTCAAAACTCACTGAAACTGCCTGCAATCTTTTAGCACATTTATTATTATTTCATAAAGTGACATTTCTAAGTTAGTTAGTTTGCTGGTTTGTTATGCACAAGGTCTACGCATGCGGAGTACCAGGTACCTTAAACCTTGTTTTCATCGATGGTAGCTGTCAATTTAGCAACTATCGTGAAAACTATCTCTGTGTAGATAACTTGATAGTTGCTGTCGCGAGAGTCTTCTCACACTATCTAGCTTGGTTAGTTAATTGAGAGTACCCTCGCTACAGCAACAGTAATTATTACGATTACTACCACGGTGAATACTAAACTATTGCGATAGTCACTCATCAGAATTCTGGTAAAACGATAGCGGAGCGGTTTGATGTGTCCAAGTTTTTGGAAGAATACCAAATGTTTCCGTGTTTGTGGAAAAAGAAATGTGTGAACCTCAGAAACAGAGTAAAGAGAGAAAGTTTTACTGCCAGTGTCAGGGTTTGCTACAATTACTGTGCTTCGACAAAGAATCAGTCCAATGTTTTTTAACGCTTCGACCACGAAGGGTTATTAGAGTGTTCTATATTTTTACAGTTGTATCCAAAATATAGTACAGGGTGTCAGAGAAGTCGTCACTTCTGGAGATGCTAGTGGACGCTATATGGAGTCGAAAAGTCCTAATCCATTTTTGGCTTAGAAGCATAATTTCTTCAGAATTCACTGTTGAAATTGGTACAGCAAATTATGTGAATCGCTGTATGGTACCTACTGCGTTTTTGTGTTTTTGATGTTTTTTTTTGTCAATTAATGTCAATGTAATAAATAATTGCGTGTTTGACGTATGTAGTAAAAATTAGAGTTGCTATAAGCCGTTCACGATCTTTTTGGCACAGAGTTGGCTATGATTTTTTCTTTTCATGTTGGACTAACTGATTCGATGATGTAGCGGATGCAACTTTTTTTTTCTGTCAGTGTCTGTTCGACATTTTCTTGCCACCACATTGCCAGACTTAGTATTTTAATATTCGTAAGAAAATAAATGATTTATCAAATGTGTAAAAATAATTTTAATTTCCGTCAAAGGAAAAGTCAAAATGCCTAAAATAATTTTGTTACAACAAAAAATTTCCATTAAACGATGCTACTTCCAATTTAAAAAGGACAGACCAAATTTAAAAGAATGCGAGTCGATGTGGAGACTCGAGAATATCCGGCAACAATGTACCTATTCAGAAAATATAACCTTAAACTGAAAACAACCTAACCTAACACAAAAAGTGTCAATTTCCATGAGGGAGTGTAGTTGCAACAGAGGTTCTGCCAACAAAATTACTAGATGGTCATAGCCTCACCTGACCCAAAAAGATCGTGAACGGCTTATACATAGTACAAGAGTTGAGACAACACAAATGTCAGCCGCCATTACTGTTTCAAAAATAAATGATAGCATACAAGGCCAGAGTTGTCTTTCTTAGTATGTGTCACCTATGAATTTAATTACTTGTCACTTTGACAATGTCAACAAAAGGTTAATTTAAAGTTTATGAAAACTACACTGGTAGGTATCTACTACGGATCCTGTATAAGTAATCTTTGAGAAAGAGACAACGTAAACGAAGTAGGTACATCATTGGATTTTAGTTTTCGTTTGCCACCCAGACGCACTTTTTCCCACCGAGTTTGGTTCTACTTGTGAGTGTTCAGTTTATATTTTCAACTATTCAGCTCTTTGCTTCTCGTTTTTGGGAATTTCTTTCAATGGATATAAAGCCCCGTTCGAATCTACTTTTGAAGCGAAAAATGCAACAACCCGTATTTCAAAAACTGTTGAAAAATAATTATTTTTTGTATTCGCTCCCCAAACTGGTTACTTTGGAAACTGTCTAGGATCCTCAAAATGGCCATTTAGAGGCCTTGTACTTAAAGTCGTCATGGCAACATTTTAGCGGACTCAAACATTAGTTGCCATGACGACTTTAAGTACAAAGCCTCTAAATGGCCATTTTGAGGATCCTAGACAGTTTCCAAAGTAACCAGTATGGGGAGCAAAAAATACATTTTCGCGCGGCCTCCTAATATAATGCCGCGTTAATGGTAATTGAAACTTCATATTATAATGTTTGGAGAGCTAATACAAAAAAACGTTGTATGCAACACGTCTTCAAATGGCTTTAGAGGACTCATCTTCATATTACGGACTCGGCTGCGCTTCGCTCCGCCTCGTCCGGAAACATAACGACTAGTCCCCTAAAGCCTTGCTTTGAGGACTAGTTACATAAACTACTATTAGGTAACTAATGTGTAAGTACATTCCATTTACATACTTACAACTCTGCAAGATATGCTATTTAAAGAACTATTGTCAGGTAGAAATGGAACACATATTAATACCAGCGTGCATAAATCAAACAAGTAGAGACACCGATGGTACTAACAGATGGCGCCACTACGTTATCACATATGATTGGTAGCAAAGCTAGTAACTGGCTCTGATTGGTAGAATTTTGTGCTGCCATCTGATAGTCCAGCTTAGAAATACCCCCCGAGTTACTGTCCCAGGCACTCTATACTGCGTCTCAGGGTGACTAGACAGTACAGGGCCTTATGGCAAACAGCGATGCCATATGTCTCCACAAAAGTGTTCTGTAGAAAATATGCCCCCATCACAGACAAACAAATCCGGCTATTGTAATAGAGACAGCTTAACTGTAATCCCTCATTACCTGGTACGTTTTGTCAGTGGCATTCAAACAAGTTTAAGAACGAAACAATTACATACAGTAGGATCTCCGTTATCACAAACACATAATTCTTTTAATCGGAACTTGTCATAGTTTTTTAATGAGTAAAATTAGGTTTTAACAAGCATATAATTCGCCAAATTTAGTGGATTTGATAGCCGGTAAAAATAAATAAAACGAATATGTGTTTCACGGCAATCGAGTTTATATATTTAAAATAGAAATTGGAAAAAACAGTAACTGATTATAATTTTTAATTGTAAAGTTTAAAAATTGTACAATTCGTGTATCACTACTCGCTGTCACTATTGTTCGCTTCACTATTAATGTCACTATTACTATCTGCATCATTTATATTTATAATAATTGGTTCTATATCTTCTAACAAATTATCGACTTCCCACATTGTCCTTTCTGTTGATTTAAATGGTAACTGACGAGATTCATTACTATTTGCTTTTCTGAAACTTGCAAAGATTGTCCACGTTTCCATTTAACAATTTCCTCCATTGAGCGGTCAAAACAACAATAAACAACAATAAAAGCACTAACAATAGATAAATGTATAGAACACTATGCAAAAATAATCGCAAATGGAGTATGTCAACAGGCTCTGAGAACAGATGAAGACTAAACATATTTTGTACAAAAATTACCCTAATGGCTTATTAATTTATTTTGCATTAGAAAGTAGTTATGAATCACTCAAACTTTTGGAAGTACAAATTTGTCACCCTCATTATGGTTGTAATTAAGAACCAATTTGATGCATACAGCAGACGTTAAACCTGATGTGCAGTAAATTACTTCAGTTTTAAAAATGATAAGATATAGGTATTAATTATTTATAATCTTCTATACAGGGTGATTTATAATAGGTGTGAAACACTTTACTATCTTGTTCCGAAAGTAATTTTAAGATAAAAATGTCATATGGACATAGGTCATATTCCAATTTGTTTTTACTTATGTTTTGAAATTGTTCTTTAATAATCATTACTAATTTACTAAAATTTAAATCTGTTGTAGTTCTGTAACTAATTGGAATATGACCTATGTCCATATGACATTTTTATCTTAAAATTACTTCCGGAACAAGATAGTAAAGTGTTTTACACCTATTATAAATCACCCTGTATAAATAATGGTTTCTGAATTACAAATTATACTTTCTCAAACTGATTAATCTGAACTACAAATGATGCTTTCTGAATTAAAATTTTGCGTGAGAACTTATTGGGAACTTCTGGTTTTCGTCTATTTCGGTCAACTTATACCATCACCCGTTGCATAGAACTGGCAACATCGGAGCGAAATTCCCATAAGGAAAGCATTCCCTATCCTCTCCACGCTGTCTTGTCACCCTGAGACGCTCTATAGACAGGTTTCAACATTAGGCATGAGTGTCTCTACTTGTTTGATGTATGTACGCTGTTAATACATTTGCATCAATCAGTGTTAGACCTAAAGTCAAATAAAAATTTGTCAAATGTGACATTCTCAGAACTGATTTCTACAGTAACTATAAGATTTAAATCTAGCGCAATTTCAGACAAAACTGCGCATGCGCAGTGGATCACAACCAATCAGCATCTATTCCCGACTTGTCTCAACTCTTATAATATTTATATTTAGGAACTCTAGTAAAAATATACATCGTGCAGGAGTATGCTGATATGTTTTTTGTGTATGGTGTTCTGGTGATGTTGGGTCTGTGAGTACGGCGATATTTTGTCTTCATTGTTGGATTTACAATTATTAACTCCGTTTTAAAAGTGTTCTAAAAGCTAATAAATTATGTATGTAGACGGCATATGTGACAATCGTTTTCCCAGCCTATCTCAAGACACTGCGTCAAGCCTCCAATTTAAGGCAAAGTACAGCAGTTCTCAACTTTTTCTTTTTAATTTTCAACATTTGTTTTTACGAAAACTATGCTTCTACGCCAAAAATGGATTAAGACTTTTCGACTCCATATAGCGTCCCCTACCATCTCCAGAAGTGACAAGGTTGACTTTCCTGACACCCTGCATAATATAAATAACAAACTATTAAACCAAAATATGTCAAGTTACCAGTTTAAAATGGGCATATAAAATTTAGTCTACTGTCAATAACTTCATAATAATATAATAATAGTTATTAACATATCTAGGAATGTTATGAGTATCATAACTGCCGCAGATGATTTGAAATCCGAGCTCGTAGAGCGAGGATTTTAAAACTTCTAAGGCTGTTATGATTCATAACATCCGTGATTTGTTCAATAGTTTATCGGTTGCTATATGGTTATGGTTGCCATGTAGGGTAATATTCCTTTACTCTACAGATAAGTTATGACCTAGTTACCAGCCTACTTTTGTATATGTAAACAAAGGCTTAATATCCTGAAACCGATAAAAAGGTTTAATTACTTTTTCGGTGGTCAGGCTAAAAACCAGGTTCTATTTGTAAACGTCAAAGAAAAGGGGTTTAATGTTATACCGCAGGTGTCTGTCAAATAATGGGCATTCTTATATATTAGAAATGTGAATTGAGTTAGACGGGAAATCAATTAACAGCAATCATTAAAGATATAAATAGGTTAAGAGGGCACAGAGAGCACTTTAGATTTATTATACCTAAAGGTGTTGAATTTCCGCAAAAGAAAGAAAACCTTTCCATGGAACTAATGGTTGATCAACCAATGTAAATCAAACTAATAAGAACTTTAATTCGATGTTTCCGTATAAAGTATCATATAGAAACTGCCAGAGTAGATAATCCTTTATTATATTAAACTCCCAATTAACATTAACATGACCCATGAATTATATGATTGAATGTACATAAATATTATAGGAAAAATTTACAATTTAAATAAAGCTATTGGCACCCAATACCTCTTGTTTAGTGAACTAAACCTTTATGCGAAAGCGAAGTAAACAAAAATCTCACATTTATCATACTTATATCGCAGCCGGGGACTGACCTAGTTGTAGTTGTGTGAGCCTTCTAAGGTAGTTTGTAATACACCGCCGTTCATTTGAAGTGGATCACTTAAATAAACTAGTTTCGACGACTTTTTCATAAGAAATTGTAGTTTGTATTATTATTAGGAAGCGAATTAACTATTGTTTTAAAATCATCAGGTAGCCACACGTCATTTTTCAAAAATATCACTTTTAATAAGTAGCCGATAAGTTAACAATGCAAAACTTGCAGTGAAGAAACTTGAAGATTTTGTTGTGTTTTGTGTATTGTTTGATAAAAATGCATGAATGATTAATTAATTATTGATTATTACCGCTTTAAACAATGCCACGACGTCAATTAGACTTTACTACAAGTTATGCATTGTTGGCTTTTCGCGTACTTATTAAACATGATATGAATTAAAAATTACATGTGGCTACATAATATTTTTAAAACAATAGTTAACTCAATTATTAGCTACAATACAAACTACATTTTGCTATAAATAGGTTAGAAAAATGTCGTAGAAACTAGTTTCTTTAAGTGATCCACTTCAAATGAACGCCGGTGTAGTTTGTACAATCCGTAATGCTGAATTTTTAATAACTTCAATTCTTTTCTTCTAAGTTTCTTTTATAGTTTGAATATGCTAGGAGATAATAATCAATCCTTAATCTTACTATGCTTTTGTAGATGTGTAATAACGGTCCGGTGTCCGCTTTCCAGTAGTGATTTGACAGGATTTTCAGTAGTGAAATTCCCTTTGCGATTGCTTGTTTTACATAATCTATGTGATATCTCCAGTTAGGCTCGATCCACACTATCGGGCTGCTCTCGGTTCGATCTCGCTCCGCTCAATTTTGTATACATTGTTAGCAATGGGCGCGACCTGAGCTTGAGCGTTACCTATAGTGTGAATGTGCCCATTGCTAACAATGTATAAATATTTGAGCGGAGCGAGATCGAACCGAGATCAGCCCGGTAGTGTGGATCGAGCCTAAAGGGATTTATCAAAAATTATTACTAGAAATTTCACTCTGTTTACATATTGTAATAGTGACCCATTTAAAAGTAGCTGGTTCACCTTTTTATTTTCTATTTTGGAGAAAATTATACTTTGTATTTTTTAGCAGAAAAACTGAAACTTGTTGTCCTAGACCAGTTTTTCAACCTAGTTGTTGCTTTTTTGCAAGGAATTTTACATTGTCGAGAGATTTTTGCCTATAATATAAAGTACATCGTCTGCATTCAGGCTGCATTTTCCTGAGAAGTTAATATTTTCTGTTATGCCATCTATAGTAGAGAGAGAAACAACTTTATTTATAACAAAGTGAAACTGCTTGCATTTTGCAAGTTGCTTTGCAACACATCACACTTATATCTACATATACCAATTGTGTTGATTTAAAAATATTTACAATAATTCTAACAATAACTATGATGATGGATTACATGAACTGAATCGCTTAATGTGCCTAAATTCTGAAAATTGTATTAATTCTTTCTTTTCTAATCGAGATGTGGTAGAAAAATCTAAAACTTTCTTCGAAATAGTTCCTCGAGCACCGAACCAAACGCCATATATCTTGAATTTTCTTTTCCCATATTTTGAACCGTATCTTCTATTAAGCGATTCACTGCAGCTTTCATAAATAAATTGCTTTTCAAGTTGTTTTTTCCGTCTTGGTCTTCATTGTTCGTTTCAAACCGTATCGTAGGGTCCACTATTATTGCTCTTTGTGATTTTTTGTCAAATGCTACAATATCATTATACCTATTACACTCGTTGCTATCAACTGCGTAAACTTCCTCATAACAATCAAAATCACGCTCACTGAGAAGGCTGAATCAGGACTACTGTCTTTACAGCTTTCAAGACAATTTTTCAGTTCTTTAATACTAAAAGGATCATTAATGAGATGTGTATTTTTGTTATCAATTTTAATTTCCTCACTTTCACTATTCACATATTTATTTGAAAAAAGTTCAGCAAGTTGCGATTGAGATGTTATGAATCTTCCATCATGTCTTATTGACGTTGGATCTGGGCTATATTTTCCCTTTAGCTTTTTAATTTTATTCCAACTGTACTGCTAGGTGTAGATTCCGTTATTGTGGAAACATACGAGGGTAAGACTGAACCTAAGAGTCAACCTTAGGCATAGGTAGGAGTCAAATACATTAAATTTTGCACTACCATTTGGATGTGAGGAGGCTATATTCACGTTGGATTCCACACAATTTGACTCCAGCACAAAAAACGGATCGTGTTGAGTGATGTGGAATAAACCTCAAACAGTTTAACGGAGGAAGCTCAATGTGCCTATATAAAACATCATGTCGGGAGATAAAACCTGGATTTATTCACACGAAGAAAGAAAACGTCGGTCGGATGTTTTGGTATTTCAAAACTAACAAAAACCAACACCAGTTGTTGGTTCACGCAGCGTTTCCAAAGAAATGAAATCGGAACATGTTGCAACTGTATGTTTTCAGGGTCAGAGAACTGTTAATGCTGATTGGTATACAACAACTTGTTTGCCCGCAGTTATTTCTGAAATCTGCAAAACCAATTACAAACGCCGAATAATTTTGCACCATGACAATGCAAGTTCGCATACTGCTCATCAAACAGTCAAATATTTGACTAGAAATAACATCGAACTAATGCAGCACCCAACATATAGTCCGGACTTGAGTCAAAATGACTTCTTTACCTTCCCAAAAATCAAGGATAGAATGCGTGGCCAACGATTTCAATCTCCTTAAGAAGCAGTGGAAGCCTATAAAAACATCATTTCTGATACCATCTTCTGAGTGGAATAACTGTTTTGATAATTGGTTTCAAAGGATGAAAAAGTGTATTGAACTATGAACTAATGGTGGATACTTTGAAAAGCTATAAAGCAATTTCTTTCTGAATAATTTGTGTATTTATAGTGTTTTCCGGAAATGTTCAGTCTTGCTCTCGTACTTGGCCCACGCCTCTTTTTTACTTTTTTTTAATAATTTGTCGTACTTTTGCTCGGCATTACTTGAAATACAATAAGTTTTCTAGTGTACTGTCTCGTTTTAGCTTGTTAAATGCTCTTTTACTTTTTTTACCCCTTTATGACACTCACTAGTCCGCCATGATAAATGTTGGCGTTTACGTGGAAAATTTTTTTTCTAGTGGATTGTCCTGCAGCTTCCTTAATGATATTTGTAAAGATATCAGTTTTTTCTTCCTCGTCATTAGCTAGTTATAACCTATCTAATCGCTGTTCAATAGCTTTTGCATGTAATGGCCAGTCAGCCGAAGCTATGTCCCAACTGTGTCCTGTTCGAGATGGTTCAGTTTTTATTTCCAAACGATTTTCAAGTCTTACCGGATATTGGTCACTATCATATAGATAAGGATAAGAATTCCAACAAAGAAAATGCGCTAACAGGAGATCGCAAAATGTTAAATTTATAGCAGATGAGCTGGCGTTGTATGAATTAAATTGTATTTTCTCCATAGTTGGGTAGTTTAAAATTTGTGGTTTCCACTAAGTTTTCTACAGTTTTTCTTCTAGAACAGGTTTTTTCACATCCAGCTATTACACTGTGGGCGTTAAAAGCTTCTAATAAAATATAAGGTGGTGGAAGTTGATTCAACAAATTCAAAAATTCGTTATTATTAATATCTGTGCTGTGTGAAATATATACATTACAAATTGTGACTTCGTGCCTAAAATGAATTCAAACCGCCATAGCTGCTAGTTCGGTGGTCAGAGGTCTAATCCGAGATTCATACTTAGTTTAGACATAAGTAGCAACTCCACCACTTTGTCTGATTGCACTTAATCTATTTTTATAATAATTGTTATCATGTTTTAAATTACTGTGCTTTTTTCCTTAAAGTTAGATTCTTTGTTACAGTATCAAACTGATTTAACGACACTCACGGATTAGCGAGTGCCGAATACTAAACAAGTCCGGGAAACGTGCACACTTACCTTGGAAATCGTAAGAAACGGGCTAAAGGCCGCGGCTCAAATACGCTCACGGAGAGGGTGTGGTCCTAAAACGAGACGCCACAGGGCAAGCGTGTTGATATGTATAGGGTGTTATCAAATAAATAGGCGCCACAAGGTTCAACTCAAGGACACCCACGCTTGACCCAACCTTGAAGGTCAAACAGGGCAAAACATACTCAAATACTAATTCTGGAAGCCGCAGCGCAGCGACAAGCGCTCCAATCTACCTGCAACGCTCATTCACCACGTTCGGGCCTCACCTTACATCGATCTTGACACAGTGACTCAGTCACCCTGTAAACAAACATGCACAAGACAAGGGGAAATCATAGGTCGTTAACAGTTAATACATCTATTGGGGTCACCTTACACGGCCGAAAGCTTTACAGTTGTACCGACGTGGTCGGCATGTACTACACTCTAACAAATACAAAAGAGGTAAATTCAAAAAGAAAAGAAACCCCAGCTGGGAGGCGCCCTGTCTAGAAGCTGCAGCGCATAGCTAAGGCTAACAACAAGTCAAATTCAGTTCTATTTAAATGTCAGCTTACGACTAAACAAGTGTATTACACAAGCATTAAATTTGTACGTGAGTGTACCGGCCTTGATTGAGCGCCGGTCACGAATATATAAGTTTTAATTACAAGGACATACTGGCTTGCGGCAAAACAGTTTAGAACACAAATGTTAGATTTGTACAAGAGTGTACCAGGCCTTAATTGAGCGCCGGGTACGAATATATGAGTTTTAATCACAATGGCATGCGGCTTGCGGCAAAACAGTTTAGAACACAAATGTTAGATTTGTACAAGAGTGTACCAGGCCTTAATTGAGCGCCGGGTACGAATATATGGGTTTTAATCACAATGACATACTGGCTTGCGGCAAAACAGTTTAGAACACAAATGTTAGCTTGATTGATGGATTAGCCTCGAGACGTGACGTAGCTCGCTGCGTGAAGGCGTTGATTGTCGCTACACTATTGATAACGTGGCGTGGGCGAAATGCAGTGACGTCCGAAATGGTCCCCTGCGTCAGGCGTGGGTGAAATGTGTCTTGCCTCCTTGGCAAACACGAACATCAACGTGACTGTTAATTAGCTCACTCAGAGAAGGAATCCCGCCCAACAAATGACACAAAATTAATTACTGAGTGGCTAAAACAAAACCCGAGAGCGGATATCACCAGCAAAATACAAGTACTCTCACAGCTCGCCAAGCACCGTCTCTCGAACACAATTAAGGAAGTCACAAAATTCACAATATCAACATTCGCTGTAAGAGAACAAAATGAAATATCGGACGCAAATATAATAACGCACCACGCCAACGGTAGCAATCTCTCGACAGGGGACGCCGCTTGCGTGCGCTCTGCAGCACAACCGCTCGTGTCAGATCCTAGCTCACAACTGACGCCACGCGAAGCTTACGCGCCAAAACGTTTCTCTGCGACGTGCCAGATGTAACCAATATGAACGCCCGATGACGAACAAGCCGTCCCGGTACGATAGAGATCGACAGATGCTTTTATAAAGTTCGAGAAAGGTATCTCACTCGCTTTCATAGACAGTGTTTCTGGCAAATATTATAAACGAACGCTGTTACCAGCGATGGGACAGCCAGCTGCAATATGCGACTGCATAGAGGTTCGCGCAAACGCTAGACCGACAAATAAAATCAAAAGCCACGCGTAGGTCAAGATTCTTGTTTGATGCGAAAGCTGCCGTATTAAAAGATAAAATATTTCCGACACGGGCCCGACATACAGGCGGACTCGCCAATTTTGTATCAAAACTGCTCCAAATGGTTATGTAACTATCGGAATTAAGGAGAAATAGAAAATGGCCTGACATCTTGAACGCACATAACTGACGGCAATTCGTCAAATATCAAAAATTGTAATTGTCCCAGATGGGAGTAGAACACTTTTATATTCCATTGAAGAAAGACGTAGATTATAATATATTAATAGGTTGATTGTTGGAAGGAATGATCTGTCATTTCATCTGTTTCACTATCGAGAACTGTAGTTGAATCTCTTCCTTTAGGCTAAAGATTCTTAATTTTCATGATCTATGGTTTAAGTGGTGATATTCTTTCGTCATTATATGTAGCGACGCCGGTACATCGTTTAAAATATTGCTATGCAATGCTCAGCGGATCAAAAGAGCATTGAAAAGTTTCAAAGGAATGAAGGATTTGATCGTAACTTAAAACGAATTGAGGAGTTTGAGTTTCAATTGCATTTTCAGCAGATGCTAACATTTCATTGATAGAACATTTTTCTTCAACAAATGGACTTTTTCTTATTTTTTTAACGTTCCTAACGTTACTTTCCACACGAGTAGTTGGTTGGAGAAACAATTCGTCTTCGCCAGTTGGACTTCTTCTACTATATCCGAAGGTGGAAAACTATTTTCAGATTGAGCTGGTCGTTTGTTGGTATGTGTCTCAGCGTCCATATTAATCGGTTGCAATATAGTTTCTGCATTACGTTCGGCGGATGTTGTAGGTCGACAAAATTACGCTTGGACAGTTATGAGCTAAGTGACCCTTGCTCTTACAAGTAAAACAGATTTTCGTTTAGTTCGAGCAATCATCGAGCGCGGAAGTAAGCTACGTGCACTGGCGATAGTGGGTTAAAGCTTTATTGCAACAAGCCACTATGGGTTCGTTTTGCGGTAGATGTAATACTGAATTTAAAACAACTGATAAAATGTTATGGTGTGATCGGGATTTTTATCCAAAATGTGTCGTTTTAAACGACGAACTCTACAAATATGTAACAGCAATAAAACAGTCTGTGGTGCTGCGAAAGATGCTGCATTATGTAACCATTTACAATGAGGAAAATGGTTGGTGATATAAAAATACACTGGATGTTCTTAGGAAAGTCATGATATGCTGCCTCGAAACTGTTAATGAACAAAAAGCAGCGATTTCAACGTTAACGGCAATTATCAAGAGAAATCTGCAGAGATGGAAAGTAACATCAGAAAATTATTGAAACACTCCCCGCTGTCGAACAGCAATTTGACACGATTACCAAATCAATTAATGAAGAAGAAGAGGCAGTAATTCTAGTTGGCTGGTTGATGATTTGATGCATGTCCATAGAATCTAATAAATTTTGTAAACTTGCGGTAGCCGGATTTTCAAATTTAGAAAAATCAATGTTAAAATCACCCAAGGCGGCTATGTTATCCGAGTAAGGCAAGCAATGAATAAGAGAGTTTTCAAACTCATTTAAAAAGTGTACATAATCCCTTTGGTGTGGATTATACAGCGATCCCAAGACCAATTTCTCCTTACCATGATGTACAATAATCCACTTTTGTTCAATATTATCGTGTGGTATAGTAATTAAGGAATGTCTCATTGAGTGACGTATGTAAATACTAACACCCCCTGCTCGTCCATCACGATCCCTTCTTAAGAGAGTATAACCTTCGATTAGCACAAATTCATCCAATATGCCAGGAATAAGCCAAGTTTCTGAAACAGTAAGTATGTCTATTTTATTTTGCACAATAAAAACTTTTAAATCTAAAATTTTAGGTAACAAAAATTGAACGTTAAGATGGCCTATTCTTAAAATATTAGATGACATTGTAAATTAAAGTAGCACGACCATTCCAATAACGCAAATTAATGATAAAATTAAAAATAATTAAATATTACTTCACAATCAACAGATTATTTACCAAAAACTAAGTATTTATGTAGTAGCAAATAGATAATAGATAAATAAATAAAATTTAAAATAAATTTTTTTTTTAAATTAAATATTAAAGTACCTCGACTGCCAGGGCCTTTGGCACTAATTTTAAATAATACATAACATTATAATATTACGATATTAAAATATGGTTACATTTATAACAGTTGTAAAAGACCAGTGTTCTTCAAAAACAGTTTTAGTTTGTTCAATTGGTCAGTAGCGTTGGTTAATACATCGCACAGATTGTGTCCTAGCTGACATACGTTACGGTGATGTTCATATTTCCGGCATTCGCATATTAGGTGTCTTATGGTTACATATTCATTACAAGTGGTGCACACTGGAGGGGGGTTCTGTTTCATTAGGTGAGTGTGGGTGATTTTACTGTGTCCTATTCTTATCCTGCTTATTTTTACTTCCTCTTGTCTGGTCAGCTCCACTGGTGGTTTCCATTCCATAGCGTCATGTTTTATTTCCCTTAATTTGATATTTCGGCTATTGAACCACTGCTGGTTCCATTTTTCGAAAATAGACTTCTTGTTATGGCTTTTAATGTCATATGTCGGAATATTATTGTCTTGCATTGTGGTCTTGATTGCAGCTTGTCTTGCTAATTGGTCCACTTCTTCATTGCCTCGAATACCAATGTGTGATGGTATCCATATGAAAATAATTATTTTTCCTGACTGATGGAGTTTATATAGCACTTCATGTATTAGTCGCACAATCGGGTTACAGCTATAAATGTTTTTTAAAGATTGTAAAACACTGAGAGAGTCAACCAACACTATAAATTTATTATGGACATCTTGGAGGGCATATTCTAGTCCTTTGTTGACAGCGAATAGTTCTGCGGTAAAGACTGAGCACATATCATTTAGTTTAATGTAGTTTTCCGTTTATTACATTTAAACGCACAGCCGGTGTTGTCATTAATTTTAGACCCGTCCGTGTATATTTTACGGTAGTCCGAGTAATTATCAAGGATTTGGTAAAGGGACGATATATATACTGATGGAGGTGTGTTTTCTTTTGGGTACATTGTAAGGTCCAGGTGTACACGAGGCAGGGGAATTAACCAGGGAACTGTTGTTGGAAGTGATAGTTGTATAGGATGCTCGTGTATTTTTAAATCTTCATTTATGCTTTTTGCACGTATGTTCCACGGTGGTGTAGTTTTAGTATTTATTTGGTAGGAATTCTGGTACGCAGGCTGGCAAACATGTATAAAATTTGGGTGGTTATGGTTTTCTCTTATAAATAGTACGTAATTTATAAGCTGTAAATTGCGTCTGAATGCCGGCGGTAGTTGTCCAGTTTCACTATACAGACTCACAGCTGGACTTGATCGGAATGCACCTGTAACTATCCTCAAGCCGCTATTATATAAAGCATCTACAGTTTTAAGGATGTTGTGGTTGGCTGTTCCGTAGATAAAGTTGGAATAATCTAGCTTTGATCGTATTAAGGCGTTAAACATCGTCATCAGCGTTTTCTTTTTTGCTCCCCAGTTCTTATGTGCTACCACTTTTAGTAGGTTTAAGGATCGACTGCACCTTTCTTTTAGGTGTTTTATATGGGGAACCCAGGTCAATTTTTTGTCGAATATTATTCCCAGATAGTTGATTTCATCTACGTATTCTATCGTGAAGTTATTTAATGTAAGAAAGGGGTTATTTGTTTTGTATTTTTTTGAGAATTTAATACATTTTGTTTTTTCTTTTGAAAATTTCAAGCCGTTTTGTTGACTCCAAGTACTCAGTTGGTTTAGTGCTATTTGAAGGTTATGTTGGGCATTTTCTAAGTTTGAATCTGTATAATATATTGTTAGATCGTCCGCATATTGCAGTACTCCTACGGGTACGTTGATTCCCTTTGCAACGTTGTTAATTGCAATCAAAAATAGAGTAACACTCAGTACTGATCCTTGGGGGATACCGTTTTCTTGGCTTTGTGTTTTAGATTGAACGTTGCCTAGTTTTACTTGGAATTTTCGATCCGTAAGAAAGCTTTTAATAAAAAGTACTAATCTGCCTTGTAAACCCCAGTCCAGAAGTGATTTAATTAATCCATGCTTCCAAGTCATTTCATACGCCTTTTCGATGTCCAAGAATATAGCTATCAGTTCTTCCTTATTTAGAAAAGCATTTCTAATCTGCATTTCAAGCAGCGATATATTGTCCAAGGAGGATCGTCCTTTACGAAATCCGCATTGGTTTTTAGTAATCCTGTTCTCTTTTTCCAAGCACCATATTAACCTTTGGTGAACCATACTTTCTAGAATTTTGCACATGGTATTGGTAAGCGATATAGGTCGATAGCTGGACGGAGACGTTTTATCCTTCTTAGGCTTTGCTATAGGGATTATCGTAGATAATTTCCAGTTTCCTGGAAACGATCCTGTTTTCCATATAAAATTGTAAAGCTCCAGCAGGGTAACTTTTAAGGAATGAGGTAGGTTTTTCAACATTTTAAAGTGTATGGTGTCTGGACCCGGAGATGAATCTCTAGCTCTGCATAGTGCATGTTCTAGCTCGGTATAGGAGAATTCCACATTATAAAATTCGTTGTTACTTAAAATAATGTGTAGTGGTTCTTGTTCTACAGAGTTTTTGTAAACTTGAAAGTTACTATCGTAATTCTCGCAACTTGAGGTATATGCAAATTGATCGCTGAGTGCATTAGCTATATCTAAATTTGAAGTTAAGGTACGATCTGGAAGTTTGATTGCGGGTATATTAAAGTTGTTAAATTTATTTTCGATTTTTTGAACTTTTTTCCATACCTCTGTGGTTGTCGTTGCCTTATTTATGGAACTGATATAATTTTCCCATGATAATTGTTTGCTGGTTTTCATAACTCTCCTTGCTTCTGCTCTAGCCTTTTTAAATTCGATAAGCGACAGGACATCTTTCTTCTTCCGATAGATATTTAGGGCTCGTTTTTTCTTCTTAATAGCTTTTTTACAGTTTTCATTCCACCAAGGAACTCTATATTTGGCTAAATTGGTGATGTGTTGTAGAGGAATTGAAACATTCGAGGCTGCTATGATTGCCTGCGTAATTTTTGATGTCATTATGTCTACATCTTGGTTTTCGGTAAACTGAATAGTGGCTAATTTTAAAGTATCGCTATACAGTGGCCAGTTAGCTTCATTAATTTTCCATTTCGTAGAAGTGATGGGTCTTAATTGTGTAAGACTAATGTCCAGTAGGATTGGAAAATGATCACTACCAAATAAGTTTTCTAATGGTGACCAAGATATTAAGCGGTGTAATCTTACATGGCTAAATGATAGATCTATTGCTGAGCATACGTTTGTTTTAAAGCTCAAATGGGTGGGACGACCGTCATTCAGTAGCGTAAGCTGATCGTTATCTAATAGTTTTTCTATTATTTTCCCTTTGTTGTTGGATCCTTTACATCCCCAGAGGTAACTGTGCGCATTGAAATCTCCTACAATGATGTATGGGGTTGGAAGGTTGTTTATTAAATCTTCTAGCTCATTAGTTAATTGATAATTTGGTGCGATATATACGTTGCATATAATTAACTTCTGGGGCATAAGTACTTTTACAGCCACAGCTTCCAGGCTAGTATTCAGTTGCAGATTTTCGGAGTACAGTTCTTGCCTTACAAAAGTTGAGACACCTCCACTAGCGTGCTGTGCAATACGATTCCTGCTATAAACATTGTATCCTTTTATATGTACTGGTGCTTCTGGTTTTATGTGGGTTTCTTGTAGACATAAAATTTGTGGTTGGTTTTCAGAAATGAGTTGTTGTATATCGACAAGTCTGGTAAAGAAGCCGTTACAGTTAAAGTGAATTAATTTAGGCATAATTTAATTAGTTGAAGCAATATCTTCGGATTGCGAACTTGTATAGTCCGATGAGTTTTCAGCCTGGTCCATTTCTTTTTGCATACCTTTTTTTATATTGGATATTATTCGGGTAAATCTATATTTAATGCGCCTTTCAGTAAGAGAAGGATATAGGTCTTTTAGCGTTTCCGTAAATTTTATTATATTATCTGTATATTTCCTTGTCACCTTTATTGGATCAGGAGCAGAGTAAACTTCTTTTATGTAGTTTTTCAATTCATCATATGTGATTTGATATGAATTTGGTTGCTCGGTTAATATTTTTGCAAGAGGTTGTAGCTGTTCGTCTAGCGACAATTTTTCACGGCTTGGTTCTTCGTTGCTGTGTTCCACTTTTTCTTTGGTTTTTGCTCTCTTTTTTGTGGGTGGTTTTGGATTCGAGGGTTTTATAAATTGCACTGGTGCTTCATTAATTGGTTGGACATTCATTTTTACTTCCTTTTACTACTATAAAGGAAGTATTGGATACACCCCAAAAATTCGAAATTGAGTTTTCAACAGATCTTCACGTTTTAGAGTCCCCTGATCCCAAAAAAACATATTTTTTTTCATTGGTCTGTCTGTCTGTCTGTCTGTCTGTGTGTGTGTCTGTGAACAGAATATCTCAAAAATGAAAAGACGTATGGCATTGAAACTTCATATATAAGTTTTGTGTACTATGTAGATGAGACAGCAAGCTTTTGAAGAAAATCGCATAACCGGAAGTAGGTGTTTACTCTTGTGATTTTTCAGTTTTTTTCGATTTTTTCAAAAACGGCTCTAACGATATTTTTAAATTTTACATTTTTCTTACATTTATAATGTGTATTGATGTGAGATAGGTGATTTTCCAGTTGAATACTTCTAAAGTGGGTTTCTTTTGTTTTTTTTCTATTTTTTTTTATTAACTCCTATTTTAAATAAAACACCCGGTATATTATTACATTTTTGAATTCACCTTAAAATTCTAGAGAAAATTTGTCTCTTCAACTAACACTCGATTTTGTACCGTTTTTGTAGAATTTGTAATTTTTGAAAATTTTTAACAAATGGTTAAAAATTAAAAATGAAATTTTTGACTAATTATAAGATCACTGTAAAAGGAAGTTGTGTGAGTGTATCACACCAGATTTTTTCTGTTGCTTCTACGGTCTGGTTACTTAATGATTCTGTGCTGGATTGGTACAATCGTTTCTTATCCTTATCTTTCTCGGAGGGTGTGTCGATTGTTTCTTTTGGGGCAGCTAAGTTACATTTGGAGGAGATATGGCCTATTTTATTGCACTTGAAACATTTTTGTTGGTCTTCCTGTATATAGATTCTATACTGGTCGTTATCGTATGTTATTATTATGGACTCTGGCACTGTAATGTTGTCATTTGGAGCAACGTAAACAAATCTGCGGAAGCTCATAATGTGTGCGTATTCTTGTTCGGGAATGCCAATCTTAATGAAATAAATTGGCGATACTAAGCGTAACCCTAAATCTACAAGTAATTTTTCGACATATGCGTTTGGAATAGATGGGCTGATATTTGAGATAACTAATTTCTTTGCAGGCGTTACAAGCTTCCTCATTGTGGTTTGTTGATTAGCAATGGCCAAGGTTTCTGTTTTGCCCAATAATTCTTCGACTAGTCGTTTATCTGACAAATACACACATATGCGATCGTTTGCTAGTCTTGATGCTGCTAAAATATTTGTGGGCTTGACTAATTTTCCTAGCGCATAGATGTAATCTTTGATTGGTATGCCTTCTAATGAATTTATAATTATGGCCTGGTCTCTTTTTGGGTATCTTATTTCTGGCGGTTTTTGCGCTGTTTTTGCATAAGTTTGTTTGTCGGTTGTTTGGCTTTCGTTTGTGATGTTAGATGTGGTAGGTTCATTGATAACGCAATCCCTTTGGCTGGGGACATTGTTAGTGTTATCGGTTTGGTTCATGATTTAATCTAGTAAGGTAACAAATACAGGAAAAAAGGATAAATTAGTCCCCGCGTGGGGACCACGCTGAAAGGTGGTTGTTATGACTATAAATTATGATTTGTATATTTCGGTCGTGAAATTTGGCTTGTGGTTTAATTCGATTCACACTTATCGCACACACTTTCTTGCCACTACAAACTAACACCCGTTGCTATTCACGGTCGCGGTCGAACTCCAAAATAAAAATTGATAGCTAAATTTACAAAGATGCTCGTGGCCTGAGTGCTGATAAGTGAGAATCCCTTACTTACAGCACAGCAAAACCTAAGGTCACAATACAAGCATCGTAGCAACTGTAGAGATTAAGCCTTATCGTTCATTAAGTCTACTCCACATATTTTTAGCACTATACTTCTTATCCGCTTCTTTCAGTAACTGATGCCGGAGTCGCGTTAGATCTTCTTTAATTACTATTCGACTATTTTTCAGAAGTTTTTTCATACTATAAACCAGATGTTTTGTATTTCTGTGCACAAATTTCACTATGATGGGTTTGTGATACGGTTCTCTGGCGGGTAATCGATGACTGCAGTCTATCTGATCGGGTTTTATGTCCAATTGCAGCTTTTCTTTGCAGATTTTTATAACAACTTCGTCAGTATTCTCACCTTTGTTCTCCGGTATCCCAAATATACGTAGACTATTGCGTCTAGTATATTGCTTTAAGTTGTCCTGTGCACAGATGGTATCCTTCTTCACTTTTTCTAATTCCGCTTCTAATTCTTTGACCCGATTTTCATATATTTTAAGTTCATCCTTGAACCGAAGAAGGAGCTCATTACCGAGTTTCTCGGAAAGGCTTTGAATTACAGCAGGCGAATTTAGAATCTTCTCAACACATCTGGTCACTAAAGCTTCCTCATCAGCAGTGGAGCGCGTGACCGGTTTATTTTGCAGCATTTTGTTGGCTTGTTTTAAAAATATATAGTAAAAGAGCTACGAGTGCTTAGATGGACGTCTATACACTACGACCGCACATCACAGAATATTTACAATGCATTTGGTAGTTGAAGCAAGTGTTGGTTACTTTGAGCTCATTTTTTGCACACAGTGTAATGAACACTTTACCACTGTCTGTGATCGTTTCCTCGGGGCATTAACTTCTTGCATAACATCGTTTCCAAACCTTGGGTTTACACTATACATAATCTTTTCAGCATTAAAGACTCCAAACGATGTTAAAAAGGAGTTACTTCCGGACAGGCACTATTGCGGCCATCAAAACTCCGATGACGATATTCATAGAAGAAATGGCACCGAACTATCTGAATTTCCATGGTTAGCAGGATTAGTATATCAAGATAAAAACGAAACAAGAACGTCGTGCGGCGGATCGCTAATTAACAACAGATATGTCCTTACAGCAGCCCATTGCTTGCGTACCAGACCCGGTATCAAACTGTAGGTAGCGTTATATCATGCAAAGTATTAATAATAGTACATTTGTAGCATTGCAGTTCGCCTGGGAGAATACAACCTTAAAAACGAAACCGATTGCCTTGGAGAACATGAATGCAGCGAACCACCTCAAAACTTTGCAATCGAAAGTAGAATAGTTCATGGAGAGTACAGTCCACGCCGTTTATTAAACGACATAGGCTTACTTAGGCTTAAGAAAGCTGCCGTCTATTCAGGTAATGAACATTGACTTGTTAGCATTCAGCGTGATATTTTGCATGTTACACACTATTAACATTCTTGTAAAGTAATTCCCATTTAATACTAAAAGGTTGCTTTATTTCTTAACATTTTACATTAAATAAATGGCTTCTTAGTTCAGTTTTAGAATGTTACAGACTATATTCGTCCGATTTGTCTACCTACACCGGAAGCAAAGCCCGCAGAAATAGGAGATATGTTGACAATAACTGGCTGGGGCAAGAAGACATACGGTGGGAAACAAGCTGAAAATAAGAAGAGAATTTCAGCGATTTTGATAAGCAACGAAGAATGTGCAGCAGCCGACAACCAATACAAGAATGTCCTGACAGAAAACCATGGTTGCAACAGAGAAATCGCCTCCACCATGGAACATTCCTGTCAAGGAGACAGCGGTGGGCCTGTAATGTTTTATCGTAGACGTCAGTGGCAGCTCGAAGGAATAGTGTCTTTTGGTATATGGTGTAATGTAGGATACCCGAACGTGTATACTAAAGTTGCAAAATATTTGCATTGGATTCAACGAAATATAAAAGCGTGATTGATGAAAATCTTAACTCATAAACAAGTGCTTAGGTGCTGACATAGGTGAAATTAGAACCTAAAAAACAAACAAGTTAAATAAAAATAATTCCTCCTAGAATTACAGTTGTTTTATTTTTTTACAAAGATGACAATACTGTGGAAATAATTAAATGTTCTAGATATCGTTGGTCGTCTGCCTCCTTTGATTGCAGATGTCATTGTAAGTAGTGCATTCAATAAGTAATGTATAAAAATCTTGACGGTTTCACTTGATCAGCAGACATAAAGCTGAACTTGAAGTACAATTACTTTTATTTCAAGACAATAGTTATTTGTTTCATTAGTACAAAAAATGCACGATTTCGGGAATGAAACATACTATTTTTCTCCAACTACTCATAAATTCGGTAATATGACTTATTGTTTAGAATTAAACATTGTAGGTTATATTGTAGAACTGCCATGGCGCAAATAAACAATCACTATACGGGGAAATTAAACAACAACGACGGTGATTGCCGAATATTGACGAAGCGTTTGTGTTTTTATTTAAAATGTACCATGTAAAACCCTATCTTGCGTACATTTTTGTACTAGTAAAAATATGAATCGAAAAGTGTACAGTTGCCAAGGTAGTTGGTGAACATCCCGAAATGACTTACTTTATATATTAAATTATTCGACAATATGGCGTCTTATTCGTGTGGTTGGAGAAAGTAGCACTTTTGGCGTAATCATCAAGTACAGTAAATAACATAGACTGCAGTTGGAAAATCAACCGATCAGGACAAAGAGTCAAAGCCACTATTGAATGCAGCTGCATGTCTTCGCGATTGTAACCTCAATTTTCAAATAATTATAAATTTTATCTTTTTAATTGTATCAAACAGCCCTAATTTTGGCTGTCAATAGTTTTGTGTTAGTAAAGCACTTGTGCAAAAGCCGAAACCGAGTCCCTAGGAATCCAAATATTCGATTTTATTAAATATATTTCCTATTCTATTAATTATTTTCCCTTTTCCGATATTCCTCGTAAATGTAAGTCTTACTTTGTGTCTTGGCGTGTAAAAGCAGTCATTAGAGGGCGCGTTTAAATCAATTTATTGTAATCGTAGAATCAAATCAAAGCAAATTTGCACTTGCTTAGATTTAACCCAATTGAGTGGTGTATAAACAAAGATATGTTATTTGGTCAAATCAAATTTAAATGTGGGAGTTGTAACCTCAAAGGGCAAAATGTGTGCCTTTTATATTTAATATTTTATATTTAATTCGATTGTGCTTATTTTTTCTGCAAATAGGAAAAACTGTGCTACGTTGGCAGAGCGTAATTTAAATAAATATGTAGGTGAAGTGAACGGTGAACTTATTTGCGCAGACGATGAGAAACATAGCGCTTTACTCATTAAAAAGTATAACTGTTACATAAATCCAGCTGTCGCGGCATTCGGGTAATGTGCATGGCCAGATCCTATCGAAGTTGTCTGACATAGTGTTTAATTTATCTTTAGGTGAAGGATCCAAACCTCCAAAAACCGATCCTCCTGCAGCAATAGTCTTTCTTCGCTATTCCACCAAGGTACCGACCGCGTAGGAAAATTTCTTCGAAAACAAAACATTAAAACAGTATTCAAACCCCCGAGCAAAATCTCACAGGTTCTTCCTTCACTTCTGGATTGGATTCTGGATTAAAAATGGAGGGTAAGTTACCTCACACGCACTTAGGCCGCATTAAGTGGGCCCATTTTTTTTTTAGTTTAATTTATTTGTCAGATCAACATTTTAAATTGTTATACATGACATTATTGATTGTATATGCAAATAGCTACATTAAATTGTTTTACATTTTAACAATGCCAATTACTATGCGGGTTTACAGTAATATCCCGAATTACATAACAGTATGAAGTAGGTTCGCTTTAATTATTAATCTCATCTGGTATTACATCTTGGGGTAACTTTCTCTTGAGTCGTATGTGAATATTGGGCTTACAAAGATTGTAGTATTTTGCTCCATCACAGTTGTTGATATTATCTATGAAAGTTTTGGCCATCGCGTGGATATAGTCTTGTATTAATGATATTCCTAGTTCATGATGTAGTTGTGTGTTCCTAATCTACCACGGAGCGTTAACTGCTATTCGGAGGACCTTGTTTTGAAATCTCTGCAATTTGTTGATGTTGGTTTTAGTAGTGTTATACCGAACTGAGGAAGCGTATAATGCCAGAGGTCGAAGTAAGGTTTTGTACATAAGCATTGCACACTCTGGTCTGAGAGAAGATTTCCGATTTATTAGTGGATAAAGTTGTTTCAATCGGTGATAGCATTGCTTTAGCTTATGATTTATATGGAAACTCCAACTTAACCTCGTGTCCAGGTGTACTCCAAGGTATTTAATGGCGGAATCTTGGGGATTCCAGGGTATCATATTTCCATTAATTTTGATGTTAGATGGATCGGTTATTTTTCTTAGTGTGAATATTTTGCATTGACATTTTATGGGGTTGATTTGAATGTTCCATTGTTTGCACCATTTACTGATTTTGTCTGGTGTATTTTGCAGTTGTTGAACGGCTTCTTCCAAGTCTTCGCTCTGAGTAAGAATAGCCGTATCGTCAGCAAACATTGTTAATGACACTGATGGTTCGGGGATATCGGATGTATATATGTTGAATAGTGAGGTCCTAAAATACTCCCTTGTGGGACTCCCGCTTTTATATCCTTTGTTTCAGAGATGGCCGAGTTAAACTTGACAGCAAATGTTCTTTTTTCGAGGAACGAAAAGATTATGGCTTGAAGGTAGCTAGGTATGTTTCTATCTAGGAGTTTTGCTTTAAGGCCTTCTATCCACACCTTATCAAAAGCCTGAGCAATGTCTAAGAAGGCTGCTGTGGTGCACCATTTGTTTTCAAAGCCAGTTTCAACTATTTCACTGATTCGCTGAAGTTGATGGCAAGTTGAATGGCCTTGTTTGAAGCCAAACTGGAAAGGTGGCAGGATATGGAGTGTTTCTACAATTTTTATAAGACGGATATGAATTACTTTCTCTAGGAGTTTTGAAAGAGTAGTTAAAAGGCTTATTGGACGGTAGTTTATTATATTTTCTTTACTTTTGCCAGGCTTTGCGAACATAAGAACGTGCGCATGTTTCCATTCCTGAGGGAAGTAGCCTATGCGTAAGCATGCATTAAATAGGGAGGCTAAATATGTCAGGCTTTTGCTAGTGAGGTGCTGGAGGACCGAATTTGGTATTAGATCGCATCCAGGTGATTTTCGTTTTGGTAGTGCTGTTATGAGTTCTCTTAGTTCTTTTGGCGATGTGGGTTCGATGTTTTCAGTAATTACCGGTTGATGTGTCTCAATACGGTTTATTATTTGTAAAGTATGGCCTGGGGAGCATGTGACTGTCGGTGTGAATACCCGTTCAAGATGGATGGCAAACGCTTTCGATTTCTCACTGTCTGTGTAAAAGGTGTCAGCACCAGATTTGAGTGTCGGCAGCTCTTCATGAGTTTTCAGGATCCTTCTGGTGGTTTTCCACATCCCCGGGTTTCCAGGCCCGATATCTTCTATGTATTTTTGGTACGATTGAATTCGAAAGACGTCCAATTCTTTCTTTAATTGGTGCGTGAGGAAGTTTAATAGCCTCTTCGTTTCTGAGCTTCTTGTTCTTTGCCACTGTCTTCTGGTTTGACTCCGTTTTTTAATTAATTCAATTATGTAGTTGGGGGGAAGGTTAAAGTTAGGGCTTCGATATTGTGGTGTTACTATGGTTGCTGTTTTGGCAGCATTAACTATTGATGAGGTTATGGTGGAGACAGCGATGTCTATATCTTCCATCTTTTTGAGTGCTGTTGATCTTGTGAGATTGTGGTCCAGAGTTGTTTGAAAGATATCCCAGTTGATTGGTCCGTTGGTTAGTCTGGGTGAGGGAATTTTTGGTTTGGCTGAACTGGGAAAGGATATGAGTACAGGTAAATGATCAGAGTTTAATTCGGTAAACACGCTTTGGTTAATAAGTTTGGAGAAATTTTTCTGAAGAACGATGTCCAATATGTCGGGCTGATGATCGGCTCTATAGGGGTAATATGTGTATTCGTCAGGAGTTATGATTTGAAAGCCATGAATTATTGAATAATGTTCGAGTTTGACCCCTGCAGGATTTGTCGCTCGGCAACCCCATGTTGTGAGCTTGCTGTTTAAATCTCCAATTAGCAATATCGGTTCAGATGTGTTGAAAATTGTTTTGAGTTCGTTTTCATTTAACTTTTTGTTGGGCTGCTTGTATGCGCTTACGATTGTAACGTAGCTCGCATCATTTAGTTTTAGTTTCACTCCTGTCAGTTCTAGGTTAAAGTCGGGAAAGTCTGGGATTGGATTTTGATCTAACTTTTGTTTGATGATGATTGCAACTCCTCCTGAGGCTACTTGGACATTTCTGTCTTTCCGGTAAACACGGTATCCCGGAATTTTAAAGGTCTCTCCTTTGGTTAGGTGGGTCTCTAAGATGCAAGCGATGTCGACTCTATGTCTAGCCAAGAAGGTTATAAATATTGATCGTTGTTGGGCTATGCCATTTGCATTCCAGTTGAGGATTGTTGTATTTTCAATTGTTCTGTGTTGGTTATTGTACATTAAGGAGGAGGGGTATGACGGTGTTTACTAGGAATGTTTTGATTTGAGGTATGTAGGGCGTTAATAAATCCAACAGGATTGTAATGATGTTATTTGGTATGGCGGGTTCTGTTGTTTGGTTTGGCGTATTTACTGAGGTGGAAGGAGGGGTGTTAGGGAGGTTTTTGACTCGGTTGGCAAAGGTTTGACTTTCGTTAACATATGCATTGCGTGACATTCTGTTAGTATTTCTGATATTATTCAAGCGTTTTTGCTGGAGTTCTTTATGGAAGCTGCATCCTCGATAGCTTGCTGCATGTTCCTCTCCGCAATTTGCACATTTAGGTTTTTCATTTGTCTTTTTATTGCATTCAGTATGATTATGGTTTCCTGCGCACTTGACGCATCTATAAGCGAGGGTACAGTAGTTTTTCGTATGCCAGTATTGCTGGCATCTGTGACACTGCGGTATGATTGTTGTATTTTTTCTAACCTCAACTGTAACGATGGAGTAATATAGCTGTTTTAATTGGAGTATTCGTTTACCTTCGTCGTTGTTCGTTAACTCGACTGCGCATACTGGCAGTGGCTTTTTATCTTTTGTTAGTAATCGTGTTATGTTTTTAATTGGCAAGGTTTTAAAAGCTTCTTTTATTTCCTCTTTAGTAAAGGAAAGTGGCACGTTTTTAATCACCACTGAGAGGGGTTTACTGTTCGGATTTTGGAAGTGTAATATGGGATTTTATTTTTAGAGTAGAAGTCGGTGAGAATTCGGTAATCATCTTCTTGAGTGAGGTTCACGCGTATTGTACTTGAATTGCAAGTTGTTGTGAAATCGCCTTTTACCAAAGATTTGATATCTGCCACTAAAGCTGTGGTGGTATTTTGGTTTTAATTGTGTTTATTGTTTGTTGTGATGATTCATTTTGTGTTTGCTGTTTGCTTGCTTCGTCTTCGGTATTTTGGGATAAGCTGTGGTATTTGTTTTGTTGTAGTAATTCTTCGGTAGACCACACCTACCGTTTCTGCACCTCATTTATGGGTGGTGTTAATTCATTTATTTTTCGTTTAGCTGTTTGATTTTGCAAGTTGGTTTCATTGTTACGGGTTTCTTGGAAATCCGTAGTGTTCTTGCGTACAAATTCGTATTAAATATAGAAATGTGTACTCACAGATTGTAAGGCTAGAGGTCAAACGTTTGCACTGTGATAAAGGAGCACACGCGTGGCATCCGCACCGCTTCACTGCTTACATTCGAATTAAGTGGGCCCATTGTGCTACCTCCCAGGAGCTCTCCAAGTTGGGTATCACTCAAGCCATTCAATCCTTTGAATGTACTTAAGAACGACCGCAACTGGAATGTTGCCAATTCTGACCATATCGGGCCAGAAATCCCCCAACATGGATCCTCTGACTCTTGCGAGAGCTAGACAGTGGCACAGAACGTGTTCTGCTGTCTCGTCATCCTCGTTCCATCCGCGACAGTTTGGGCTGTCCACCAGTCCCATCCTGTGCATATGTTGGTTTAGAGTGCAGTGTCCAGATAGGATACCCACGACTAGTCGAAGGTTCCTTCGGGACAGTTGCAAGCAATATTTGGCTGTCTTTGGGGACGACAGCTTTGCATGTTAACCCATCTTCGTGTGAAGCTGTTTAAGGTTTCTTGATATAGCATAGAGCTTAATATTGTCAGGGATTACGGGTTTTGGCCCCCAGAGAAGTTGTCCGGAAGTCAGTCTCGCAGTCTCATCAGCCTCCTCATTGCCGTAGTTACCGTCATGTCCTTTCACCCATACAAGGAAAACGACATTATTTTTTGAGATATTCTCGAGAGCTTTACGGCACTGCAGTGCCACACCTGAGGTAATTTTGCAACTGCCCAGGGCTAGTAAAGCGGCTCTACTGTCACTGAAGATACCAATACATTGATTCTCGATTTTCTTTTCAAGAATTGCTTTCGCACCATGCATTATTCCAATTACCTCTACTTGGAAGACAGTGGCCATTTTGCCTAGTGGTATGCTTTGCCGGAGGTTCAGATCGTCAGAGAAAACTCCGGCACCCGTTCCGTGATTTGTTTTAGATCCATCAGTAAAGATGGATATATCTATCTGCTGGGTAAACCCGGTATTTTCATAGACGTTAAATTGTCTATTAAAGGCATATTGTAGAGGGAGGTAGTCTACCATAGCGTCCAGAAGAGGGATCTTGTCGATGGCCTCATTCAGAATGCGGGTATGCCTGCCTCCCTTGCTTGCTGTGTGCCACAGCCCTTTGTAGCGCAGCCTCAAGGCGGTCCTTACGGCTACGTCCTCCATAAAAAGATCAAGTGGTGGAAGGCATAAGATCACATCTAAAGCGGCCGTAGGGGTTGAGCGTATAGTACCTGTAGAACTAAGAGAGGCAAGGCGTTGCACATGTCCTAGTTTACTTGCTGCCGCAGCCTGTCTAACCATGGGTCACCAGACAAGTGCTCCATAACATAACGTGGGCCTAATCACGGCAGTATACAGCCACAAGGTAATTAAGGAGGGAGAGTCTCCAGGATTTACCTAAAGCGCGGCGACACTGCCAGAATGCCATGCATGCTTTTTCAGTTTTAACTTTTTAGCTGTCTGTCAAAAATAACTCCCAAGTATTTGACATTGTCTGAAAAGCTGAGAGAAGTATTGAATAGGAGAGATCTACGTAAAGGTCCCACCTTCCTTTTGTTAGTGAAAAGTACCATTTCTGTCTTTGAAGTATTGACAGAGAGGGGCTGTTCATTACACCATGTTTCCGTTATTCGAAGAGCTGTCTGCATCAAGTTACAGAGCGTGCCCTCGAACTTGCCAGTAATGAGGATGACGATGTCATCCGCATATCCAGTAGTATAGAATCATTGAGTATGCTTAGAAGGCTGTCTACCACTGTATTCCACAGTAGTAGAGACAGAACCCCCCCCCCCTTGCGGACAGCCCTTCGTCACAACACCTCTAATGGAGTGGTCTCCTATATTAAATTGTACTGCTCTCATCGTAAGCATGTGTTTTATCCACTCACAGAGAGTGGGTGCCACACCATGCCTGCGTAAGGCAGAGTTAATGCTCTCAAAGGAAGCCTTGTCGAAGGCTCCTTCAATATCAATGAAAACTCCCAGAGTGGACATTTTATTGTCCAGCGATCTCTCAATACGGTTTACTACAGCATGTAGCGCCGATTCAGTAGATCTCCCTGAGATATAGCCATGTCGGTTCAGGTGCAATGGGTGTAAAGCCAGCACACTTTTCCGTATTTCTCTGTCACAAAGTCTCTCAAGCGTCTTTAGTAAGAAGGATGTAAGACTAATGGGACGATATGATTTGGCCTGAGTATAATCCGTACGCCCTGGTTTAGGTATAAAAGCTACCTTCACTTCTCTCCAGATCTCCGGTATATATCGAAAAGCAATACATGCCCGGTATATGCGCACCCAGTGAACAAGCATCAGGTCCAGTCCCCACTGTAGTAGGGCTGGAAAGATACCGTCCACTCCTGGCGACTTGAAGGGGAGAAAGGATTTTATAGCCCAGATTACCTTGTCACTCCGTACGACCTGGTTTGCCACATTCCAATCCTCCTCTGAGGGAGGTGGGATGTTGGGTCTTGGCCATACATTGTCATGGGTGACAATACAGCCTGGAAAATGTGTTTGAATCAGCTGTCTCTTTGGGTTTGGTTGTAAAAGAACCATCCCCTCGCCTGAGACAGTCTGGCTGTTGGTTTGGATCCTTAGAAAGGATCTTCTTCAACCGAGCCGCGGAGGCAGTGGACTCTACGGAACTGCAAAACGTTTTCCAAGAGTCCCTCTGTCTCCGACGGATTTCTTTTTTATATAATCGTTTTTGGTCTTTGTAGACCTCCCAGTCACTAGTAATTCTAGTTCTTTTTGCTTTGTTAAAGAGTTTGCCCAATGTTGATTTCATCCTGTTGAGTTTCGGACACCACCAGAAGGTTGTGCAACTCGCTTTGGATGTCTTCAAGGAGCATGACGATTTGTAAGATTGTAGGATCGAGTTCTGCAGGATATCCACACTGATTTGCAAGTCCTCTACCTGATAAATCTTTTCTGGGAAAACCGAATCCACCAGGTGAGCTTTCAGATCTGTCCTGTAAGATAATCTGTCAGTCCGCCTAGAGTTTCGATATTGTTTTGGTTGAGCTATAGTTTCAGATAATTTGAAACAAAGCCATCTGTGGTCTGACATAGACACAACAGGTGATACCTGCCAGCCCACAATATTATTGAAAATATCTGAAGAGGCCAGAGTGACATCAATCACGTTCTGGCTACGCGTTGTGACAAAAGTTGGTTCACATCCACGGTTCAGTATTTCTAAGTTTGTACTTATTATTTGCATCACAGCCAATAATTAGGTGTTTGTTGTTCCTTTCACAATAGTTCACCAATTCGATTAACTTCGCGCTAGGTGGAGGGTCAATTGAGCCACTGGGGAGGTATACCGATGCGAAAATGACATCTTCCTTTCATTCGTTTATACTACAGCTCATCTGTATCGTCGTAATATCACGCGTACAGAGGTGTGGCAAAGCAAAGGCTTGTAAATGCTTGGGACAGTAGATGCACGTCCTTGGTTTCTTATGGGTGCTATCTGTAAAAACAATGCCATTACGGTTAATTAATCCACAGATCTTTGATTTTACAATCCAATGCTCTTGTATTAATGCAACATTGTCCTGCTGGCTGTCGAGCTGTCTGCGTAGAGTAACAGCAGCCTCTCAACAGTGTTGCAGGTTAATTTGTATGATGTTTAGTCCAGGTTGGGTGGACATGAAGTCGACAATAAATTATTCGACCTTGGTGTCCGACCCGGACCCTAAAAGCATACTCATCAGCTTCCTCTACTCCTCAAGAGTATCCATGGGGGTGGGGGGTTGTGAGGCTTCTCCTTCGGATGGCTGCTGTGGTAGCAGCGGCTCTCCTACTGGCGGTGGAGGGGTATCGGAGGACGCACCCTGCTCTGCAGCAGAAAGGGGTTTAGGGGTATCCGTAGACGTACCCTACCCTGGGGGGTTGGAGTCTGGAGATGCATCTCCAGGTCTCTGAATTTTTAATTTTAGAGTTGTAAACTGATAGTGCAGTTTACTACCTCTACTTTTGACTGCTGTTTCAGCCTCTTGGTTTAGCTCAAAAACTAGGAGTCTGCCAACGGGCTCCTCTTTTTCGGCTGTGTGGAAGAGGGGCCAGTCCCGAACACCTATCCCGGGGTTCTGCACTGCCAGTCGGCGAGTAACAGTCTCCGTAGTTTCAGGTTTTCCTGGAATCCACAGAGCTGTTTTCGCCAGCCTGGGCAGCCGATCCACCTGGACGACATTGAGACGGGAGCCCGCCCATAAAGTGGGCAGGTTTGACACTGCTTCTGTTAGCCACTTCAGGGACTGGTCATCTTCACAGGTGATCCTAAGAATCTCTCCGGAGTACTGCCAGCCCTTGAAAGTGGGTGCAATTTGGCCTTCAGCTAGGGCGAACATGTGATTGTCCAGAGCCACCAGCAATTGGGCTTTTATTAGGTCCGCTTGGACCTGGGTGATCTTACCAAGGGGGGTCCTTAGATCCACGATGGCCATGCGGAGGTGCCTCGTAAGGGCCTCTTTGTAACCACCTGTCCTTTCGGTTACCTTTTGGTCTGGCTTGACCTTCTTTTTCGGATTAGAGGTGGAGGGCGTGCTTCCATCCGATCTAATCCTTTTACTTGTGGAAGGTGTAGGCCTACCGGAACGAATCACCTTGGAGCTAGCTCTGGGACGCCTTTCCCAATTGTAGTGGTTGAGGAGGGCCCACGTCCCTTCCCACTTCTATCTTTCATTTTGCCTGAACCTGCCGTCTTAAGATTAGCTTCAGGAGCCAGCCCTTGGGTGGAGGTAGAGGCAGTAGCGCCGGAGTTCTCTGCAGCTAGGCGAGCCTTCCTCCTGCGTTTTTGTTCGGAGCCAGAAATCCTGTTCCTTCACTTAAAACACTATGTCTTCTAAAGGTCTTCATAGAGTCCCTTGCTCTTGTAATGCTGTATACATTGGTGCGACAGGACGTTCAGTGAAAACTCCCATCTCTCAGCACCAGCGCTGTCTCAAGTCGGGCCTCGTTTCATCATCAGCCATCGCTGAACACCAACGCGATACCGGTCAATAGCATCCTTTTTGATGAAATTTCCATTATCTGCAAATCCCCACTTCCTTTAGCAAAAAGATTCGCGAAGCTCGTGCCGTAATACAAAATTGGTTGAATCGTAAAATATTAGTATTAATCCCCTACTCATCAGTTTGAAGGGTCGGTATGGAGCAAATGACACCTATCCTTATAATTCCTCTTTCAAATGTGGTATTTCCGACGTACTATTTGTATATTCGGGGATTGGATGGTTGGATAGTAAATTTTCTAGTTTTATTTAGATGACCAGATTAGTAATGTTTTATGGGTACTGACGAAACGAAAATTTGGTAATTGTATCCTTGTTGATGTTTTGGGGTATGATGATTATCAAAGCCAGGTCAAGCTTTCTCATTAAGACATTTTTAGTCTACATCAACTCACCAAAAGTGAACACAGCACGGTTAAGATGGTACTGGTTTATTCAAAAATATATTATGTTATTAATACACAAAACTAGGTCTACAGCTGTAAACATAATAGTGCGGTCTTACATTGTCAATTTAGCATGACTTAGTAACATACCTTATACACATGCATGTAGCGTGATCGACGCAGCTTTACTGAAATTTGTATACATATATTGTAACTGCCGATTTACTTTCCACTGTTCCTAATTATTTCGTTTAATGATTCCAGGCGCCTGTGCGTTTGGCGTTGGCAGATTCTTCCTGTTTATTAATTTTTGGAATTATTGATTCTCCCCTTTCTTTTTGATTTGTGCTTTTAATGCTTAGATGAGGCAGGGTCGATTCGTTTCGACATCTGCCGGTTATGGGAAATTTTTGACTTTCCTTCTCCAGCGAAATAGTTCTATTGTTTCGTGGCATGGGGGCCCGTTGAGGATTTTCTAAAGCTTAATTTATGTCAACGCCATCGCGCTGTAGAAGAGGTGTCAACCGTAAACATGCATTTTTCTGAACTCGCTTTTTAGTGCTAAGTTGCTGATTGGCTATTGCACGTTCTCTTTGTTTTGGTTTTTACTTTCCTTCAAAGTTGAATGTGGAATGTTAGCGGCTAGAGAGCCCCTCTACTACCTGTAACAACCTGAGGACCGATTTTTCCTGCCTTCTTTGGATGCACTAGGTTTCCAGCAGTCGTGGTCAGAGCAGTATTTGCTAATTTCTATACCGCGTCGTTAAGCCCTCGGAGCCACGAGACCTGCAAATCAGGGAAAGGAAGTTACGCTGCTACATTATGGAGCAATAGATCAACAGGTATTCGGCGAAACATACTGCATAGCGTTTAATATTTTCAACATAGTTCCAAGTTTGTATTTTATGCAACCCCGTAACAGGCCATCTGTTCGTAAGCTAAACTTTTTGAATAGTTTGCTATACTCATTCAGTATCTTTCTTTAAAATAAATGTGAGTTCAGATAACTACTACATTATTTACTGTTGCACATGAGCTTTACTCTAATATTTGCATTCCAAATTAAAATTTTGTTTACTTTTGGGTGCTAAGGGTGTGCGATTGCATTCTAAGTAGAAGTAACTTCCTTGGTTGTGTTGCAATTGTTAACTCAGCATTATGTATTGTACTGTCCACAATGTGTTAAAGGACTATAAACTCAAATTCCGTTAGCAATAATTTGTCTGCTGTTAACGACGATATTTATTAGTTTGTGTTACTAAACCAATTTCGCTGTGTATGTCAATTTTTACCAAGCATTAGAACATTGTTAGTTATTTTCTACTACTGGCACATAATTATTATATGAGCTACCGATACCTGCTCTTTTTTTTTAGAGTCTAGGTTAATATAAACTGAAAGCCGTAAACGGTAAGTGAGTTTTATTTACACTGCTAGCTTTACCTGTTGTTGTTGTCATGTGGCCCTAACTTTGTTTCCTTTTAATTAATAACTTTAGGAGCAATCACCTAGTTCTTACCTACGGTTAAAAATCGGGCAGAGTTTTGAGCTAGTCTGAATTGCGCGCATATCTGACTAGAGTGGTAGAAACGGGCAGCTGACATAACATGACATGAGATAGTCAGCGATCAGATCAGGAAAGCATTTATAGCAAATAAATATAAACACCTTTTCTAATGTTACTGGAACACAGATAAAGCTTACTATTTATGGCCTTCAATTAAAAAAAAAACAAAAGAATAAAACTTCTGAATACATTGAACAATAATAATAATGGTTTTATTTTTTTCGGATCAGAAAAAAGGCGAAGTTCAACTGATGTTGTTCTTCCACTTAACCTAACATAATGTCCAGGTAGGAACATTACAGTAATGTTCTTCCATCAGATATACCGCTTCCGTGGCAGTACTTGAAATTTTGTTTTTACAAGTATAGTATAACACTGCATTATTATTTCATTATAATTAAAATTATTCACATACAGTTTTACTAGTGTCACTGGAATATTGACATTTCCCATGATAGGTTTTGAATTTTTATGATAATTTGAAAATGTTCAGCAAATATTTTATTTTCACTAAATCTAATCCTATTTTCAATAATAAAAAAGACTTCTTTTGTACTTTCACGTTCATATATTAAATAATGAAACTTGAAAAACGATAAGAAAAGCATAAAATACTTCGTATTGTACTTACGTGCATTACTATCAGACATTTTGAATTAGGAAGCACTATTAAAACTGACACCTAATTATATCGTTACTTACAAAGGCGTATCACTAATATTTATTGAAGTGTTCGTTAATGTCAACATTTATCTTCGAACCAGAATAAAATGCTTTGTAAAACATGGTCCTTAGATTGTCAAACAAGCATATTTAGTTTTGCCGATGAACGAGCACACATTTTACTGTGACACGTACATTTATCAAAACAGCTGCGTCACAATTTAAATCCCTCTCCAAAATACCCCACAAAGAAACATTGCAGCAGTCTAAATTTAATATATAATTCATATTTTAATTTATTCATTCTGTAACCAAAAGTAATTATATTTGCTGGCAAGTAGTTATAAAGGTACCTTATTTCATAGTATCAACAGCTATTATAAAAGTGAATCAGTATTCCCGTCTCTAATAATTTTGTAATACAAACATTTAGTTAAAAACCATATTTCTATTATATTATAAGGCACGTGCAGGTAATAATACCAAGGTTTGTTTATTAACTGCAACAGCTTCAGGGCCAATCTAGTTAGTTTTTAATTTAAGAAATTTGCCAATGGGCATCTTGCACCATGTCATGCATGTGAAATATTATATCAGTTACTAAATGTCAACAATGGCAGATTGTAAAGCCTATAATAAATTTTATCTAGGACCACCACTAAAAGTAGGCCTTTTAGCGCTAGCTTGTTTCACTAAAAGTGACGTTTTATAGTTTACCGTGGTTAAAGAAATCAGCTGTTTACTTTTAGCTATAGTGCTAAAAGTGAAGTGAGGTTATAAAACTACAATTTCGAACTGGAAGTGAAGTTGCAAAGTTATTCTAGTTGCTTCTTGCGTTACAGGTAAAGTGTTTTTGAAATAATTAAAGCGTTATGTAATGAATACAGTCAGATGTGGAGTATTAATAATTACATTTCGTAACTGACCTTGACTACTGTCATTCGCAAACATTCTCCTGCGCGGCATGGCCTACTGTTTATTATGACATAAATTAGAAGTGTCGCAGATGCAAACTTTTGTTAAATCGATATTTATGGATTAATAACAGTAAAATTAAGGTCGTAGATAAAATATTGTTTGCAGCGCGTGCTAAAAGTCGTTTATGCACGAGACATAAAAATTATGACACGAAGCCGAAGGCTGAGTTTCATAATTTTCATGTCTCGTGCATAAACGTCAACTTTTAGCACTTGTTGCATAAATAGCTATTATCTACTTTGCGATCGTACTGAGGCTATTACGATACTCGTTTCCGTATCGTAATAGACAAAAAGTAATGCTATAATAAAAATGCTAAAAACAGGGTAATTATTTTTTTAACATTGGCAACCGTGGGTACTTCGCTCCGTGCACATATCGAAGTGTCAATAGCCGCCTTTATTCCACCGCACAAATGTTGCCAACTGCCGCGAAATTCCCTAGATCTTCAAATTTTATTCTTTGTTTAAAAAGGTGTCAGAGTACATAAAATACCGTATGATACTATTAAGAAAACTGCAACAGCTGCTGACAACATTTTTTGGTATCAATAAAAAAAATGTATAGACATTAAACCGCAGGAACTGGATTTGATACACGATACGGCAATAAAATGTAATAAATGTAAGTAAAATCACAACCTGCCGAATTATTGCTTTCGGCCCCGACCATTTCTACTATTTAGAATTGTCGTAACCGTTCAATGAATCGAGACCAATCCAAAATTATGTGAACGTTCTCATAAAAATACATAACATTTGTGAAGACAGTAAAGCCTTTGGATTTACAATAGAGTCAAATAATTGAAAAAGGACGATTACGTCATTCCGAACGGGTGTAAAGACGCTAACTTGGAAACGACATGGCCTATCAGAATGATTTTCGAATAGAATATTAATTCAAAGAACCGTAAAGGGGCAAAATTGGTCGCATTTTTTTTTTGTATTTGCGTTACTCGTAATAAACGTTAACCGGTCACCTAACTACTCTGTCAAATTGGTGGACTCGTGAACTGTGGAACCTGAGGTTGCGAATTCGAATCTCGGTCGGCTTAAGCATTTTTTTTTTAATTATTGAATGCTGTGGATGCAAATTTATATAGCTAGTTACTTTAAAATCTGCCGTACTCTTCGCTAAGGGTATTGATAAATTGCCGACTCGCTTTTAAACTGAATTTCTTCGTCTTGGATTTGCAATTATTAGTCTCCGTCTCCTTTCCGAATTCTCTTTAGCCCAAATCGTTGCATATATGACGCGAATAAGACTTTCCCTCTCGTTTAACGAATTTTGTTAATTTAGATTTTTTCGTAATTTTCCTTTATATACAATTCCCGATAACTTGCATGTGTCACATTTTTTACTTTTCACGGTATAAACCCTGAGATGTAAAAAAAGCACCGAGATTGATTAAACTCGTACAATAATTTTTTTAGAAACACAACTAAAAATAGAATACATGCCCAACAGCGATAACAGATCAAACGAAACTAAAATGTAATTCGTTACCATATATGAAATATGAAATAAATCGTTCAAAACGTTTTGCTGTTGCTAATGAAAATAATTTTATTTTCAAAAACTGTGAAGCTACATATTATATTATTGAAACGAATAACTTTTGAATACATCTATGTTTGCTAAAATCGATTTTTTTAATCCCATCAATATGTGGTACCGTTTTGTATGAAGCCTTTAGAGATACTCTATATCTGCTAATTTTGGTAAAGCACCACGGTTCCCATAGAAGAAAAAAATTACGGTTTTTTTAACTTTCTTCTAACTTGCTTCGTTTATAAAGTCAACTAGAAAACAATTAATTAAATGGTTTGAATACATCTGGAAAAACCTGTATTTATCTTACTTTGACTCATTATTGAAGCTGATTACATTTTTACTTGTCATTTGACCTTATTCCATTATCTAATTAAACGATAAATTTAGTTTACACAATTTTTTCTTCCAGCAACTGTTCTGTGTTTTCCCTAACCAACCAGTTCCATCAAGCAAAACCAACTAGGAGTACAACTGTGAGGTCGTCTGCGCAGTTCTTTATTTATAGCGACTTCACATTGGCTTATATTAGCAGTTTGTTGTGAGTTTCAGCTGGTCGCGGCCACTCGAATAGTTAAATTAACATGAACATGTTTCCATACAGGCTGCTATTGGTGTTCGTTGCTTCAGCGGCATTAGGTAAGCCAGTTTGATATTTTTTGTGCAGCTACAAATGAATGGTAACCTTTTAGAAAAATGTACCACGCCCAACGACGAAATAGCAGAGTGCATTTCCCTATTTTCGTGTCCTTTCCTGCTTGATGCCCTTGCAACCAAGCAACAAGCGTCCATCGAGTTTGTGCGGAAATCTGCATGTGGCTTTAATGGGTCAGATCCACTGGTATGTTGCGGTACCTCATACTCAACCACAGCTGAACCCTCTCTAATATCCACAACTGCATCTGCCTCCGAAAAATCTTTGTTGCCGGATCGAAGATATTGCGGCTTACAACATACGGATGATTATTTCCGCACTGAATATGGAATAGCAATCAATGAATTTCCCTGGACTGCAATATTGCTGTACGAGGTAAAAGGAGAAATTTTAGGGCATTGCAGTGGATCCCTTATTAGCAACAGATATGTGCTCACCGCTGCTCATTGTGTGAAGAGTGCAGTAGGAATGGTTGCATTGTGAGTATAAAAAGAGTTTAGCGAAATTTGCGACCTCCACTTTCGTTTATACATTCAGAACAGGTGTTCGACTTGGAGAGTACAATATAAAAAATAGAACGGATTGTACAGATGGGAAATTTTCGGAGTGCAGCGAACCTCCAGTAGATTTTGCCGTCGAAAAATTAATAATATATCCAGGATTTAGTTCACTACATCATCTTCACGATATAGCGCTACTGCGACTAAATCAGACAGTTAGCTACTCAGGCAAGACTTTGAAGTCCTAATAATATTAAAACACATCATATTTTTCATTTAATTTTCAGATTACATTCGGCCCATATGTCTACCTCTATCTGGTACGAAATTTGCTCAAATTGGGGATGATCTAGCGACAAGTGGATGGGGAGTTGTCGAATATCTAAATAAACCCACTGAGATAAAGAAGAAGATATTAAATAAACTAATTACAAATGAAGAATGCGGAGCCACCTATAGCTATTTCAAAAAGTTTCTTACAGAGAACCAGTTTTGCACTATTCCAACTAATGACAGTTTAGAAATCACCTGCCAGGGCGACAGTGGAGCTCCAGTCATGTTTTCAGTGAAATACCAGTGGCACCAGGAAGGAGTAACGTCTTTTGGAGTAGGTTGTCATGGCCGGCTTCCGGTAGTCCATACAAAAGTAGCAGCTTATTTGGAATGGATTGTGGAGAATATAAAGGCTTAGTTTGTAAATCGTCAAGTGTTCCTCTTTAAACTATGGAAATTCTAAATGTATTATATTCCGAAACTATATCCACAACAAACGATGACGTCACACGTCAGTTATATTTCAACATGGCTGGACTAAACAGTTCCTACTGAAGCGATAGAACCCGATTGTTATAGTCCTCGAAAGTTATTAATTTATGTAGTTCGGTGTTTGTTGCAGTACCTTTATATAATAATAATAATAATAATAATATAATATAATAATAATAATATTCTTTATTGCCAACAATATCGAAAAACACGACAAAGCAACGTCACAAATTGATGGAACAAGCAGAAGGCTTCCTAATTTAACTATAAACAATAATAATTTTACACTACAATGATAGCAATTACAAAACTAAGAATTACAAAACTAATGAAACTACAATTCATGATTGTTAAGGACTTTATAAACTTTTGCCGCCTCTCTTACATTCTGTATTTATACTGTGCGCAGTAGACTGCCGGGCGTGCTTCCGATTCTAAAAACACTTACGTTTCATCTGTCAAAGTGGCAGCATGCAAACCGGTCACGCACTACGAAAACTAATTCTTTGTAAATGTTAAACTGTTAGTGTTAATTTATGGCAATAAATTACTACTTTTGCTTTTCAATGTGCGTATAATTCAGTGAAACCTACAATCCATACAGTCCACAAATTCCAAGGCGAGCTGACAATCAGGAATGTTCCAAATAACGAAAAACTGAGAAGGCTACAAAACATTGGAACTTCGATCCTGATTAGTGCTCAAACATTGGTCCTACAGATCCGGATGCAAACCACATTAGGTCATTGCGGGTCCAAAACAGCGACACCATTCGACAATATTGGTCATAGGCAAGTACAAAGCATATTCAGTTTGTATTGCATCGCATACAATCGGCCGCAAGGAAGCAGCGTCCAATTTCGCAGCAACGCGTGGAACAAAGAGGGAGGCATTGTGCAATCGATACAATGATCCAAAAATTCTGGTTCATAACCACCTCAAGGCTATTTTTGAACTTGAATCTTGCAGTAAGGAATCTGCAACTAAATTGCGTACGATTAGCGATATGTTATTCAAACATTTTGCAGCAATCAAATCATTAGCTACCGAAAGCGAGCTTCTTGATTTTGTTATAATTTATGTAGTTTCTAAAAAACTGGACCCCACTACATTTCGTGAATGGGAGGTCCTTAGAAACCGGTCAACTTCTGACCTGCCTAATCTTGATGAGTTCAAGGAATTCTTACAAAATAAAGCGAATCTTCTAGAAACTCTGGAAGTAAAAGATAGCAAGCTTGTACCCGAAAAGTCTTCCAAGGTACATTCTAAATCATTTGTGTCGGGTACCCCTTCGTGTCCACTTTGTAAAGGATCTCATTCCTTGTACAAATGCGATAAGTTTGTCAAGATGTCTGTTCTTGACAGAAAGTCAAAGGCAAAAGAGCTCCGCGTATGCTTTAATTGCCTAACACAGGGTCACCTTGCGAGCCTTTGTAGCTCCAAATATACGTGTAGAAAGTGCAAATCAAAGCACAACACCCTTCTTCATGAGGATAAACCTCAAAATGCTTCTTCTAGTCAACCAGGATCTGCGATGTCGGCAGAAACCCCTGTTGAACTAAACCAATCGATTTCGGCATTCTGTTCGAATGCTTTTCAGGTACTCTTACCTACGGCTACCGCTAAACTCATCGCTGATGATGGTACGCCTCACGTTGTGCGAATCCTGTTGGATTCAGGTTCCCAATCGAACTTTATACGTTCAGATTTGTGTAAAAGGTTGAAGCTTCCAATTCGCGAAGTCAACGTTACTGTTTCTGGCTTAAGTAAAGCCACTTCTCAAATCAAGGCTAGGTGTGATATCAAGCTGCAAGCCCCTCACACTTCATACGGCATTGGCCTATCCTGTCTTGTTCTCGATGAGATTACGGGTGTTACCCCAAGTTTTCGCGTCCAGCGAAACAGCTTCAAGGTTCCTGATAACATCAAGTTATCAGATCTGTCCTACGACCAACCGGGCACCATCGACATTCTGATTGGTTCGCCCATTTTCTGGCAGCTCCTTTGTATTGGACAAATTGGTCTAGGCCCAAATCTTCCCATCCTCCAAAAGACTCGTTTTGGTTGGATTGTTTCTGGCCCTACGGGCCCTCCTTCTGCGTACCCTGTACAGTGCAATCTTGGCACGATCGAGGATGCTTCTGACCCCATTGCTAGGTTTTGGCAACTCGAACATTACCCAGAGGAAAAGGTTCGCACAAATGAAGAGAACGCCTGTGAGGCACATTTCGTGCAAAATACTCAACGAGAAGCGAATGGTCGATTCGTTGTCTCTATCCCTTTCAAGAAGCCTGTAGAGGTACTGGGTGATTCATTGCAAATCGCTCAGAAAAGATTCTTATCATTAGAGAAGCGGTTACAAGCGAACCCTGACTTGTCCAATCGCTATTCGAGTTTCATGAATGAATATTCTGAATTAGGTCATATGTCCGTTTCAAACCCTAATTCAAACGAGATATCCTATTATCTACCCCACCACGGAGTCTTAAAAGAGGAAAGCCTGACAACTAAACTCCGAGTTGTATTCAATGGTTCTCAAGCAACCACTTCCGGGCAATCTCTGAACAGCATTCAGATGGTTGGCCCAACCGTGCAGCAAGACTTATTTTCAATTCTTGTTCGCTTTCGCAAGCATTTATTCGCTATATCAGCTGATATCGAGAAGATGTATCGCCAGGTTCTGGTGAATCCTAACCATAGGCCCCTTCAGAGAATCTTGTGGCGACCCTCCTCAGCTGAGCCTCTTCGGTCGTACGACCTGAATACGGTTACGTATGGCACCGCTTCAGCATCTTTTCTTGCTATTCGATGCTTAACCCAATTGGGCATCGAATGTGAGGCTTCAAATCCCGAAGTCTCTCGAATCATAAAGGAGGACTTTTACGTCGACGACCTTCTGACAGGTGCCGACACTCCTGAGAAAGCGCGTACTCTCTGCTCAAACTTAGATCAGATTCTTGAGTCAGGCTGCTTCAAACTTAGAAAGTGGATTTCTAACTCTCCAGAAGTTCTCGATGGAATACCAGATTCCGATTTGCATCCGGGTGTTCTTGATTTCAGTGCACATGAGCACACAAGCACCCTTGGTTTGATTTGGTCCTTTAAAAGCGATCATCTGATGTTCAATATTTCAAATTCTACAAGTAGTAAGGCTACGAAGCGTAGCATCTTGTCTGAAATATCGCAGATATTCGACCCGTTGGGTCTTCTAAGTCCATGCACCATGGGTGCCAAGGTTCTTTTGCAACAGCTTTGGATGGAAAAGCTGGATTGGGATGAACCCGTTCCTAAAGCCATACAAGAAAAATGGTTAACCTATCGCAGTGAGCTTCTCATGCTCAATGACTTAGCAATTCCTCGTCACGTCCTCTGTCGGACCGTGGTCGAGATAGAGCTCCATGGTTTCTGCGACGCCTCTAACAATAGTTACGGTGCGTCGATATACCTACGTTCCAAGAATCAGGAAGGGGAAGTACAGGTTCACCTTCTCTGTTCCAAGGCCAAGGTAGCCCCTTTAAAGCCCTTGACAATCCCGAAGCTCGAGCTCTGCGGAGCTGTTCTTCTAAGCAAACTTTCCGTGCAAGTCATAAAGGCACTTGATTTGCCCATATCTAGAATCGGTCTGTGGACAGATTCCACAATAGTGCTAGGATGGTTGAAAACCAGTCCAAATCTTCTTAAGACCTTTGTGTGCAACAGAGTTGCTGATGTTCAGCAACTCACCTTTTATGCCACTTGGCGGCATGTTCCCACAACGTCTAATCCTGCTGATCTTCTCACTAGGAGAATCACCCCTTTAGGTTTGAAAGAATTGAGCCTTTGGTGGCATGGTCCCACCTGGCTAAGCGAAGGTGAGGCCTCTTGGCCTGCTTCCAAACATGTTCGTGCTGAGCTTCCAGAATTCAAAAAGGAAGTTCAGAGTTTTCCTGCAACCTCTGTTGAACCATTTCCGTTCAATCAGTATTCAAGCTTTGCTCGCTTACAACGAGTTATAGCTTATTGCTTTCGTTTTCATAACAATGCGCGAGCCCCCAAAGCTGATCGTCTTTCTGGGCCCCTTTCTACAGATGAACTGCAATCATCTATTGTAAGACTTGCCAGGTTTTCCCAACTCGAGTCATTTCCAGACGAACTTAAACTGTTGTCACAGAGCAAGCCTGTGAAACAATCTTCTGCTTTGATATCCCTGAATCCCTTTCTGGATTCCGAGGGACTGCTAAGAGTTGGTGGTAGGCTCCACAACTCTCAATTACCCTTTGACAAGAAGTTTCCTCTAGTGATTTCTGGCAAGCACCCATTCGCCAAACTCCTAGTATCGCATGAGCATCTTCGGCTTCTCCATGCCGGACCTCAAATGCTGTTAGCTAATCTCAGAGAACGATATTGGATCACCTCTGGCAGAAATATCGTCAAGCAAGTGGTTCATCAATGCTTACGGTGTTTTAGATTCTCTCCTAAGTTAACTGAACCCATAATGGGAGACCTGCCAGCCTCTCGTACTCAATCATCGCCCCCATTTCATACGACTGGTATTGATTATGGTGGACCTTTCATGATAAAGGATCGCAAAGGACGTGGTTCTAAACTAATAAAGTCCTACCTTTGTCTATTCGTTTGTTTCATCACCAAGGCAGTGCACCTTGAATTGGTCGCTGATCTTTCTACTGAAACCTTCTTAATGGCTTTTCGCCGGTTGGTGGCTCGACGAGGCAAACCGCTCCATGTCTACTCAGACAACGGCACTAACTTTGTAGGCGCTAATTCCGAGTTAATCGAATTAGGCAATTTTCTCGCGGAACAAAACCCTTCTATTTCCGAATCAGTCGCGAACGACGGAGTAGCTTGGCATTTTATACCCGCGCACAGTCCCCACTTTGGCGGATTGTGGGAGGCCGGAATCAAGTCCTCCAAACATCACATACGTCGCGTTATAGGTAACGCTAGTCTAAATTACGATGAATTTTGCACTTTGTTAGCACAGGTGGAAGCGACCTTAAACTCCCGACCCCTGTCCCCTTTGTCCTCTGATCCAAACGACCTTCAGCCTTTGACTCCTGCTCATTTCCTGATTGGTCGTCCGTTGGTGTCACTGCCTGATCCCAACGTAACTGAGATAGTCGAGTCTCGGCTGTCTAAATACCAGAGAATACAACAACTTCACCAGAATGTGTGGAAGAGATGGAGTAAAGAGTACATCTCGGAACTCCAACAGCGCACCAAATGGCGCACGCATCTTTCGGACCTCCAGCCTGGTTCCATGGTCCTCATCAAGGATGACAATTTACCCCCTCTGAAGTGGAGGTTAGGCCGGGTCACCGAGCTGCACCCTGGCCTTGACGGCGTTACGCGTGTGGCGTCAGTGAACACTGTGTCAGGGATCGTGAAGCCATCCTTCGCTAAATTGTGCCCGCTACCTAGTGTTGTGAACTAGTGCGTTAGCGTTCAGCGCAGTTTTCGTAAAGCCTTTTGGCTCCCCATTGTTCGGGTTTTCTTGTACTAGATTAAGACCATGTACTATTAGGCTTTGTATATATGTGTGTTCATGTTACATGTCAACTCTGTACTGTTTTATTTGAAAGGTTACCCTTTCCAAGGCGGGCGGTATGTTAAGGACTTTATAAACTTTTGCCGCCTCTCTTACATTCTGTATTTATACTGTGCGCAGTAGACTGCCGGGCGTGCTTCCGATTCTAAAAACACTTACGTTTCATCTGTCAAAGTGGCAGCATGCAAACCGGTCACGCACTACGAAAACTAATTCTTTGTAAATGTTAAACTGTTAGTGTTAATTTATGGCAATAAATTACTACTTTTGCTTTTCAATGTGCGTATAATTCAGTGAAACCTACAATCCATACAGTCCACAAATTCCAAGGCGAGCTGACAATCAGGAATGTTCCAAATAACGAAAAACTGAGAAGGCTACAAAACATTGGAACTTCGATCCTGATTAGTGCTCAAACAATGATAAAAAATTAAATGAGTAGAAACATTTTTGGTGCAACCACTGGTTCAGCTTTATTTTGAAATTGTTTATATGATTAATTTCCCTAATATTCATAGGTAGCATTCTGTATGCCTTAATACACATATAGAGTGGACCTCTTTTGAAAAAGGATGATTTATGTGATGGAATGCTTAAGTCAGCCCTGTGTCTGGTGACAATAGTCATGGTGTCGTTATAGAAGGCATGATTTTCAAGAAACAATTGTGGGTTCTTCTTCACAAACACCACTAAGGCAGCAAAGTAAAGTGACGGGACAGTTAATACTCCCAATTGGAAGAAATATGGCTTGCATGAGGTTCTAGGGTGCAGTCACCTCTTTGGGGTTTTGATAACCCTGAAAAATATGTAAAGATTTTGTTAAAAAAGTCTGTTTATTTATCGTATTCTTAGTTATTTCAATTTAATATAATTTTACCTACTGGTATTACAATGCAGTTAAAATTAACGGTGTAGAAGTTAAGAAGCGAATTCAGCTGTTGATTACCCAATAAATTCCAAATAGAATTTGGTTGTGCCACCTACTTCTACGATGATTATATTATTCTCTTTTGACAATATGTAAATTACATGACGCTCTGACTCGAATGAAAAAGTAACAATGTTGTCGGCGAAGAGACCGGGAATATTAAGATGTGTGCCGTAATATGATTATACACTTCCTTCAGGTAATGTTTATCTTGTGTAACAGATATTATCGTGCTTCTTATTGACATAAAATTCTAAGACGTTTCTATTAAATTTAAACTGGAGGTTTGGCAATTTAACGTGCAGTAGGTATCCATTTAGTTTTGAGGGAAGAAATAATTGTTATTTATGATACAAGTGCTAAAATAGACTGTTTAGTGCACGAAACATAGAAAATATGAAACGAAGCCATAAACTGACTTTCCTAACGTGTAAGTGCAATAGCACATTTTGCACGAGTTTGCATACAGTATCCTTCCATGACCTTAAATTTGCTGTTATTAATCCATAAATATCGGTTTAACAAAAGTTTACATTATTGACCGTTATAATTTACATCATAATAAAAATGACAGTGGATAAGTAGCCGGTACCGTTGACTATTTCTGCAGCCGGTAGTGGTCAAAGTTAGTTCGTATAAGTCATTATCAGTAAATGTTTTACTTTGTTCCATACATGACGCTATAATTAGATTAGATTCAGAACTTAGAAATGCAATTTTTAATATCAAACTCCGATTGCTTGACTTGCAATTACTTGATTACTTAATGCTCAAGGATAGCTCTTAGTTTAGGTTCAACGGTTACTAGAGTGATTAAAATTAAGAGTCTCTCTGTGCTTTATTGCTTAAACCCGTTTGATTCACAACCACATATGTAATAAGGTGATTACTGACTTTTAAAAAGATGGAAAATAAGCTATTACCAACTTTTAAGCTTTTCAACCGGTCGAAAAAGTGGTTGCCGTGGCATCGATTGGAAAGTAATCAATTGCAGGCGGCTGTCTAGTAGTTAGGGATACTGGAAATCTCATTAATCCCTTCATGCGCGTCACAACCTGTCGAATTATAATGCAGGGTGTTATTTTACTCTAAAAATGCATACCCGCCTATGGAATAATATTTTAATTTAATGGCAAAAAACACAAAAAACATTTCTTTGATATGCAAACCCACAAAAACCGCATAGGCACTGATAAAACATTTAGGCCCTGAACACACGGGATTCCGTTTCCCAGATTCGGTATGCGGGATACAGAATCTGAGTCTGTTCAGACACGGCGACTGAATCTCAGACGCGGGCCTTCAGTCACTTGCAGTGCCGTGCTGTTATGGACCTAGCATTACTGTTCTTTGTTTCTGTCGAATTAGTCTAGAAGTGCTGTATTTAAACTCAGGGATTGGGCTCTACAAAGCTAATAAACTTTTCATTGTCAAATAATGTACGCTCTATGATCGTTGTATAGTAAGGAACGCCTTGCTTATTCGATTTAAATAGAAGTTGCAGAAAATCTGCTACGCCTATGATATGATATCATATGTTCTGGCTGGCAAAAGTAGGCGAGTCCAGGCCGTGGTACACGTGGACTCATATCCTCTATATGCTCCAATTGTAAATCGGTATCCGAGATACAGAATTTGTAGCCGGCGGCCGAAATGGAGAGATAAGGAAAATCGGCCGCCGGCGACAAATTCTGTATCTCGGATACCGATTTACCATTGGAGCATATAGAGGATATGAGTCCACGTGTACCACGGCCTGGACTCGCCCACTTTTGCCAGCTAGAACATATGATATCATGTCATAGGCGTAGCAGATTTTCTTCAACTTCTATTTAAATCGAATAAGCAAGGCGTTCATTACTACACAACGATCATAGAATGTACATTATTTGACAATGAAAAATTTATTAGCTTAGTAGAGCCCAATCCCTGATTTTAAATACAGCACTTCTAGACTAATTCGACAGAAACAAAGAACAGCAATGCTAGGTCCATAACAGCACGGCACTGCAAGTGACTGAAGGCCCGCGTCTGAGATTCAGTCGCCGTGTCCGAACAGACTCAGATTCTGTATCCCGCATTCCGAATCTGGGAAACGGAATCCCGTGTGTTCAGGGCCTTAGTTTACATCTGGTCACAAACGTACTTTATCAATTGAGTTAGGTAAATTATTGACCGCATGTTTTTTATGCCAGACCTTTGCAGTTTTAATATGCTTGTGTCGTTCACCTTTAACTTAGATTTGCTTACCAAGCGGCTCGTCAAATTTAGGGGAGATACATGATTGAAAAATATACGATTAAATGAAAAACGATAGATAGAAAAGTTGTTCATTTTGGTGAGCTCTATCACTGGTTAAAATATTTGCACTCATTTCCATAACAATTTTTCCAGTTATTGTTTAGAATAAAGTGATTGTGAATAAAATAGTATACATACCACGTTGAAAAGTTTCATTCCTGTCTCGAGATAAAGTTGACCGCGACGCTTCGCATCTCGGTTAACTACCTACTTGATCTCTCGACAGTAATGAAGCACTTTCCACCTCGGTATGTAATATACTATTACCCACATATAATGACAATAAAGTGATTACAATTTCACCCAAAACAATTAAAAATTACACAAATAATTATGGCACAACTGCTGCGTTGTTTTTGACACACTGCTGGTGCTGCCTAGCTGCCTTCTGCAGACGACGCTAATGTCAGTGATGAGCTCCGGGAATTGGTCTGCCTCAAACTAGACTTGCTGAAAATATTTTAATTAAATACATCCACTGATGAACTATGGTTTCAAAGAAGACACAGTAGGATAAGCAACTTTTTTTAAGAAACTTTTCCCAGTCACCTAGGTCGTTTGTCGCAAAGACGATGTAAATTTACCGCTCATATCGCCTGATCTTACGGCGCGAAAGTTTTATTTATTGTGTTTATTTTCAAACCTAGTGCATATGTATTATATGCTTCGGTGCTCATTTATTGTATGTATGTATGTATTGTCGGTAACCTCATTGTAAAAATTTGTGAATATTTAATAAATGGCACTTATAATACAATTGGTATCTTTTTGTTTAACCTAAATTGTCGACTAATAAGCCTATGTTTTTATATTAAAAACCGTCAGAACCCATCAACCCACTCAGTACGTATATACATGGTATTTGTAAATCGCGAAACAGATCATAACTTCGTTTTAAATGCCAGCGTGTAGCCCACAAATTGTCATAATCCAATTTAAATCATGGCGATCATTTCGAATCCATACACGGTTTTTTAAATGGAACATCCTATATATCTTTAAATATTTTAAATCAGTGCTACAAATTATTTATCGTAGTAGGCCTAAAATAAAATATTTGAATTGATTTTTTTTAAATTAGGTGCATAAAGTGTGCCACAACCTACCCAAAATCACTAACAATCGAACAAGAAATGCAGAAGAAAGTCTAATAATTAAAATAATTATGTGAATAGTAAACAATATGATATTTAAATCTCACTTTATAATCTTAATAACAGATAAAATATTTGACAGAAGTGTTTGTTTGTTTCATTGACTGAATTTTAGTTTAACAATTTACCTAGCCATGATTACATTCTATCTTTGTCCTGCTACTCATTTCGTTTGTGTCTTCTTTGTCGCACTCATTAATTTCCTATGTTCAAAACGTATTTCGGACAATCTGTATACGTATAAGTTAACCAGTAGTCTTTTGTGCGATCATTTTGTTATACATACATTTGGTTAGGAGTTACAGTTCTATCATATTAAGTGACACGTACAGGTAAAAATAACCAACTTTTGTTTATTTACTCCAACTGCTGCTGTCGAAATTGTTCGGTACCTCTAAAAATTGCCAAGGCTGAAAAGTACATAGGTACAGTGGGAACATATAATAATAATAATTATTATTATAATATTTATATCTTTTCAGATTACATAGAATAAAAACATATATAAAGGAAACAAAAAATAATAAACTACATGAAAAGAAATCACTAGACTGCAGTTTAATGGCAGCTACGCTGCATTTGTGCTTCCACTACAATCTAGACTTAGATAGAAAAAAACATAAATAGAAGAACTTGCTAGTATACAAAAATAAATGTGTAGGTACATCCAGATATGCATAATGCGTAAGGCATACCAAACACAAGTATGAATGTCACGATTTTCTAATAGCAATTATTAGCTGTGCTCGTCATTTACTAAATTTTGGCGAATTTAACTCTTAAAGTGTTTAAAATAGTATTTTTATATCTGGTGGTACATATATCGTTATATACCTATAAGAGATATTTGATTTAAAAAAAAATCTCTTTCAAATAAATAAGTTCGATGTAGGGGAGGAGTAGTGGCATTGCAGGGTTAGTGGTTATACTCAACTGCACTTATACAGAGAGTTTATTATAACGCGCAATGTGTAAATGCGTTTATTTTAAAATTCAATATGGAAACGTTACTGAGTATGTAAAAACATAATATATTCTACGGAGGAAGGAATTCTGTTTATCAAATGGTGTAAAGACTTTAGTTTACAGCAAGCATGTGGGTTATTACATGTTATATTGCCGTTTTCTTATTTGTGATGCTTCTTTTTCAATAAAATTACGGTTCATATATTGCATTTTAAAATAACTGCATTTACACATGGCGTCGGCGTGGCGTATCCTTAGAAACCAATAGTAACAATGAAGTCCTCATGGAAACGAGAATACCACATTGCGCATTAAAATAAATTCACTGTATAAGAATTGTAGCAGTAGAATAAAACACAGTTGTATGTTTTCAAGTATCAAAAACAATTCCCATTTATTTATTAGAATTCTTGTCTTCTTTAAATCTCAGAAGACGATTATGACCGTCAATCATATGAGTACTTACTGGGACTTTTTGTTCAAAATCAGTTTAAGATAAAAAGTTACAGCTTGAGAAAATATTCTATTATGCATCGTGCGCTATTTTAGATCAGAAGGTATAAATGTGTTATGTGGTCATATTTGCGAATACCAAAAATAAAACATAGGCAGAAATTTTGCACCATTTGAATTCTCTGAGAGACATCAAGTGTAATAGTTGGTTCATATTATAAGCGAACAATAAGAAAAATTAGATAGTGCTAAAGTCTCCAACATCATGGCTTTAATATCATGTATACATATAATAATGCAGAAGACTAAAAGCCGTGTTTACACAACTAAAAGTACCATAGTTGCATTCCACCATTTCTATTTTCGGGTTTTAGTAAACAAACTTCCCTTAACTTTTAATAGCGATATTATCACAGAATACAATTATTTATTATGCATATTTCTTGTGTTTTTTAAAACTATTGACTCAGCTTCGAAGGCAAGTCCACTTTGGTTAATGTTCATATCTGCTTATGAACGCTTCTAAAATTGAAGCCGCACGCACATGCTAAAAAGGCGTGTCTTTAAAGATTAGGTTAGATAACCTACAAAATTTCAGATTGGCCTGGCAATAACTAATGTCTTCTAGCAGTGGCTACAAGTATTAATTGGGCTCCGACTAATGCTTCACGGTTACGCCACAAGCTGAAAGGAGTTTCATTCGTAAGTTATTTGTCCTATTGTGTGTTACAATTTATAAATTCTAGCAGGAAACCGAAGAAGCAATGGATTCGGGAGTATGTTGTGAACCGAGTAACACACGTTTCTGCAGTGCTCTGTATATTCCTTTTTTAAAATGTCGATGAAAACTAGAGCAGCTTCTTCTGTTAGTGATTGTAGTGTAGACGCTACCGAAATCGCAAAGCAAGTTGTTGCACTTCTATTGCAATCCAATGACTTTAAAGTTGTCGTGAATAAAATAATTTCCGACATGTTGCACGACTTAGAGGCAAGAAGTAAAAGCGGCTTGTGCCAAGGTTGCTTCGTTTGAAGCCAAATTAGAAAAAGTAAATCGTATACTGAACAGTATGTAACTGTATACAGTATGTCCCCGGATTGAGTTTACAATAGATAGGATTGACCAAAAATTTTCGAATTGGAATTTCATATTTTGGGATTCCGCCCTGCTTGGTGTGAAACTTATTTTTAGTTTACTTTCGATTTTTTAAAGTCAAGTAGGCCTTGACAGGGAAGCGAAAACAATTTAATTTTCAGGTAAACTACCCGTTTTGTTCATGATACGGCAAAATTTAACTTTTCTTAATACAATTTTTCCGTATCATGAACAAAAAGGGTAGTTTACCTGACAATAAAATACAATTTAAAAAAAAATAGTTTTTTATAAGTCGACAGATATTTCTGAAATTTGGTATAGGGCCATAATTTATCATTATCAACAACTTTTCTTAACTAAATTTTGCCATATAATGAACAAAAAGGGTAGTTTACCTGAAAATAAAAATAGTTTTCGCTTCCCTGTCAAGGCCTACTTGTTTTTCAAAAACTGAAAATATTCTTAAAATTCGTTTCACACCAAGCAGGGCGGAATTCCAAAATATGAAATTCCAATTCGAAAATTTTTGGTCAATTATACCTATTGTAAACTCAATCCGGGGACATACTGTAATTGTTTGTGTAAGGGTCCTGATATGGAACGCGTATGATTGCTATTCACTGACATGGCAAATAAATATGACTTAACTATTGATAAAAAATAGATTTGATAACATGTAATAACATTTTATGGTCAAAATTTATTTAAAAACAATTTAAATTCAAATACATTTAGTAAATTTATTCAGAAAATGTATAATGGTTACAAAAAGATTATTTCTATATTAAAATAAAGACACTTAAAACATTTTTCTCGCTGCTGTTCATGTAAGTCAGTGATACAGCCTTAGTAACAAAACGTGTAAGTCGGTAATTATATTTGTTTGCTGCTTTCCCTTGACAACGGAACTTAATATTATTATTAATTTCCTAGGATTATTACATACAACTGTCACATGACTGATATCAGCCAATGAAAACCATGAATTTTTTGAAAATCGACCAATCCCGAACTGATTACCTGATAAGCGCCCGTGGGCTGCTTACCAAGTGATAAGCGCCCTAGGGATGATTATCGACCGCGTGGATGGTGTCATAATTAGAAATAGAAATGCAAGAAACAAGCAATTTGAGTTTTTTTAGCATTGTTAGATCAATTTTAAATCATACTTTGTCTACGGGCTTCGCGTAATAATCTCCAAAATATAACGCGGGCAACACACTTACATATAATTTTGCCCGTGCCAAGAGTCATCGTGCTGGTTGCCCTTAGAAAACTGCCCTCGGGCAAGCCCTCGGGACAGTTTTCATTGCAACCAGCACTCGACCCTTGGCGGGTGCAAAATTATCGGTAAGTATGTCTCGCCCTTGTTATATTACTATTGATAATAAAATTAGCAACGCAAGATGCAGACTTAGACTGTAACGCCTGCCCTTCTCATAAGGGATGTTAAACTTTACGCTCGTCGGGTAGCTATTAAACAGTCGGAGATAATTTTGGTTCCTCAGATATATGATAGTTTAGCATACAAAAACACCATCGGAATACATTTAAACAGTTTACTATGTTTACCTACGATACATTTCAAATAGATAATTCCAAAGTTCATCTACACAAGAAATAACGATAAACCCGTGTGGACTGCTGGAGCTGATAGCCGGCGTCCTTATCTGCACGGAGCACCAGGCGTTGCACGTGCGGTTGATAATGGTCCTTGCGCAGTAGCTGGAATCAAAACAGAGTTAAACGGTCTGCTAATTATACAGTAAATCATATCACGGCTCTAGAGATTTTACTGATAGTGCAGGGGGTGAAGCCCGCCTCTAAATTCATTTAGAGATGTCCGGAGACGATTAAGCTAGGGAGGCCGCATTGCGTTAACAAATATGATTTTTATTTCCGAGTCCGAGCGCCGACCAAATATTGCCGCTTTTCCTCCAAAGCGGGCCGGGGAAATCTCGCGCTCTCGGACTATATTACGACTGGCAAATTTAACTTACAACGACTGCTAACTTTGAGCACGGACGGTTTCAAATATGAAAGCTTGAGTGCGGGCTGTTTTGATTACGTCTGGAGATTATGATGAATGCTAGTTTAAAGTTCAGGTGCGGATTATTTCAATGCTGAATTGAAATTAACAGGAATACAAATTTACAGGTCGGATGCGGGTTACTTTAATTATGAATTAAAATCGAATGTATTGAAATCAACAATAGACAGCTTCGGGTCGAAACTCAAATGTTTCGGCAGTTGTCTGCAGGGCAAGAATTGAATCTCGGGGCTTCTAATGCCAAAATGATTAATGGAATTATTGGACCTAATTAATAACGGGATTATTTACAGGGAAACCCTTTGGGCTAACGTAGTGGGTCTCCTAGCGGAGCCTTCCACTTCAAGCGAGCTCTGGGTTTATTAATCAGGAAATTTCTGGCACGCAACGTGGGTTTTCTAGTGAAATCTTCCACTTCGAACGAGCCCCGGGATTGTTAATCAACTATGTTTTAAATACGCAAAGTGGGTTTTCTAGCAGAAATCGTCCACTTCAAACGTACTCTGGGAGAATTAACAGGAAGTTCGCAAAGTGGGTTTTCTTATGGAAATCTTCCACTTCGAACGAACTCTAGGTCTGGTCTACCAGCGGATATCGGAAGGAAATCAGGATCGGGAACTGGAGTCGGACTGGGGAAGTCGGTCTGGAGAATCTCTGGGAAAATCTGCTGGAATCTCGTGGAATCTCGTGGCGATTGAACGGTGCGGCTCCTTTTATGGGCCCTAGAAAAGTTCTCAAGTGGGGATAGCGAGTGGGGATAGCGGCGCACGACTCGACTCGGTACTACCTTGTTATCTCTGGCCGTGACGTCGGTCCCTGCGCGCTTATCATTACGGGCAAAATGTAACTTGAGATAACGCGAGACTGGGCGATGCGTAAATTAAACACATTTTATTGTGTAATAATAATTTACGCGGAGGCTAGCGTTACAAGACGTTTTGTTTATAATTGCAAGTGTTTATGTGACGTGTGACACTCACAGGTAACACGACTCACGAATATTAATCCTGGTGTCAAGTGACAACCCAAACGATTTTTTTCAATAATATAGAAAAATTTTGATAAGCAGCGGGAAAAATATAATAAGATAACTAGGAATGTATCGCCTATTAATATTTTCGGCAGGCCTACCTCAAATGTTAATAGCTATTAAAAGAAGCTTATGAAGCACGTACTCTGCACTGCTTTCCACACCACCATGAGGTAGAGTTGACGGCACGTTTTTTTTATGTGGTATCCCCAGGACACCTATTCCACATGTCACAAAGAAAGTTGTTGTCGCTGCTGTTAAAAATTGACTCCAGAACTGTGTTGAAGTGGTAATGTATCACTTAAAATCTTGTACTTTTGTTTCAAAGTGCCAATTACACGCTCCACGTGAATTCTCACATTGAAATTGCATATACACTATAGTTTTTTTATCTCGTTACAACACATATTACGTGCAACAGTTTTTCATGAGTGTTTGAAATTTTGATAACATTTGAAATAAACGAATTTCATAGTTGCCGCAGTGGCATCTATGAAATTAGTTTATTTCAAACGTTACCAACATTTTATACACATGAAAAAGCGATGCACGTAATATGTGCTGTAACGAGATAAAAAAATCACAACGTATATATTTATTTTTATAATGAATAATCATTACATTTTAACTGCTACTATTTGGCACTCACTCCAGTGCCTCCTGTAATAAAATAATTTATTATTAGGTACTTTAATACTAATTTTTTAATACTTACTACCACTAATTCCTCTTCCACTACAGTAGAATTGTTCTGCAAATTTTGAACAACATGGCAAATTAGTTGTTATAGATGTGATAGTTCTCCACAGGAGATAAGATTGAGATGACAAATTGCAATAAAATTGGGAATTAATTAAATTGCTTAATTTATTTAAAATAGTGATATTTAATAAAACATATTATTTTTAATATTAAGAACTAAAGTAAATACTTACAATTAAGAAATGTTTTTAAATACTTTGTAAATGCGATGAAATTAATTAGTTTTGAAAACTAAAAAATTTTAATACGAGTTTGGTTGAAATGTTTGTTTGAACATTTACTAGAAAAGTTCGGTTCAAAAAAAGTATGGTTCACACAGCCCTACATACAGGGTGCTCAAAGTTAAAGCTACGATTTTGATTATATTAGCATTTGTAGTACTGTTCACGTAGATTACGATGGCAAAAACAGAAAAACAATTGAGCATCAAACTTTCGAGTTATTCGCAAAATTAACATTTTTTGAAACTTTTTAATTTTTGTGAATAATTTGAAAATCTGATAATCAATTGTTTTTCTGTTTTCGCCATCGTGATCTATAGGGCATTCAGTAAACACAAAAACAGTTTAATTTTTTTTGCTAGATGCTAAATAAATGTCACACCCTTAACCTATTTGTTTTAGTAACTTTTTGTAAGTACATTCGAAGACAAAGATGCATTTTGGAAGTACACTCATGAACTTTTGGAAATCAAAGGCCACTTTGTATTTTTATGTTTACTGAACAGACTATACGTGAGTTATACTACAGATTTGCTAATTTAATCGAAATATTGATAACAAAGTTAGCAATACTGGGCAATTCACTTTGAACAGCCTGTATATTATATCATATAAGCAATAAATGTATTTAGTAAAAAATAATTTATTATAACCAATTATTTAATCAAATTAATTTACACTAATTATTTAATCTTACCGCTTGCTTCTTTTTTTGGCTCTCTGACGAGCCAAAGCTTTTGCTCGATTGGCAGCTATCTGCTGCCTCATGTCAACTACCTTCCTCAAAGAAAATTCTCTGGTATTCCCACACCCCTCGCAATATTTTTGGAAATCTAAATTGAAAAAGGGAGTAGTCAAATTAATTCCGCAAGAAGTCAAACTTTTGAATTTTCTTTCTTTAATTAGGATAGTCGATTACTTAGTGAATAATCAAAATGACGAATGATCATATTTTTAAAGATGGATGCCTAACAGTAAATTGTAATACATACCACAGATCAGAAAATTGCACTCGCAACAACGTATCACGGTGCAGGTACGGATGTCGTATTGCCCCACCGGAAAATGTAATTTGCAGGAGGGACATATCTCTAAAAAGAAAATTTGTAATTTAACTAATCAAGTTTACTTTCAAACATAAAGGTTCCGTAACTTTGTCCAAAATACGCTTACAGACAAGAGGTAAATAACAAATTAAAACTCACGCAACTGAAGAATAGTCCGACTATGAATCCTTACTCCACACTCCCAACAAAATCTATTAGGATTTTATAAACAAATATAGAGTATTTTTAATAAATATTATACATCAAGTCAATTAAGGTTTTTGTTTGATGAACCATTTGTTTAAGCCAATCAGATATTTTTTTGTAAAAAAAGTAGGTAATAAAATGGACATTTTACTTACCATGTTGATTCACACACTACTAAGAACAACGCAAAATGAATAAATACAAAGGCCACGGGTGACTGTTGAATGACAATGCTAACTAGCAATTACTGAATTTTCACTTCCGTTTTATCAAGAAAACTGTAGACGGTTCTAAAATTTCCCCGTGGGCCAGTACCTTGCTGGACAAATGAGTATCGTAAATTTATGTTTTGGCAGGACAATTGGACTGGACAATAAATACTGCAAGTAATGACGGCTAGAATACCAGAATTCAAGGAAGAGATCGAAGACCTGATGCTGTACGTAAAACCGCATGTCAACAAATTGCAAATAACGGTTATGCAGGGAAGGAACTTTGTGTCGGATCCCTTTATTAAGGGCAACCGCCTCCGTAATCTGTGAGAAGCTTAAATAAACCGTCTTAAAATAAATATACAACTACATAGTAAATAAAAAGAGATGAAAGATGAATGGTCTCCGACACCGAAAGGTAAAAGAGGCTACGAAATAAAAATATGAAGAAACTTTTTAATTTAAAAACAATATTTTAACAAACACTTGAAATAAGTAACCGAATGCTATAGAACACTGCAGTTTAAATTGAAACTAAATGAATTAATAACAGATTCATCCATTTTCAAGTAAGGTCTATTCTATAATGTATAATGGTTATTTATATTTATACAGTACAGTAAACATTGCGCTTCCATACTTTGACCAAAATTATTTAAAAAGATATTTTTGTCAGCTACAAGGAAAAATTGCATGTTCAACACATTGGAAAATTCCACGTAAAACTTTTACATTCGCTGGAAAACTCTCACTTTTCTTAACTTGTAGAACAATTTACTATTAATTCACTAGCGATTTAAGAAGAAAATTAACTCGCTAGCATATAAACATTATAAACAGTTACTTATGGTTGCTATTATAGAGATAATAATAATAATGCCAGTTTAAAATGTATTATGTATGGATGTATAATCGATAACCTCGTTTTACCTTGCGGTGTAGAGGCTGGTGCTTTATGTGCTTGCATCTGGCGGTACAATGCTCAACTTGCCCCGGATTCGGGATACAAAGTTGAACCGCGCCTTTTAATGCTTGCACAGCACCCATTGTGTGAGGTGTCTGTGTGTGTTATGTTGACCTTGTTACTCTATCTCTTAGGTCTGTGGTTCTGAGTAGGGCAAAGTTAACCCGGGAGTGGTCGCGCTATGGTCGATTCAACCGCACATTTTAAAAAATTGCTGTAGCTTTCTAATGCAGCTCCTTTGCGACTTGAACTTTTAAAAAATTTCCTAAAATGCAGTTTTGCTATTTTTAGTGACATTTCAGCACATTTAAAAAAATTTAAAACCGTTTTTTGTTAATGCGGTTGATCTAACGTAACTCAATCATTTTTTCATTTATCTGGTATTATAAATTATTGTTAAGCTGTAAAATCGTTTATTATGCTTTCCTAATAAAGTGCAAGAGAAACGTTATAGTTATTATCGATATAAGGCCGTTAGTAGGCATCTAACAAACGAGGATAAATTTGTGGCCGATGCCGTCAGGCCGATGCTAATGAGTTTATCTGAGCCATGGTCATGGCTGTTATGAGGAACTTTTCAGTCAGGTTGACAGTTCTGTTATTAACAAATAACAAGTAGGTGTTATGAAAAAGATTTTTATTAATTTACATACATTCTGTTAAAAAAAACTAACTGCGGTTGAACCGACCGGGGCGCGATCACTAACGGAAGTTTAGGACGCGCGACTACACCCGGGTTAATTTGGTGCCGAACTGTGAATGGTCTCACCGAGCCCGGTTCAAATCGCAAGGCTGCGGAAAATCCGGCCTTCGCGGGATTCGAAGCGAGGACTTGCTTAATGCAAGGCAAGCGCTTACCCATCTGCGCTACTTGGCTTCTTGTGTTTAAAATGACAAAGAAATAATAATTAATCAGTTATTTAACAATATCAGTAACGGCGTAACTGGAGACTTTGTTACGGTCTTAAACTGACTTTACGACACCGCACCGGCTCATACAATAACGAAACGGCCGGCGCGGGCCGTAACTGACGAAATCGGGACGAAATATCTCCTAGGCCGCCACCCACGCCGCAACAAGTTAGGCCGAGCTAGACTTTCAGTGGAGATGGGCGGGTCCTTTCACGAGATTGTCTGAGGGTAACGGCCAGAAGGTCGGTAACTAACGGTAAAATAATGAGGGCGCCACCAAGCCTGTCTTAACCCGACTAACCGGACCTGGGCGGTTAGACGGGGCGAAGCATTCAAGACACTCCGTCGATAGGATTACTCAAGAGTTGCAAGTTCAAATAACAATTTCGGGATTGCCTTATGCAAAGATTGTAATTAGGTGCCAATCCGGCCGCGACTACGCAACTGTCTCACCCACCTGTACGCTCAAGGCTCCCTCGTCCCGTCGCACAATAATCATTACACTGAAGGGGCGCTTATCTGAAACAGAACATGCACAAGTCGAAACAAAACAATAGTTTCCTTAATTAACAAGTCATATATTGAATCACGGGTTACAATGGGGCCGCGGAGTGCGTCGCCCTATATATCTATATATTATATTTAAGAAAACACCAGCTGGCGCACGTTCTAAACCTAGCGACAGATGTACAGAATAAACAAGATAGCACTAGGCGTAAGCTCGTGCAAAGATACAGTCTAAAATTCGAAATGAATGCGCAGCATGTGGGCGCGACGCCTTATGCAACATACAGTAACGCAAGCCCTTGTAAAATAGACAGTCTGTAATTTGGAAATGCGGGCAAATATGACGACAGTGCCTGTAGGCACAAGAGACGTGACGGGCTCGCTCTCGGCGTTCCAAAACAACTCGCACGCGGGTCTTAATGCTCCCCGCGGAACAGGAACACTCGCGTTCACAACGGTAATCAGTTCAAAGACACATACCTTAATACGTAGGCGGTCGGGAAGCCTGGTACAGTTGAGTTGCGACAGGCTGCAGTCTTAGGTGGCAGGTACATTCGATATTCGACGGTTATAGTGATGAGTGGGCATTCGCCATACTGGCGACGTGCGACGCGTCAGGACGCGTACAACTTGACGACGAAAAATGGGCCACTTTCGTTCTGCGGGACAGATCCTCGAATGTCGAGATGAAGGGGACGATCCCTTACTTACGGGAGCAGAAACTAGACTCAAGATGCACCCACGCTACGCCGAAACAATTCGGAGCTCGCACAAACACAACACCCCTCGAAGGTGAAACAATTCTCGCAGCGCTCGCTGCAACACCTCGAAACGGGCAACACCAAAGGGGGCCTCCACGGCAACAATATTAATCAACAGCGGCAAGCGTCCTCGGGCACCTAAGGGGCCAAAGGACGCCGCCGGGATAACACAACCACCAAACGAACGCTTTCTGCCACGGGCTGCGATCAACTGCCCAGAGAGAAACGCTGCAACATCACACATCGGTCCCGTCCCCACGTGACTATAACTCGGCAGCCAATCGTGAGGCGATAAGATGAAACAAATAAGTGCCGGTGACAAAGACAGCGCGAGGCCTCGCAGTCGCCTCAACGGCGTGATTTCTAGAAGGTTCGGAAATCCTGCGAGCGATAACACCCGGCTGCCAAAGTACCAGCAAAGGGGTGCTCCAGCTGACGAGAAATACTGCGTTTGGGGCCAAATATGTGCCAAAATCATTATTATGGAATTAGGCGATGGAGCCAAATAAGTAACCAAAAGGGTTTAACATGCGGGAACGCTGCCCTAAAGCCTAGGTGGCTAATTAAAATACCAAAATGACCTGACAACTTGAGTTACCGCATTTATATTTTTATGACGCTCAACGCCTCAACGGCTTAAATCTGAAAAGAAACAGATTGCAGGCAGCTGAAAATTATTTCGCTGGACAAATAATTCTCACATATAATCTCATAAGAGCATTAATTCTTTCCGGAAATTTTTTTTGACTGCGTTCCAACAACGTCGTGTTAATTAGGACGCCTTTCAGGGGCGAGCGTTTCCTTTCCAAAGACTTTACATTTGAAAATATATTTTTTGGAACTGTTCCTTAATGCCAATCTCTAGCGTGCTTTTAAAGCTTTATTTAGTGCAACAAAAGTTATTAAATTCGTCATACATTTTAAATGCGGCATATGCCGCGGGTTTCAGCTAGTTAGTATATAAGACGTGTCTGTGAGGATATAGAAGCTTAGGATTTAAGTAGGCTTTCTTAGTATAATTCGAAATTTGTGTTCTATGTTTAAAATTACTGTCTAAGACAAGTTCAACATTCTTAACTCGTTGAGTACGGGAACGTTAATATTATCAAGAGTTACGTTTATTTGATTTATTAAAAATTGCTTTTCACTTTAGCTGCAAAAATTAGCACAACGGACTTTGATGGATTGAGCATTAACGAATGTTTTTTAGACATTTCTGAAATGACTGTTAAATTGTTCTGCAGCGACAATAAATCCTGTCAATAATCGGAAATTCTAAACAAATGATAAATTTGTGTATAATCAGCATACATTTGAATTTTACAAGTCTGCATTGTATTATCATATACAGTGTGTCCAAGATAAGGAGGGCCAGTATGGGGATCTCGGTAATGGTAAGAGATACAAATTTGGTTAAATGGGAAGAAAGTTGCGCAATTAAAGGACTAAAAAAATGACGTTTAGAAATTCTTGATATGATTTTTCGTTTTTGAATTATCTCAAAAAACCGAATTTTTGGATTTTTTTTTTATTTTTTTTCTGGCGTTAATATTAAATTTAGAGCAAAACTGATTAAACTTCTTTATAGCAACTTTTAGTGGACTTAATGATTACGTTATCAATTTTCTTATCCGACGTTTCGTCTTCGAGAAACCATCATCAACTTCATTTTTTTAAATACGGTCCTGGTTTTTTGATGCCAAATTTGCAAAGCCCTTGTTACTCGAAATTCAACAATGTACCACATATTATGGTTTAATTACGTTTCGAGCTTTTTTCTGATCATCATCAGAAAATTTTTTAGATACGGAATTGCATTTCTCATAATTTTGTAAAAATAAGTTCATACAGTAAATTAGGTTTTTTACATGCCGTTAAAATATTAAAATGCACATCAGAATGTCATAATTCTGATACATTAATTTAATAAGCAACCAATAACTAAACAATAAACAACAAATAAATGAACAAAAGATAGGCAGAAAGAATGCGAAAACGAGCCTTGAAACAATGTAATAGGTATTTAACGTTTTTAAATAGAAGAAGAACTTAGAAGATTGGTTCTTGAAGCCTTTCAAAGTATAACGCCAGTATTGCTGAATAATGTTTTAGATTCTACAGTTAGATGTTATTTATGCATAGAGAATGATGGCAACCTTTTTGAATACCTTCTGTAAATTTAATACCTATTAAATGGTTTCGATGTTCGTTTTGTTATTCTTTCTGTCTATCTTTTGTTCATTTCTTTTTTGTTTATTGTTAATAGTTATTGGTTGGTTATTAAATTAATGTATCAGAATTATGACATTATGATGTGCATTTTAATATTTTAACGGCATGTAAAAAGGCCTAACTTACTGTATGAACTTATTTTTACAAAATTATGAGAAATGCAGGTCCGTATCTAAAAAAATTCCTGATGATCAGAAATAAGCTCGAAACGTAATTAAACCATAATATGTGGCACATTGTTGAATTCAGAGTAACAAGGGCTTTGCAAATTTGGCATCAAAAAACCAGGACCGTATTTAAAAAAATGAAGTTGATGATGGTTTCTCGAAGACGAAACGTCGGATAAAAAAATTGATAACGTAATCATTAAGTCCACTAAAAGTTGCTACAAAGGAGTTTAATCAGTTTCGCTCTAACTTCAATATTAACGCCAGAAAAAAATAAAAAAGAAAATCCAAAAATTCGGGTTTTTTTAGATAATTTAAAAACGAAAAATCATATCAAGGATTTCTAGACGTCATTTTTTTAGTCCTTTAATTGCGCAACTTTCTTTCCATTTAACCAAATTTGTATCTCTTACCATTACCGAGATCCCCATACTGGCCCTCCTTATCTTGGACACACTGTATAATGCAACTAGTAGGTTCTTGATTATCAAAAAATCAATTCTGTTTACATGAGATATATTGTTTGGCAATCAAGGACGAGCGTGATTGCCTAAAACAATATATCGAGTGGAAGCAGAAATGATTTGATAATCGAGAAGACACGAGTTGCATTCGGCTAGATTATATCACGAGTCAATAAACAACGTTTGAATAGTGTATTTTAAATATTAAAAGTACAGTTAATGTAGTTATTATGACAATTGTACTGACAGCAGGTAACGTGATGTTTGTGAAGGCCTGTGATTATCACCTATTAATCAGGACGGTATGTGATTGTCAGTTGCTATGTACATTATCAAAAGTTAGTACATGCGTAACTATGCATTTTGCCGTTTTTCATTAGTTGAAGTTAGAGGGAGTGGTATAATCAAAGTAAGCAGTGTAAATCGAAAATAACAAAGGTCCCAAAATAGATTCTTGCGGGACCCCTCTCAAGACAGATCTTAAAGTTGAAATTTCGTTTGGTAGTCGTACACATTGAAGTCGATTAGAAAAATATCTGCGGAAGATATCGATTGAATTAGCTTAAAGACCAATGAAATCAAGAACAGCTAACAGCGTTTCATGGTTAATCGTATCGAAAGCCTTGCTAAAATCCAATAGTTGTAATGCAACATGAAAGTGCATGTAGGATGTATTTCAATTTTTAATATCCAGTTGGTACCTACATGATATAGAACTGTTGTCTGAATGACTGGTGGCAGTTATAAGGGAAACCAAATGCGTTTCTGTTCGAAATCACAATTATTAAAATAACATAGACAATAATTCACGTAAAATCACGTTGAGGGTTGAATTCCCTTAATTGTCAGCTTATAATAATTGAAAGTTTGAATTAGCAGTAGCAAACTGGCTTTATCTGCAATCAAACATGATAAAGTATCACAATTATTATTATTTTGTATATAAAAGTCAATGTTATTAAACTTGTTTGACATTCTATTATCTATTAAAGATAATAGAATACAATTTATATCGTAAAGACAGTGCTAAAGTGTGTTCAAGAATACTGGATGGGAAGTCTATTAGAAATATTAGAATGGCGGAGAGCTACAACGAGCTTTGAAGTAAACTGGAGTAACCAGGGGTTTACTGAGGGCTTCAACAGTATAAAGATGTTGATTCATATTGGTAAAAGTTTGATGTCATAGAAAGTTAGTAAGAACTGTATTTAGAATTAACAAAGGTATTTAGAAAATTTCGTTTTTTAAATTGTACGTTAATTCAAGCTTGACTAGTTTTCGGCTTTAATATTTAGTAATTCAACATTTTGGAGTTAGTTAAGAAGATTTTGATTTAGGTTGTGTATGTTATTATTTGGATCAAGTGATTCGAATTCCTTTGAAGTTAAAATTATTTTTTATTGTAATTTCAGATCAAACACCAAATAATTATAAAGTCAATGTTCAATATCTGATATTAAGTAAAATATTTGAAATTATTTGAATTAAAAATTCAATATTGTAACAGTATTTTATACTGTTGTTTAAATATAAATGAAGGTTAAAAAAGTATATTGTGATATATTTAAAAGGAACATAACTCCATTCAGCTGAGAGAAAGAAGTTTCATTGTTCCGAGCTAGTTAGTCGAGGTTACAACGAGGGTATTTATCAAGGCATGTCAAAGTTATTATAAGTTTTATTGGAATACAAAGGTTAGTGAATAAGACAGCTTTCAAAAGAGGTAATGTTTCTTTGGGTAGTATAAGAATCATATGTATATTAATACAACTAAGATATATTTAGACAAAATATAGTTAAATACCAATTTGGGTTTGGAAATAGTGGAAATACTTTACACAGAGTCATTACAGATGATTTATTTTGGTCCCTAACCGAAATTAAATCATCTGTTATATTCAATAAGATAACTGTAAATCTATAATCTCATCTAAATCCAGATTGACTTTCATTGTATCACCTAAATAGCATTTCAGTTGTTTACAAATATGTTTCCCAATATTTTTTATGAAACTGGTAAAAAGCTTGTAGGACGCAGGTCTTTCTATTCAGCCGGATTTGATACTTTAGGTAAAGCAATAATAATTGCTGATATACAAGAATCTGGAAATGAGTTTTCTAAAAGACAACAATGTAAGATATGCATGACGTACGGCAAAATAATAGGACAGCAATATTTATATTGACAATGTCTGACGCTTTTCTACTATATTGGTACAATCAACAATCAGCAACCGTTGTAGTGTCAACTGCGGTGAAGTCAGCAAAGTAGTCATTAATTTCATTTCTATTTTGAAGTTCAGTGGGTAATTTCTTAAAGTTTAGTAGGTAACAATGCATTATCCCTAAGTGTTATCATAAGTTTTGTATTATCTGTTAACCAAAGTGCTTGCCTTTTAATGATCTTGACAGTTTTAACAGAAGCATGTGCATCACTTATATTTCAAATATTAAAACTAAGATATTCCACATTGCCATTTTTATTGTCCTTAAAAAATATTTTTTGCCATGGAATTCATTGGAGACTATTTTGAAAAGAGTTAATATCAACATTTCGGTAACATCTACCTGTTCTTAACATACGAGAATTGCCTATCTTTTTTACATTTAAATGGCAGTAAACAGTTTTGAAATATGAATTTTGGATCAAACGTTACTATTCGATCCAGTAGGGACTCGCTGCCGGCAGTTACTTGGGTTGCTTCAGCAACGACTTGTTTAAGACCAATTGATTAGATCATACTTGAAAAGTATTGCGTTTTTGTCTGATTAGTATCTAATAAGTTAATATTCATATCACCAAATGAGAAAACTAAGGTGAGGACAGATTTAATGATCAGTGGCATAGCCTGAATATTTTTTGACATCAAATTTTGGTAAATATTGTCGTGATATGTTTTATCGGACTTTTTCCACTGTCGTCACTAACATCTACTGTCGTTCGAATTTTCAAGTTCTAGAGTGATTGTAATAAATGCATATGCCGTATTGTTTTCTATCAGAAATGTTTGCAGTGATTTTTTCAAAATAACTAGTAAAATAACGTTAAGTTGCCTGTATGTAATCGTTAATGGTGCATGAGTAATTGAATCGTTCTTCTCTCACTGTACTGTAATTTATATTTATTTTTGTGAGACCCTTACGACTAATAAAAACCACTCGCACGCCTCTAATTTATTATCTTAGTTTAAAAAGCAGGCATAACTGCATGTACTGCAGCGAATCAAGTATGGCATGGTTGCTCTAATACTATACAATGATAGTCATGCTTCACCTGGTCAACTGCACAGGTGGAAATGTTTCTGCAAATTCTGCAGAGATATCCAAATTTGATAAAACTGTTGTAAGTTTACATATGTTTTATACTTTTTATTTCAAAGTTTGGTTTGGACAACCATTGCAGTTTTGTTATCATTAAATCTGCCCAGACCCTACTTATCACTAATAGAAGCTACATGCATGCAAGGTTGTTTTAATGCATCACAAAATGTTTTGTGATTCAAAGTTTGCGATCTATATGGAACACCTGCAGCAATAACTGCTTTATTCATATTTACATTTAACGAAATTTGCTCTAAGGTAGAATGCAGATTAATAATTGTGTAACTAAGATTATATTTTATATTAATGCACACACCTCCGTTTCTACCATCGCGATCACAATGTGCCGCATTATAGTTTCTTATTGCAACAATATCGTTACTTACATCAGAGAATAGCCAAGTTTCGCTAATAGCAATTGTATCATAATTCCAGTTAGTCAAAAATATATTGTTGGAGGCTTTTGCGGTTACTCGAATTTTTCTTGTTAAAATGGAATTTTGGCTTAGACCGCGTAGTTTTTGTAGATTAACGTCCAACATTCTCTGATTTAATGTGCTTTGCACCTTGTGAAAGCGAGCAAGGATCCACGAGATGGCCATGCTCTTTTGTGGCTCGTGTTCTTTGAGTACCTTCAGAACTGGGATACAGTTTTGATGTTACATCGTTTCAGGGCACGTCGTCTGTTTCTAAAACACCTGAATTATGTACATCACAATATAAAACTCACAATGAAAGTGGAGGAAATGGCAATATTCCGTTTCTAGACGTTCTGGTAAAACACACACGGACAGATATCTAAATGCTAACACACACTATCATCCAATGCAAAATGCAAGAGTTCTGAAGACTTTGGTTACCAGAACCGTTGATATCTCAGATGCAGATAATCTAGAGAGAAAACGGAACATCACCATCACAAAAAACACTACGCAAGACTATGGCGCAAAAGACTAAAGAAGAATCCGCACCTCTGGAAATCTTAGCATTTCTACCTCATGTTAAAGGTTCGGCTGATAAGGATAGAATGTGTTCTGAAACGATGCAATATCAAAACTGTGTTCACGTCAAACGAAACTTTGGGCAACGACTTCAGATCAGTAAAAGATAAAATTTCTAGTTTAAAAACCGCTGGAATATACCATATATCTTGCTTTTGCGGCTTGCTTTACATTGGACAGACTGCTCGTTCAATTGATCTAAGACTTCAAGAACATAAAGGCGATTGCAAACAAAAACGCATCACAAAATCAGTCGTAGCTGAGCATACATTTACAAGTGGGCACACCTTAGAATTTTAGCACGCCAGAGTACGTGCCAGAATACTTCACTACTTTCCACGAGTGATATGTGAAGCCATACAAATAGAAAAACATCCAAATATATATAAAATCAGTCCAGCATTGAGAACCGTAAGTCACTTACTAATTTAATTCATAAAATTACTGTTTGAATGTCATCATGTCAATAATAACCTTCAAATTTGACATATGCAGTAGGAATTTTGGAAGACATATACGTTTCTTTAACATTTTCTGTTAGTATACGATTTTAACTGAGATTAAACAACTTAGTATAGTATTCCAACCAAAATTTGGAAAGCTATTTAAAATCCAGTACACCATGAAAAGTGTAAGTCATGTCTAAGTTGGTTTCATACAATCAGTAAATAATATTCTAATGTCAATCAGCTTTCAAGTAATGACAGTTCATCTGCAAACTGTACATGTAACGGTTTTGTTAAGGCATTGTAACATTGTGCATGATTTAAGTAGGTACTAGTTGAGTTTTTAAAACCGTATAGTAGCATAGAAAATGTTGAAAATCGTATATGTCTTCCAAACTTCCCAATGCATCTGTCAAATTTGAAGGTTGCTGTCGAAGTGTCGCTGAATGACAATCAAACAATAATTTTATGAATTAAATTACGAAGTGACTTACTGTTCTCAATGCTGGCCTGATTTTAAATAGCTTTCCAATTTCTGGTTGGAATACTATACCTACTTAAATCATGCAAAATGTTACAATGCCTTAACAAAACAGTTACATGCACAATTTACAGATGAACTGTCATTACTTGAAAGCTGCTTGACATTAGAAAATTATTTAGTGAACCCAACTTAGACATGACTTAGGTACACTTTCCATGATGTACTTGATTTTAAATACCTTTCCAATTTTTGGTTGGAATACTACACAAGGGGCAATAAGACAGAGAACAAGGAAAGAAATAGAAAGAAGGTAAATACAATAAAAGGAAGCTATAGAGGATTAATAGTAAACTACCAAGAGTACGATTGGAGCGCGATGAAGGAAACCTATAAAAAAATGATAAGGATCGACACAAGGCAAAAAACTAACTAGAAACTACGCAGTAGCTATAAAGGCGAAACAAGCAATGAACAGAACAGAAAACATAGACAATACGCAAAACAAAGTAAAGAAAAAAAATCTACATATAGCATGTGGGAACATGAAATGAACCTATTCAGAGACAACAATAAAGATTCTTATCAAAGAGCTAGAAAAATATAAATAAGATTTGATCTCAATACAAGAAACAAAATTGAAGGAATAAAATAACAGATATTGGTAACTACACCTTTTTCAAGAGTGGAGACCAGAATATAATGCTAGAGATGAGTTTCATTATTAAAAAAAGGCTAAAACCTGCAGTGACCAAGTTTAGACCAGTAAGTGACAGAATGCGCTACCTAAGATTAAAAGGAAAATACAAAAGAATACTGAACGTACATTTACACACAGAGGAAAAGAACACGTAGGTAAAGAATGAGTTCTACCAGTTAATAGAAGTAGAGTACGAAAAAGTGAATATGATATTAAAATAATAATAGGTGATCTCAACGCAAAAATAGGAGGAGAGGAGATATACAAACTAATCACAGTAAGCACGAAGAAAGTAACAAATTTTGTAAAAAAACTAATTGATCTGGCAAAAGGCAGAAAAATGAAAAGTAGTAGGTATTCCACACAGAAGGAGGTCTATAAGTAAGGTCACTAAATACATAAAGGTACCGCCATTCCATTCCAAGATTTTATTCCCCCAAATTAAAAAGGACAGAACATTGTAAGAAAGTGAGAGTGAGAGTGAGACACTAATGACAGGAAGCCCAAATTAAAAGAGACAAAAGATATATGTTTGCACAGTTGGTACCTATATGATTTAGTAACCTTATCTATAAGGGGACCTGGACGACACTAGACGGCAGAATAGCTAACCAAATCAATTAAATAGTAATTGAGGGAAAACAGACTGCACGCATAAAAGACGTAAGAAGCTATAGAGGTGAAAATGCAAATGCAAATGCAAACAACTTCATGGTTCAAATAAAAATGAAGCAAGAAATGCTCAAACAGAGCAAGACACACAAAGTCAAGACAAGAAATCAAAACATTAACATACTGGAAAGAGAAGAGAGAAGTTCTAAATACCAAAAGGAAATAGAAAAAAAAATAAACAACAAGGACATGAACGGCAATACAGAAGAAAAATGGAGAAAATCAAGAACACGTTACCATAGGCAGCGGAAGCGGTACTAGGCAAAAAACGTGGAAAACAAGACTGGTTCAACAAAGAGTGAAAAAATGCAGCAGAAGAAAGAAAAGAAGTTAGGCCGAAGATGCTGAAGCAGGAAATAATAGAAACCAAGTCAACGTATGAATAGTCAAGAAGAGAATTTGCAGAGAGTACAAAAGAAAGCAAGAAATTGAGAAAAAAGAAAAGTTAGAAGAATAGAGAATATGAAAATAAGGACGACTAGAGAAGTAAAAAGGGGATATCAGCCACGACATACTGCTTGTACAAAAATGGAAACCTAATTAAAGGAGAAAAAGAGCAATATGAAGATTCTCAGAATATTTTGAAGAGGAGGAGAATATGACAAAGAGCGATGAGGAAACAGAAAGTCTAGGAAAAGACAAATGGAACCATCAAGTATAAAGGAAGTAACCGAGATCATAACGAATTTAAATGATGACCTACAAGGTGAACTAATAAAATATGGACAACAGCAGTTACACAGAGAAATGCCTAGATTAATAACAGAAATGTGGCTAAAACAAGAAATGCCCAACGAATGATCAATGGCGGTAGTACGACTAATATAAAAAAGCCGGCACGAATGTGAGAACCATAGAGGAATTGTCCTGCTGAGTGTGATATAGAATAACTTGGCCAAAGTAATCGTTAAGAAAGTAAAAAATTATGAAGAATAAATAATATGAGAGTATTAGTGTGGTTTTATGCCAAACAGAACTGCCATATATCAAATATTCACAGTAAGGGTATATACAAAAAGAGTGCTATGGACGAAATATACAGCTGCATATAATATTTACTAACTACAAAAAAGCGTATGACAGTATAAGAGGATCAGAACTCACCCAGACAATGAAGAAGTTGGGAATACCAAATAAAATAGTGGAGCTAATCAAAATGACGCTTGAAGGCACAGTAAACCAGGTACAAACACATAGAGTTATGTCGAACATCTTCCAAATAAATAGCTGACTAAGTTAAGGAGACACGTTGTCAGCAATCCTTTTCAATGTAATACTGGAACGACGTCACCATAACTTCAACAACAAAAGAGGAGCTAAAATAACTAGTAAGAAGATCAATAGAACCATCGGAGTATGGACTAAAAATTAATGAACGCAAAATAAATTATATGATAACGACAAAGGTACAAGGAGCAACAAATGATCATATAAAAATAAACATAAGGAATGAAGAGAACGACTAATATAAATTTGAGAAAATGAAGCATTTCAGGGTCTTAGGCACACAAATAATAAAAGACAGTAGTCTAAACAGTGAATAAAATCTGGGAACAAACGTGTGGGTACAATCAATGCAACTGAGTGTGTCAAGGAAAGTGAAAGTGCGTAAAACCATCCGTGCTGTACACAGGTGAAACGTTTGTCTTAAATCAAAAATCCCTACAAAAGCTAGAGATGTGGGAGAGATAGACCGTGAAAAAGGGAAACAATAGAGGAAGAATGGAGAAGAAGAATTAACGTGGAGCTAAACGAATTGTGTAAAGAATCACACATAGCAGCAGTAATAATAACGCAGCAGAGAATAAAATGGCTCGGGCATGTGATCCGAATTACAGATAAAAGATCAACCAATAGATACTGACAGAAAAACCGCCAGAAAAAAGGAATAGGGAAAAACCAAAAAGAAAATAGATGGAACGTGGGGAATAAGATCTAGACTTGCTAAAAGTAGAGGACTCGAATGGTAAGATAAGAGATGGAAAGGAATGGAGAAATATTCCTAACCAAGGCAAGGGCCTGTACTGCTGAGAAATAATAATATAAATTTTATTTTTGTAGACATCGTATGGCATGAACCGGTCCGGTATACATGATAGGGAAATACAATATAATAAAGGTGTGTAACTTGTTTTTATATAGTCAAATAGAGAAAATACAATGTTTTTTATTTGAATAAGACTTTCCTACTCGTTCAAAAAATCTTCCTAATTTAGGTTTTTTCGTAAATGTTTGTCATACGAAATTTCCGATAGGTCACAGCTGTCACATCAAATTTACGCCCAAAGGTTTCTATTTTATTTTTGAAATAAAACTGTTAAATAGGAGAAAGATCACCTGGATTAAAGTTAGAAAATTAATTAAATCCTTACCGTACAATTTGTGGAAGGACAACTAAAAATCGACTAACTGCCCAACACCGGCAACAAATAAAACGAAGCTAAAATGTGACTGCTTATCATAATAACACATATATTAAATATGGAATACTATAAATTGCGCAACGAGTTTTGCTGTTACCCATAAACTTAATTCTGTTTCCAAGAACGATCAAACTCGATACTGTTGAAACGTAGAACTTTTGAATACAATATGATCGAAAACTTTTATCTTTTAGAGCATTGTGGTATGTTTTCTTGTTAAATTTATGTTGGCAGCGTTTTGACAGATTAAGGTTATATTAGTAATGTCATTTTAACAAACACAAACACGTCTGTTGAATAAATAAAAATGTTAATAACAGAAACAACTACAGATGTTCAAAATGATTTCCTCCATTTTCCATACACAGCAGCACTTTGTGTTTGTCATTAAACATTCAGTAAAAGTTGCGAGATTCTGTCAAAATTGTAGAGGTTATATTATTGCCTTCAGTCGTGTTCTTAAAGTGTTGTATAACATTTGCGCTTTGTGAATATGAATTCAACACACAACCTTCAATAAAGTGTTGTATATACTGTAATGATGCCCTTAGCTAATATAAGGCTTTAGTTAAAATACAAATAATAAATAAGGCAAATCACCACAATTTATAAATATTAAATAGTTTCATTCAAGAATTTTGTGTCAATCTCAGGACTAAAGAAAATGATGTAATAATTAGTAGCTCAATAAACGGTTTATTGCTCTTTGTATTTTATCTATCTACAATAATTTATGTCAAAACTCCGGTGTAGCATAAGAAAAACTTTAACCTCACGGCTAGGTTCAACAAAAAACTTTGTATTATAATGCTTTGGTGTATGACAAATTAACCAGTTATTTTTATTTTTTTTTTATTTGAACTTGTAGTTAGCTCAGCGGTTTGTGCGCTATACATAACTTTTTTACAATAGTGTCATAACTGGAATACATAAAGGACGGCTCAAAAGCTCCTCAGTATCTAAAAGTGGTACATGTTTTTAATTAACTTATTTTACTGTTTGTTGTATTGTGTAACTCATAACTATTAATGATTAATTGTCCATATCGCTGGTTTCAGGTGAAGATAGTAGTACATCTTGAGGTAGTTTACGCTTTAGTCTTTTGTGAGTGGATCTGTTACCAATGTTGTAATGTGTAGCGCCTGGACACTGGATCAGTTTATCGTGGAAGTTCCTCACCAGATGTTTAAAAAAACTGTGAATTGTTGGAATATTCAGTTCATCGTGAATTTGGGAGTTTCTCACAAACCACGGAGCACTAGTAATTATTCCCACACTTTATTTTAAGTCTTGATTTTCTGTTTATAATTGTATATAATTTAGTAAGTCGAACATAAGCCTCATTTAGTTTTTTGTTAATATGTATCTTCTAAGTTAATTTCCAGTCCATGTGGATTCCTAAATATTTTACTGCCTGATCCGATGGATTCCATTCTACCTCTTGGCGATTAATTACTAATTTTGGTGGGTTATTAGGTCTCCTTAGCGTGAAAAGTGTTGCCTCGCACTTACTGGCATTTAGTTGAAGACACCATTTTCTGTACAATGCGCTAATAATATTAAGTTTTTCTTGTAAGTTGTTTCTGGCTATATTAATGTCTTGATGTTGGGAAATCACCGCAGTGTCATCTGCGTACATCGCTATTGAATCATCTCCGAAGATTGGGAAGTCAGATGTGTATACGTTAAACGAAGTTGGGCCTAATATTGATCCCTGCGGTACCCCTGCTGCTATAGGCCTTGTTGTAGAATATTCCGTTCCAACACGTATTTTAAAAGCGCGCAATTCTAGAAACGAACTTATGATGAGTAGAAGGTACTTGGGCAGTTTAATTTGTGCCAGTTTGAATATAAGTCCTGTTGTCCACACGGAATCAAAAGCTTTGCTTATATCTAAGAATGCTATGATAGTATGTGCTTTAATCTCATATCCTCGCTCGATCAGTTCCACAATTGTGAGGAGCTGGTGATTAGTTGAGTGTAACGCTTTAAAGCCAAACTGGTAATGCGGAATTACTTTATATTCTGTTAGATGCTCGTTTAATCTGTTTTGAATAACCTTTTCTAAAATTTTTGCAAGTGATGGTAAGAGACTAATTGGTCTATAATTATCTGATTAGACTTGTCTTTACCTGCTTTGTGGATTAGAATTATTACAGCTTTCTTCCATGAAGTTGGAAAATAGCCTATTCTTAGGCATACATTAAATATTGTTGCCAAATGAGCTACAGCTTTACGGGTCAATTTTTTCAATACTACATTTGGGATCAAGTCGCGCCCCGGGGACTTTTTGAGCTTCAAACTGTTTATGTATCACTTAAGTTCTGTTGGCGATGTTGGGTCTATTTGTAAAGGTGCTTCGTTTATATAAGCTTCTATTGCTTCTTGTGATCGCTGAGCTTCAGCTAACTGCCTGTCATTTAGTTGAGTGATAAATATTTTTTGCCAATAATCAGCAAAAGCGTTTGCTTTCTCGCTATCGGACCAATATTTGATGTTGTTTATTTTTAATGTGAAGACTGGATTTGGATGGTTTAGAATTCTTCGGGTAGCTCTCCACAGAGTAGCATCTTGTGGCTCAAGTTCTTCTATATATGTTTGATAAGATCTGATTCGGTGACTTTCTAGTTCGTTTTGACGTTGCGGATCAGGCGATTTAATTGTTGTTTCATAGTTGGGTCTCTTGTTCTTTGCCACATTCTGCGAGTTCTATTCTTCTCCCTTATTAACTGCAGTATGTATTGAGGTGGGTGTGCATAAGAACCTGGCCTTTTAGATTTTGGAGTGGTAGCATCTTCTAATGACTCTGTAATATTTTTAGTGTATTTTTCCACCGCTGTATTTACGTCTTCAGGTGTGTTCATATTTTTTGGACACTCTAGTGCCCTGTTGAGATTTTTCTGAAATTTTTCCCAATCTACAATACCATTAATTAATCTGGGTAATTTGGAGAGCGGTTGCGGATTGTCTTCAAATGCAATCAATACCGCTAAGTGGTCCGAGTCCATTTCTGTAAGCACTTCTTGGTAAACAGGTTTATTAAAATTTTTGACAAGTACTATATCTAGGATTAGTACAGTAAAATTGTCGTTTTACCTTTAAAAAATTGGCCGCGGCGATTCCTCTTGCCCAGTGGTTCAGGGTCATTAGACAAGTGTAAAACCAAAAAGGCGTCACCCGACCCTTTGCCAAACAGCCGCCATTTTGATAACAATTGAATTTGTTTTTTCTCGCGATCCATTGGTCGCACAGAAAACATTATTCAACAAAAAATGTTGGAAATAAAATTCTACACATTTTTTATCTGTGCCGCGATACCGAGAAGTTGGTATTTAAAACGGTTAGGGCGACAAAGTTACCAAAAATCTGTTTCCGCCATTCTAGCGCTGTGGGGGTGGTTTTTTCGGAAAAAATTGCGAATGTGAAAGTTGTAGTGCTTGGAAAAATATGCACGAATCTCTTTTAATAATGTGATTGTTTTAAATAGTCTCCGAGTGACAGCCCTTCAAAGTCCGCGCAGAGCGGAGAAGTGGAGAGAAGTAAATTATTTATTCCCGCACTTATTATAACTAACGAGATGACATGTCTGCCATTTGGTTAACATAAAGAAAACCATTATCGCTCGTACTATTATCCATTTTTAATCAGAATACAAACACAAAACAGCACTTGCAATCGTATTCACGGATTTTTCCAAGAATTTGTCACATTGCGTTTATAACAAGTTGTGGGCTCTTTTTTCAATAAAAGTTCAAGCAACATTTCTATCATGGTCGATAATGACTCGGTTGTATCCGAGGCTCCGAACAAAGACGAAGAAACAGTTCCAAAAAAAGAAAACGTGTCTGAGTAGACTACAATATATCTTAGAGTTTATGCAAAAAGAAATTACTTTCAATATACGAGCCCAGAATCAAATCATTTGGCACAGTTAAGATTTTTCCGGTATCTTTATTTTGTACTAAAAAAAAATATGTTTGGTCAATATTCTTACATCGTAATTGTAGACGTTTTTAGCAGTATTATAACAGCTTTAACAATAACAAATTACAAAAAATAGTCGGAAAACACTAACGTTCAAATAAATTACTGATTCATTTGATTTGGTCCAAACGATCAAAATATAATTTCGTTCGCCGTAGCATGTTTTAGTTGAAGTGAAACAAGCTGTTTGTTGTTTAATAACATATAGACTAGTGATGGGCTTATTCGAATGAAAAATAACCGGTTATCCGGTTATTGAAATAACCTATGTAACTCGGTTTTTGTTCCAAGTATTCGAATGAAAAATAACCTAATCCTGATACGTACTACGTGCCGTATCTCAGCGACCTGCGAGTGATCGAAATTCTGTAAATAATACGTCATTCATAACTCATAAGCATAAGCAAGGCAGATTGTACTGAAAACACCATTTGTGCGTCTCGCTCTACAGTTTTCTCCCTTGCTTCCTTGCCGGCTGAGGCTCGCGGTCGATCCGTCGTCATATGATATGAACATAAATCAATTTTTTGTCGCCTTTAACCCGGCCGATCGATAAACATAAACGTTTTACCACTGTTTTTTTATTGCGCTTAGCAAGCAGTCCCGCATATTTCTTTCTTTCTACACTTCTTAATAAATACCTCTTAATTTCCAATACATAACACATAATGTTATAGATCGGAAGAATGTAGGAGTAATCCAGCTAATGCAGAATAGCGAGTCGTAAAACTCATACAAATACAACAATATATTATTAATTATTATTATATTTTTATAAATCGCCAGCAATCGAAAACAATAAAGGTGTATCCAGATATATTTCATTCATATCCACAATTACTTATTGCACAAACTCCTTAGAAATCAAATAAAAGTCATTTATACAATTATTATAATTAACGATTAACTGAGTTCCTCTGCTATCTGCAAGTTACGATGCCGATGCAGATGACGCTGAACCGCGTAACCGGCAAACCGGCGAAATCGAAACGAATCGAGAGCCAAAATGTATTCGAATGATTATTCACATAATCATTCGGTTATTAATATCATTCGAATGCAAATAATTCGGTTATGAAAATTGTCCGGTTATACCCACCACTAATATAGACTGTCTGTATTATTTTTGCAAAAATTGCACGTGGTAAAGCAATTGTCCATTTGTTGAATTTTGGTCATTCCTGTGGCAAAATTTACAAACAATTGCAATTATCATATCATCATAATCATAATCATCATCATAACTCTATAATAAAGCAGAACACTTCCCAAGGTCAAACACATCAACTCCTGGTCTATGTGTAGTTCGATTGTGGGCGTTATCTTGATATTAGCAGCGTTGCCAGACCTGGTACAATTCTACGAATCTGGTACATTCTGAAACCGTTTCTGCAAAAGTATATTTTTAAAACGCGCATGCATTCAGTCTGGCAACCCTGCATATTCTGACCCGAGTGGTGCCGACCTACCGATGCCAGCGGTGACGTAACCGATCTTTGCTGTTTAATCTTGTCTTTAACAGATTAACCAGATATAAATTTATAATTATTCATTTAAATTTTACGAAACATTCTAAAAGTTAAAAGCCACCAAAAACGCAATATTGCATTATGCAAGCGCGGCGACCTACTCACAGTCAAGTTTAAACACCTCGCAGTCGCCGCTCAGCATTTTTACACGGCTTCGCGTACACAATTACGCAAGGCCGTGACAAGGTTTAAATGCCTACAATCGCAGCTCAGCATAAAAGACGTTCGAGTTCATGGAGTCCATATCATATCACGGAAGCAAAACCGCTGAGTATTGTTTTGCAAGACTAGTAAATTAACCTACTGAATATAATACATTGCACCTGTTATTAGAAATGAACTTTGTATATTACTATGATCTAAGCAAATTTGTTTGTATATATAGAACAATTATTTTTGTAATAAACCAGTCTGCATTTACTTGTTAGATTCACTTACTGCGTCGCTGTGGGTCCAAGCCTATAAATAATTAAGGGATGTGAGGCTGCATCTCACACAGTGACGAATTATCATCCCGTTAAGTGGCATGACTAAGCTGCCTTAAAGCGGAAACTGCTGTCTCAGTTCTGCGCTTAACATAAGGGATGGAACCAGCAAAATAACGTAACGGACGCCTGATTTCTACAGCCTCCAGGCGATTCTGTTCATGGTCCTTCGAGCCGGATCTGTCTACAACTAAGAAGAGGTACATCCCGAGAAGAAAACAACATCTACCAACCCACCCGGTTCCCCGAAAATGGCAAACAATATGGAGGAATTCAATCAGCTAGCTGTCGCCCAAGAAGAACTCGGCCAGAAGATCACGCAGGTATTTTCCAACAGCAAAAAGGACCCTGCCAGCCGAAAAACAGAAGCTTACATCGCCAGCCGAAACAAGACGCTGGACGAAACTTGGAACGCCGTGACCAAAAATCACGCCAAAATGGTGCAGCTAAGTATTCCTACACATAATTATTTTACTACAGGGTATTACGAACAAATTAAAGCCATCTACTGCGAAGCAAAAAGTTATTTGCAGAGCTGTTTAAAGGCAACTGAAAATCCCGACCCCTCTGAAACTAGGAGGCGAGAGGAAACAGTTGTAAATCCCGAGCAAAAGGTTCGTATCCGAAAACTGCAGATTCGGATGCAGAATTTTAAGCAATCTTTGGACGACGCCGAACTGGAACAAGCACTCGGAAGGCCCGCCATCACAAAGAGGGAATTAAAGGAAGAATGGGACCGGGTGATCGAGATGGACGAAGAAGTCATGTCTAACGAGATGGATTCAAACCAGACGCACTTCAGTCCTGAATTTACTACGTTGAAAGACAGGTACCGAAATTTAATTAATTTGTTACAAGCACCAACAAGGAACGAGCAAGCATCAGCCATCTCGCTTCCTCAAGTTAAAATCCCCATATACGAGGGAAATTATGAGGAATGGGCCACTTTTAAGGACCTATTCACCAAATTAGTAGATGACAACCAAAACATGGATGATGTCATCAAAATGCAGTATTTAAAAACGCATGTCAAGGGAGAGCCCAGCCGACTAATCCAGCATCTCGCAGTGACTCAAGCCAACTACAACACCGCTTGGAATTTGCTGCAACAAAGGTATCAAAATAATCGCCTTATTCTAACCAAATTGCTAGACACCATCTTCGATCAGCCGGTCCTCTCCAAGGAATCAGCCCAAGGGTTGAAAAGATTGCATGACTCCACTAAGGAATGTGTGGAAGCAATCAAAAATTTGGGCATTTCCACCGACAGCTGGGGTCCGTGGATTAACCGAGTTATTACTCGAAAATGGGATCCTGAAACTAACAAATTATATGAGCAGTCGCTTCAGTGCCCAAATGAAGTTCAGGATCACCAAACTCTAATGGCCTTCTTACAAATGCGGTTCCAATCCTTGGAATCCATTGATGGAGCTCGAAAACCAACTCAGGACAAGCCACAGAAAAATTACGCTGCCGGATATCTCAACTGCAAGATGTGCAATGGGGATCATTACATCGATAACTGTGGTCAATTCCAGAGGCTCTCCACCCACGAAAAGCAAGAAGTGGTAAAAACCTACCGATTGTGCTTTCGATGTTTGCGACACGATTCTAATATACAATGTCGTTCGTATTATCACTGCAAAATCTGCCGCTTTCCACACCATACTCTGCTTCACAAGGCACAGCCGCCATCAAAGCCGATACCTGCTCCGAAGATGAAGACGTTTTCTCACGCAGCAGCCATGCAGACCTCCAACGCTCCAGAGAAGAAGCCAAAACCCACAATCATTGCCGCCAACCTAGGCGCAAAGAAGAGCCAAGTGCTACTGGCCACAGCAACGGTTCAAGTTAAGGCAGCATCCGGGATGACTCATCTCTTGAGGGTCTTGATAGATCCAGGGTCTCAAGGTTCCTTCATCACCGAAGCCGCAGCCGAATTATTAGCGTTACCCAGGACCAAGGTTCGAGCAGAAATCTCCGGAATTGGGAACAGCGAAACAAAAGTCGCAAAATGGAAAATCACAGGTTTGATTACGCCAAGATTTCCAAGTAAATTTTCCTTACCTGTTACTTTACTGGTACTTCCCAAACTTACAAAAACCATGCCTTCATCACCCATTCCGAACATAAAAATGGATGCCTGGAAACATGTCTTCATCGCCGATCCAACCTTCAACCGACCTGGCCCCATAGATATACTTCTAGGCGCTGAAGAATATTCCCAAATAATTCTCGAAGGAATCAAGAAATCCAAAGATGGCATCCTAGGACAGAATACCGAATTGGGATGGATCTTATCAGGAACCATGGGAAGACGACCTCCCACCAGCCTTAAGGTCAACACCATGGTTGCCAAAATTGAAGAGGATGAGCAGTTGCAGAAATTCTGGAACATTGAAGAGGCTTCTCCTCAAAGGAAACTTTCCCCAGATGATCAGGTATGTGAAAATAAATTCACAGACACAGTCCAGCGAGACGTAGATGGAAGATACGTAGTAAGGATTCCATTCAAACAAACTCCAGTACACATGGGAAGGTCCAAACCCTCAGCATTGGCACGATTCATACATCTGGAGAAGAAATTAGGACAAGATCAAGATCTAGCAGTCCAATACAAGAAATTCATGCAAGAATACTTGGATTTAGGACATATGGAAAAGGTGGCAAGGGAAGATGAGAATAACGGCAAGTATTACATTCCCCACCATGGCGTCATCCGAGAAGCAAGTTCATCAACCAGGCTTCGTGTCGTTTTCGATGCCTCTAGCAAGGCCTCTCACGGAAAATCCTTAAATGAGATGATGTACGCTGGACCTAAACTTCAGCAAGAACTGGTCGACATTCTACTTCGATGGAGGACACACAGGATTGTTTTTTCTGCAGACATTGAAAAAATGTACCGACAAATCAGAATGAACAACCAAGACCAGGAGTACCAAAGAGTCCTATGGAGATTCGACAAATCACAGCCAATCAGGGAATATAAGCTGTGCACCGTCACTTATGGAACCGCATCAGCTCCCTATCTTGCCATTCGAACCTTGCATCAACTCGCACAGGACGAAAAGGTCTCATTTCCATTAGCTTCAGAAGCAGTGAAGAAAGATTTCTACGTGGACGACGTGCTTTCTGGGGCCGACACTGTGGAAGAAGCGATCCAACAACAAGGTCAGCTCATTTCCTTACTAAAGCGTGGAGGCTTTACTCTACATAAATGGTGCAGTAATGAGTCAGCCATCATTCAAGAACTCCCAGAAGAGTTAAAGGAACAAACATACCTCGAAATAAATGAAGACGGCGTAAAAAAGTCCTTGGGCATTCACTGGTCTCCATATGAAGATGTTTTCTGTTTTAAGGTAGACGTTAAGCAACAGGAATCCACCAAACGCACCATACTATCCGAAGTTGCCAAAATTTTCGACCCATTGGGATGGTTAGCACCCGTCATCATCACTGCCAAGCTACTCATCCAAGAACTATGGCTCGAAAATATCAAATGGGATGACCCAGTGTCTGAAAATATCCAAGGCAAATGGGAGACGCTCAGGTCTCAACTCAAGGCAGTGGAAGAAATTACCTTACCAAGGTGGTTGTTTATCAAAAGGGAATCTCTAGTAGAGCTGCATGGATTCTGTGACGCCTCCGAAAGAGCTTTCGGGGCCGCGATTTATACCAGAGTCACCACATCATCCGGCCAAGTCAAGGTATCCTTATTAATAGCCAAATCCAAGGTGGCACCAGCCCGAGCCAAGACGACATTACCAAGACTGGAACTCTGCGCAGCAGTACTCCTTTCCAATCTACTTCAAAGGGTAATTGCAGCATTAGACCTTCCTAAGGTGTCTATCTTCGCCTGGACCGACTCCATGGTTACATTAGGATGGATAAAAGGAGACCCGGTACGATGGAAGACGTTCGTCGCGAATCGAGTAGCCGAAATCAACAATCTAATTCCGGCTCAACATTGGAACCACGTCAAATCCGAAGAGAATTCTGCAGACGTCATCTCCCGAGGCACTAGTCCAGAAAAACTAAAGAATCATCTCCTATGGTGGGACGGACCGAGCTGGCTAGTTAACAAGAGTTCATGGCCGTGTCAACCAGACACCGCAACCACCGAGGAAGAAGCAAGAAGTTACACTGTGCATCAAACTACCATTCATCAAGACGAGAACGAAGTCGTTCATCGTTTTTCTTCTCTAACAAGAATGGTACGAGTCATGTCACATTGCCGAAGATTCATCAACAAGTGTAAGCGACTTCCCACTCAATCAGGATGCCTATCAGTGAAGGAAATGGACGACACCATCCTCCTACTCGTTAAGGTCATCCAAGGAAGTGATCCTATTTTGAGGGCAACAGGATCTCAACTCCGGCAGAACAAATATGTGAGTTCCAGTAACAAGCTTGCCAACCTCAACCCCTTCATCGATCAGCATGGAATAATCCGTGTTGGAGGAAGATTAGAAAATTCCACCTTGTCCTTCAATGAAAAACACCCAATCATACTCCCGTACTCCAGTCATATTTCCAAACTAATAATCCAAGAGGCGCATCTACGCACGCTGCACGGTGGCACCCAACTCACTCTCTCATATATCCGAAGAAAATATTGGATCATCAACGCGAAGAAAGCAGTCAGCTCCAGCATCCAGAAGTGTTTTCGATGTCTACGATACAAAGCAGAGGCAGCACAGCAACTGATGGGAAATCTTCCATCAACCAGAGTGAATTCAACTCCTCCATTCTTCCATTCCGGAGTGGACTACGCCGGCCCAATACAGATCCGAACATCCAAGGGAAGAGGGCATTCTTCGCACAAAGGGTACATTGCTGTTTTTGTCTGTCTATCAACCAAGGCAATCCACCTAGAGGCCGTCAGCGACATGACAACCAACAGCTTCCTAGCAGTCTTCAGGAGGTTTACTGCCCGAAGAGGACGCTGTGCACACCTATACAGCGACAACGGAACAAACTTCGTTGGCGCAAGAAAAGTGTTGGACAAGGAAACCCGCCAAACAATTGAAGGCCCAGTTGTCCAAGAAACCTTAGCAACCGGTGGTACCCAATGGCACTTCATCCCTCCAATAGCCCCTCACTTCGGAGGGATATGGGAAGCAGGGGTAAAATCAATGAAGCATCATCTGAAGAGAACTATTGGCCACGCTACTCTCACCTTTGAAGAGTTAACAACTCTTCTCTGCCAAATTGAGGCCTGCCTAAACTCACGTCCTCTATGTCCACAAGGCAACGATATTGAGGACACAACTGCTCTGACGCCAGGCCATTTCCTAATAGGGAGGGAAATCATATCGCCACCAGACCCAATCAACACTCTAATATCTTCAAATCTATCGAATCGTTGGAGGATAATCCAAAAGATCAAGCAAGATTTTTGGAAATCATGGAGCTCGGACTACCTTCATGGATTACAGCAACGAAACAAATGGAAGAAACCATTGGAGAACACTAAAGTTGGAGATTTAGTGTTAATCAAAGAAGATAGTATCAATCCTAGTAAGTGGCCTTTAGCAAGAGTCACTGCAACTCATCCAGCAGCCGATGGATCAGTACGAGTAGTGACGCTCCAGAAATCAGGAGGACATCAGCTAAAACGATCCATAGGCAGCATCATTCCATTACCAGCAACTACCGAGGAATCGCAGGAACCAGAGGCAGAAGATAAAATTTCAACTAACATTATCCAGACACGATCATCCCCAGCACCAAGGAAATCTGTCGCGTCCAAATGGAAACTGCTGTTACTCATCTTTACCCTTCTTACCACCAATACATTAAGTAAAGCAGAATTTAATATCCAAAAACCAGACAGCGGGTACTATGTAGAACACATTGGACACGGGAAGATTGAGAGAGGAACATTCCGGATCGAAATCCAGTTCGAGAGGGGGAAGATCGAAGAAGACTTCGAAACAGTCACAGACATGGTAGACAAATTCGACAATCTCTGCGACTCTGCAAAAGAACTGTCCGAAGACACATTATGCAAGACACTGGTGCATCATCTTCTGGAACAGAAAAAGCAAATGGAATGGATTAGAGATGGTATGGAAGAAATAATAACAAGACGAGAAAAAAGAGGAGTCCTTGGCACAGTATTAACATCAATTTTTGGAGTCAACGATGAAGTCTATCAAGATATAGACAGGCTAGACAAGAATCAACAGGAACTAATAAAAATGGACAGTCAACAATCCAAATTCTTGCTATCAGCACTTTCCAGGTTTAATGAAACCGAAGAACGAATCGACAAGAAGCTGGAACATTTCCAAGAAAAATTAAACCAAGGAATCCGGGCCATTAACAACATGGACAAATGGTATAAAGCAACCGACTCCAACCGACTAAATATTCACATCATCAGTGTGTACCAAGTCGCCACAAATGTAATTAGTGAACTGTGCAACTACCATATTCACATCTTAAACGTTCACTTTCAGCAAGGTAATCTGTACGAGCTAATAACACCTGCTCAAATTAAACAGATCCTCGCTAATGCAACCAGTAAACTTTCACCAAATTTGGAGATATTACCAACGCCAATTCTAAAGGTTGACATTGGGCATGACGACATCTACATCAACGTCCAAGGGTATTTCATCATAGTGGAAAAAACGGAATACTCCTTAATTAAAGTGACACCAATTCCTCTCCAAATCAACAATGGATCCTACTGGATGATCGATGTGCCGAAAGGAATCTTCGCTGTGGATTACAACCTACAAATGTACTTCCACGAAACAGATGAAGAATTCAAAGAAGAGCTACAAATTTCTCCCACTACCTATGTTTGCAGTCCAACGGTAGTTAAAGGAATTGAAAACAACCCAAACTGCATCATTGACGATATATATCACCGAGTAGAAACCAGTCAATGTCTCCTACGAAGACATCGCAACCAGTCCATTATTTGGAAACAATTGTACATGGAAAACACCTGGCTATTTGTAGTCAGTAAACCAACCCGCATAGCAATCACTTGTAGTGGAAACAGGGAAGAAGTCACCGTCAACACTACAGGTGTCATTCAAATTTCATCGGATTGCATCATCCAAACTGCGAGGAATACATTAACCCCAAGGCACAACAGAAAATACAAGATCCTGGCTGGATACTCCAAGGCTATCAGTATCAATATTACCAACCCAATCACAACAAACTCATTTTCAGAAATCGCAGAGGAACCTGTACTAACTCAGTCAGACCACTTCGAAGACCTACAAGCATCGCAGTTAGATTTCCAGGAGCATATAAAAAACTTCACCTGGAAAGCCATCCGACATCATTCTCACCTGTCTATTGGGGTCACAGGCAGCCTTTTGGGAACCGCTGCCCTACTAGGAGCTATCTACTACATTCGGCAACGAATAACACGAAGGAAGCCACCACCCGCACAACCCCAGGCAGAAGAATATCCTCTCAAAACGCTCAATCTCGAAGAAACAATATAATTTATCGGTTTGCTTTTTTGTGGCTTAAAATTGGCAATATGTTTAATCTTGTCTTTAACAGATTAACCAGATATAAATTTATAATTATTCATTTAAATTTTACGAAACATTCTAAAAGTTAAAAGCCACCAAAAACGCAATATTGCATTATGCAAGCGCGGCGACCTACTCACAGTCAAGTTTAAACACCTCGCAGTCGCCGCTCAGCATTTTTACACGGCTTCGCGTACACAATTACGCAAGGCCGTGACAAGGTTTAAATGCCTACAATCGCAGCTCAGCATAAAAGACGTTCGAGTTCATGGAGTCCATATCATATCACGGAAGCAAAACCGCTGAGTATTGTTTTGCAAGACTAGTAAATTAACCTACTGAATATAATACATTGCACCTGTTATTAGAAATGAACTTTGTATATTACTATGATCTAAGCAAATTTGTTTGTATATATAGAACAATTATTTTTGTAATAAACCAGTCTGCATTTACTTGTTAGATTCACTTACTGCGTCGCTGTGGGTCCAAGCCTATAAATAATTAAGGGATGTGAGGCTGCATCTCACACAGTGACGAATTATCATCCCGTTAAGTGGCATGACTAAGCTGTCTTAAAGCGGAAACTGCTGTCTCAGTTCTGCGCTTAACATAAGGGATGGAACCAGCAAAATAACGTAACGGACGCCTGATTTCTACAGCCTCCAGGCGATTCTGTTCATTGCCGTTTATGTTTGGAAGTGTGGTTAAAGTTTCGAAATAATGAATTGGAGTAATTCTTCTTCAGCTTTCCAGCATTTCACCAGTGGAAAGACCAAATTGAAGGACGCACTTTGTCATCGTATGGACTTCACACTTCATCTAAATTGCTGGCGGATGGCAGTAAGAAACAATATTATTACAACTGTCTTCGCTCTGTAAACTTTTTGTGTGTTCTAGGCAAATTAAAACAAGGTGTAACTTTTGAGCACATATTAAATGATATTCGTGATGCTGGATTGACGAAAGAGGAATCACAACAAATCCTACCTTTATAGAAGAAAGACTTGCACAATATCGCAAGAGATTTTCGTATAGAAAAAGTCGCAGGCAATTTGCATAACCTCCGATAAAAGAACTGGTGATTATATAACTAAAAATCATAACATTGTAGGGTAATCCTGCATTTTAGCGCACCGAGATGTAAACAAACCGATCGGCACCACTCGGGTCAGCATATGCCGCGTTGCCAGACTGACTGAATGCATGCGCGTTTTTACGTGCTACGTTAGTACGCTACCAATTATCCGCGGTAATCCTGCTTATTTAAAAATTGCAGTAATAACTAATAACGACAGTCCAACACCTAACGGTACATTTGACTTATTGATTATAATAATAAAAATAATAGTAATATAATAATAACTAATAACGAGCGTGTGAGCGAACCCGTGGGCCGAATTGGCTGATTTTGGTGTCAATCGACTCAGGGCGACCCAAGTAATCCAGTAGTAGGCGCACTCTTGTACAAATTGCATTAAATGAATTATTTCGCGCCCAATTTGGGTGCAGAACGCTAGTAATTGAAATAAAATTACATCTGTTGGAATATGGAAGAGGAAGATACAGGGGTGTGTAGGGAAGAAATAAAATCGACTGTATTTGTAACTAAACCTTGAAACAGTGCTAAGTTTATGATTTAATATAAAAAAGTGGCAGACATGTAATAACAAAAATTAAAGTAAATTGTTTATAAAAAAGCGGAGATGTATTTACAAAAAATAAACTGAATTGTTAATAAAACCGTGCATACATGTAACTACAAAAATTAAAGTAAATTGTTTATAAAAAAGCGGAGATGTATTTACAAAAAATAAACTGAATTGTTAATAAAACTGTGCATACATGTTTACCAAAGGTACAAAAAAGGAACAAAAAAGGTACAAAACAGGTACAAAAAAGGTACCAAAAAGGTACAAAACAGATACAAAACAGGTACAAAACAGGTACCAAAAAGGAACAAAAAAGGTACAAAACAGGTACAAACATTTTGAAAGAACTTTCGAGCCGAGTTTGATCAAAATTGAGGTTAAGTTTTTGAAAAAATCGAAACAAACTGAAAAATCACTGTGGGTGTGACATAGGCTTAACAGATAAATACCTATTAGTCTATAATAGAAATTGGTAATCTTGCTGTTTATCTACTCAACTAACTTCGAAATAAACAGAGCGCACGAAAGCAATACTTACGCAATCTCAAAATGTTTGAAGATGTAAACAATCTGCTTTACGCATGCGCAAGGATCAGCTGAAATAGGAACCGTAACAATTTTAACCAGTGATAAAGTTCACCAAACTGCTAACAAACACCCCTGCAGATAACACACCAATCTACAATTATGTCTTATTAATTAGAAGAAACGATAGCGGAGATGGCTTTCGGTGGCGGTGCAGTATACAAGTGTTAGAGATGGGTCCTTCTTTGCATAAAGCCATCTGAGCATTCCACAAATATTAATTATAATTTATTGTTGGACATGAGACCATCCCCAAACAGAAATTGCGCATGAAGCCGAATTGGGGGAAAATGGCAGGCACACCGTTATAGATTGATGCAATTTTTGTAGGGAGGTTGCTGAACAACACCTAATAGAGAACCCTCCAATTATTGGGGGACTGGACGACAACGGCCAATCAAAAATTGGCACGCAATTTGGAACTTCAGAAAATCTATTCACCAGCTATTTACATGAATTTCTATGGCGTAATAAGAACAATTTTACCAATCTCTTTTCTAAATTGTTATTATGTACTAGCTGGCCCGGCAAATGTTGTTGTGCCCAAAAATAATTTGTCTCTGAAACCCCGTTTAACCACTATAGAGTTTTAATTTTATATCATGTCCATCGTCTTGCACTTAACAATATAAATGCCATTTTCGCAATCAACGTCCCAAAAAACCTCAATAACGACACCCATATCGATTTTTAGGCTTATTTACCCCATTTCACCCCCTAAGGAGGGGTTCGTCGTGCCTTTGGAATTGTAACGGACACTATAAAACGACACGGAATTGTTTTTACAATCACTTGTGCACAAACCAAATTTGAATGTCTGACTGACTGGCTGCGACGACTTATGTAAAGCATTTGGAATTAGATAAATTGCTATTAGTGTCTTATCTCTTCCGCCTTCGGTTACCTGATGCGGATTATGACATTATGGGGAAAACCCTTCAAACCATTAAGCACAGGTGTGACTGCAAATAGAAACAACACACTTTCGATATTTTCCAATTTTCCGGCTTTCCGTTTGTATTTTCTTATTTTTTCTTTCCGTAAGAACCCTCTACAAAGTATTAGAAAACTTAAAAAAAAGATGAATGAAATCGGTAAAGTCGTTCTCAAGTTATGGCGTGACCAAAAATTCTACATTGAGTTTTCAACAGATCTTCACGTTTTAGAGTTCACTGAACCCAAAAAATATATTTTTGTTCATTGGTCTGTCTCTGTGCCTGTGAACAGAATATCTCAAAAACGAAAAGAGGTATGGCGTTGAAACTTCATATACAAGTTTTGTGTACTATCTAGATGCGACAACAAGCTTTTTAAGAAAATCGCATAACCGGAAGTAGGCGTTTACTTTTCTGATTTTTTAGTTTTTTTCGATTTTTTCAAAAACGGCTTTAACGATTTTTTTCAAACATTACATGTTTAATGTGTATTGATGTGAGATAGGTGATTTTCCAGTTGAATACCTGTAAAACGGGTTTCTTTTGTTTTTTTTCCTATTTTTTATTAACTTTTATTAACTCCTATTTTAAATAGAACACCCGGTATATTATTACATTTTTGAATCCAGCTTGAAATTCTAGAGAAAATTTGCCTCTTGCATTAACGCTCTATTTTGTACGGTTTCTGTCGAATTTGTAATTTTTGAAAATTTGTGACAAATGCTGAAAAATTAAAAATTAAATTTTTGTTTAATCATAAGATCACTGCAAAAGGAAGTTGTGTGCGTATATCACACCAGATTTTTAAAATAATACATCTCCGTTTTTTTATAAACAATTTACTTTAATTTTTGTAGTTACATGTATGCACAGTTTTATTAACAATTCAGTTTATTTTTTGTAAATACATCTCCGCTTTTTTATAAACAATTTACTTTAATTTTTGTAGTTACATGTATGCCACTTTTTTATATTAAATAATAAACTTAGCACTGTTTGAAGGTTTAGTAACAAATACAGTCGATTTTATTTTTTCCCTACACACCCCTGTATCTTCCTCTTCCATATTCCAACAGATGTAATTTTATTTCAATTAGGTACTAGCGTTCTGCACCTAAATTGGGCGCGAAATAATTCATTTAATGCAATTTGTACAAGAGTGACCCTACTACTGGCTTACTTGCGTCGCCCTGAGTCGATTGACACCAAAATCAGCCAATTCGGCCCACGGGTTCGCTCACACGCTCGTTATTAGTTATTACTGCAATTTTTAAATAAGCAGGATTACCGAACACGCGGATAATTGGTAGCGTACTAACGGTGCACGTGAAAAGAAAACGCGCATGCATTCAGTCAGTCTGGCAACGCCGCATATGCTGACCCGAGTGGTGCCGATCGGTTTGTTTACATTTCGGTGCTCTAAAATGCAGGATTACCCATTGTAGTAAATAGTGAAGTAGTACAGTAGAGTAGTCATGCAAAAAACCTAGGTATTATAATAGACGATAAATTATCATTCGAATTGCATGCGAGACATATTTACCAAATGTCATTTATGAAATTACGTACTTTGTATAGTTTAAAATATTTATTAGACGAAAAAACCAAACTCATGTTAGTTAAGGCGCTTTTTTATGCGCATTTATACTATTGCACTATGGTATTTTTTCCAAATCTGACATAATTCAACAAAACTAAACGACAGCGAGTTCAAAACGCTTGCGTAAGATTTGTCTGTAACATTACATACAAAGAGCTCAATGTAAAACAACGTAGTATGTATCTGTAGTAGAGGTGGGCAATCCGATTCATTTTTGGGAGTCAATTCTTACGATTCAATCAATCAACATGAATCGATTCATTCGATTCGTTCATTTGAACGATTTAGTTTCGTTCGGTTAGGTCCCACTGAATTTTAGGTTTTGCACCGAGCGCGTCTGTATTCTTGAAACCAGACGGAATGTCTATGTATGAATCATGAACCTTCCATACTATCTTTGCTATGCTTGCTAAAATGCGCTTGCCGCTTGGTCAGTTATCAGTTTAATTGCATTGCAGTTGCAGGTATTACTTATGAAACAGTGGCACCAACGAAGTTTAAGATTCGGTTTCGTTTAGTTCGTCCCGTTCGCGTTCGGGTTTCAATTTTTGAATCGCGCATTGCGTCGTACGATCAAAATCTAATACAAACGACGAACCGAGACAAGAAGAAACCGATTCATAGGATTCACGATTCTTTATTCAGATTTAAATCACGCTGCGCAGCGTCGTACAAAACGTAACTTCGAATCAATTGAACGACGAATCGAGACAGGAAAGAACCGATTCAGACGATTCTTTGGTCGGAGTCGTTCAAATGAACGATTCGTTCATGAATCGCCCCACCTCTAATCTGTAGGTATTGTATGTTTTTGTATACTCTGATCTGTACTAAAACGCCAAGATATTTGTACGACTTGTTGAGCAAAAGATCAGAAGTTCACAATGTAAATATCAGGTACAATAGTTATACAATACCACAACATCGAACAGCTAAATTTGAGGGCTGTTTTCTATATATGGCTCCCACATTGTTAAATAAGTTCTTTGATATGTTTCCAGAGCAGCCACTTTCTATTAAGAGTGCCTTGTTAGAATTAGTTAGTAACACGATTTAAGATAATAATAATAATAATAATAATAATAAATTTATTGATATCAGAATACAAATAATAATATGTACATTTATAAATTAAACATATAGCACCAGCCTCGACACCGCAAGGTAAATGAGGTTACAGATAATACATACATACAATACATATAGCACCTAATCCCTCGAGGGATTGTTTTGTTGCTAGCATGTACTGTATTGTCTTATATTAAGTTTGTGTGTGTACAGCATTTGCTTATATTTGTGTGATGCCCCGGGAGGGTGGAAGACTGGCTTTGCCAAACCCCCTCGGTTTGTATACCTCTTTGGTATTCAATAAATGGATTTATTATTATTATTATATAAAACAAATTACAAATTATCACAAATTTTAATAAAAACGAACTACGAAGTCTATGTGTGGTCAAACCTCGTGCTAATGTTTTCAGTAGCATCGGTTTTATTCAAAAGGCCATCCATTATATTTTTTTCTTCAACAATTGTTGGTTTATTAAATTTTGATACGTCTTTAATTTGCTTCTATTTTGTTGTAACCAAATTGTAGCAACTGTTGAATTTGAAAAGACGTCATTATTTTCAAAGCAAAATCGTTGATATCAAGAAGCCCTAAATCACTTCCAACATCTTGTTCTTTATACCGGGTGGCCATAAATATCTGGTATCACATTACCTTTGGAATCAACACCGCTTTATTAAAGCGATGAATCCAACTAAACTAAATGTCATTAATGTCATGACAACTAAAATTCCTATCTGTCAAGAATTATTACAGATTGCAATAAGTAATGGAGATAGAACAGGAGATTTTTATAATCGAGTCGTAGGCTAAACTGCAGAATCCAGGGCACATTCTCCTCCTCTTATTGCATTTTATTACATTACATAGGTACCAATACTTATTGTAATTGAAATATAATACTAACCCAACATTTATAAGTAGCTAATTCCATGGCTACCGAGATCTCAGATATTTATGGCCACCCGGTATAACAATACTGGACACTCCTCACATAGACTTTTCGTATCTTCAACCCACAATTTTACACTTATTGCATCGTTATGGTGGCGTTTTGTACTATAATCTATACCTACAAAAATCTCTTAGCCCAGCTACAGTAGGATCGGCCTGCCGAAAAAATCCAAGTGAGCTGAGATTTTGCATACACCTTTGACATTACAAATAATGTCTCAAAAGTCCCCTCGATATCGCGCTTGCGTTTTGAGTTATTCAAGGTCAAATGTCACAGAAATAAGTTTTTCGCAAATATCTCGCTTTCTATGGGTCGTATGACTTTTTTAGTTATTACAAAAAATTAATGCTAGGAAATTCTCTACAAAAAAGATTATACAGGGTGTATACGAATTCGACCGACAAACTTTGGGAGCATATTTCTCTCACTAAATACAGCCTAAAAGATTAGACAACCTTGATCCTTATCTGCAAGATAAACTCTGCACAAGTCAAAACACTTCGAAAAAACACTATGAATTTTTCAAGATTTATCTGGTTAAATAAAATAAAAATTATCAGAAATCCATTAGCTTGATTATTAAGAATAACATTTATTATCAGCTATGGCCTAGCTATCATCTTTCAAGAATTCTGGACTTTCAAAAACAATTAAAAATTAGTGTTCCTACTCATTACACGCATTCAAATCTCCAAACTTGAATATTTTATTTTTACTGGTAGTCTGATTAATTAAATGTCATGTTTCATATGTACCTAATGTCATTAATTAATCAGTATAGTTCCATATTTGAGTAAAATTTCATGTTCATGTTCATTTAAATGTTAGATTAAAAGACAAGTCACAAAACAGGTTCTAACTTTGAAATGAAAGGAGATTGGTTATAAGTATACGAACAATTTAGGTATATCTTTAGGCAGTAAATACACCCTCGAAGTTTGTCGGTCGAATTCGTATACACCCTGTATAGTTTTTTTACATACAACTAACCGTTCAGTAAATAACACACTATTAAGTTTAGCTTAAACAAGGTTAACAATTTAATGTGAATATGATAGATGTCAAAAGTGTTACCAATACAAAACTTGGAAATTACTAGATTCTAACATTAGTTCTGCCATCTATGACCACTGGTTTGGATTCAAGTTGTAGTGACATCGCCATGGATATGCCATCTACGAGTGCTGGATCAAGTTCAGACGACATCCCCATGGACATGTGAGCTATAGATGTTGGTTCAATTTCCAGTGACATCGTAATAGGCATATATGATGAAGAGGTTTGTATTTTTGTGAATTATCTGTTACAATGTTATGTACCTATTTTAATTATGGATTGCAGCTATGGTGTCACTGTAGGAAACCAGACGACGGCGAACAAATGGTAAAATGTTATGACAGAAAATGTAGAATAAAATGGTACCATTCAGCATGTATACAATTAAAAAAATTCCTAAAGGAAAGTGGTTATGTGAACTCTGTAAATATACTGCTCCACAAATAAACTGGACCATTTGCATATATTGGTGCAATTTTTAAAAATTTTCCAAAAGGGCAGTCATGAAATTTTTGGTAACCTTTCATGATTGTGTCACTATAAAAATCATTTCTTTTCATAATTCTGTTTAAAGAAAACGAAGTCCATTAATAAAATATCATCATTTTAAAATTTTCAATTTTGCCCAAATATTGATAGCACATTGCATACAAAGTATGCTGAATTGTTGCCAAAGATTTTTAAACGTTCTGGAGAGACTCAAAGAACTATTAATTAACCTTTTTTGTGATTCCTCTTATTTTTGTGAAATATAGTTTTTTATAGTTTCATAATTTTTTAATTTTATTAATATGATTTTGTTAATTGTTCAGTTGATATTTGAGATTAGTGAAATTAAATATGCTTAATATGAGTATACTATAAAACAAAAGCTTTTATATACAGTGTGTCCCTGGATAGGTGAAACGACTCTTGTGAAAGGTAAAAAATTCTCGATTTAAATTTTCATTTTTTGGGGTTCAGCCCTGCTGGTTAAAGGCGAATTTCCAACATAATTTCAGTTTTGAAAAATCAAGTATGCCTTGGAAATTTTAAAAAACCTATTTTTCTGTGAGGTAAAGTACCTTTTATGTGGCAAATACGACAAAAAGTTGTTTAGAATCAACACATAGGCCTCTATACCAAATTTCAAAATCCTCAGCCAACTTTGATCTCACAATTTCGATTTATGTTTAGAATTTTACTTTTAACAAGGTTTTTTATTTCATAATAAAAAAACTTTGTAAAAATAAAATTCATTGATTTGGGAAATAAACTTGAAAGAAAATGTGAGAAATCAAAGTTGGCCGCGGATTTTGAAATTTGGTAGAGGGGCCTAGATGTTGATTCTAAACAACTTTTCTTTATAACTTTTTGTCGTATTTGCCACATAAAGGGTACTTTACCTTACAGAAAAATAGATTTTTAAAAAATTTCCAAGGCATACTTAATTTTTCAAAACTGAAATGATGTTAGAAATTCGCCTTTAACGAAGCAGGGCTGAACACCAAAAAATGAAAATTTAAATCGAGAATTTTTTACCTTTCACAAGAGTTGTTTCACCTATCCGGGGACACACTGTATATACCGGGTGCTGACTTGCGCGACGCACCATAGGAATTTGCATAGTAAATTCGTTATGTTCAATTATTTGCTCCCCTAATTATTTTAGAGCTAAAGTGTAAATACATTTTTTGTAGAGAAAAAAATACTGCATCCATTCATACTGTTGCTAACAATTTTTCATTTTCCAGAACCGAAGGAATGCAAAAAATCAAACTAGCATTTTTACAAAAATCAGTGATGCCATGGAATTATTGAAACAAGCCAATGCCGACGCAAGTGCGTGCGAGGCGATCATCCAGTCACTGCCGTCAAAAGATTAAATTTATTGTCGTTTTTCTCGTTTTGGTGTAAGTTCTGAACCTCATTATTGAACCTACAATTATTTAATAACGTGCCTGTAGTCTTAAACTTAAAATAAATCAGTCTTTTAATGGGAATTTGCCGATACGGATATTTTACAATAAACAAGGAGCTTAGTTAACGAACGTCCACCATACTCGTAAAACCATTTTTGTTATGGACAAGGTCTAGGTACCTTAGAGACATTAAGCAGAACATAATTAATAATGAAACATCAATGACAAACAAACAAACAACACATATTGTCGCTCCGCACGCATTTGCGTTGGCATTGGCTTGTTTCAATACTTCCATGGCATCACTGATTCTTGTAAAAATGCTAGTTTGTTTTTTGCATTCCTTCAGTTCCGGAAAATGAAAAATTGTTAGCAACAGTATGAATGGGTGCAGTATTTTTTTCTCTACAAAAAATGTATTTACACTTAAGCTCTAAAATAATTAGGGGAGCAAATAATTGAACATAAAGAATTTACTATGCAAACTCCTATGGTGCGTCGCGCAAGTCAGCACCCGGTATATATTGTGACGTAATGTAATAAATACATTTTTATGGGTGGTCCAGTACATTTGTGGAGCAGTATATAAATAGAATTATTTTGTTATTCTCTGTTGATAGAATTTGTAAATATGTTGATCCTTTATACTTTATCCATTGCAATTCTTTTTCATACTTAATTTAGACATTAGTTATTCTGTTATTTTGTACTGTTATGTAAATATTTTGATTGTTTATGTACCTTAAATTCATTAAAATTTTGTTATAAATTATGGAATAATAAGATTAATGATAGCAAGCTGATTTCGCTATTAACTTTAAGAGTACCCGCTAGGCTTGTTCGTTTCTCACCGTTATTCTTTGTACCTTCTTTTTATACCAGAATTCCGATTACTGATATATTAAAGCTTGTGAATCAAATTTACATACTGCTCAACATTGATTTGTCAGCTCCATACCGTATGTTTGCATCTGTTGTAAAAAAGTATTATTATAACTAAAATGAAACAAAATGAACTATTGATGTAACAAATTTTTAAGACTTAAATTTACCAATCAGTACGGGAAGTCATAGTAGCAAGTTACGGCATCGATCCATCTCCTGCAACCATGATTAAATTTATTTTAGTTAGGATGATTATTTTAATTTTAATTTACGAGGATAAATTGAAAAGTCCCCGGCCTAACTTAGATAGGATACAAATTTGCGTAATGTTTTTACGGCGTTATATTGTTTCAAGATTTATCAGTCTGGCTCTGGAATAGCAAAACTTTCTGGAAAATAATAATTGTTTGACAGACTGTCAAAGTTGCTAAGGTTTTGCATGCTGTAAGCATGGAGCAAGTTGAAATTCGTGCAGCTATTAAATATTTTCATATTAAGGGTTTAGCTCCAAAAGAAATAAAAGATGAACTAGACGGCACATTATGCGAATCTTCCCCTTCATACAGCACAGTTAAAACTTGGGTTGCGGACTTTAAACGTGGTCGCAGGAGTACAGAAAATGCACCGCGTTCAGGAAGATCAAAAACACCCACCACAACAGAAATTATCGAAAAAGTTCATAAAATTGTCTTGAATGACCGGCGATTGAAGTTGATGGAGATAGCAGATACTATGGGCATTTCAACAGAGCTGACATATTATATCCTAACTGAAGTTTTGGGGATGAGAAAGTTGTATGCGCGATGGGTGCCGCGAAAAAAATCTTGAAAAACGACGCGGTTTAGTAAAGAAAAAAATTCTGTACCATCGAGATAATGAGCCCTGTCACAAGTCAGTTATTGCCATGGCAAAAATTAATGAATTGCTGTTTGAATTGGTACCCCATGTCTCCTACTCGCCGGACTTAGCTTCCTCAGATTTTAGTTTATTTCCAAACTTGAAAAATGTCATGCTGGAAAGAAGTACGAGTCCGATGAAGATGTGATTGCTGCCACAAATGTCTATTTTGACCAATTGGATGAAAGGGCTTATAGGGATGAAATAAGAGCACTTGAATATAGGTGGACCAAGTGCATTGAACTTGACGGGGATTACGTTGAAAAATAAAATTACTGTTTACATGATTTTCGTTTATTTTCTTGTCTAGGCCGGAGACTTTTCAATTTACCCTCGTACATGCTATAAAGCTCATACCTGCATATAGCAGAATATATCTACACTGCATCTCTTGTAATAAGGGTAACACCTGTTAGAGATGCCACAATAAATAAATATTAAATAGCTTCAAAATATCCGTTATGCTTTATGCATTAATAGTTATTTAACCAACAAGTGTGTTAATGAAGGCGATTAATAATCGAAACTGTTTAAAGCACGAACGAGCGATAGCGAGTGAGTGCCTTTAATAGTTGAGATTATTAATCGCCCATTAACAAACGAGTTGATTACAAAATTTTTTTGTTGACCACAAAATCTTTTTTTGTGATGAAAAATTTGATTAATAGAACTAACCTCCATGCAAAATATCATCAAAACGTCAAAATCACAAAAACAGTTAATTAATGAAAAAGAGTGGATTAATCAAAAACAGTGTATTAATGGCGTCTATTAATCCATACTTTTTTAGGAAAAATAATTCATTAATATTGAAATTAAAAGCGGTCAACGAAAAAATTATTTTTCATACTTAATTTAGACATTAATTATTCTTTTATGTTGTGTAGACAGCATGTGTAATTTTATTGATTGTTAATGTAGCTTACATAGTTTCGAAATATCTTTATGTTTCTTATCGTATAGGTACTATTTAATAATTTTTGCTATGTGATATTGTAATTTTGCTTTTTATTAATTATTGGCCACATGCAGAAAAAGATAATCAAATAATTTTACATTATATAATAAATGGTGGTCGATAGTATTAACGTTAGATCCTTAATTAATTAATTTTAATCATTTTGTAGATATTATTATTATTATTAAAGTAAAAATAATTAGATTAACTTTGTTAATACAATTTATTTCATAATTATACAATTATAGGAGAGCATAAATTTAAGAGTGCAGAAGAAACTGTTAATATCTGATCTACCACAGCAACATCGTCAGTTTTCTTTTTTGCCAGGAACATGGGCATCGTTTCGTGAAGAACTGTATTTTTTTGACGAAGGACACCAATAACGCGTTGGGACGTGTATTCTGAAAAAAAGATATAATTAAGATAATTATTGTAACAATATACTTGCACTACCTCACGCTTGCTATATTCCTGGTTGATGCTATATCCCTTGGATCGAGTTGCCGTTTCCCTTTTAGAAAAGCAGAAGCGTAATCACTGTGGCCATATGTAGTCCTACGGAGTCTTTTATTAAAACGCCACGATCTGTCAATACAAAATCTTCTGGCAAGAGATTGTTTAAAATCCTACAATCCTCTGTTAGACCTTTATCGCTTATTCTGCCACCATATCCATGTGATACAAATGATATTGATCCAGGAGGAGTGATGCCTATTAGTACCTTTACCGTATTATGTTGTTTGTACGTAGATCATGTAGTACATTGTACTTCAAGGCTACTTGATTTTTCCACTCTCATCTCAAAACAATCGATTATTACTGAAATATTGTTGCCAAATGCTACCTTGAAACATTCTGGCATTGATTTAATCACCTGATCTCGTTCAGGCCAAATAATAAAATGTTTCATCCGATGATACATAATATTCAATGTGGTATAAAATACTCTGGAAATTGTTTGTATGCTGACGTTAAACATGTATGCCAATAAACTAAAATCTAAATGTAATCTAAGTTTTATCACCGTTATCAAAAACATGGCTCTAAGCATGTTTTACGTACTCAATTAGGAATAAATATATATAATTAAATGTGAACTGTATATATTGTATGTATTTGGTATAGTATTTGCCATAGTAGACGTGTGTAAAAGATTTTTTTTTTGTAATGTCACAAACAAAGTATATCTATCTAACGCCCAAAACTTTAAATGCGGCATGTGCCGTGGGCTACAACGTCATTCTTCCATGCTCACGTAAAACTTTTACATTCACTGGAAAACTCTCACTTTTCTTAACTTGTATAACAATTCGTTCCATAATTTTTTTTTACTGCGTTCCAACAACGTCGTATTAATTAGGACGCCTTCCAGAGGCGAGCGTTTCCTTTCCAGAGACTTACCATTTGAAAAAATATTTTTTGGAACTTTTCCTTACTGCCAATCTCTAGCGTGCTTTTAAAACTTTCTTTAGTACAACAAAAGTTATTAAATTCGTCGTACATTTTAAATGCGGCATATGCCGCGGGTTTCAGCTAGTATAATAAATATTACACCAGCAAATTTAAGAGCTTTACGAATCTGAGCCAAATGATCATTCTGGGCTCGTATATTCCTTTCCCATAATTTTCATTTCCTTTACCTATACCAATTTCTCGGTATCGCGGCAATGACCAAAAATGTGTAAGGCTGTCACTCGGCGACTATTTAAATCAATCCCATTATTAAAAGTGATCCGTGCATACTTTTTCAATCACTACAACTTTCACATTCGCAATTTTCGGAAAAAAACACCCCCACAGAGCTAGAATGGCGGAAACAGATTTTTGGTAACTAGGTCGCCTTCTACCGTTTGAAATACCAACTTCTCGGTATCGCGGCAAGGATCAAAAATGTGTAGAATTTTATTTCCAACATTTTTTGTTCAATAACTTTTTCTGTGCGACCAATGTATCGCGAAAAAAACCAAATTCAATTGTTATCAAGATGGCGGCTGTTTGGCAAGGGGTGGGGTGACGCCTTTTTGGTTTTACACTTGTCTAATGACCCTAAACCACTGGGCAAGAGGAATCGCCGCGGCCAATTTTTTTAAGGTGACGGGGTATTTTCCGACAATTTTACTGTACTAGATATCCGAAGCATGATCCATTCTGTATGGATGATACGTGAAGTCAGTAGGTGCTACTATTTGTATAGCATGAATTGACGAAAAAGTGTGAAGTTTTACGCCATTGGGGTTATTTGCTCTACATCCCCAGATTTGGTTTTTACTATTAAGATCTCCGATAACTAGAGTCGGTTTGGGATCTTCAAAGACAGTTACGATATCTCGTTCCAACAATTGGCGATTGGGTTGTTTGTATGCGCATATGATATTAACCACATTTCCGCTGCTTAACTTAAGTTGGATTGCTACGGCTTCTAGGTTTAGTAATTCGCTCATTTCATAAGTATGCGCGTTGATGTTTTTCTTAAATAATATCGCAACTCCGCCAGAAGCAATTGGAGCGGGTCTATCGTTCCTGATTAGTTGATAATTTGGGATTGTGAATTTTTCATGTTCGATTAGGTGAGTCTCTGTTATACATGCAATATCCACATTGTACTGAATTAAAAATGATATGAGAAGCGATCTTTGGTTTTTAATGCCATTGGCATTCCAGTTAAGAATCTTTAAGTTTTGTAATATGTTGTTCCTACCTTTACTTTGTGCCATAGGTAAGTATAGCAGGAATTAATGTTGAAATTATGGGCTGGAGTTTATCTAAATGTGGTACTAGAGCTTCAATTATGATTTTAATTATTTGTTTAAGCACGTCTATATTTTCGTCTTTATTAACTTGGCTTTGTGTATTTTGAGTTGCAGCAGAGTATGTTCGATTAGTAGATGTGAAATTGTGATATGATCTTTGCCTACGGTTGTGCTGTGAATTATTGTCTTGTGTAGCGGTCGGATTTTGAGGCGTATCAGATGTATAGCTACGTGTAAGTTTGGTATAGTAGCTGCATCCTTTATAATTAGCGGGATGCTCTCCTCCACAATTTACACACATGGGCTTATCTACGTCTTTGACTTTTTTGCATTCTGTATATAGATGATTTTCTGTGCATTTGACGCATCGGGGCTCTAACTTGCAATAATTTCGGGTATGCCCATACCTCTGACAATTTTTGCATTGAGGTGTATCGGTTGCTTTTCTTCTAGGCTCAATCGAAATAATACAGTAACAGAGTTTCGTTAGTCCGTATATTTCTTTGGATTTATTATTATTGGTTAATTCTATGGAACATAAGGGTATTGGTTTTTTGTTTTTATTGTACAGTCTGGCAACTTTTTCAACTGAATATCCAAGTTTAACGAGCTCTCCCGTTATTTCGAGTTCTGAGAGCGAAACTGGGACCTTTCTCATCATGACCTTTAAATTATTAGAGTCTGGACTTTGAAATGTGTGAAATTTAACTTTTTCGTCGGAATAGTATTTTGTTAATTTGCGAAAGTCTTCGATGCTAGTTAAGTTTACTTTCATTGATGTTCCCCTGGTAATGACTGTAAATTCATTCGTTACTGTATCTTTTATATCTTTGACAATTTTTTGATAATGCGTGGTTTCGTGGAGGAAAATAGGTGGAATTTTAGCTTTACTCACAGTTATTTGCAGCGGGTCACTTTGGTTTAGCACTTTATCATTATCGCAATCAGCGGGATTTTTCACTGCAGATTTATCGCTGCTATCCGTACTGAGTTGGTAATATTTGTTAGAAGCGATGAGGGAGTTTATTTTATTTCAAAAAGGTATCTTTTACTATTACTGGGTTCTGGTTGAGGTGAAAGTTCGGAGTTATCACGTTTTTGTGAGTTCTTTTTCCATTCCATTGCAACAGGTTTGGGATTATCGTTATTATTAGTTAAGTGAGTAACACTCATTTTATCAGTTTTGGGCCACCGAGCGGCCCCGCAGATGTTTTATTTTAGTGTATTTTTATTTATCAACCGGTACAAGTTTAAAAATTCCGTAAATAGCGTTATCACGTACCGAATGCTTTTATCACTGACCACACACCGCCCGTAAACGAACTGTTTACGTAGGAGGTTAGCGAGCGACTAAATTAACCAGTGTAGTAGGGCAAACGCTCGAATTCGTACAAGAAATCAGCGTAATCTGAATTTAAAAACACCAAAAATGGCAAGAATACATTAGGTAAATACTGCGAATTATGTCACGTAGCTTCCGGCTAACCTTGTATTGTTTCAGATTACGTAAACCGACGCTCTGATCTTCTTTTGTTTTATTTCCGGCAATGTCGCAAAATCACCTCCAATTCACAAATTTAAGGGGCGCTACCTGCGATAATTCCAATCTGGATAGACCTGGGCAGCTGAAATCACGTTTCAACCCCTCGGGCAATATCCAATCTTGAAGAACCCCATGGTTTATGGGGCTTCGACAACGCTTTCTATGGAATCCTACCTTAAACGGAGAGCTTCCTACGCTGGATACATTTTCTAGTGTCGCCACGGCAATTACACACTTGGAAATGGCTTGTTGGTTCCAATTTCTATACTGAGGTACTCCTGAAGGTCTTCTCTAAACTTAGTACACACTACTTTCTCTGGCATATGTCTCCAACAGTCGAAAAAGGCTCCGAAGTTGATCGCATTTGGGCAATTCTTGCAGCTGGCTATCTCTCTTCGCTGGGTACTGTTATTACTTGAAAAATTGGTCACAAGGATGTCATGCACACTGATGAATATGAACGACACTATTTGACTATCACAAATATTTTTATGCAAAAATTTTACATTAAACTCTGCAGCTTAAGTGGCACACAACATAAAATTTTCAAGCTTGTTTTGGATATTATTAACAATTGACATTCTCGTTACCTAGAGATTACGATTTACATTTGTTTTTAAGAAATAAGGTTTGATATCATGTTTTAACTTCTAAACTATAGTTTTGGTAAACTGGTTTTGCTTAAATATTAAACTGTCTTTTTCTTGGGAATTGTCACTTTAAACTTTGCTCTGCTTGTAATCACTTAGTTTAATTGCACTGATTCACATGAGTTTATTTAGCACTGCACTAATTGTCTGTGTCCTCTCGATAGGTTGCCTGTATTTCATTGCCCTTTGCCATAATTGCTTTGCTCGCACTGCCCTTTTACCCGTCAGTTACCTTGCCGTTTGTTGGCTTATAAACATTTAATACTCATAACGCTCATGTACTTTCCATACTACACAAATCATCTTTGTATTTTCTCAAATTCACATTATTGTATTGATTTGACCAAACTCAAATCTGTCAGCTACATAAATTAAGCTGTGCTTGCCATTCCGAACACCAATTATTACTGAAACTCTGAACGTAACCCTTTAGATTTCTGCCTTCTCTAATGCCAACATTTGTCTCCCAAATTATAGTTACTGCTGCTCATATCAAGTGCATTTATTAGTGTAAAATACTGACTATCTTGCAATAAATAAGATATTTAACTCTGTACTCATTTTGAAATTATTCATTTTCGTGTTAATTAAGCAATCAGAATTGCTGTGGGCAGTAAACCATTACAATACAAATATTTTGAAAGCATACATCCAGGTCCATCTAGTTAATGATACAGTGTGAACCTTTGTCGAGTAAAAACATAACTACCAATAAAATTATAACTGTTTGTGCACAACACATTGTTGAACATGACTGTACCATTACTCATCACTCATCACTACCAACATAAATATTTTTTTTTTAATTCACAGACCTCTAGAGGATAAAGTTTCTCGATCATGTGGTATCAAGTATTATCAAAAATTATGTTCATTTAGTATGGCTATGGAATCGTTTCTAATTTATGACTGCAACTACATTTACACTTAAATGTGTGTCTTAAGGAGTTATAGTTGCATTCATAAATTAGGAACTATTCCATAGCCATACTAGATAAAAATTATTTTTAATCATACTAAAGATACATTTCGTTAAATCGACTTGTAGGTAACCTCATAAATCTGCGGTAACGTTTTGTACAGCTAATTTCAATAATTAAAGTACCACCCCTAAGAATTTCGTTAATTTGCAACAATTTTAAAAATATTCATTGTGAAGATTAAATTGGAATACTATCTGCTGTATACCACTAATTCTACCAGAAAAGCAACTATTTTGTTAACTTTCTTCTAAATTGTTTCAATTATACAGTCAAATCTAAAACGATCAGTTAATTTAAATATTTGTAAACAAAACCTAAATATATCTTACTTTGACTAATTATGGCAGCTGATTACATTTTTACTTGTCACTTGACCTTATTCTATAATTCAATTAAACGATAAATTTTGTTTACACAAATTTCGCTTCAGCAACTGTGTTGTGTTTTCCATAACCAACCAGTTTAACCGAGCAAAACCAACTAACAAGTAACAGCACAACTGTGAGCTTGCCTGCGCAATTCTTCATTCATAACGGCATCACTTTGGTTTATATTCGCAGTTGTGGATTTCAGCTGGCTACTCGAACAGTAGAATTATACAAATATGCTGCTCCTACACACACTACTACTGGTGTTCATTGCTTCAGCGGCAACAGGTAAGCTAGTCCGATATTCTTCGTGCCGAATTATGTCTTAGAAAAATGTACGACGCCTAACAACGAAGTAGCTGAGTGCATTTCCCTATTTTCGTGCCCTTCCTTGCTTGATGCCCTTGCAACCAAGCAACAAGCGTCCGTCGAGTTTGTTCGGAAATCTGCCTGTGGTTTTAATGGGTCGGATCCACTGGTATGTTGCGGTGCCTCATACTCAACCACACCGGAACCTACACTAACATCTACAACGTCAAATTCCACCAAAAAATCTTCGTTGCCGGATCGAACATATTGCGGCTTACAACATACGGATGACTATATCCGTACAGAAACTGGAATAGCAATCAACGAATTTCCCTGGACAGCAATGTTGCTATATGAGGTGGAAGAGAAATTCTAGGGCAGTGCAGTTGGCGTCTCTTATTAGCAACAGATTTGTACTCACCGCTGCTCATTGTGTAAAGAGTGAAGTTGGAATTAAAGTATTGTGAGTATAGAAAAGAGTATAGCCAACTCTATCACCTTCAGTTTCGTTTATACATTTAGAACAGGAGTTCGACTTGGAGAATATAATATAAAAAATAAAACGGAATGTACAAATGGAAAATTCTACGAATGCAGCGAACCTCCAACAGATTTCGCCATAGAAAAAATAATAATACATCCAGGATTTGATTTACTACTTCGTCTTCACAATATAGCGCTACTGCGACTTAATCAGACTGTTAACTATTCAGGTAAGATATTTGGGTTATAATAATATGAGATAACATTAAATTTTTCATTAAATCTTCAGATTACATACGGCCCATATGTCTACCTCTATCTGGTACGAAATTTGCAAGAACTGGAGATAATCTGGTGACAAGCGGATGGGGACTTGTCGAATATCAGGGTAAACCCACTGAAATAAAAAAGAAAATATTAAACAAACTAATTACAAATGAAGAATGCGAAACCATATCTAGCTCGTTCAAAGATTTTCTTACAGAGGACCACTTTTGCACTCTGCCAACTAATGGCAGTTTAGATTTCACCTGCAACGGTGACAGTGGAGCTCCAGTCATGTTTTCCGTGGGACACCAATGGCACCAGGAAGGAGCAACTTCTTTCGGGGCAGGTTGTCATGATGGGCTTCCGGTAGTTCATACAAAAGTAGCAGCCTATTTAGAATGGATTATAGAGAATGTAAAGCTTTAGTTTGTAAATAATCAGGTACCTACTAAAATGTTTCTATTTAAACTATATGATTCTAAATGTTTTATATTTCGAGAACTTGTCTACAACAAACAATAACAACGAATAAATTTTTTAGTTAAATAGTTAGTGCAAAGTGTACGACGTCAGTTGGATTTTAACATGGCAACACTTGACAGTTTCTAATGAAACGATAGAACGCGATCGGAATTAACATTAGATATCGATACGGTTTTTGAAAGTGGTTATTTTGTGTAGTTAGCCGTTGGTTGCCATAGTTTTCCCTTTTTGGAGTCTTGATATCTTTGAAAAAATGTGTGAATCAGGTTGAGCGCAGACAAGTCCGATAATTTTTCCTATTCGTATTTGGATTCAATATAATTGTACCTACCAACTGTTCTTTGAATGAGGCTAAAATTGGCGATGTCGAAGTTAAGAAGTGAGTTAACCAATTTTGACCCATTTATTAAATTGGTGATTAAACTTTTTGGTTATAGAAAACTTGAATAATAAATACGAATATTACAGGTTTCAGCAAAGGTAATCAGATATGTAACTTGAAACCATTTTTCGGCTTCGTTCGAATGTTTTCTATACATACCAGTTATTTCTGGTCTAACTTGTATATTTAATTTAAATCATAAGCAGTTCGCTTTTCGAATTGTTAATTTCCCAATTTTGTCCATTGGTACTCCTGCCTAAATCGCCGCTCGCTATCAGCCGCGTATAGCGCTTTTCTTATCTTCTTTCCAGCGTTTTGCCAGTTGGCCGAATGCGCTGGCATTATTTTCCTGCACCTCAACGAAGCGACTTGTCTAAAAGTCCCGTTCGTGCTTTATTACGCCACGACGATTAGTTTTGAAGGGCTGATAGTTTTGATTCAGCTCTTAATTGACAGTTTTACCCAAGAATTTAATTTTGGAAAGAAGGTTGCTGTTTTGATTTCATTTTCAACAGCTGCTGGCGTCCTGCCTAGCTCCTGCAGTTTGGGGGTGGCTTCGCTTCAATTACTGATGCATTCACAGCGCTTTTGACCACCGTGTATAGCAGCTCCCGACCAGCATCTGTTTAAGAGCAACTTATGGGCGTTGGAGGTTAATGCTACTTTTGTGGTTTATACTACACTAAAAGCGGACGGGTTGCCTGCTTTCAAGCAGATTCGAGCTGGCTATTCCAGGATTAACCCTTATATATTGAATTATCACCGATACTTGAAATTTAAATTCGTACATTCCGTTATTATTATCAATATTTAAAGTTTAAATTTGTACTTTTCATTATTATTAACATGTAAAGTTCAAACCCATACATTCAATTAGTTTTAATATTTGAAGCTTAAATGCGTATATTTAATTACGATTAATATTTAAAGCTATAATTGGTATGTGTAATTAAACCTTTAAGGTTACAATTAATTTAATAACCCAAAAGGGGTTCTTGATCTTGGTGCGTGTTGCAACCTTCAATTAATTTGCACATTTCTATTATTATTACATCAGTCATAATCAAATTATTTTAATCATTCAATATTGAATTACCCATTATAGACCACAAGATTATTTACTAGTTAATAAATAAATGCTAGTCACTTGTAGTTAATTATATTATCCAAAATCATCTGATTTCTGACGCCCATATCTTTTTTGAAGACTTTGCAGGGTGCACAACTGGTGGTCGGTGGTCGGCCATCGCGGTAAGTAAATTTTTGTAGAGCTTCCGTGTAGTAAATACTTTAAGGAGGAGGTTACTCTGTGATTTTTACTACCGTTGATTATTTTATCTAATTAATCTCAGGTCAGCTTCTTTATCGTAACAAACTGCGTATTTTGACACTAAATGTCCCATAGTTGTGAAGTAACTTCTGTGTAATTCGCTAACTAAATCAGCCGATTACAACGTTTGACTCATGTTGTTTTTGTTGTCGATTTATGTTTATAATGATTTCTATGCAATAAAACTTTGTTTGGTAAGTACTGAATCACCATATCACAATGTAAAAATCTATTGTTATTTGAACGTGGCAAAAAGTTAGAAAAAACTGTACTGTTCTAGTATGGGGACACTGGGCCTTTTTCTAAAATTGTCTGTAACTTGCAGAAAATTTTATTTCACAGAAAAAATCACATTTATTTGTTTGATGCAAGATATTTGGTCCAACAATGGATTTTTTTTTTTTTTTATTTGGTGTTAGCTGGCTCTGCATTTCTAATGCAATACACGGCTTTGGTTATGGTAAACTAATAACACACTATAACATAAAATTCGCATGAGGTTTATGTGAATCTTCACACCTCTAACTTACAATATATATGTTTTACTTAAAATTATGTAAAGCTAGAAAGTTTTATATCAAGTCTTGTGGTAATTTACGCTACAGGCGCTTGTGAATGTCCTTTTGACCAAGATTTAGTTTATTCGCACTTTCACAACAGCACTATGTTTTCAAAAAACTTGATAGTGATTTTCTTGATAAAGTCGGTCATTAGTGGTATTTGCAACTCGTTATGAATTTGTGCATTGCGCACAAACCACGGACACTTAATTGCGAGTCTTAGCACTTTGTTTTGCATTATTTGGAGTTTTTTTAGTGAAGTCTTAGATGCGTTGTACCAGACTGGGCATGCGTAAGTAAGAATTGGTCGCAGGATGGTCTTATACATGAGCACAGCACATTCAGCTCTGAGAGAAGATTGGCGATTAATTAGTGGGTATAAGATTGCTAATCTGGCATGGCACTCGTTTAGTTTTTTATTTATATGATATCCCCAAGTGAGCTTCGAATCTAAATAGATTCCAAGATATTTTACTGCCGAGTCCTTGAGATTCCAGCATATATCATCATTATTTATTCTTATGTTAGGAAGTTCGGTATAGCGCTTCAGAGTGAACATTTTTGCCTGACATTTTTGTGGATTAATTTTAATTTTCCATTTGTGGAACCATTGGCATGTAACATTAATTGCACCCTGTAGGTACTCAATTGCTGTTTCTGCGGTGGCACCTTGAGCTATTATGGCCGTGTCATCGGCGTACATGGCTGGTATTGTGTTATTCACAGTAGGTAAATCGTATACAAATAAATTAAACAGGGTCGGTCCTAGAATGCTTCCCTGCGGTACTCCTGCTTCAATGGGCTTGGTAGTGGAGAATGTTGCATTGATTCTTATTCTGAATGTTCTGCTTCTTAAGAAGGAATTTATTATCTTTATTAAGTAAGCGGGAATGTTTAATTCGATCATTTTAAACATAGCCCTTCTTGCCAAACCTTGTCGAATGCTCTTTCTAGGTCCATGAACACAATTGCCGTATATTTCTTTTCCTCAAACCCTTTTTCAATCATCTCTGTTATCCTGAGCAGTTGGTGTACTGTTGAATGTGACTGCCTAAATCCGAACTGATGAGAGGGATTACATCCTTTTCTAATAGGTCATCTTGAAGGCGAACAAGAATGATTTTCTCAAGGAGTTTGGCTAATGTTATTAATAAACTAATGGGTCTATAACTGTTTGGATCTTGCTTGGGTTTTCCTGCTTTGTGAATAGGGGAGTATATCCGCAGTTCTCCATAGAATAGGAAAATATCCTAATCGCATACAAGCATTATATATTGATGCTAGATAAGCCATAGCCTTCTTTGTTAACTGTTTAAGTATTTCATTAGTTATCATATCTGGTCCTGGAGACTTGCGTTTAGGAAGGGCGTTGTATATAGGTTTTGAGTTCTAGGACAGAGACTGGGGCTATTTCTACGATATCTTGTGTTTGGAAGCTATCAATTCTGTTTGTTACCACATTTGAGAGATGTTCATCGTGTTTGTTAGTATTGGGGGTAAACACCTGCTGTAAATGCGTTGCCAGTAATTCTGCTTTTTCGTCTTCAGTCGAATACGTAGAGTCGTTTGATACTAATGGATAAATAATATTTGGTTGACGTAGCAAACGTTTGGTTGCCATCCCACATGGTGGGATCACTGGGATGTATTTCCTCAAGATAGCTACTGTATCTTCGTACTCTTAAACTATCTAACTCATACTTGATTCGGTGACATAGTCGATTATATAAGGTTCTTAGATAGGGCAGACGGAACCTTTGCCATTCTCTTCTGGTTCTATTTTTTGTTTTAATCAACTTTAGTATGTAATCCGGTGTTCTATTATGCGGAGCTATACTTCTGCGTTTCCATGGTTTGGTGGCTTCTTTGACACTTTTTTGTATTGCATCAGTACATTGTTCTACTGCTTCATCTATATTTTGCGATTCTTTCAAAGGGCCCCTCCATTTCAGTTTTTGATCAAGAAGAGCTTGAAAAACTTCCCAATCAGTTCTCCCTTCTGCTAATTTTGGAGCACGTGCCGTTATTTGAGGAGTATCTTGGAAAGATAAAATTATGGGAAGATGGTCCGAGTCTAGCTCGGTTTACTACCGTTCGCCGGAGAGGTTCTTTGAGCTTCTTGTGTAGTGCCACATCCAAGATATCTGGTTGATGATCAGCTCTAAAGGGATGATAGGTGTATTCGCCTGGAGCGGCTATTAGAATGGCATGTTGAGCTGCAATATTATATAGCTTGATTCCAGCTGGATTATTAGCACGGCAGCCCCAAACGGCGTTTTTTGCATTTAAATCCCCAAGCAGTAGCGTGGGTTCATCATTACCGAAAAGATTACCTATTTCATGGTCAAGCATCCGCTTGTTTGGTGGTTTATAAGCAGATATTAAAATTATAGGAGCATTGCTTTTCATGAAAATCTTTATAGCAATAGCTTCGATATTTTCTAGACCAGTCAAGTGTAGTAGGTGGTGTTTTAGTTTCTTTTTTATTATTATCGCTACGCCTCCAGAAGCAATTATAGCATCTCTGTCATTTCTGTGTACTTGGTACGCAGGGATTCTAAGGTTTTCCGTGCTTATTAGATGCGTCTCAGTTACACAAGCTACATCAATGTTGTGGCGTGTCAAGAAGTCAATAAAAGTTGAGCGCTGGGATTTAAGGCCATTGGCATTCCAATTGACCAATGTTATGTTATTTATTATGGGCATATTATTTGGATGCATTGCTTAGCAGGGATGGGAGTATTGCTGTTAGGATTAGCGTTAACTTATCTATGTGGGGAATGAGCAATTCAACTACTTTTTTAACTATAGTAGTAATTAAGTCTGTCGAATCTTGCGATTCATGAGATAGATTTTTGTTGATTTGGAATGCACTTTGTTGGTGTTGTCTGGAAGTTGATGGCTGATTTGTCTTGTTTTCCCATGTAGTTGCAGTCACTTGGGAGTATGATCTGTTGTGAGTCCGGTAGCTACTGTTCCTCGTTTGATTCTGACTTATTTTCACAAAATAGCTACATCCTTTATAATTTGCAGGATGTTTTTCTAAACAATTCACACACTGTGGATCCTCTTCGGGCCTCTTAGGGCAATTATTATACAAGTGATTACCTGTGCATTTTACGCAGCGGGGTTGAGACCGGCAGTAGTTGCGGGTATGTCCGTACAACTGGCATTTTTTACACTGGGGAATCTCTTTGGATTTCCTTCGCAGTTCCACTTCTACTATGCTATAATTAAGTGTTGTTAAGCTAAATATTTGTTTGCCTTCTTGTGTATTACTGAGATCCACAGCGCATAGCGGAATAGGGTATCTGTTTTTATTATAAAGTCGAGCAACCTTAACAATAGGGTATTTTAGAGCTTTCAGTTCGTCTTGTATTTCAGATTCGGTTAGTGATACCGGTACGTTTCGAATAATCACCGATAAGTTATTAGCCTCGGGATCTTTGAACGTGTGATAGCTTAAATTGTTATCACTGTAGTATTTAGTCATCTTCCGATAATCGTCTATGCTTGTTAAATTGACTCGTAACTGGTTGTTTTTATTTACCGTCGAAAATTCACTTTTATCATTTCTTTAAGATCTGCAAGTATTTCTTGGTATTTGAGTTTATCCGCACTGTGCAGATATTTGTGCATATTTATGGGAGAACCCCTCCGCAGGGGTTCTTTAATAATTTCTAACACCCGCTTCTATATGTTTTGAAATTACAACATGAAACTATCATTAAGCTCCTACCAGAAATCGGCTTCGTGTTATCACACGTGATAAAAGTTCACACTTGCACTTTCTTACGTTCAGAACCAGCGTTGCACGTCTTAACACGGACAACACCTTTGTTGAACTGTCTCAACAATGGATTCTACTACGCCAATTATTAGCAACTTGTTTTATGGAAAAATATATCAATCCTTAACCTCCATCTTTGATAAGATATTCCCTGACGATAAACGTGCTGCGGATGTTGTTAATATACCACCTGAAGTTGATCCCCAGACAGATGAAGAAGATATAGATGATGATAACTAGCAAGATACTACAATGTCTAGCGATTTTCCAGGAGAAGTTAAACTTCACTATGAGGATAGCTCGGTTGAGGACGATAATGTACCTTTAAGTGTACTGCAAGCAAGAAAAACCGTGAAACTTCAACCGAAAAAAACAAAAAAGTGAGTTTAACCAGAAATGGACAAATAATGTATTGAATATAACAATGCCAAAAACATATTTTTAGACAGACCGAATTTCCCTTGTGAAAGAAGGATTCAAGACTTCTACGCCAATAGATAATTTAGAAAAGTTGTTCGATAAAAATGAGGCATATTGTAGAGGAGTCGAGACGACATGCGGCTAGAAGTAATAATCATACATTTTCTGTTACTGAAGAAGACGTAAAAATATTCATTGGCATATAGATATTTAGTGCATATCATTCAATTGCCACGGGAACGACTATAATTGGAGTCTGAATGAAGATATGACAGCACCACTTGTTTCAGGCAGTACGTCCAGAAACAGATTTCAAGAAATAAAAAAATATTTACGTTTATCTATTTTTTTTTATTCTGCACTCCGCCAACAGCCGTTAGGCCAATTATAGGCATCACTGTACATTTTATGGGGACTTCCAACCCCACTAACGACTGTCATGATGTTATTATGACAACCGGGACCAACTCCTATTCAAGTTCTGACCAGAGAGAACGTTGCTTAACTCTGCTGATCGAACGTGGACGCTTGTTCAAGCTACACCACCTGGGACCTAATCATGAGCAATGAAACCAAAACGATAAAAAGGCAAAACTAAGGCCTGTTATGAATATGCTAAACCAAAATTTTCAAAAATGGAGAATTTTTCACCAAAATTTATCCATAGATGAGGCTAGGGTCAAATACTATGACAATCACGGTTCAAAGCAGTTCATAAAAGGTAAGCCTGTACGATTTGGCTAGAAGAAATGATTGATCGGTAGTTTAACCGGTTATTGTTATACATTTGATACGTACTGTGGTGCCAAAAATTACACTACCACCGAGTCCATGCGTTTAGGATCTAAAGTTGTGCTGGATTTGTTACAAATTGTTACAGGGACAACAGTCACGTTATTTTTTTCGTTAATTTCTTCACGAGCTACAACCTTTTGGAAGTATTGAAAGATTTAGGTTTTAGAGCAACTGTGTGCGACAATAGCACAAAAAGATGTCTTTGTTGTCTCCAGGTGAAATGAAGAGGTTAGAACGTGGACACTTTGTATATCAATATCACGAAACACATTCTCTTCTGTTTGTGAGATGGAAAGACAACAACATCGTCACAATGGCAACAAATTACGACAAAAAAAACCACTAAAAGTGTAAAGCGCTGGTAACCTGCTCTAAAACAAAAAGCTGACGTTCCTCCTCTTTTGTTGTTTTCTAATTACAATGCCGCAATGGATGGTGTAGATTTGCACGACCAGGGTGTATAAATTATAGGATAAGTATTTTTGAAAAGAAATGTGGTTATCCCATTTTACCCACATGATAAATATGATTGTAGTAAACGCGTGGCAATTGCATAGAATATGTTCTTATGAAAATATCGAGCTTCTACATTTTACTAGAAACATAGCAAGACATTATTTAGATGCTATGACAGGTCAACAAAAGGCCGACCGCCGACCATGTGATTCCTTGTCGAGGAGCATCTTACAAAGCGAAAGAGAACATTTTCTACAAAAACTGGACAAACAGCTTCGATGCCAAGAGTGTCATAAAAAATCTCGATGGAACTGCATTAAATGCAACGTTACTTTATGTTTAGAACGTAAAAAGGTTTCTCAAATTTTATTCATTATGCATCAAAAATTTATGTAAAAAATAAAGTTCCTTAAAAATTAATATATCTTATTTTATACTTTTATACAAATGCCTAAAATTCAAATGACAAACCAATACATTTATGTGTTTATTAGTTCCAGAGCTGGGCAGTAATTAATTACTTTGTATCTAAATTGCTAATCAAATTTCTTTTTGTTTATCTGCCTTGCAATTGAATTACTTTTCAAAATGCAATACTTGCAATTGGTAACTGCCATTTCTGTTAAAAAGTACTTGAAAATTACTTTTTGAAAGTAATTAATTACTACATTCAATTACTGGATTACTTTTGAGTAATTAAATTACTCTAAAGTATTTAAATTACTTTACATGTATTTGAATTACTTGTGGTAATTGAAATTACTCGCGGTAATTGAATTACTTTGTAAGAATTCAATTAGTAAATTACTGACCTCGATTGGGTGCTAAATTTCCAGAACGCAAAAAATAAGATAAGGTCTTATTAAGTTACAAATTAATATAATCGCAGTAGGGTATTACCAGAGCAATAAAGTATAATTTATGATTTCTTATGACGGGTTAGATAACAACTAGTTTTGTACAACATTATTAACGACGTGTGCACGAGCAAAGACAACAATATTTGGTAGATTGGCGAACGTTTGTGCAGATGTGATTGGTTGTAACAGTGCAGCGTGTAGCTAATATTTATTGTGTAACACCCTAAAACTATGTTTTCAGTAAGTACTTTACATATTACAATAACTACGGTAAAAATATAATTTCATGTTTTTCATAATAATTGATAAATAGATTCATTAGACGATATTGATTCATAGTAATTATTTACTAGCTTAGAGCTATACTGCCGTGCAAGTGAAAAAGGCGTCCAAAAAATTACGTTGTTGAGTGAGGAATTGAACTAAACGGCCAAAATGCAATAACATTTAAACAGCATAAAACACATAAATAAAATGTACCTAACTGCCAAAATTCCATGCCTGGTGGTTGACTCAAAAATGCGGTATGGGGTATGGTACAATACAATTTAAAAACGCGGCATAAGTTTATAGTAGGAAAGCTGATGAAATTTTTTAAAGATTATTTAGTTAAGGCCTATTTTTTGAGAAAATGTTGCGGGAGGCATGCATAGGTGTCATCTGTAAGGATTATCCTTGATAGCGGTATCGGAGGGAGGCAGAACACCCCTAACTTGCAAACAAGTGGTGAACACTATTATTATTTAGTAACTTTTTATATTATTTTCCAGCTAGCCTATATCATGCTGTAGCATTGGCAGATCGATTGGCTAGTGTTAAAAGGATTGCAGATCACCTCAAACGTCTTGTGAGCACGACGAAATTTTTATTATTTAGTTAAGCTCCAATTTTCAGTGTGGTATTATGGGAACCATCGCATAACTGTCACCGACTGTGGTCAAAATTTTATTTGAAAATTAACATAAAAACCAACACTTAAACAATGTTTGCATCTGCTATATCAATTATTACGTATTGATGTACAAGAACTATTGAAAGTGTTCATTGATTAGACATGTTTAATTTAAAATTTGATAATTTAAATAACTTGACACTTCTACTATTATGATAACTGTCATATTTAAATTAAAAACATCAGAAGTAACACAGCACATTACTTCATTTTTTTAAGCCAAGCTTGATTTCGTTCTTATTTGCTCAGATGTTACTTTTCCTCCACTTATACCTGGGATGGCAGGTGCAGTCTTATTAACACGTTTGAGATGCTAGGACATAAATCATACGTTTACGTACATTTGAATGGACCTACTCATTTAGTACTTTTACAGTTTTGTGTGCTTGTGCAGATGTTCAAAATTCCAAAAAAATTTCTGAGGTAATAATAATAATAATGCTGCAGCAAACGACGCGAAATCAGGATGCGCGGGAGGAATGTTTAAGTCGTTCAGCAAAGACGTGAATACCAATATTTTGTTCTGCAAATAGAAATGTACACTTAAAATAGTTGCCATACTACGTTGTTGCAAATTGGAGCTTGACGAAATAATAAAAATATCGTCGTGCTCACAACATGTTTGAGGTGATCTGCAACCCTTTTAATACCGGCCAATCGATCTGCCAACGTTATAGCATGATTTATAGGCTAACAGGCAAACAATATAAAAGGATACAGCCTTAACCAAATAATAATAGTGTTCACCACTTGTTTGCAAGTTGGGAGTGTTCTGCCTCTCTCCGATACCGCTATCAAGGATAACACTTATATATGCCTCTCGCAACATTCTCTCAAAAAATAGGCCTTAACTAAATAATCACAAAAAAATATCATCAGCTCTTACACTATGATCTTTGACTGCGTTTTTAGCTTTTATGTTAAGTGACCAGAATTTAAATACGGGAAAACAGGAGATTCAGAAATTTAAATGAATAGGGTAACGTACGGCGGAGCCCTAGGAACTTCGACTTTTTCCAGAAATTATGTAATTTTTCTGCATGTTTTATGAAAAATGTTGAAATTGGGGTCCATGTGCACCACACCGAATTGCCCTACCATGTCTGATTCCTAACTACAATTTGCTAGTTTTTATTGTCTTTTAACTTCTTTTTTACTTTTTTTTACAATAAAGGAAGTATTGGATTCACCCCAAAAATTCGAAATTGAGTTTTCAACAGATCTTCACGTCTACTTAACCCAAAAAATATATTATCTTTTTCATTTGTCTGTCTGTGTGTGTGTCTGCGTGTCTGTGTGTCTGTGTACTATGTAGATGCGACAGCAATCTTTTGAAGCAAATCGCATAACCGGAAGTAGGTGTTTACTTTTGTGATTTTTCAGTTTTTTTGGATTTTTTCAAAAACGGCTCTAACGATTTTTTTCAAACTTTACATTTTGATTAAATTTTTAATGTGTATTGATGTAAATAGGTGATTTTCCAGTTGAATACTTCTAAAATGGGTTTCTTTTGTTTTTTTTTAAATTTTTTATTAACTCCTATTTTAAATAGAGCACCCGGTATATTATTACATTTTTGAATTCAGCTTAAAATTCTAGAGAAAATTTGTCTCTTTAACTAAGACTCTATGTTGTACCGTTTTTGTAGAATTTGTAATTTTTTAAAATTTTTGACAAATGCTTAAGAATTTAAAATCAAATTTTTGGCTAATTATAAGATCACTGTAGTTGTGTGCGTGTATCACACCAGATTTTTAAGTTTTGGTATTGAAATAAAATACAAGCATAATACGATTTTAATAGAGTTTGTGATAAAAGCTAAAACTAGGGATGGGCGCGTGACGTGAAAACAGTCGTGTCACGTCGTGTCACGGCGTGTCACGTCGTGAAGGTGACTAATATTTGAAAATCGTGACGTGAACGTGAGTGAACGTGAGTCAAAATTTCCAAGGCGTGATTCACGTGTCACGTTAATTTCACGTTAAATATTTAGTAACGAATAAAAAAACTGCAGATTGCAGCAACTTTTAAATTCATTAAATCACAAATTGTGCCAAACAAGTTACATTATGTGGCTTTATTTTTGGACCCTAATTATAAATCCTTAAAGTTGATACCTTCACATAAAAGAGAAGATTATAATGCAAATAAAACTATAGATGATAATGATGAAATACATAGCAAACGACTCAAAACTGGTACATCAGCATCAGATTCTTATCTTTCTACACTTAGAGATAGCTCTGACGATGATACATGTAATTAGGATGATGTCGAAACAGAACTTAATTAGTATGTTAAATTAAAATTCGGAAATGTACAGTCGTGTGCAAATAAATCTGGGACAGTGTTTTTTCACATGCAGATTCAGTTAAGAATTTGAAGAATATTTCCATGGATTTCCTCTTATCAGAGAGAGTTACGGGTTTCAGTACCTGTTAAAGTTTAATGTAACTCTTTCTGATAGCAGGAAATCCATGGAGATATTCTTCAATTCTTAACTAAATCTGCATGTGAAAAGAACACTGTCCCAGATTTATTTGCACACGACTGTACATGACATTTTAGGATATTAGAAAAACAGTGTAAATACGCCCCTGTTAAAAAAACTTAAAAAATGTTAAACATACCGGCAAGTTCCGCTACAAGCGAAAGAGTATTTTCTACAGCTGGGCGAATTTTAGAAGATACATATTATTTTTAAATCAACATTTTAATGTGTAGAATTGTAGATGAACTTATTATTCTAATAAAAGTAATGGTTTGTTTTTTATACTCGACTAACGCTGAAAATGTTAATTACGTTTTATTATTAAACCAAAAATGTATTGTGTAGATGTGTAGATGAACCTAATTTTAGAAAAGTACCTAATGTTTTTGTTGTATACTCGCCTTAACGCTGAAAATGTTGATCCTTGTACGTAAAAGTACTTTCAAGCCTACGAATTAAAAGTGTTGCCTAGCAACATATACCTTCTGTACTCATACCAATAAGGGAAACGTCAATTCCAATGACAGCTTTTGGTATTAAAAGTAATGTCTTTGAAGACAGCTGCAAGAAATATATTTGCGAGAAATCAGTATTTATCCCTTGTCGAAGTTATTGTAGTCAATTTTAATTTTTTTCTTTTTATGTCAACTATTCTGATTGCAACATATCACGTAAATTATGTCAGGTGCAAAACATATTTTTAGTTCTCTTTAGGGATTTTTCATTGGTTTTAAATTTGAACATTCTGTTCTATCTGAATTTAAATTTTGAAATAAAAGCTGCGTGTCACGTCGTGAGTGGCGTGTCACGCCGTGAACGTGAGTGAACGTGAGCGTGAACGTGCGTGAACGTGACTGTTTAAAGCAAGCGTGAAACGTGCGTGACGTGAACGAAAATTCACTCACTCGCCCATCTCTAGCTAAAACCAAATTAACAAAATTGATGCTTCTAAATAAGTATAAGAATTTATATGTATAGTCCATTTTCTAAACGCTAAAAGTTCTAACTGCGTTGACTCAAAACCGATTTTGAACATTTTTTTTTATTATTTCGAAAAAAAGTTTATAGAAAAGTTCTCCATAGGTGAGAAAGTTTGCTTTTTATTTTTTTAAGTGTTATTAACAAATAAGTGTGTTTTTAATAAACTCTTACTTAAAAAATCTATAAAAGGCTTTACCCAGAACTTTCCTCGTCAACATTGTGGCATTAAATAATTTTAAAAATCAAATTAAGTTAGGAGTATAAAGATCTTCACGTTTAATATTAAATACATTTTCAAATAAAAACAAAAAAATTTATCCCGCATCTGCAACTCTGCAGAATGCTCGATCCTAACCGAATCTCCGCAGAGGATATAAGTACGGCAAAATTCCATCTGTGCTACCGCGTCTCTTCGGGAAAAGTCCGGCGCGCGCGTCTCTTGAAGAACAGGTGTAATGGAAGAAACATGTTTACTCTTTTGTGACATTATACTTTATCGGTTGAGTCTTATTTTCGGCAAATGTAAAACCTGACCTATGTGAAAGTTATTGCTTTCCTTTATTTCAAAATTAACACAAAAATAAACAAAATTGTATGTTTTAAGGTGCTCACCTTGCATATATTTGTATGAAATTGTACCGGTTTCATGCGAGGTAGATATATAATTCATTCATTCATAATCTATAGCCTCTTTTACCTTTCGGTGTCGAGGAATATGTATGCAAAATATCGTCTTCCTCCGACAAATAGTTTTTTGATCTATACTGCCAACAGACAGACAGACTGATAGATAGACAAACGGACAGACGGACAGACAGACAGACAAACTGACGGAATTGAGAAGACCTCTTTTTCGTCATCTAGGGATCTTGAAACGTGAATATCTGAAAAAATCACGGAAGGTGATTTTTTTGTGATTACAATACTTCCTTCGTCTGCCAGACGAGGGAAGTAAAAATGTATAACTCTTTTATTTATTTAAACAATTGCCTGAAATTTGATAATGTAGGGTTTTTGGGGTCGCAGATTACGAATCTGGCCTCAAAATCTGTCTAAAAACGAAATGACGTCTAAAAATGGCGTCCAAAGTCAATTTTTTTATTTTATTTTTTTGTCTGGGGGTTTTTAGGGTCGCAAATTATGAATCTGGCCTCAAAATCGGTCTAAAAACAAAATGGGGTCTACCAAATGTAGTCTACAAAATGGCGTAGAAGATCAAACTTTTTATTTTATCTCTTTTTTAATTTTTATTAGATGTCTGGGGGTTTTTGGGGTCGCAGATTGCGAATCTGTTCTCAAAATCGGTCTAAAAACAAAATGACGTCTAAAAAATGGCATCCAAAGTCAGTTTTTTTATTTTTTTTTTGTCTGGGGGTTTTTAGGGTTGCAAATTATGAATCTGGCCTCACAATCAGTCTAAAAACAAAATGGGGTCTACAAAATGGAGTCTACAAAATGGCGTAGAAGGTCAAACTTTTTATTTTATCTATTTTTAAATTTTTATTAGATGTCTGGGAGTTTTTGGGGTCGCTGATTACGATTTTGACATTAAAACCCAACTATAATAAAAAATGGCGAATCCAAAATGGCGGAAAGAGATAAATTTTTTGTAATTCGGATTTTATTTCTTATATACCTGGGGTTCTTTGGGTCTCTGATCTCAAATTTTATGTTAAAATGTATCAAAAATTGAAAACGGTGTCTGAAAAATGGTGGAAACAAATGATAGAAGTGTTAAATGAGTATTAAAAATATTATATTTTAATCGATTTATTAAAATTATCTCAAGATACTTTTAAAAACAAGAAAAAATTCTTTAGCTTTAATTTCTACTTTCTGTACTTCTTCCATTGACATTGTCGGTCGTGCATTAAGGCAACTCTTTCCGCCACCTTCACTGCAAGCCGCCGAGCAATAAAGGCCACTTTTCCTACACCCACAAGCTGGCCCGCAACCAGTTTTGCAGTTGCAAAAAATTATTTTTAAGATGTTTTGTGGAGCTGGTTTTTGTGTGATTAAGATAGGAAAGTACTTTCCTGTAATATTTCCAACCCCAATCTTCAGCTGAAATACTTGGTTTGCCAGCCACAACTGTGTTTGCAAATACACGCGCTTTAAATGTTGTTCTGCTGCATCCATTTCAGGGCATAATGATGCTAAATTAACGCTACTTTATGTAGTAGACGCCTTAATAAAAAAGTCAAACCTGAAATTCAAAAAGTTTTTATTTAAAAAATAGATACATAATAAAAAACGTTCAACTAATTAAATTTAATATCAATTTATTGTTGCAGCCTCTTGTAAATTACTATTTTCAAATATTTTGGCAAATTTATTCTTTCTTGAGCATAGTCATTGCTTCATTTACTAGGACCTATCCATGTGGATCTTTAATGAGGTACCAGTCCTATTCGTCTTCCTCATCCCTAAATATATTCACTATATTCAAGGGTAATACCACAAGTAGTCGATATATTTTTGACAAATATTTTGCCGTTTCCATGTAAATTATTGCGTTTAAATTTGCAATAATTTCTATGGAAATGGCACAATATTTAAAAAAATATATATCTACTTCGAGTGGTATTTGGGACGACTATTTAACAATATTAATATATAACAAATAACTTCATTTCAAAATAATCCAACAATTAGTATAATTATTCATTCTCAATTAAATTCAGGGGAATACTTCGTAAACCCAACATTTTAAAATTTTTTACGAAATCCAGTTTTTTTTTTAAACAGTTTGTTGATGTTTACTTTTACTTAACCTAGCGACATCACTAAGGCAGAACATTATTGCTAAGCGATATTTCGGAACAAGGCTACTTTTTTTGAGTAGGTACATTGTTTTTTGAATATTTTGCATGGTACCCAATATTCAGTGATATACTGTTCTTATTGGTTGAAAAAAGCAAATGTCTGCAATATGATTGGCTTATATATTATAGTGTTGAATAGTCAAATATATTCAAAAGCCATGATATGCACCTTGACACCAAAGCTCGCATGCTAAGATGCTGTATTTTCCCATCTTGCTCTATGGGGTCGAGTCCCTGGACACTTAACGAAACAATCACAAAAAAATTGAAGCATTTGTAATGTGGTTAAACCGGAGAATATTGTGGACTCATGAAAAGACCGTGTAACAAATATTGAAGTTTTCCAGAGAATGAAAAAAATAAAGAGATCATGGACAATATCAAGACACGCAAGCTCCAATACCGCGGATATATAATGAGGAATGAGAATAAGTACCCTTCATAATAGACCACTGCCAAAAAATTACATTCAGAGAACAAGTACCCCATATTGCAATATATTATACAAGGCAAGATATACGGCAAACGTGGATCAGGACGCAGAAGGATATCTTGGTTTCAAAACCTAAGAGCGTGGTATGGGAAATCATCCAATGAGTTATTTGAAATTGCAACCAATTAAGTGAAGCCGTACTGATCGCAAACATCCGAAATCGGATAAGCACCTGAAGAAGAAGAAGAAGATTCTTTCCTCTGTAAAAACATGCTGAAGTTGTCACATCCAGTTAAAGCGTGTACAGAAAGAACATACTCACTACAATAGGGATAAACAAAAATTGCAGGCTCTTAGAGGAAGATATTTTTTTTCTTTATTTTTGGCAGGTTTTAAAAAATATGTATCTTTATCAGGAGAAGCTAAAGCTGTTAATATAACTAAGGCGTATATATCCTCTGATACTACCACTATGTGTTCATTTGATGCATTGAGGGCTGTTGTAACAATTAACCGATCAGCATCACTTTTAGCTTGATAGCAGGGATATTATTTGTAGCTAGTTTCTTTTAAAAAATCAATAAAACAACTTTTATGAAAGATATTTGCCAGATATTTTTCTTGATAAAACTTTAAAACCCTGTCTCTTTCAAATCGAATATCTGGTGCAGTTTCAGTTTTTAGACATCTGTCTCTTTCAACAGATTTTATTCCATGTTTCTGATAATCGACAAAAACCACAATTGCTTTTTTTAATTACGTACAATAAAATTAATATAACTAACTAAAATTGCACCATACTGTTGAACAAGCTTCGATTTGTTTTTATATAATAACATAAACCGGGCTGATGTATACGTTGCTTAGCACCTTTTGTGTCACCACTGAGTAGTTTTAAGCTTTGCTCATCATTTTCAAAAAGAAACGCGAATTGGTTTGAGTCCTTTTCTAAAATCGCATCGATTTCATCAAAATTTCGCTCAAGTAACGCTCCGCTTCTTTCCAAGGGGGTCCTCGGGGCTCCGCCCCTCTCCAAGGGGTACTCGCGGCTCCGCCTTTCTCCAAGGAGGCCCTAGGGGATCTGCCCCTCTCCAAGGGGACCTCGGGGTTCCGCCCCTCTCCAAGAAGCCTTCGAGGCTTTGTCCCTCTCTATGGGGGCTTTCGGTGATCCGCCCCTCTCCAAGGGGGCCCTTGGAGATCCGCCCCGCTCCAAGAGGCCCTGGGGGCTCCGCTCCTCTCCAAGGAGCCCTCGAGGCACCGCTTCTCTCCAAGGAGCCCTCGAAGCTCCGCCCCTTTCCAAGGGAGCCCTCGGTGCTCTTCCCCTCTCCAAGGGGGCTCTCGGAACTCCACCCTTCTCTAGGAGTGCCCTCGGGGCTTTGCCCCTCTCCAAGGAGGCCCTCGGGGCTCCGCTCCTCTCCAAGGGGACCGTCGGGGCTTCTCCCATCTTCAAGGAGGCCCTCGGGGCTCCGCCCCTCTTCAAGGGGGCTTTCAGTGCTCCGTCCCTCTCCAGGGGCCCTCGGGGCTCCGCCCCTCTCTAAGGGGCCCTCGCGGCTCCGCCCCTCTCTAAAGGTCGTGAAATCGAGAAGACGGCGAAATGCATGCAAACGCAAATGCCGCCGCTATCGTAACCCGCATTTGCTCAATCAGGGGCATCGCGTCTGCAATTGTCATGACACACATGTCTGGATCGTTCTCCTGTATTATATTGATTCCTCCGTCGGTCACAAACAGCAAATCGTTTAATTCAGTAATATGTTTTGGTAATTGTAGAAAGAGGTCGTAGAAAACACATTTTTAGGCGTTCGAATTTATTAGTATTTATATGCTATATTTAAATCTATTTTTAATCTATTTAAATTTGAGTTAATTTAACAATTTTAGAATTTTATTTGTATATACTGCAAAGGTTTATGACTGTGTTTTATAATATTATAATCAAGATGATAAAATAAATACCAATTAACACTATCTGCAAATATTCTTTTATTTAGGTCAAACTTTGACTGACTAAAAATACTTACTGGGTTCGCTAATTATTTATTAAGTAAACAGTATTGTGTCCTTTATTATATTTCATCCATCTGCAATTTAATCTTACAGAGGCTAGCTATGTGAGCAAGATGACTCGTACCTCAGGGTTGGATTCACCTGTACATTAATATTAAACTCGTGTGATACGCCACTGGAATATAAATTTAACTCGAACGCTCAGACGCTACTGCTGTCAAAATCATAGTACAAATTCGTTTTTGCGATTTAAACTAATAAAAGGGGTTTTATGAGCGATTTATCAGGTACATTTTGAATTATCGCGCTATTAGCGTCACTGATTCTTATTTGTTTACAGGCAAAAACCTCCACTTCGTTGTCTTTGTTTTTGGGAGCGTCGCTTTGGGATCAACATAACCTCAAACTTGATTATGGCAATTACTGGATATTTAGTTTTTAATGGATGCTTAACTCTGCCTGGGTCTTGTTCATGAAAGTTTGGTCTAGCAGTCATGCAAATTTCCGCTTGCTAACGCCCTTACTTTTAGTAGAATTTGGTACCTGATCGATGAAAGCTGCGGCAGCTCATTCGTACTGCATCTCCTGCTGATTTCTGCCTAATACGGGGTCCTGCCATGTTGCTGGTGTTGTGGGGCCTTCTATACGCTGGTATGCTGCAGTCGAAATCCCGAGTTCGTAAGCTGCGCTGGTCCTGATCGAAATCCTTGTAGGTGGCAACGATGAAAAATTATTTTTATGTGAGGAAAAATGTTCCCCATATTTTCACAGATGCACTGGTAATTACTTGGCACAATGGTGCACTTTTTATCAATATTATTAAAGATTTACTAGGTAAAAACTGTAATTTTTGGAGAGCACAAAAACTGGTTGTCATTCATAATTTTTATTCGACTGTCTCTCTATACTGGTCGTTAATAACAATTGCCTATCTAGGTTATACTAGAGTTCCTATATGTACTAAGAGTTGAGCCATTGGATCCACAAATCAAGGACCACGTGATGTAGCAAAGATATATTTCATTTGTTTCAGTTGATAGAAGTATGCACAAAGTTTAAAATTAGCAAAAATCAGGTACTCCATGGTTTCTGGATCCAAAACAAGTCACCCTACATGTCCCAACTCTTTTATATACAGGGACTCTAGGTTATACAAAACGGAAATTGACAAAATACAATACAAAAACTTCTTAGCTAAATCTAACTTAATTTAAAATTGTGTACAAAAATTCTTATTTCTAAAATATTGTTCTTTTTATTTTGGTTTTAAACTGTGTCATAGCGCCACTCACTTTGTGTTATTTAAATTGTCTTTTACTCACGTAATTACACTGACTTGTTTTTTTAATTGTTTAGTTCCCGCAGTAATTTGTTTCACATCCTGTTGTGTGTATTTTTCCTGTAATCTTTTAAACTGTTCGCTTTTCTCCAAATTTTCGAATATTGCTGTCCCATAATTATAATCGCCATGTTTTGCCTGGTTTATGCTCGTTGCAACGTATTATCATAATTCTGCTTCTATTACCTTTTATTTAAAATGCTCATAAACATATCCTATTTAATTATTCTGACATATGCGCTTCAATTAACACGCACATTTTATAAACCTTTCTGTGACAGTTCTATTTATTTTGGTTCGGTTTTAATTTTGCAAAAACCTCTCATTTTTGGCTAATTTAGAATTATCGATTCCAATCTATGAAAAACGAGCTCTGCCCCTTTGCCTTTTCTATTCAATTCAATTCATTACTACCAGCATTTCTTTGCAAATGTAACTACGGATTGAAATTTACGTTAAATCTTGCAGTTGCATGAACTACCCCAACTCTGTGCTATCTGACTTGTTCTACTTATTTGTTGTGCTGCAAGCAGGGTTGAGTAGCGGGCTCAATACCATCTCAATACATAATTTTTATTAAATATTAATAATAATCGTACAGAATAAAAATTAACCTTTTAATGCTATATTTGTAATCAGTGTGTCCAAAACCCCTAGATATGAGCAAACGCGCGAAATTCAAAAATGAAGCCATTTTGCCACTTTAAAGACGTTATTTTCCATTTTGATAAATTTTAACATACAATTTGAGATCAGCGACTCATAAAAACCTTATAAATATAAGAAATAAAGTCCGAATAAAAACATTACGTCTTTCAGCCATTTTGTATTCGCCATTTTTTATTTCAGTTAACTTTTAATGTCAAATTCGTAATCAGCGACCCCAAAAACTCCCAGTCTTCTAATAAAAATTAGAAAAAAGGAAATGAAAAAATTAGACTTTCAACGCCATTTTGTAGACGCCATTTTTGTTTTTAGGCCAATTTTGAGGGCAGATTCGTAATCTGCGTACCCAAAAACCTTATGCTATCAAATTTCAGGCAGTTGTTAAAATAACTAAAAGAGTTATACATTTATTAAATTAAGAATGTATTAAAAAACACTTATTTGTTAATAACAATTGAAAAAATAAAAATCACACCTTCTCACCTATGGGGAACTTTTCTATAAATTTTTTCCGAAATTTAAAAAAATATATCAAAATCGGTTTTGAGTCAACGAAGTTAGAACTTTTTTTCTTTAGTAAGTGGACTAGTATGAGTATAATGAAAAGTACAATATCACTGTGTCTGTATCATCAGCAAACACAAAAATAGTAGTTTATGTAACTAGTCCTCAAAGCAAGGCTTTAGGGGACGAGTCGTAATGTTTCCGGACGAGGCGGAGCGAAGCGCAGCCGAGTCCGTAATATGAAGATGAGTCCTCTAAAGCCATTTGAGGACGTGTTGCATACAACGTTTTTTTGTATTAGCTCTCCAAACATTATAATATGAAGTTTCAATTACCATTAACGCGGCATTATATTAGGAGGCCGCGCGAAAATGTATTTTTCGCTCCCCAAACTGGTTACTTTGGAAACTGTCTAGGATCCTCAAAATGGCCATTTAGAGGCCTTGTAGTTAAAGTCGTCATGGCAACTAATGTTTGAGTCCGCTAAAATGTTGCCATGACGACTTTAAGTACAAGGCCTCTAAATGGCTATTTTGAGGATCCTAGACAGTTTCCAAAGTAACCAGTTTGGGGAGCGAATACAAAAAAAGCTATTTGTGCATGGCTTTCTTTATGCAAGCATCGCAGGCCGCAGTTAAGGTGTAGTGTCCAAATAATAAATAACCTACAACTGGTCTGAATCGGGACTTTTAGTGTAAAATCAGCTAAAGTGGGACAATTTTGGGGATAAAATAAAATTCGGTATAGGCAGTAGAAAGTATGTACTGTCTCGCTTAAATCGGGACTAATGGTCACTTTATTTTATGTGGCTCTTACCGCATTTTTGCATTGAACATTTTGTAAATTATCCATTCTTTGTCGCTTTCTTGCCTTGTAATGCTCATATGCTGCTTTGTATAATGGCAACTAGTGCATAATTTTGTGGCTATGAAAACTAGTTTACGGTCTGCTGTAGCATGTTAGCTTCCATTATTATTAAACATCCTAAATAGTGTCTTATAAAAATCGCGACTTTCTTATAATTCCGCTCGTCTCATCCAACATTCCACCTTTACATTATACAGGGTGCTGCATTAATTTCAAAAGTTAGATAACAAATATTTTTATAGCTATTTGAATTACTAGGGTGGAAGTGTATCGTTCCCTCCCGCGGATGTAGTGTAATTCCCCAGCGTTAGCGAAAACAGTAATCAATTTTTATCATGCAAAGAAGGGAATGACATTTTACTCCAAAGTTATACATATGACAGTTTTGCATTTTATGATAAGACCATCTCTTGTATTCAGCTGCAGTCAAAAATATTTAAATATGAAAAGCAGCAGGCTAGTTGATTTATTATCAATCACATTGCTTACCGTCTCTAATGGCAACGAGAGTCAATGTATTATATTCCCTCCTGCTACCATTGGAAACCAACCAGAGAACCAAACGTATATTTTCGAATCCCCTAATAGGCGACAGAAAGTGTCGCTTTTGGATAAAGGGGTAAAAAAGTATTTTCGAAATGAGCCAACAAAAAATGCTCAAGTTGCGCCAATTGGATCATGATGTAGTGTTCTTTACAAAATCTAAATAGAATTTTGATGTCAAACAATTAAGAAAGCCAATGCTGCAACCGGTATACTTAAGTTAAATATTTTCGTCATTCAGCCTCATGTTAGACGTATTTAATAGCAGATTTTTGTGCAAGTTAAGAAAAGAGTTTTCAACATTTAATTTACGAGCGGCCGCAGCAAAGCGAGCGGATTAATTTAACTTTTCTAACATATTCAAGGTGCTATTTTTTTACCATTAGAAAATTTAGCCAAAATAAAATTTGACATTTCTTCATGTCCGAAAGAAATATCTTTCCACGACCAGAAGTAGAAATCATTTTCTAGGTTAGAAAAATTGTGACAAATATAACTCATTGTCTAACAAGAGAGATAATATGAATACAGTTAATAGTCGCTCGGTGGAGTGAATACTCTATTAAATGAACAATTCTTTTATATGAACATTTCTTTTATATGAACAACAAAAATGTAACAGTATAGATTCGAAAGAGGGAACACTAATATGTTTCTTTATTTTGCTCATTTTATAATAATCCATCTTAACTTTAATATTTAATATTACAAATGGATACACAAAAATTTTAGTGCAGCAATACCCTTATAATTAATACAATATTATCGGAATAACATTGTAAAAACTTTAAGCAAGCGGAATGCTGAAGTGAAATGTTAAATAAAGATTACCTTTATAGCAATTTTTAATAAATTTAATGATGAATCTAAAGCAGCTGTAATAACTTCTCGAACGATACCATCTATAACACTTAGGTGGCATAGTATTTTTGTATCGGGTTTAGAAAGCAGATATAATAGTTTAAAAGCCCTACAAACAATATTAATTACGGCAGCCTCAGACTTGCTTGCAAATTCCAACGATCCAAATGCAGCAGAAGACGAAAATTTAGTCGGTTTTGATAAACCCTCTACATCAACTATAAACAAATAAATAGACCTTAAAAGCAAAATAGAACTCGAATTACTTGGTTGTTTGGAAGACAAGAGCGCAGATTTAAATATACTAAATGAATATCCCATTATGAAACTCCTATTTTTAAGATACAACACAGATTTGCGTTCCTCAGCACCAGTTGAAAGACTTTTCTCGTTTGTCTCATTTATAGATAGCTCCAGAAAGAATACGACCTTAATATGTTGTACATATGAATATAATATAAGCAATATATAATTTTTATCTTTGACTTTATTTATTTACTTACATGATACATCAAAACAAACTAAAAACTTTTGGTTTTGGTGAACGGTGCAAGTAGCTTCTTCTTCTTCTAGTACTTTATCCGTTTCGGACGTTAGCTATCATAATGGAAATACGTATTTTATTGACTGCACTACGGAAAAGTTCTGCGGATGTAACTCCGAACCATTTTCTTAAGTTGGCGAGCCAGGAAATTCTTCGTCTACCAGCTCCTCTTCGTCCTTCAACTTTGCCCTGGATAATATTTTGTAGTAGCCGATATTTGTTGTTATTTCTCATGATATGGCCAAGGTATTCTAGTTTCCTGCGTTTAACGGAGAACAGAGTTTGAGGTCTGCAACCCATTCTGTCGAGAACTTCTTCATTAGTAATATGTTCTGTCCATGAGATTTTGAGGATTCTACGGTACACCCACATTTCGAAGGCTTGTAATCGTTTCTCCATGACTTGAGACAAGGTCCATGCCTTCACACCGTATAACAAAGTGGAGAATACGTAGCAAGATGTAATTCTCTTTTTGAGCGTTTTGCTAAGATCCCGCGAGCAGAGCAGTGTTTATTTGTATGAAGGTTGTTCTGGCTTTTTCTATTCTGTTTTTAATTTCTCTAGAGTGGTCCCAGTCATCATTGATTGTGCAGCCTAAATAGGTAAAGTGAGATACTCTTTTTATGGGTTGATTGTTAGCAAGCAGTACTCCTTGTTGGATTGGAGATTTGCTTATTATCATATATTTAGTCTTTTTTGTATTCAAATTCAGTCCATATTTTTCGCTTGCCTTTACAACTCTGTCAAGTAGTTCTTGTAATCCTTGTATGCTATCTGATATCAAGACCGTATCGTCGGCGTAACGGATGTTGGTGATGACTTCTCCATTGACTTTGATCCCGGTTTTTACTTTCTCGAGAGCTCTTCTGAATATAGGTTGAATAGTAGTGGAGAAATCACACATCCTTGACGTACACCTCTTTTAATTTCAGTCTGCTCTGTTTGTCGGTCTTCCACCCTAACTGTTGCCATTTGGCCCCAATATAGATTGGTGATGATTCTAATGTCTTTGTCATCTATGCCAGTCTCTTTCAAGGTTTGTACCATTTCCTTGTGTTGACATCTGTCGAAGGCCTTAGCGTAATCTAAAAAGCACATATATACTTCGCAGTTGACATCCCTGCATCGCTGAACTAAAACATGAATTGCAAATAACGCTTCACGGGTACCCAGACCATTCCGGAAACCAAATTGTGTTTCACTGATGTTTTCCTCGCATTTTCGATATATTCGACTATGAATGATTTCAAGGAAGTAGCTACCAGACTTAATTATCAAAAAACCTTTAAAAGTGATAAAGTATGTTGGTTACTATAGTTACTACAACAAATTAAGCATTTTACTTCCTTTTACTACTATAAAGGAAGTATTGGATTCACCCCAAAAATTCTAAATTGAGTTTTCAACAGATCTTCACGTTTTAGAGTCCCCTGATCCCAAAAAACATATTTTTTTTCATTGGTCTGTCTGTGTGTGTGTCTGTGTGTCTGTCTGTCTGTCTGTCTGTCTGTCTGTGAACAGAATATCTCAAAAACGAAAAGAGGTATGGCATTGAAACTTCATATATAAGTTTTGTGTACTATGTAGATGAGACAGCAAGCTTTTGAAGAAAATCGCATAACCGGAAGTAGGTGTTTACTCTTGTGATTTTTCAGTTTTTTTCGATTTTTTCAAAAACGGCTCTAACGATTTTTTTTAAATTTTACATTTTTAATGTGTATTGATGTGAGATAGGTGATTTTCCAGTTGAATACTTCTAAAGTGGGTTTCTTTTGTTTTTTTTTCTATTTTTTTATTAACTTCTATATTAAATAAAACACCCGGTATATTATTACATTTTTGAATTCACCTTAAAATTCTAGAGAAAATTTGTCTCTTCAACTAACACTCGATTTTGTACCGTTTTTGTAGAATTTGTAATTTTTGAAAATTTTTAACAAATGGTTAAAAATTAAAAATGAAATTTTTGACTAATTATAAGATCACTGTAAAAGGAAGTTGTGTGAGTGTATCACACCAGATTTTTTAGATTACGATTACGAATCGACACCACTCTAATGATATTTGCAACGTGTTGGGCTGTAATTGGTAATTATTAATTAATTACCTTTTAAAAATAGTTTGCCCAGCCCTGTCCACATACTGCCACAAACAAAATTCGACATTTTTTTCCCCCTGTTTATGCCAACATCCAATTTGCTACAAACGCACTTCACCTTCACACACCTGTAACTTAGCCTCCGTGTATCGCAGACCCCAAAAAACAGCCAGTACGATTAGCGTTGATTCATCCTCTTTCCAACTAGCCCCAAATCACATTTGGATCTTTCAAAAAGCATGCGATGTAACAACACCGAACGCTTTCGTGTGCAAAAAATCGTTTTAACTCCTGTATTTTCGCCCCCTCGAATCTTATATTTTCACAACCCCTCTAGAAAGTTCGCCTTAGACGAGATCTTCAAAATGACACCAACAACATTTATCTGCAGTAAGTACAACTTGAAAAAATTTTCCAAGCGTCACAGAAATTGCAACATGAGCCCCGTATTAGCGTCACACCCCCAATTTTTTAAACATTTTCAATGTTAAAAATATTTGCATGGTAAACAACGAAATAGTATTCCACAAAGCGGAGTAATCTTTAATTAGTTTCTCTCCATAAAACTAGTTTTGACGTCACCGCCGGCAAGCAATCTCCGCACGACCTTCGGAAATATCAGTGTTCTCTAGCGACGACAATAATGAAGATGTGTTTATTTCTTTTTGTTATTATTGTTTTATTTATAGCAGAGGCAGTAGCAGGTAAAACGTATATTTATATATTTTCACAAATGCACAAGCTATTTTGGCGGGGGTTTAGGGATATCTACATATTTATAAAATTAAACGGGATAACTTAAAGACAGCAACAGTAGCAGCTTGTTCTGTCATTTCCTGTCAGAAAACCTTTCTTACCATTTACGTTTTACACATAGAGCTGTATTAAGAGTATGGCTATGGGGACTAAAGCCCTAAGTTCCAGACCTGTAGGAGGTTCTCGCTTTTAAAAACAAACCGGTTTCTTTTTTACCCTACAAAGAAATCCAACGGAAAAAATTAAAGCGCATAAGTAAAATGTGTTTAAGATAAATAACTATTTCCCGCTGTCGATCATGTAAGTCAGTGATACAGCCTTAGTAACAAAACGTGTAAGTTTGCGATTATATTTGTTTGCCGCTTTCCCTTGACAACGGAACTTAATATTATTATTAAGTTCCTAGGATAATATAATTAACAACGCAAGATCCAGAGTTAAACGTTTTGTTTATAATGACGTTTATGTGACATGTGGCACTCACAGGTAACACGACTCACGAAAATTAATCCTGGTGACAGGTGACAAACCAAACGATATTTTTAAAAATTTTGGAAAATTTCGATAAGCAGCGGGAAAAATATAATAAGTTAAGTCGGAATGTATCGCCTATTAACGTTTTGGGCAGACAACAAGCCGCGGCTTTGCCTTGACTTGTACTTGCCTACCTCAAATGTTAATAGCTCCTTACAATCCTTGCTACTTAAATAGCTATTATGAAACACAAAAACTTTGCAGTTTTCAAAAATGAACAAATGCATAGTGTAAAGTGAAGAGTTGCAAAGCTGTGTTATGAACTACGGCCCCTCTCGTATGGAGAAAATTTAACATAGATTCAACATAGTGGCCAATTTATCAACGCGCTCTTAATTTACTATTGGTACGTCATAAATAAAGCGCTGTTCTAATGCAGTGGACCAAATTTTGGAAAATCACTTAAATACGCAAGTAAACACCAATCCAAAAAATGCGTGTTGAACTTAGTTCATAACCTAACATGTCACTGCTCGGAAGGTGTAGCGGTGCTTTTTGATAGCTACCTGCTTTTATTATTTAATTTAATTTATTTTAGCTTTGTTCATAACTAATTACCTCGGCTACTAGCTCACTTTCGGCATCTGAGACCACACTCAGGGCGATTCAGGTTACTGCAATGGGGTGACCGGAGATAGCAATAAATAAAAAGCCTTTACGTTAAAAAATTATAAAATGTACCAATTATGGCGTACATATAACTAAATCGACCCTAAGAGTTAGCTAATATTATACCAATCTACTTAATTAAGGATTAGTAATCTACTTTTACGTTATTAGACCGGTAGCAACATCTTTATGGCCGCGCCAATACTTTACAGGTCGAGCCCGTAGGGCGAGACCTGTATGTTTAGCAAGGCCATAAAAATGCTACCGGTCGTGTATCGTATAAGATTTTTTAGGATACTGCATTGGTAACTAGCGTTTACACAGTTACAGTTACAAACGAGTCCGGTAGATAAAATTTACCGGCCTAGACCAGTAGTAGTTCTATTACTACTGGTCTAGGCTGGTAAATTTTATCTACCGGACTCGTTTGTAACTATGTAAACACTAGTTACCAATGCAGTATCCTAAAAAATACTATTACGCTATATTAGTTCTTAAAATATAGTCACTAACCACTGTATTGTCCACTTAGCTCGCTTACGGTGTCGTTGCTAAGATTTCAAAAGTTGAGCGGCTCGGGCGATGCTGGCGGGAACGGGAACATGTGTGGCTGTGGTCGCGGTGGCGTCCACCCTTGGCGTCTTTGCAGGTTGCCCTTTGATTTTGCTGCCAATTAATTCCTTGGCCAAAAAGGACTATCGTCACTGCTCTAATTTGTTCACCTGCTCACACTGGTTTCGTTTTCCTTGCGTCGAAACAAAGGATCACGCCTCGCCGGGTGAAACAATTAACGTGCACCGCTCACACGAGATGCCCGCTTCTACCCTCTGACCTCTTGCATCCGCCGCTATCACAGTTGTCCTCTGCACCCCCGAAGCTTGACCAGCGCAGAATTCAAACTCACCACGTTATGCGCACGCACATACTACTTAAATTTAAACTATAATATATACAAAAACTAGCTGAAACCCGCGGCATATGCCGCATTTAAAATGTACGACAAATGTAATAACTTTTGTTGCACTAAAGAAAGTTTTAAAAGCACGCTAGAGATTGGCAGTAAGGAAAAGTTCCAAAAAATATATTTTCAAATGGAAAGTCTCTGGAAAGGAAACGCTCGCCTCTGAAAGGCGTCCTAATTAATACGACGTTGTTGGATGCAATCAAAAGAAATCAGGAAAGAATTAATACTCTTATGAGATTATATGTGAAAATTATTTGTGCCACCGAAATAATTTTCAGCTGCTTGCAATCTGTGTTTCTTTTAAGGTTTAAGCCGTTGAGGCGTTGAGCATCATATAAATATAAATGCGGTAACTCAAGTCTCCAGTTACGCCGTTACTGTTATTGTTAAATAACTCGATTATTATTTCTTTGTCATTTTAAACTGGCATTATTATTATTATCTCTATAATAGCAACCATAAGTAACTGTTTATAATGTTTATATGCTAGCGAGTTGTTCTTAAATCGCTAGTGAATTAATAGTAGATTGTTCTACAAGTTAAGAAAAGTGAGAGATTTCCAGCGAATGTAAAAGTTTTACGTGAGCATGGAAGAATCACTTTTCCAATGTGTTGAACAGGCAATTTTTCCGTGTAGTTGACAAAAATATCTTTTTAAATAATTTTGGTCGAAGTATGGAAGCGCAATGTTTACTGTACTGTATAAATACAGAGTCCGGCAACGAAGCGAGGGTGGAAGATATTTCTAAAACTATGATAGTTACATGAATATTGTGTATATAAAAGTTGTAGGTACGAAAGTGGTGCACATTACTAAAATATTTTTGATTATACAGGGTGTCGCAAAAAAGTATGGAGAATCAAACTTACTTTTTTTTAAATAGAATGCCCTGGGGTAGCTTAAAAGTTTTGTATTGAAATACTCATCATTTTCAGATAAGTTGTATGGGTCTAACGTCAACTGTTTTAGAGATATTAACGATTTTATGCAAAAAAATGCTGAACTTCAGGCGACTGCTGTAAGCTTCAGAAAACAATTGAATGAAGGAAAACGTTACCAAAAAATTATGATTTTTGTAAACTATCTTTCAAGTGTAAAATGGTGGATCTGGGTATTAATGTTATATAGGGTGCTCAATATTTGCAAATTTAATAATTTCGATTTTTTTTTCAAATGGAACGCCCTGTATATTTTTGTATTTTTAAAGAGCCCTTTTAATGAGCTTTCTTTTGATATGTTACTTCATACTTCTAAGTGCAACTGTTTTTCAGATATGCATGTTTGAACATAAAAACAATTTAAACCCCTTAAGATGCTTTATTTCAAGGGATAAAAAACAAACGCCCTTAAAATAGTGATTTAAATGCATGATCTCTCTAAAAATAAAAGCACAAAACCAGGTTTAGAAAATATAAATTCAGTCAGTGTTGATACAGGAAATTATAAACACTTAAAAAACAATAAATGCAGGAATAAATTAATTCCACGGTCAAATTAAATCAGATAAAAAAAAAGAAAAGCCAATACACCAAAATCTTATACGAAATTACACTAAATGTTCAAATAGTTCTCCTTTCCTGCTCTGAGTATTAAAGCTGTACAGAGAATTCATAATCTGCAAATATAATTAGTTTGATTTATTTAAATGGAACACCCTGTATATCCCTGTATTTTTGAAAAGTACTTTTAATGAGCTTTCTTCTTCCACTTCATTTCCTATCTCAAAATTCGGTCGTATTGGTTATTTCTAGTTTTGAGTTCTGGTTCAATTTTTGTATTTTAAGCTTGGTTTTATCTTTTGTTTGAAGAATTCAAGTGTTTAAATCATTATTTTAAAGGCGTTTGTTATTTATCCCTTGAAATAAAGCATCTTAAGGGGTTTAAATTGTTTTTTATGTTTAAACTCGCATATCTGAAAAACAGTTGGAACTTAAGAGGTATGAAGTAACACATCAAAAGAAAGTTCATTAAAAGAGCTCTTCAGAAATACAAAAATATATAGGGCGTTCCATTTGAAAAAAAATTGAAATTAAATTTGCAAATATTGAGCACTCTGTATAACATTAATACCCAGATCCACCATTTTACACTTGAAAGATAGTTTACAAAAATCATAATTTTTTGGTAACGTTTTCCTTCATTCAATTGTTTTCTGTCGCTTACAGCAGCCGCCTGAAGTTCAGCAATTTTTTGCATAAAATTGTTGATATCTCCAAAACAGTTGACGTTAGACCCATACAACTTGATATGAAAATGAAGAGTATTTCCATACAAAACTGTTAAGCTACCTAAATATACGGCATTCTATTTAAAAAAAGGTAAGTTTGATCCGCCACACTTTTTTGAGACATCCTGTATAATCAAAACTATTTTAGTAATGTGCACCACCTTAGTACCTACAACTTTTTATATACACAATATTTATGCAACTCTCATAGTTTTAGAAATATCTTCCACCCCCGCTTCGTTGCCGGACCTTGTATAAATTAACCATTATAGAATAGAGCTTACTCGAAAATGGATGAATCTGTTATTAATTCATTTAGTTCATTTTTAGGTGAAATCAATATGATTTTGAGCAGTTATGAAAAGTATCAAAAAGTCACTTTTTTTATGTCACCAGTGGCAATGTGAAAAAATAATACATTATAGGAAAAAGAAAAGCACAATTTTTCCCAAGATGTGAGTTTGCAGCTCAAGGGCGATGCCGAGCACTACAAATACACAGAGGGAAAAATGGTGTTCTGCCCTGCCGTGTATATACAATTTTTTCAACCGCCAGGATCAGAGCCATAAGAAACATATTTTTCGACGACTGACATCGAAAGTAGATTTTTCTCACTGTCATTTGACAACAGAAAGTTGACATTTACCGCTGAGCGTGCGTTTTTATCACTTTGCCGCTCGCCGAGCGTTTTGGGTTTCCGCGTGAACAAAATAGGTAGCCACGTCCGAATGTTTCCTTGACAATGCCCGTCATTTGTCGAAATAATCGCGTCACATGTCTAATAGACTGCGCGAGTAATGTTAACTTGATTGTCAATTAATATTTGCAATAAAATGAAATATGATATTTTCCATTAATAATATGCTCAGTCGTCGAAAAAATAGTATGTATGTTTCGAGCTAAAAGTGCGCTTGCCGCTTTTGCATGATTGCTGGTTTCGACTTCGTCTCAACCAGCAATATTCATGCGCAAGCGGCAAGAATGCACTTTCAGCTCTTAACATACAATATACAGTTCTACGGTCCTAAATAAATGACAAAATTGTGCCAATTGTGATTTTTTTCGATTCACGCCATTTGATGAAGTCGTTGTACCGTTCATAAAGACCGCGCGATTTGGCCGGCAACAACTCATTGGTTGCTGTCTGGGCCGCTTCAAATACTTTAGGCCGGGTGCAATTATCTTCTGATTTTATCTTCAACTTCACAATTTGTGACAGTTCCAGAAAAATTACGAATTACAATAATAATCAAGCAGCGTAAAATGAAGTCAGGTGATTATTTCGCATTGGCAGTAAGCCTTTAATAGTCAGTTTTAGATGTGACCGTAGCAAAATACACTTCTCCAATAAAATAACGCACCAAACAAAAGTAGCCAAAAGTTTAATAGCTATTTATGCAACAAGTGCTAAAAGTTGAGGTTTATGCACAAGACATGACAATTATGGAACGAAGCCGAAGGCTGAGTTTCATAACAGGTCTCGTGCATAAACCACTTTTAGCACGAGTTGCATACAATATTTTTTCTACGACCTGAAATTTACTGTTATTAATCCATAAATGTCGATTTAACAAAGGTTTGCATCTACGGCAGTTATAATTTATGTCATAATAAACAGTAGACCTTGATGCGCAGGTGAATGTTTGTGGACGCAGTACTGTCAAAGTCAATTATCAAAGGTAATCATTAATACTACAAATCTGACTGTATTCATTACATAACGCTTTAATTGTTTAAAAAACACTTTACCTCTAATGCAAGAAGCAACTAGAATAACTTTACAACTTCACTTCCAGTTGGAAATTGTGGTTTATAACCTCACTTCACTTTATACCACACATGCGCTAGAAGTAAACAGCTGATCTCTTTAAACACGCTAAATTATAAAACGTCACTTTTAGTGAAACAATCTAGTGCTAAAAGGTCTACTTTTAGTAGTGGTCGTAGAAAAAGTTAATTATTGTCGAAACCACTTATCCGATTTGGACGATTTTTATTTTAATGACACGTCGACTCTTTCAGAAAGTTAGTGTACTACTCTATTCGCATAGGAACTTATTTTTTTATAAATACCGGGTGTAACAATTATAACGTGTTTTTTCCATAAAATTTATAACACCCTGTGGGGTTCAACAGCTACAATATCAAGTTATAATTTAAAGCAAACTCTAGCCTTATCTTTTTATAACATTTAGTTTTTTGATTCACTCTTTTATCTTAGCTACTGCAAAAGAAACACAATTTTACAACGGAATTGTAGCTGTTGAACCCCACACGGTGTTATAAATTTTATGGAAAAAACACGTTATAATTGTTACACCTGGTATTTATAAAAAAATAAGTTTCTATGCGAATAGAGTAGTACACTAACTTTCTGAAAAAATCGTCCAAATCGGATAACTGGTTTCGACAATAATTAACTTTAAACTTTTGGCTACTTTTTTTTGGTGCGTTAATTTATTGGAGAAGTGTAGTTATTTAGACCACAAGTGTTAGAAGTGCAACTTTTTTTCACAAGTGTAGAGGATTATTAAACGAGGCGCGCCTCGTTTAATATTCCACACGCGTGAAAAATGAGCACGCTAACACGAGTTGTCTATAAGATTTTTTAAAAATTTCATTAAATATTCAAATCCAAGCCTATTTTGTATAGAATTGTATTTGCCTTCATTTTAGTCAAGTGCGTTGGTTAGTTCTGGTAACTAAGGAAACGTCTATTGGTAACTAAGGAAACGTCCAATTAGAATCGTTCATTCCTAAATTAAAAGCAAAGTGTCACTTTTTTCACTGAGTGAAAAAAAGTGGCACTTCTCACACCGAAATTAATTTTTAAAAATCCTACTTTTTGAAATGAACTTTAAAAAATACTTTTCTTCGTCGGTCTCATAGCTATTCTATTGTTTAGAAACCAAAATATAATTTAAATTTTATCGAATTAATTGTACGGGTTGCGGTTGCACGCTGAAAATGCATTACAAGCAGTTAGCGCTCTTGACTGGCCTAGTGAATAAACTGCAATTGGCGAATTGCTGATGTTACCGTTTGTTATGAAATGTAGCACGTCAGTAGAAATGTAATTTGAACTGCAACAATGTACTCAACCTTTGAAATTTACGTCATATTTTTATGTATATAACGGGTGGGCTTAAAGTAATGAGAATTTTTATAATATAGTAGGCTGATATAAAATAACAATTGTTCTGGTTTGACAGTTGCTGGAGCTACCTCTACGCTGGTTCTAACTTACTATTGCGTTAAAAGTGTACGTGTATGTGTAGTAATGGAAACCAAGGAGCATTTACGCGAGGGCATATATAATTTACTTGGACAGAAGCCGAAAAATGAAACAATTTGTCATTTTAAATGTGAAAATATACCGATTTCTACAACTTATCGTGTAATTAAGCGATGGGAAGCAGGTAAGCCTGCTCAAACACTTCGTAAAACCGGTAGACCACCGGCCCTAAACGACAAGCAACAGAAGAAAGTCATAAGAACTGCTGGAAACAAGGTTGGCATCTCTCAACGCAAATTGGCAGAAAAATTTGAAGTTTCCAGGGGTTATATTCGCCATATTTTGAAGCAAAATAATCTTCGGTATTATAAAAGACAACAGGCTCCCAAATACACCGAGAAGCAGCTTCAGGAAATCCCACAGAAGTGTCGAAAACTGAGAAGAAAATTTTTGCAACAAAAACTTTCAATTCTCATGGATGATGAGAAGTACTTTACTTTTACCAATGACAATATGCCCGGAAATGACGGTTTCTACACAAGTGACAAAAATGATGTTCCTGAGAGTGTTAGGTTTAAGTGCAAGTTAAAATTTGAAAAAAAAGTTCTTGTTTGGGTTACCATTTCTGAGAAAGGAATTTCAGAACCTGTCATCGGAGATTCATCCGGACCTGCTGTCAGTGCTCAAGTGTATCAACAAGAATGTTTACCGATTGTAAAGAATTTTATCCAGAAATATCATGGCGATGGTAATTATATATTTTGACCTGATTTAGCAAGCTCCCATTATGCTCGTTCCACTCAAAATTGGCTGAATGAAAATGGCATAAAATTTGGTCCAAAAGAAGAAAATCCTCCGAACGTGCCTAAAGCTCGTCCTATAGAGGACTTCTGGTCAATTTTGTCAAGATTAGTGTACAGTGATGGATGGGAAGCGGCATCTTGCAGACAACTAAAAACCAGAATTCGAAAAAAGATTAAAGATATGGATTTAGAAGTGATCCAGGATATGTTGAGAAAGGTTCCAACTAAGCTGAGGAAAATTGAAGAAGCAGGGCCTTTCGCAATATTGTAATAATGCATATATTTTCTTACAATATGTAGGTACTGATAACCATTGTTGTATTTTGTTTTGGATTAGTTGTGTATTATATTCCGAATAAATTAATAATTCTCATTACTTTAAGCCCACCCGTTATACATAGGAAATCTCTAGTCAATAAAGCAATGCAGCTAGATATGTTTCTGTATTCACGAACCGTTGCCGAACTGATCCAAGTCTCCACTACCCTCCTTATGTGAGACTGAATGGCCATTGGAATTGCATCCTTTTACATTTCTGCACCCCTAAGAATTATACTGCAGCTGTCTAAATTAAACCATATAGTCCACTACAAGCTCTACCCTGAACATATCACAACAAATGAAAATGTAACAGAAAATATAATTATTCGTTAAAAAGTACGTAGCAAGATTTTCAGGAATATAACAATTGATTTATAATGAAAAACGAAAACTTGAAACCTTTGTTTTTTAAGGGCCGATTCTACAATATAAGTATATACCTAGAATAAGCTATCCGAGGTATAATTGTCATAGTTTCCTTTGCAACAACAATCATTTATAATGTATTTATTCCGCGGATAACTTTATCCTGGATTTGTAGAACCGGCCCTAAGAATTAGTCAGAAGCAATAGATATTTATGCATTAAGGGAGATATGAATATGTTTTTTCCCTGAGGTTGACATGTGTTACAGACCGAGGACCGGTCAACCGAATATCTCCCGTGGTGCATACAATATTTTATCTACTAGCATATTCGTAAAACTAGTATGAAATTTCAAAATGTCATAATGACATTTAAAATTAGAATATGTAAGTCACATCAAGGATTGCCTCATTGTATGGTTGCTAAGACGTTAATATTGTAGTTGCATTGTTACCATAAGTTTGAGGGAGAAATAATTTGACAAGTCCCTTAGGAGTTATAAGTAGCTTTTCATATTTTGTTTCTATGACGAAAATGTACAATATCATGTTACTAGTAGATAAATACTATTTTAACAGCGTTTGTTTTTTATCCCTTGAAATAGAGCATCTTAAAGGGCTTAAATTGTTTTTTATGTTCAAACACGCATATCTAAAAAACAGTTAAACTTAGAGTTATGAAGTAATATATAAAAAAAGCCTCATTAAAAGGACTTTTCAAAAATACAAAAATATACAGGGCGTTCTATTTGAAAAAATTGAAATAATTAAATTTGGAAATGTTGAGCACCCTGTATAGCCTTAATACCCATACCCACCATTTTACACTTGAAAGGTAGGTAGTTCAGGAAAATCATAATTTTTAGGGAACGTTTTCCTTCATTCAATAGTTTTCTGTTGCTAACAGCAGCCGCCTGAAGTTCAGCATTTTTTGAATAAAATCGTTAATATCTCCAAAACAGTTGACGTTAGACCCATACCAATTTATATAAAAATGGAGGGTATTTCAATGCAAAACTTTTAAGCTACCCAAATATAGGGCAGTACATTTAAAAAAGTAAGTTTAATTCGCCACACTCTTTTGAGACACCCTGTATAATCAAAACTATTTTAGTAATATGAACCACCTTCGTACCTACAACCTGTATATACAGAATATTCATGTAACTCTCATAGTTTTAGAAATATCTTTCACCCCCGCTTCGTTGCCGGACCATGTATTACATAAAAGTCGGGAGAGTGACATATGTCGTTTGAGTATATTTGAGAAACGAGGCGAAGCGTAGCTAGTGACTTAAAACATGAGCGTACGATACATTTTCGAACGGGTTATGTGCGTTATTTTTCCCGCGACCACAAAAAACACATTTTAATTTTAATTTAATGAATTACAGCTTTATTGCAACAACTGACAATGTCAATAGATTGTCAGTAGTTTTTAGGATAAAATGACATATTTAGTCCACTGCCTGTTTGTTTGTTATGGAGAAGATCTAGGCATGCGACGTACCAGGTACTTGAGACACCGACTGCTGTGGACATATGGTCAAAGTCTTATTAGAATTTTTTCGAGCAAGGAATCTTTTACGTGCTAGACATCATAGTAACATGGGACCCACGGCTTTATGTCGCTTCCGAATGATGGCATGCTGTAGAGGTTTTGATCCGCAATTTTTATTTTTAAAAACGTCACCGGGACCGGGAATCGAACTCTTGACCTTTAGATCAGTAGCCAGGATGTTTAACCACTGAGCTACCGAACCCGGCTTAGTCCAAAGTATAACTGTGACTATTCAATTCACCTGTCATCTGTCAAAAAGTGACCAATGAAAATCCAGAATTCTGACGTTGCCTGACCAATCAAAAAAATATCAGCGGATATATCTTCCTAGAAGGTATTCAAGTGACTATTTTAAACAAATGTGATTTTGATTAGAAAAAGTCAATATTAGTGTTCTGTTACTATAGAAATTGCGTAGTTTGTTGCTAGATTTACTGAAAACTAATTTGAAAAAGTAGTTTGGTTCATTAAATAGTCCCTCGAATACCATTCTTAGTCAAAGTTAAGTAGATTATTTTTGCGGTGGTATCACTACTCATGTCCATTGCGCTTGGGATTAGGACTCGTGCTGGCGCACTCGTCCTAATCGTACCAAAGCGCAATGGACATTCGTGACACCACCGCAAAAATAGTCGACATAACTTTGACTACTCATGGTATTATAAGTGAATATTATTTTATTTTAACACGTTCGATATGATAACGACCGGGTGAATGATATTGTCATTTTTCGTGGTTACCTTAATGTATGGAAACTGGAAACTGTGGCAAAAAAAGATGTACATTCTGCTCTTAGCCAACCCCATATATTGACAGTGAATTTCCACAATCTTTTAGATGATACACCCATCTTTCCCCAAACCGTTAATTTATGGGCCCTTACACTCGTATTTCTTTATTATAGCCAGATTGTAAAACCTGCATAGCTGTGAAATAGGGGATTTCACTAAGGTAGTTAACTAAAGCCCAGATTTTTGACACCTTTATAGTATTGTCAGATATATCACAAATGTGTTTGAAAACGGAAGTTTTGATTAAGGAATTGTGAACAAATGTGTTGCCTACCTAGTTATTGCTTATATCATTCATCTTTATCTCCTCATTATTTTGGCCATTGTCAGAAAGGTCTAAAACTGATGCCCCGCCATCAGAATCTGCAAGATTTATAATTACCGGCGGAATATTATTATTACTAGAGTTGTCCATATCCTATGCTCAATCGTTTTCTTTATTAGTCTTTACAACGGACAATGGTGCATTACCCCATTTTAAAAGTGGAACGACACACTGCATCTACCCACAAATTTATATTTATTGTCAGTTGTAGATTAAATTTAATTTTTTTTAAACAAACTCATCAGGCGATAATTTTTGAATTTCTTCTTACATCGTTCAATAGATGTTTTCGTGTTAACGGTGAACACATTTCTAGCTTTTCCAGGCATCTTTAAAAATAAATACTAAAAAATTAAAAATAATAAATAAAAAATAACCATTTTGAACAAGTTAAAATTCCATTTTTAATCAAGTAAATGTCATAATCAGAGATGTGTTGTAATTTGTACTGTTATCTACCAATATAGCTTGAAAAATAACTACAAATCTAGTTTTTTTTAAATTTTACCAACCTAATTCAACAGATGGTGGTTTTCTGATTTTTTTAACGTTGTATACGCAACTAATTTGATATTTTGTGATAAGTGATAATAAATTCCACTGCCACTTAATGTCTGTCCCAATGCTAAGTAACTGGGGAGCTATTTAGGATAAATTAAAGGCAATTCACTTTTTCACGAAAATTGGACACTCTAAAAGTATAGCCCCTCTATTTACAAATAGTAGCGACATCCTGGGGCAAACCTGAAGCAAACATGAAAATACAAAAAGTTACTAAACGGTAAATTTCAGTGTAAACAGTGAAAAAATAACTTATCTGAGTACCTGAAATCCTTTTCTGCCACTATTTTTACACTTATCGACACAACACCGTGGCATTTCCACGTCCTCGGCGTAGAATTTGGCCCCGAAGAGAAAAATGAATAAAATCATGAGAAATGTCAATGTCACATTTTAATTAATTATACAACTTCCTTGGCAATTTTTAAATATGCTAGGGACTTAAGGGATACCAACGTGATTTTGCCCCAGCGGCAACATCAAAGGTTGTCGCTACTATTTGTAAATAGAGGGGCTATATCTAAAAGTAACCAATACTTTGTTCGGATCGTATTCGTAGCAAGTGGCCTAGCAACTAAATATTTTTTCTATTTTTTCTTGATATTATGTCACGTGAGCAAACGAAAATGAAATGAAGCTTGGCTTTGAAAATTGGAACATATGTCAATTATTAATTCGCATTATGTTAATGTTTTAGAATGAAATACACATAATAACCTAAACTATTGCATAACGGTCATCGACTGTCACGTCGAAATTTTATTTGAAAATTAACATAAAAATCAACACTTAAACAACGTTACATCTGCTACATCAATAATTGGAGACGTATTAAGTTATAAAACCTGCATGTGTAATTTAGAGTTTGATAATTTAAACAACTTCTATTATCATAACTGTCATATTTAAATTCAAAATATCCGAAGTAATAGAGCACATTAGAGTTCCTAAATATTATAAGAGTTGAGACAATGCGGGAATAGATGCTGATTGGTTGTGATCCACTGCGCAAGCGCAGTTTCGTCTGAAATTGCGCCAGATTTAAGTCCTATAGTTACTGTAGAAACCAGTTCTGAGAATGTCGCATTTGACAAATTTTTATTTGACTTTAGATCTAATAACACGGATTGATGCAAATGTATTAATATGTGTTCCATTTCTATCTGACAATAGTTCTTTAAATAGCATATCTTGCAGAGTTGTAAGTATATACCGGGTGGCCATAAATATCTGATAAGTATCACATTACCTTTGGAATAAACACCGCTTTATTAAAGTGATGAATCCAACTAAACTAAATGTCATTAATGTCATCACAACTAAAATTCCTATCTGTCAAAAATTATTACAGATTGCAATAAGTAATGGAATTAGAACAGGAGATTTTTATAATCAAGTCGTAGGCTAAACTGCAGAATCCGGGGCACATTTCCCTCCTCTTATTGCATTTTATTACATTACATAGGTACCAATACTTAACGTAATTGAAATATAATGCTAACCAACATTTATAAGTAGCTAATTACATGGCTACCGGGATCTCAGATATTTATGGCCACCCGGTATATGGAATTTACTTAAAAATTAGTTACCTAAATAATTATTTTTCTACAGTTTTTGAAATACGGGTTGTTGCATTTTTCGCTTCAAGATTCGAACGGGGCTTTATATCCATTGACACAAATTCCCAAAAACGAGAAGCAAAGAGCTGAATAGTTCAAAATTATAAACTGAACAGTAGACACTCACAAGTAGAACCAGACTCGATGGGAAAAAGTGCGTCTGGGTGGAAAACGAAAACTAAAATCCAATGCTGTACCTACTTCGTTTACATTGTCGTAACTCTTTCTCAAAGATTATACTTATACAAGATCCGTAGTAGATACCTACGTACCAGTGTAGTTTCATAAACGCTTTAAATTAACCTTTTTTGACATTGTCAAAGTGCAAGTAATTAAATTCATAGGTGACACCTACTAAGAAAGACAACTCTGGCCTTGTATGTTATCATTGAGTATCATTTGTTTTTGGAACAGTAATGGCGGCTGACATTTGCGTTGTCTCAACTCTTGTACTAATTATATAGGAACTCTAGAGGACATGACTTAGTTTTTTCTAAGCCAAGCTTGATTTCGTTTTCATTTGCTCACATGTTCTATACCGGTTGCTTAAAATTGTAAGGAACGTAGAGCATAAGCGTGTTTTAAACAGTTATGGATGTATATTTTACCAAGAGAAAATAAGATGGTTCATGTACTATTGTACTTGTTGCCTAGCTACCAACGTAATTACTACATTTTACATTACTTCACGGGAAACCAGCTATTTAAAAAAACAAAGAATCCAGCGGATTGAAGTCGGTGCTCCTTGCGGCCATCTCACAGGACCAAACGGGCCAATCCATCTACCGTCGAAATAGTCATTTAACCATTCTGGATCTATTCCGCCATCGTAATGAGGAAGAACATGTGATGTCTTGATTTTAAAAATTCAAATGTTTACTTTCCGAATATAGAAATAATACTTTATTATTAACACCCTGTATTTTTTAAGGGGCATTTTGGTACAGGATGTGTTAGGTTAATTGCTTTGTTTTTGCCTAAAAAAGCTTTTTTACACCTAATTATGACTCACCCTATATATGCTAAATGAAAAATCAATAAATGGACATCTTTGAATATATATTTTTTGAATTACCGACTTTAAAAAATTAATTAAACATAAAATGTCAATTATTGTATGTAAGTAATTGTTACTTGTGAAGAATTTGGGATCTCTACACGGGTTTGATGTCGAACGATTTTTTAACCGAATTTGCCCTTGTACATGTCATCTTCCTGCAAATTTTACTTTCGTTACATTTCGGCATAGGTTTTAATCGCACAACGTCGTATATAGCAGTCAAAATGTTTCGGAAAGAATCCATGCACTTGGGATATTATTAGGGACAACTTTTGTTGCACACATTACTACTCTCAAACATTTTATTCTAATACCTTAGGTTCAAACCAATTGAGCATATGCATATCTATATTTTAGTGAATTTTTTCTTATGTACCGAAAATAAATAGTTTTTTAACCTTAACAGGAACCTATTTTCTGACAATGGCGGACCAATTATTTTTTTATAATTATTTATTCAATCAGTATTTGATTTGAGTAAGCACAAAATGTTTGTACTTTCCTCTAATGTTGAATAACAACATGAACTTTAAAACATAATAATGCTTTAAAAAATCATTTGTAACGTGTATGGTACGTTACTTACTTTACTAGTAATTTTATCATCAAAACTAAGTCATTAAAACTCTCGTGTAATAGTTATTTACTATACAAGTGGGATAACAGCATCATTAATATACGTGTGTGTAAGTTACAAACGAGTGCGTAGCACGAGTTATGTAAGCACATAAGTATATTAATGATGCATTATCACACATGTATTGTACAAAATTTTATCTACGACTGCCTAAAATTGAGAAAAATGCATTAAGAGAAATGTCAGATCTGTCATTTTCAAAAATATTTTAGTAGGCAAATGTCATTATGTCATTCATTTGACACTATTTCAGTTACGTAATGAAGTCATTACACAACTCAGTTGCGTAATGAAACCATTACATAACTGAGTGGCGTAATGAGCTTCATTACCTAACTGAAATAGTGTCAAATGAGTGACGTAATGCGTTACTTATCCCACTGGAGTAGATAATAGTATATTACACAACAAGTTTAGAAAAGTAAAGTTTTACTAAACGGGTATAGCTTGATTGAGTACGAGCGAACGAGTAACTTAAAAAGCTATATAAGTTTAGTAGAACTACTTTTCTTATGAAGTGTGTATACTATTTTTTCGCATTTTGTATTAGTGTTTATAAACAAACATTTACATAAAAGCATTATACCACATGTCCATTAAAAAAGCGGCTGTAGAAATTCAACTATCTGTTAAAACTAATCAAATGGTATTTTTAGAAGTCGTGGAAGAACATTACAGAAGAATGAAGAATTGGCAAAGCGGTACGTAATGTCCGTAGAAGATGACAAAATGCTAAATGGAGAATCGACGATGAAACAATTTCCTTTCGATAAGCAGCAGAGCCTTAAAAAACCTGACATTCTAAAAAATGCTAATTCAAGGAGCGATACAAATTCAATGGGTTCAACGAAACATGATAAGCGAAGGTAATTTTGATTTTTGAGCTGAAATTTTTTGTCAAATATTTGTATCCGTATTAAAATATCTAAACCAATTATACAGGGTGTAAACGAAAATGTTGTACATAAAGAAAGGGCAACGTTAAATATTATTAAGGATCGACTACATCTGTGGCCATATAACACAGCAACGCTGTTTGTTTTATTGTCCGCACAACGAGAGAAATGGTTAGGGGTAAGGCACTATATTTATACGAGCAAGCTTATCCGCCATTTTGAGTTACGGAAAGTGGCGGCAAATTCAAATTCTAGTTACTTTCCAAATAGCATACGGTCGGAAAAACAGCGATCATGTCATTTAACTTAATCCGTCTTGAAAAAGATTGGTTTTTAAACAAATAAAAAGAAAACAGAAAAAATCTAAATGAAAAAACTGTTAACTAACACGCACGTGGTGCAAATTAGAGAACTTTAATAGCACCTTAGTTCAAACAACAGTGACGAGTGACAGAACTCAATAGAACTGACAGATACAGTTGACAGCACAGAACAACACTTACACACTGTATAGATTTAAATAACCACAGTTGGATGAAGACTATGTAATTATAATTAGCATCGTAATGGAATGAACCAAGGTTTAAATCAGCATGCATTGTTCGTCTGGATCGAGCAGTACGTACTCCAACGGTTTCTAGTCTTGCTTGGTTGGCAGACGACAGAACGCACGGTTACCGGTCAGCGCAGCCAACGGCTTGGCGCTAAAGTCCCTGTGACACAAAATCTAGTGGGATAAGCTTGCCTGGTTAATAAAGCACTCTAGTTAGGTGTTTTTTGTATGATTAACTTGAATAGAGGCTTCCACGAATGGGGCCCCCAGTTAATCCGCTGCGAATTCCGGTTCAATGGGATTGCCGGGAACTGCCACTTAATAACCTTTGACTTGGGTTCAGTTATTTGTTGGAGTGAAACAAGACTTAACAAACACGAGTATATTGAGTAACAACGATTACAAACGTCACTGATGGACCGATGGTTTTTTACAATAGCTTCAACTGTTGTGACACGCTTGGATTGGCCACGCGAAAATAGCGAATCGCTCGTAACCGTCACACAAAACAACCTGGAAACGTCTTTACCAGGGAGCTAGACCGACCGCAAACCAGCACAAAGCATAGCTGAACTTGCTTACTCGAAATTCGGAATCTAACTGAAGCTGAATTGACAATGAGCTGAACTCGCAAATTTAACAAGGAGGGGAAGGCTCAAACACTATTGGCTGAGGCGATCCTGCGTAGCCAATCGGAGCGTCGCACGTTGTTTAGGAATAAATGCTTATTTTAAGAAATCTTAATGCTAAGCTCTCTCAATGAGGCATTGTATTGAACGAAATCCATAAACACATGAGTCCCAAATACGCTAAGTCGGCTTAAGTCCTATTAGAAAGTGTATCCATCCGCTTAAAAGCCATTAAGGGAAGCTTACAAATTCCTTTCCAATATTAACAGAGGCAAACAAATACGGCAAGATGCAAATTTGACTTTACCCCGACCTTTGAATGAGATAGAACAGTTACGACTTGAATTACATGAATAATTATAAGCAAAAAGGTTTTGATGCACGCATCTGTGTGAATCAAACATTAGGGGTAAAAGGGATGCGGACGGATTCGTGTTATACGTTTGGCGGTACTGAAGTGTGTGGCTGGTGACACTGTCAGTCTATGTACGACATTTCCGTTTACACCCTGTGTAGTATGAGCAAAAAAAATTTCATTAAAGATTCCTTTGGAATTTTGAAGTCATGTGATTTATAACGCCAGAAAATTATACTTATCCTTGTCACTGACATTTTATAGACAGTAGCTAATATCGCAACGTGATCAGACCATAACCATGATCAATACTTTCCGTAATAAACCTATCGGAACTATTTCTAAAGCCTCACTTTGTAACAAATACCAAACTACAGCCTAATATTTTCTGGTGTTATAATTAAAGCTGATATTATAATTATGCAAATGCATATTTTGTATAATTGATATGCCGGCAAAAGTTTTTGCATATGTATACTAATAATGTGAAAACAAATCATTTAAGCCAAGTTTCATTTTACATATTTTGCATATTTATACGATTTTGAGGATGCTTTCTGAATTTTTGCATATTTGGTTATATTTAGCAATAATTTGTAATGTATGAACTTTTTGAGATTTTTGTAAAATTTACTATTTCATTAAATTATTAATAAAATTTTTATGTGCAACTGAGATATATACTTTTACTTCCTGCAGCTGGAATGCAGTGCACGTCGAAATAAGCAGAGGAAAGGGAAAGTCTCTGTTAAAATTTTTAACTATATAAACATAGACTGCCAGCAACCCCACTTTTTCTGTAGAAACAATGTATAAGGAATCAACCAACATAGAATCCATTTCACGAGCGTTGGGTGAATAATAGTCTGGCGGCTTTAGGGGAAATCTCATTTTTATGCTGCTTACAACGTAAAGTTGGCGTTGGTAGTCCATGTTTATATAGTCAAACGTTAAAATGAATGACGTCTTTGAATAAAAATTAGAAAAATAAATATTCTTATACAAAATAATTTAAATTTTTACATTATTTAGCAAACTCCTAGTTATTTTTAAAAAAATAGAGCATATTATTTGCATATATTATAACTTTGGGTGCATATACTCAACAAAATGTATGCATATATATGCGCATATTTTCATACATTTGAGTGCATACAATTATCAGCTTTAGTTATAATACACATAACTTAAAAATTCCACAGGCACCCATTTAAAAATTTTGATTTACTTGTACTGACTGCTTTTTAATAATACTAATCACTGAAGGGTCACCCTAACGATGTAAGAATAAGCAATATTGAGATATAGAATGCTTTTTGTTTCAGTGAACCACGTGAAAGTCCAGGGGTTAAACGGTTTGGAGACAATTTTGTCGATGAACTTTATTATTAACTAGTAATCACTTCCCATTATTAAAAATTTTTATAGGCTTAGGAAAGCTACGATATCTACTACTAGTGGAATCGCAATAGCAATAGTTTTGTATATTGTCAATTATGGATGTAGTCAGCAACAGTGGAAGCATTTTCTGAAAATATCCAAAATCTTGAAACAGATCTTTTCCGTAGAGTAAATTCGATGAAACCTTAATAATCGATTTATGAAAAAAATCTCAAACCCTAAACTCTTCTCTTCAAAAAGACATTTTATTGTAATTCTCATTTTTTAAATGGTCATTTGTTTTTGAGAGATGGTATCATAAAAGTTTTAAAAATTGTTATAGTGTTAATAATGTAATTTATAGGATATTAAATTTCGTCACCAGACATTCAAACAAGTATGTCCTATATTCTCGGAATACGTTAGAGTTTATGATGGTAATCAAAATTCAAGTACTTGAGGAGCTTTGGCGCGTTATTTATCCGGTTATGGGCAATTACAAAAATTGGTTCGTTATTCAAATTCGTCATAAACAATAAGAGATCCCTTAATTCGAAAGCACGACAATGTAAATGTGACAATTAAAGCAAAAATATACAACATAAAAGTTATGAAGCCACGGCAGCAGCACTTTGGTGCTGATCCGAGCCACCATTCAACATTGGGGAGCTATTAGGAGCGTTTTCCTTAGAATATTGATTGAAAATAACAAGACCACATACAAACATATTACCATATACACACAATGAAATTGAATGTATCTGAATACCGAAAAGCATATTGCAAAACGTATGCGATGATCTTCCGTAGACTGCAAATGATCTGCAATAACGAAATATAACAGAGGTTAATGATACGTGGAAGGATTTTTCTCGTAATTCGGTTATCAAAATATCATCGAGAGGCGAGTGCGGAGCAGAGAAAAATTGAAAATGTATAAGTTTGTTTTATTTAAGCACTTGAATAGCGTATCTTGATATTACCTATACTAATTATTCAAATATTATATTTTTATATGTACTTACTATAATGAGTGGGCATATATTAAGAGAACAGTTGATATTATTGTCTTATTTACAATTACATACAGATCGTAATAATATATTTAGCATACGTAAAAAAACGTTACTAATTAATATTTAGGTACTACTATAGGTACCCCAGCCACACCATTTATGATTCTAAGAAGGCCTGAATGTGAATATTTTTGACAGTGTATCCAATATTTATTTAGAAAAAGTTACTAATGTCAAAATTACATTGACATTTTGTAACTTCTGGAAAGTACTTCAGTTACTATAGAAAATCCATTCATGACATCTTGCTGAACTGAAGGAATTAGTTATGTTATTTTCAATAACTTTAATTAACTTGATGAAAGAATAATGATGAACTGTCAAACTTTGCTTTGACTTTGATATTCTTTTTGTTACCGTCTAACATTACGCCATTAAAAGAATGTACATGCAAAACCTGCTCAGATTCATATTTGATTCTTTTAGTGAACGATAGTATTTCGGAAACTGTTAAATACTAAACCTTAGAACAAGCCAAAAGTGAATACACTAATTATTCAGTTAATTTTAGAATGCAATAGGTTTGTATATAGGAGATCTTGTTGTATTCTGTTCGTAAAGTACAGTCGTGTTCATTATAGTGTTGTACAGCACTTGCGCTTTGTGAATATGGCTTAATTTAATAAAGTTCAGAAAAGGGTTGAACTATTTCTAAAAAAAAAAAAAAATCTAGGACAAGTTCTCAATCCAGAAGGCACGAATTTTTATTATTTTAGATGATGAATTGCCTTTAACTGTCATGTGAATTATTCAAACCTGTCATATGTCATATCAAATTTTAATATCAAAAATTACAATATAAAACTAGATAAATGTGCAATCTGCCAAATAGTTATACCGTTTTCTAAGCAAGAAATAATTCTAGCTTTTGTAGCTAAACGCATTCTATCCATTATTGACAGTGACATTTTCAATTCCAAATTTATTCACATCTCAATTGTCAGTTAAAAGTTGAGATTCACGCAGCTAAAAAAATCTTGTCCTAGTTGTTTTTGCAACAATAGTACGGCTATCGCCTTAAAAATCTGGTACAAGGTCGAAAATCTAGTGACTTGAATTTTAAAATTGTGGACATTGTTATTTGGGCTGACAGCTTATAAAGAGGGACTAGTGATAGCAGTGACGGATAATTTAAATCTAGCGGTTGCTATGATACTTATGTTATTTCAGTCGTATTCACAAATGGAAAAATTTAGTGTACCAGATTTTTAAGGCGATAGCCGTACATGCAAATATTTTGAAAGTATACATTTAGGTTTACCTAGTTAATGACACAGTGGGAGACTTTGTTAAGTAAATACACAACCACCAATACACTTACAACACATTTTTGAACACGACCGTACACACACTATGCATAAACGAAAATTGCATTAAATAGTGTAATTTGTATTATAGTTCTAACGAGTAGTGTATTGTATAGTAATATTATTAAGTCATTCTTTTTACAGTATTAATTATTCTGTACATGTGCCGATTAAAATAAATATAGAAACAGTAAGTCTCGATTAAGTTATTACGAGACAAACTCCTTTTATTATATCGACTAATTATAAGATGAGCATTCGCCTATAACTGTAAGAAAATTTTTAATATATTTTATACAGAGATAGTGGAAACTAGGGACGTTCCGAATATACAAAAATTCGTATTCGCGAATACGAATAGCGAATACAAATACTATTATGAATATTCGCGAATACGAATACGAATACGAATACATGACCTTGAGTGAATAATATCAATTTCAACATCGTTTTTGTACGCGCTGCAAATTTTAGAAATAGTATGGAAAATAGTTTTGTTTTTTATTTAATGTTATAGAATGGTTAATATTAAAAAATATGTTTCATTTAATGTATGAATACCTGTTTTATATTTTTATTAAAATTCTTATCTATATTTCTATAATTATAATGTCCAATACTCGTACAATATTCGTGTTAATTTTGGCGAATACGATTACGAATACAAATATTGAAAATATAGCGAATACTCGCGAATACGAATACGAATACGAGTATTCGGAACATTCCTAGTGGAAACTAATAAATAGGACGACGTCGTTTAAATAAAAGCGTGAACATTACTACCATGTTATTTACTGGCTGGTTACTCTCCCAATCAATGAAAAGTAGTACAGATTTGTGGTCATTTCCAAAGCTGATAAACCGTCAGAACTAGTAACAACAATTCACTGAACAACAGTATCTTTGGTTGCTAAAAATACTAGGTGGTAATTTAGCTTTTTATCCTGAATTCAAATCTGATTTCAGATATTTTCTATCACGTACAGTTTTTGAAATATATGCATTTAAAGTTTCACTATATAAATAGGACATTATTTATTGCACTCCGCTGGAATGCAGCTAATTACAGTCTAATTATCTCATAATTACGAGATAATTGAATTCCACATACGTTAGAATATTTGATAAATATTGGAATATTGGAAATTAGACGGATCGAATGATGAAATTATTCCTGGCAGTAATCCTGAGTTTATTCCTTCAGATTCCACTGACCCACATTTGATCACATAGACACAACTAAACGATTTAGTTCGTGATTTGAACTTAAGTAAAAGCAAAGCCTAGTTACTTGGGTCCAGATTGAAAGGTTGGAATTAATTGGAACGAAAAACTAAAATTAGCCATTTCGGTAGCCGTAAAAAAAGTTTGCTGAATTTTATTCCATGAACGAAGGTCTTAGCTACTGTGATGTAGACAGTTTGATGGAAGCCCTTGGACATAAACACAAACCAGAAGAATGGCGACTTTCCATTGATGCTGTAACGCTAGCTCCTGCAGAAAATTTTATTGATACTTTACTTACTTATTCCTGAGTCTTTCTACCGTGAGGTGTGAGACTTTATTGCGCGAGGTTTACGATAACGCGAAGACACCCGCTATGCGCGAAGTCGCGGTGAATGAACAACGGCGTCGTTTCCCTCTCCAGTGGAAGCTAGAACAAGTACCCCGATAACGCGGCAGAAAAGGTATACAAGAAGATTACACTGCCAGTTCAAGTCAACGACTTGAGATTACCTGTCCTGTCCAGTCCCCGACTTGAGATTATCTGTCCTGTCCAGTCCCCAATTTAAAATTTATCTTTTCAACTATTCCTCTCCTTTCCTACCTGGGTCCTTCGGTCTCACATGCTGTACTGTCTAACGGAGTAAACCTCCAACCCTTACCAGTCCAGGCTTCATGGGAAATGACGTGTTGTACTATCGGGCCAAGAAGTTGAAACTTTCTGTACCGCAGCCGTAAAAGCGAAGCCGCTAAAATTTGATTTTACCTTGATTGTTGTACTTTCTTGAAAAATGTAATCCCTGAGGCTACAACCCTAACTTGACTTGCTGCACTGTTTTGTAGGGCTAACCGCTTAAAAGTCATTTCCGACCGCCTACTTAATAAGCGCAAATCCCGGCGCTCTAATGTGCTGAATACATTACATAACCGCTCAGCCATTAATGAATGGGTCAATACCGCACACCAACTAAGGTGGAGAAACTACAATCAAGCAACACACTGCAAAAGATTGCTAAAAACTCCGAATCCACATACCACCAAAACCCTGTTGAGACTGAACAGAACTCGAATCAAGCAAGTAGTCAGTCTACTAACAGGCACTGGAGCATTCAGAGAATTTATGCACAGGATCAATATCTATAGAGATGAACCTGTTTGCAGACTATGCCAAGAGGATGATGAAACAGCCTATCATATCCTCTTTGAATGCCCAGCATTAGAGCGTAAAAGACACCAACTCGATTGGAGCCTTAACTCTATTGACAACCACAAGCTAGTAGGGGACATTGCAAGTCTAGTAAAAGACACGGATGTCGGCTTGCTAACTTGAAAACTCCCGACAGTACAAAAAGCCCTAAGGGCTGACGTGCGCATGCCAGCAAAAGGCAGTCGTGTAATCTAATCTAATCTAATCTAATCTAATTACATAACCTCAATTTACTAATAATTGAACCTGTAGGAATCTCAGCACGTACACCGTTTGCGAGCGGCTAGAGCCCTGTAGCCGTCCCTCATAAACTCACCTGGATGGCCCATTTTGGCCATTAAAAGGCGAATTCGCTGCCGGTGCATTGTGAAACTCTTGCCGGCTCAAGGCGAATAAATGCCATCTGCAAGATTTGGCACCGCAGTCGCTTCAAGACCAACTCAGAGCCCCCGTAAGACACCAGCAACCCTCGCACAAGTATTTAGGCACCAACAACACCCGCAGGTAACCCTTAAAGTTGTTAAATTTAACTCATAATTGCAGGACAATTAACCAAAACAAGGGCCGAGCAGAAAGTCAAACGCGGAGGAACATCCGACCTACGGGCTAAAATATCTACTAAGCCCGGCCTCCGAAGCTGTCGCCGATCGTGTCTGCCGACTAGCCAAAGGGGCCTGCATTGCTCGGCAGTGCATTGGGTTGCAGTTTTACCAGAGAAACCAGAAACACAAGTCCAGAAGAATATGTTAATTTTAAATAATGTACAATTCAGATTTACTTTGAATTAATGCTTATTTTGTAACTATAGCTAAACATAATATATTTTTGGTAATTATCTGGTGTTTTTTCTAATCGCATATATATTTGAGTAAATGTATTTCTCCGATTTGAGCTTAACCCGAAAGCTAATTCTTTGACGCTCTAGTAAGAGGTTGAAACGTCACAATGCATCTAAATTAAGTTTGAAGACAGTTCTATTGCACAATATTAACGCGTTGCCTTAAGTTCCCGTTGAATATTCGGTTCAGCTCAGTTTAACTAACATAGACTATAAACGATATGAGTGGAATATATGTGGAGATCTCAAAGTTCTAGCTCTTTTATTAGGAATGCAACTCGGATTTACGATTACTTGTAGGAGAAAAATATATTCTCATAAAAGCCTTGTGAATAGGGAAAAATGTAGTTGCCTCATTTGCACATAATGTTAGAACTGATAAAGAATTTCGTAAAAGGTAAGGTAAGGGGAAAGCTTTTCAATACATAAAATCCAAAAATCAGTGAAGCAACAGTTAAGGAGGGCATACTTCTGGGTCCCCAAATTCCAACATTTTCATGTATATGTTTGTAGTTACTATCAGTGGCGTAACTATGGGGGGTGATATGGGTGTCGGAACACCCCCCCAGAGACTTGAGGAATAACCAAAATTCGTCTTAAACAACAAATCTAAAATTACATCTTAGTAATGTATAATTGAATATCAATTATTACTTACGTACATTCGGAATTCGGACTCGCTTATTTTTAAAATCCAATCTCAACGAACCTGCTTCGAAAGCGATTGCAGAGTTCAAATTATATCGGAAATGCCAAAATGTACAAAATCTTCCATATAAGACAGCAATGGATGTGCTAGCTAGCTAAGGGCGTAGTCAGAGTTCCAGTTAAAGGGGGGACAAAAATGTATATATGCATTTAACTATTATTATTACATATTATTGTTGTTTAGTTTTTTACAATTAGCAAAAAATTCTAATTTATTATTAACTTTCTTCTTCTTCAGGTGCCATCTTCTAACGAAGGTCGGCTATCATCGTGGCAATCCTAACTCTGTTAGCTGCTGCTCTAAACAATTCGACGGAACTGCAACTGTACCACTCTCTAAGATTCTTCAACCAAGAGCCTCGTCTCCGCCCTACGTTTCTCCTTCCGCAAATCTTGCCCTGCATGATTATATGGAGTAATGAGTACTTTTTTCCTCTTATGACATGTGCAAGGTATTCTAGTTTTCTTCTTTTTATGGTGTTAATAACTTCTACCTGTTTGCTCATACGATTGAGTACTTCTACGTTGGTGACTCTATCCGTCCAGGGTATTTTTAATATGCGTCTATAAGTCCACATTTCGAAAGCCTCAACTCTCCTCTCATCTGTCTTTTTCATCGTCCAGGCTTCCATTCCATAAAGTAATGTTGAGAAAACATAACATCTTGCCATTCTCATTCTAAGCGAAAGATTTAAATTCTTACTAGTTAGCATTTTTTTCATTTTTATAAAGGCATTTCTGGCTATTTCTATACGAGTTCGTATTTCTAAAGTTTGCTCTCCTGAATGCGTGAGCCATGTGCCTAAATATTTGTACTTATATATTCTTTCTATCTGTATATTATTAATGGTGAGATTGGCTTGCATGTTCGGATTTTTTGTGAATACCATGAATCTGGTCTTTTGTAAATTCATTTTTAGGCCATACTCTTCACTCGCGTTGTTCACTCTTTCTGTCATTATTTGTAAGTCTTCAATGTTGTCCGCAATTATCACCGTATCATCGGCGTAGCGTATATTATTCACTGGTTGTCCATTTATAGTGACTCCAGCTTGTACATCGTTCAGTGCCTTTTGGAAAATAGCTTCCGAGTAGATATTAAATAGAAGCGGCGATAGTACACATCCCTGTCTTACGCCTCGCTGTATCTTTGTATTTTCTGACAGCTCGCTTTCCAGTCTGACGTTAGCTATTTGGTGCCAATAAAGGTTTTGCACTATCCTGATGTCTGCTGCGTCTATACCCTTTTCCTTTAAGATGTTTATTAGACATTCATGTTTGACTTTGTCGAATGCTTTTTCAAAATCGACAAAGCAAGTATATACGTCCTTATTCATGTCTAAGCTGCGTTGTACAAGAACATTAATGGCAAAGAGAGCTTCTCTGGTCCCCATTCCATTTCTAAATCCAAACTGCGAGTCACTGATATTTTCTTCGATCTTTTTGTGAATTCTGTTATGTATAACTTTTAAGAAGGTTTTTAGACAATGACTCATTAGGCTAATGGTTCTATATTCGTTGCATTCTCTTGCATTAGACTTCTTTGGTAGCGGGATAAAAGTTGAAACAAGCCAATCTTCTGGCAATATTCCTGTTTGATAAATAGTATTAAATAGATCAATTAGGACGTCGATGTTGTCTTCGCTGATTAACTTCAGTAGTTCTATAGGAATATCGTTTGGGCCTGTGCTTTTTCCATTTTTTGAGTTCTTCAGTGCATACCAAACTTCTTGTTTTAATATTTTTAGGCCCGCATGTTCTGTATTATTGTTTGCTTCTGGTCTTTGGTCTGCAAAAAGTTCTTCTATGTACTCTTTCCAACGTTTTAGCTTGTTTTGTATGTCTAGGATAATTTTCCCATCTTTGTCTTTTAGTAAGCGTGGTTGGTTTTTCTTCAAGTTGCCTGTTAATTCTTTAATTTTTCTGTGAAGATTGAATGCATCGTGTTTCTTTTGAAGGTCTTCTATTTCTGTACATTTGTCTGTTACCCATTTTTCCGTTGCCTCCTTGATTTTGCGCTTTATTTGCTTGTGTAGTTGTTGGTATTTTATTTTGTTATTTTTCACTTTTCTGCGTTCTTCCATGAGTTCTAATATTTCTTCTGCCATCCATTGTTGTTTTTTGTGGACTTTGTCTGGCGGAAGTGTACCCATACTTGCCCTTGTTATTGCTTTTTTGCTTTAACTTTAGTTTTCGCAAACTTTTTTAAGATTTTATCTTTTAGTTCTTCACTTCCCTCCAGTATTATTTTTCTGTGTACACACTCAAGATACATAGTCTAATAAAGCGGTTTTCTGATATTGTTGACCGCAACCAGATTATCACTCTACCCAAAGAACTGAAGGATCTTTCAATGGTGCATGTTGTACACAGTTGAACCAAGGAAATGTGCAAAGCATATTTTAATTAGACAAAAAGCTTATTTTGTTTTACTTCTGCTATTTCCAACTCTTGCAGTTCTTCTTTTCTAATTTTTTATTCTGCTAGGGATTGTACCACAATTCCGCTGATTCTTAGAATTACTCAAATTCAAGGTAATCCAAAAAGCTTTCGGTAGTTTTTTAAGCTTTCAAATATCATGTTTGTTTTCCAACTCTTTTTTCGGAACAGAACTCGCACATACACACTGAAATATTGGAAGTGAAACAAATGCGCTCATTCAGCGTTATTGTGCATTTTTGACTACAGCTAAATTATTCCAGATATATTGATATTGAAGGGAAAAATGCGAGTGAAGATTTTTGCTACTGTGCCACGAATATTACCATGCAAGCGCATGATATACATTCATTAATTGGCACTCATTGAATTTTGTTTTTTTCAAAATAACAGTATTTTTATTTAATATTTTCCCATTATTTGCAAACCACGCTATTACCACGGACATTGTCTAAAACTATTCGCGGCTAACACAGTGTTCAGTTCATTGCACACATTTTTTGACACTGACATTTACATCACGAGCTGCACTTTTCCCATAACTAAATAACGTTCCCGTTGGAACCTGCACAGCTTGAAGATATAGTATACAATGGATTGGGTCATACGACTTCTTTTTTTCCTAACCTATTATAGTTCAGTTTTCGAATATCTTGTAGAATATGAATTGTTAAAATGATTATAAATCAACGTCTTTTGCTCTTAAATTTTTTTAGGGGTGGGCAGATGCCCATCCCTGCCACCCCCTGGCTACGCCCTTGAGCTACGTGCAATAAGGACATGTTTCCATTTTCAAGTTGCTGCAAGACCTTGCAACGATTCCTGTGTCAACTGCAACAGCTGAAAGATAATTTTCACCTTAAAAAGAATTAAGACTTACCTCCGAAATACAACATTGCAATACAGAGAACTACAGGTGAACGTAAATGAAATTATAACGGAGTTCGCAAAAAAAAAACAGAAAACTTGAATTACTACTATGCAAGCAACTTCACTTTGTTATAAATAGAGTTGTTTCTCTCTCTTTATTGTTTACTAGCTTTTACCCGCGACTTCGCTTGCGCGAGGTTCGTTATTTGTGTATTAAATAATGACTAATTATTTTCTGTCATCCCATCCTATCCCATCCCATCCTATCCCCGTCCCCGTCCCTTTCTCCGTCCCCGTCTCCATACCGTCCCATTCCGTCCCGTCCCGTCCCGTCCCGTCCCGTCCCGTTCCGTCCCGTCTCGTCCCGTCTCGCCCCTTTCCCTCCCGTCCAGTCCCGTCCCTTCCCGTCCCGTCCCGCCCCTTTCCCTCCCGTCCAGTCCCGTCCCTTCCCGTCCCGTCCCGCCCCTCCCCTTCCATCCCATCCCCTCCCCTTCCATCCCATCCTTTTCCTTCCCTTTCCGTCCCGTCCGTCCCGCCCCGCCCCGACCCGTCCCGCCCGCCCCGTCCCGCTTTGCCCCGTCCCGTTTTGTCCCTTCCCTTCCCGTCCAGTCCCGTCCCGCTCAGTCCCGTCCCGTCCAGTCCGTCCCGTTCCGTCCAGTCTAGTCCCGTCCCGTCCCGTTTCTTCCCTTATGTCATGTTCACCGTCTTGGACTTAAAAATAAATGTAATTTTCGCAATCAACGTCCCAAAAAACCTCAATAACGACACCCATATCGATCTTTAGGCTTACTTACCCCATTTCACCCCCTAAGGGGTTGATTTTCGGAAAATCACGAAATACGTGTTTGATTATTTGTTTTTAGGAGTACTCCTACGAAGTTTCAAGTCGAAATGTCTATTTAATATTATTTCTCCATACAAAATTGGAACCCCCATTTTACCCCTTTAGGGGTTGAATTTCGAAATATCCTTCCTTATTCCTTGTGTACATCATAAAGGGAACCTCTGTGCAAAATTTCAGCTTTCTAGGTCCAAGGGTTTGGGCTGGGCGTTGATGAGTCAGTCAGTCAGGACTTTTAGAAATATATATAAGATAATAAACAGTATAGTGGCTTTAAATTCTATAGAACTTGCAGTAGGCCGAGATTTAACAAATTTTTTACAGTCAGAATGACATTTAACATTTTCATAGGTTAGAGTTATTGCAAGGACAGGCATATTTTGCAATTCTGTTTGACAAGCAAGCTAAGTTGTTATTTATTTAGCAAATAATTGTTTCTCTTCTTTTGGTTAATAAGCAAATAAAATACCACACTAGTTAATTTCACCGATTTAAATAGACGTCTGTCAACATCACTTAGTAAATTTTTAGATGTAACTAGGTGGTCTACATTGCCAAGAAGTTAAATCAAGGCCTACCGCAAGTCCTATAGAAATCAAATCAACTATAATTTATGGTACCTAATTTTTTCTAAATTCTTATTGTAAGGTTGATCACTCTCCCAGAACACCCCCCAGAGCAAAATCTTAGTTACGCCACTGGTTACTATAGTGTTTTATTCCGAAACAAATTCATGTTTTTTATGAAAATTAAAAGCAGATTTGGATTCCGCATGGAGAACTGATGCAGGATCACCTACTTTTAACTAGGAACCAGAAAAACATCGATTTATTCAATATTACAAGAAGCTAATATCAAATTACCAATTATGGTTTAGATAGCAGCGTCAAGTGCGTTGAAAATTGGTTATAGATATTAACGATACAAGTTTAATTATGAGCATTTTAACGAACCGAGTTTGATTGCCAAAACGAGGCGGTGAGCTGAGTTTTGCGGTAATGAAACGAGTCTCGTTAAGTGCCATAAGCAAACGTGTATTGTTCAATATTTTATCTTCATCAATAAATTATGGTTCAATGTATTTTTTTATAAAAAGAGTACGGCAATGGAGCACAACGATACTAAAATTAGTTTGGTTAAGAGTCTATAAAAACACTGATAAAGATAAAATATTTAAAAGGCATATAATACAATCAAAAATAAATTAAAAAGTC